>CM065052.1:220330771-220968271 GCA_032883995.1 Coronaproctus castanopsis | reverse complement strand
TTGTATTCAGCTTTAGTCGACTTCTTGGAATAATGTGTGCAAGGTTCCTTCCTTATTTGTTGCTAATTCTCTTCTTGTATTTCGACGAGCGAGTAAATCTTTTCTATTTTTGCGGGCTTCGAACAGCTCGTTACTATTCTTACTGTGTCATTCGGCGCTGTATTCCCCGTTTCATTTCCACGCCTACTACTAATAATGAGTAATTAATACGAACGACGAATGAAGGAAAATTGTTGTTACTACTTGAATATCGATAATCAGCTTGTAATCTACTTCCAGCTCTGTTAATAATTTCCTTCTGAGTACGTTAAAACGCGTATCCTTTATTAGTTGCCCCTCTCATTAAAACTTAATAGACTTCATTCCACTCCTTTCATAAATACTCATTAATTCGTCCGTATGTTACTATCGCGTTAGGATCGTTGTCGCATACGTACTTAAATTGATTCTAACTATTTTTTAAAGAAACTTTCGTCGCTTAATATAAAT
This sequence comes from Coronaproctus castanopsis, assembly GCA_032883995.1. Classification (NCBI taxonomy): domain Eukaryota; kingdom Metazoa; phylum Arthropoda; class Insecta; order Hemiptera; family Monophlebidae; genus Coronaproctus; species Coronaproctus castanopsis. The sequence continues at coordinate 220,967,782 of CM065052.1, read as the reverse complement.
TCGACGACACCGGTAATTTCATATTTCGCGTTAAATAACATTCTTCTTCTTCATTATCTGTCCCTATAGTAAAGGACGTGTGACGTCACGCTGTAATCGTTAAAATATGCCCCGTTAACGCGTCTCCCCATTTTTAGTAAGTACCCATTGACATTTCCCTACATTATCATCTTCTACTCCCTACACACATACGGCTAAAGTATTCCACGCCATCACCGTCTATTTTAATTAGATCGTTGCCATATTGTTCTCATATTTTTACGTCGGAGGTGGGATGATGCAAGTGTTTATAAACTTTTTTTTTTAGGTGAGGATGCGTTCTTCCATGTCGTTCGCATTTCAAAAGCACTCCACGTTTCTATTTTGATCGGTAGAAAAAAAATAAATCGCAATTAAAAACGCTAGCCGTGTTTTTTACGCAGGTCGTACATTTCGACTGTCAAGATGTAGTCTGCTCCTACTCGAAATTATTTAAGAAGGATAAAGTGACCATAATTAGTAAAATGAACGAGTTTAGAAATCGTATTGCCGGTGGCAACTTCAAAACGTATCCTTACTGCGTCAATAATGTGAACAAACTGGTAAGCATTCTTAAAATTTAATACAATACACATTCGTCAAAACGCTTACAAACACACGAACGACGAAATACGAATATAGAAATCGCTGAAAAACATTTTTTTATACATATTACTTCGTTAATAATAAATAGACTTAAATTCATAGACGTGCAATTTTCTCTAAACTAAACTGATAACAATCTCCAGCAGACATTCCATGTAATTAATATGCAGCGTTAGTAAGTAGATGAAGTTAATATACGGTGGCTCATAAGCCTTATTTACTTCTCCAGAAATGGAAACTAAAGCGCAATTAAATATTCCTCTTAATTTAACGAAATTAAAGAAGTAAAGATATTTAATTAAAATTTATTGTTTATATATTACAATTACGTGTTTAAATAATATGCTTGTTTAATATCGAAAAAATTGTGCCACCTAAGTGTATATATCTGGATTTTTTTTTTTAAACATTATTCCGTATAGATTTACATTTCGAACGCTTGTAATCGTTTTCATTTTAAAAATTTTCATCACGTACGTCAGTACTGGAAACCTAAAAAATTTGTAGCGTTTATTTATTCTTCGATTAATATTTTTATTATTAATATTTTGACATATATATATATATGAATATTAATTCTCCGATTAATATTTATACTATTAATACAATATTAAATTTGTATATATATATATATATAAACATTGATTGGAGAAATATATGACATTTTAATATATGCGTTATATTCTATATTATTTAATATATAAAATAAAACATATTATTACGTGAACATTTTATTATAGTATATTTTTTTAAAATTTATTAATTTTTTAAAAATTTAAAATTTTTTAAAAATTTGATTGATTATTTTTTGTACATTTTTGTTTCGTTTGTTTTTTTTTTCTTTATTTAATGAATTTTTATTCCTTGTTATTTATTAAAAAGATTTTTTTCCTTAAATTTTAATTTTTGCGTTTAATTTTTGATAATTTCTTTTTTTAATGTTTGAAAATAGAATCGGTATACTTTGTTAGAAGTTTTATCGTAAAATGAAATTATTCATATATTCCTTCGGATTAATCATTTTTTTTTTTACGGGTAATTTATTCATCTCGAATTATAATTACCACAGATATGGAGCGAGGCTATAGCTGACGTCGCGCAAAAAGACGTGAACAAATGCCACCCAGTTAGAGAATACAATAGTAACGACATAGTCAAGATGTTACCTCAAGATGGTGATAAGCTTCCACCATTCACCCGAGATTACGACGCTCAATATGAAACGGTCAAAGGTACAATTTATCGCGATATTAACCGAATTAAAACTTTCACGGTTTTTATCATACCGCACTCGTTCGAAACCCATTCAAAATCTGTCACTAGTAACGTTTCCCAGATACTCGCAAATTTTAAAAGCGAACAGACGTCACCAGTGATTGAACGAACCGAAAACATTCGACCGGTGGTAATATATTAACTGGTTATTTACATCCGTACAAACGAGTGCAAGTTAAAGGAAAAGGCAATATGATACGTGACCGGATGAAATGTATCATAATGCACACCTCACGCAAAAGATTGCAAAGCATAAACAACGGATTAAACAATTTCATATATTACATCATCTTGATACGTAAGATAATTAAATATGTATATATATATATATGTATTAGAAACTGCAATCATACTACATCGGTAGGAACCATTGCCAGATGTTTATCATGATCCAAAATTTTGATAGATTATCAGTCAAAGAGAATATAGAGTGTTTTGTTGTCATTAATTACATTTACAGTAAGCTGCTTTCCCGAACACTTTCCATCCACTTCTATTTTATGCATTTCGCATCCAATTTTTTCCGGCCACTTTTATACAATTTTCTGTCAAAATTTCATGAAAGGGTTGGAGTTTGTTTAAAAAGCGAAATTTAAAATGGGAAGCGTAAAATGCTTCTTCGAAAAAGATTATAATTCGTCGTTTGATTTTTAGTTTCGCTGATACGTACACACGTAATTTGAAATTGGCTAAATTAATTTTTGTTATTTCGTTAATAAATTTTCTATTGCAGTCGGTAAACAAACGTGCGATATAGTCAGAGTAATCGAAAAAATGCCAATAAGGAAAATTAGCAATTACACGTACCGGCGATCGAAATACAGCGCCTTCGATTTGATTACTCGCGGCCAAATGGAAGATTTTTCGAGGAAACTAGACAGTACCGGGTATGTTTTATTTAAACGCAAAATTTCGATGATAATATCATAATAATAATAATCTTCTTCTTCTATGTGCCATAATAGAGCGTAATATGCAACACAGATTTCATTATCTCGCAGCTGCCATTAATTATAATAAAGATGTGTTGGTCCAATTTTTAATATTTTCCGGCCAATATGCCCTCCTTCTTCCTGCACTTCTCTTCTATCTGCCCTTGCATGGCAATCGGTAAAATGTACTTTTCCCTCTTATGATATGACCAAGGTAATAATAATAATAATAATAAAGTAACTGGATTATCACCAACGATAAGGAAAACGGTTTTTAGATCGCGATTATTTCAGAATATATCCTGAAATACTAAAAAATTAATTAGCCTAACTTCCGGAATAGAAAAATTAATATAATACCTTTATGTAAATAACGAAAATTTATAATTTTTTCTAAAATATTATTTTTTCATCGGTGCTGTATTTTTAAATAGGAATTGGAAGATAATCTTCAATAGAGCGGAATCCACAAAAGTTGGTTGCGGTTACATGCTACGTCGTGTGGATTATAAAAACAAGACGGAACATTTACTCTCCTATCTCACTTGTATATATTGTTCGTTTAATCACGAGATGCCTGCGATATCTCAACCACCCTGCAAAGGATGCGGCGTGAAAAGTTTTATGAACTCCAAGCAGAAATGGAAGAAGTATAAAAACACTCATGAAAAACTGTGCATAGGTACTGTAATCATTTTATTATTATTTTTTTCTACCCCTTTTCCGGATACCGATAATTAAGTCTTTATAAGAACTACGCTACTTTGTAAAAAATTTATAGCCAGATTTGTTCGATAAATTGTGATACCATTTATAGAAATAACTTACGGCGACTCTACGCATTTTTCTATCATATCGTATATTTTACCGAACAATACGCAATAACCTAATTACACGTGCAATCAGAAACTAAGATAAAAAAAAGAATAGATTTAATCACGTAGATTAACTTTTATTTCGGCGAATTTATCGTTTTCTGTCAAAAATAGTCAATTTTTGTGTTCGCTATATTTTCAGATCAAAGAAATGCAAACGAATATGCAGATATTTCAGATGATATCGACGAGGATGTTACTTGCATAACAAGAGTGCCGATTGGTCTTGATCAGAAAGGAAATTTTGAAGAAAACACGCTTAATGATCATAAAGGAATAAAAGAAGAAAATCAACTAGGTATATACGAAGTAAATACGACAACGCTGGAAGAAAGTCAAATTGGGGAAAAAATTAATAAAATTGAACAAATTACTTCCGTTAGTAAAGCAACTGCAGAAAGTGCGGCGAAATTATCGATAAAAGAAGATTCGAAAGAACGGAGACAACAGCCTTCAAAATTTAAAAGAACTACTGTGCAACCTGATGAATATACATCATCCGATATTATTAAAGAAAGTAACATCCTGCTTGAAGATATCGGTATGAAATACGCTTATACAGCAGCGCCTTTGTTTGCAAACGAAAGCTGTCCCACTCAGTCTGCTTGTCCTACCGTCACTTGTATCAAAACGGAGACATGCCAAACCGCTCCCAAGTGTTCCGTTATTACATGCCCACAGTCCACCATCGCGACATGTCAAACTTATACCCCTTGTCAAACTGTCACTTGTATAACAACTAGAACAACGATCACCACAACCACTACTAGAACAACAACCACTAAGCAAACAACTCCGTGTCCAACATTTACCACGTGCCAAACTGTTACTTGTGCAACAACGAAATCCAGTACATGCTCCACATTTACACCATGCCCGACGGTTACTTGCTCGATAACAAAATCCAGTACATGCTCTACATTTACACCATGCCCGACGGTTACTTGCTCGATAACAAAATCCAGTACATGCTCTACATTTACACCATGCCCGACGGTTACTTGCTCGATAACAAAATCCAGTACGTGCGCTACTTTTACACCGTGCCAAACTTTAACTTGCTCGATAACAAAATCCAGTACATGCGCTACATTTACGCCATGCAAAACGGTTACTTGCGCAACAACAAAATCCACTACATGCGCTACGTTCACACCGTGTCCAACGGTAACTTGCGCAACTACTAAATCGACTACATGCGCTACATTCACACCGTGCCAAACTGTTACTTGCGCTACTACTAGACTTACAACTTGTTCAACTTTCACACCCTGTCCGACAGTTACGTGTCCAACAACGAGACGTGCAACATGCCCTACATATACTCCTTGTCCAACGATTACTTGCCCGAGCACTAGACGTGTAACGTGTCCGATAATAACATGCCCAACGATTACTTGTCCAACGTACAAACGAATCACATGCCCGTCTATTACGTGTCCAACCTGTCCAACATTCAGAAGCGTAACATGTCCGACATTTACTACGTGTCAAACAGTCACGTGCGCGTCGACCATTAGATATACAACGCGCACAACATTTAGACGGACAACACGAACAACAATTAAACAGACAACGCAGCCAACGCTTAAACATACAACACGGACCACGTTTACTTCGCGCTCTACGATGTCACGCGGAACAACATTATCGTGGACAACGTGTCCAACCAACACTCCATGTCCATCGTCGGTCACTTGTCCGTCAACTAGTAAACCTTCAACGCGGCCTACCTTTACACCGCGTTCGACAATTTCGAAAGCGACAACATCATCTGTGCAAACAACGTGCCCAGTTTCAACCGGATGTCCTACAATAACTTGCGATCAAACTACGCGCACTTGCCCAACACAAGCTCGTTGTCCAACAGTCGTATGCGACGCTGGCCGAGTCCATTCTAAATGTCCTACACAACCATCTTGCTCGACGATTGTTTGTCCGCGTAACGATATAGACCAGAATTCCGCTGCTCCAATTGTTAATGACGATTCGACGGTTTCCAATCGGTATGTGAAAACATCGAAAAAAATTATCGTTCGTAGTAAAACACACGACGGCGAACTTAAAAATAAAAATACGAACCTTATTCGAAATCTGGATAAAATTCCGAACACGTTGGGAGAATTAATATCCATATCGCCTCCGGAGCCGCTGTCAATGTTAGTCAGTTCCGATAATGTTACTTCCGTAGCTTTAGAAGCCGATCGTCTTAGTGAACGTAATCCGAATCGTCAACCGATTATGAAGCAACCGGCTAAATACAATTGTAGTTGCGTTCCTCCGAAATGTACGTACATGTTATGCGTATCGGATGACGAAAAGTCAAAAAACGACGACGCGTACGAAAATAATGTCGATGCGCAAGTTGTCGCTAACAGACTAGATTTAACGTAATCCTATCGACATCGGTCGATTGCAGTTTATAAATTTAATTTAATTCGATTTTATTATATTTTATTTATCATTTCTCTCTTACACTCCCTTTATATCAACTTCTAAGACAATGCACGTTGATATAAGCGGACGTTAACGAGATATTCGTAAAAATAAGTTTAATACGAAATTATAGATTGATCATTTCGATTGTAGAAATTATTTTAGTTTTAAGCCGGAAATTAAGTCGCAAATTTATTTCTCGCTGGTTTATCGACACAGCCGAGTATGGCGCGAAAGAAAATATTGCGCGAAAAAATAATGTAAATAAAAAATTTATGAGTGAAGGAAATAATTCACTACAGACATCGTATCACGATCATTGAAAACTTTAAGAAAATCAACGAAATCAGAAAGTAACACAAGATTACTAAATGATGATAATAATAATTACGAATGGTAAAATACAATCATTTGTTCACTCAGGTCACAAACACATTCATATACTTGCAAAACCTCATCTGAACATAACGCAGATTTATATATAAATACGGTAAATAGGGCATTATTGAACAAAAAAAATAAGTCTTATTGTATAAATTACAAGTTCCATTCGAATTCAGATTAATCATAACAATAATTAAATTTAAAAGTTAAAATCTCCAACATGCATGCTCCGTTTCTAACCGGTAATTAAATATTTCATTTAGTCAAATGGTGTGATCATCCTATGCAGCAGATTATCAGAAGTAATAGATAAAATATCGAAATTTTTCTATAAATGGAAAATCAAAGTTAATGATGAGATAATTTAGTCAATAATTTGTACTAGCCTTCGTTAAATCATTTCGTTAAAATTACAAAACGTTCATCTCGACTGGAAAGAACATGTAAAGCATCCAGATGTCAGACGACATACATTTACTAAACATATTAATGTTCGTGTAAATAGAACAATACGAGAACTGGATTAACATGAAACAAAGGATAAATAATTACGTACGTAATTTTTAAGTATTCAGTGGGAAAGGAATATCAGTAGAGGAAATACAATTTTTCAGTAACAATATCACAGTTTAATTAGCTTTAATTATCAACTATTCTATATTTTCGGAACCAAGCAGATTCCATATAAGCTAATTCTTCACGTTATCCTTAATGATTTTTAAGCTGTCATTAATTTTTATAGCAAACCTAAAAGGTCACTATAATTCAGACAATAAAACGTAAAATGACGAATATTGTTCACATTACCACACGCTATATACATTGAGGGTCATCAACTAGGTGAAACCTGTGTTATTCATGGGGCTTAAAAGCACAAAAATGAATATCGATTTGTTTTAATTTCATTCGGTCTAAAGCATCTTGAAAAAATTCGTACGTTTTTCAACCAGTTTTGTCTATCTTTCTTTACACAGTATATACCTATTACAAATTTACTAAGGCTTTTATATGTAGGTGTTTCACTAAAGAGTTTAGATCAATATTCAGTTATATTAAATTTCGAAGAGAGATAATATTACCTATAATTATGTATTCAGAGGTAATTGACATGCCAATTATTATATATAAATCTAAAGGGATAATGTTACTAATAACGTTAGCAGCAGAAGTTGGATCAGTTCTGTACAAAGAAGAAATATTAAGTAAACATTTTCTTCGCCGTTTGTTAACCATTTTAGAACCGCACAATTTATATCAGGCGCGCCATAACTATACTGTGACTGAATAAGATTTTTATATAAAATACTATTTTTTTTTAACTTTAAACCTCTAACATTTGGTCGCAATCTTTTCAAAATGTTATACATTTTGTTACACCTATTGTATATGTATTCAATATGAGGAGTAAAAGACATTTTAATTAGTAAGCACGAGAAATTTGATGGTTAGACACTAACTTTAAGCTACTAATTTCAGTGACGATTTTCTGTTTACCGAAAACAATAAAATTACACTTATGCAGGGAAAAAGTCAAGCCCATTTGATTAACAATTCTTTCCGCGATATATTATTTTTAATTGTTTATAATTATAGTGTTTATTTATTCGAAATGTAACACAAAGATAATCAGCATATATGATATTAACTAGTCTTTATTATTGATAATAGAACAGAATTTCTCAATTTCATAGTTGAATTTGGTTTACACCCTAAATATATCCATTTTAAGGTGACTCGCCTACTCGCTTTAAATTGGTACATTCGGAATATTTATGATATATCGCTAAAGTCGTGAATGAACTTAGATAAATATAAATGTCCAATATTACGAGTAACAAAGACATATTTACGAAGCTAAGGAATGGTTAATTAAGCTGATTATACAACATGTTACACAAGACACGATTTCCATCAGCAAAAGAGTGGTATCTACCGTGTGTGGACAGTAAGGTAAGAGGGTAAGATGCATTTGAAATAGTCAGAAACAATAGTGTAATCTAACTTCTATATTGTAAAACTAGGATAGTCACGGAAGATTACGTTTAACATTTTATAAATCCAGACTAATTTTTTCTGCTGTTCGTTGGCACTTTTAATCACGGATAGAAGATCAATGTATTGTGAAAAAACAGTAAATAATTCTAAAGGAGAAAGAAAGTGAACATAATAATGAGTGAGTAACGTTTCTGTAATACTAGAGTGACTAGTCTATACGAACTTAACGAAGATTCCAGTACCCTGTAGCAGAAATTGCAAATTTTCAGAATTATTAGAAAGAAATATGTGGGTGGTTTTTTAAGCTAGAATAAAAACGTCTACAGTCTGAAAAGATTAAAATTTCTTCAGATAGCTTGAAAGGCGAGAAAGTGCTTACTGCTTTCGGAATAAGCACCTGTATCGAAATTTTATACTTCTGTGTCCAAATTTTATCATGAACGACTGAGAGGATTAAACTAAAAATATATTTGAAACTGAGTTCCCGAAGTACGATCGTATTTCTTATATATCGAGATAAACTAGAGTGAGACGAATTAGAAAGTCGCAGGAACTTTGTAAGCAAAGAATTACAAGTCGCCAAAATATTATTCAACGCCCGGTTAAACATAATTCTCAATCGTTTACACACGTATAGATCGATCTCAATAAGAAAAATTCAAAATATTCGCGAAATATGCTGAACAACTCATATTACGTTTCTTAATTCTTAGGTATAATTTTTTCGCATAATTGACGGCATTACTACTTGGGATGTAAATTTTTCACTCTCCAGCGAAAGTGACGTTTTTATTTATAAATTTAAAATTTCCGAGGAAAAAAAGCCAATTATTGAGATTAAAAAATAAGTATGTCTTACGACTAATTAATAATTCTCTGTCGGTACTTTAGCGTAAACTGTTTTTCAACCGCCGTAACTTGTCGTCGAAAAAATGATATAATTCTAAATTCGCATCAATTATGTCGAACATTGTCATAAATATTCTGACGAAATTTCTGGATCTTCCAGAAATAAGTTCGTTCTGTCCCCTCCATTCTGAACAGGTAGTCTGCAGCCCCGATCATGTCTTTTTTGAATGTTCTGCTGTAGCACCGTTGCGCTCGGAGCTTTACCTTATCTTGTTGCGTTCTTCGAGTATTACACCTCCGTATAATGTATCGTCCCTTTTACGTTTGGATAACCTACAATTGTTCCCCCATATAGCGACGTTTTTAGAAAAGTCAGCATGCTTGATTAAGATGTAGATAGTCCCCACAGTATCACGTTGGGTAGGCTGTAAAGGCACCAGAGAAGAGAAGTAGATTGCGCATTTACGATCTTCCGATACGAGTAAACATTTTTCCATTAGATCTGTAGCAGATATATATTTGAAGATTATCACTCGCGTTAATTCTCGAAAGGACATTTGATAAAGTAGTAAAAGCCGTATTGTTAAAAATACAAAAATATCCGGATATACTCGTACATGGTGAATACGACTTTACGAAAGGGCCGTAACACGGAATTACTGACAGACAAAGCTGTAATAATTTACGTTTCGTAGATTATCAAAAAAAAAAACTTCGATAATGTCCACTGGCGTAAACATGTAAACATTGACCAAATGAATATGGATGTACCAAAATGGATTGTACATTTCATAAAGGAGCTATACGAAAATAATCGTAATATTGTACGTATTGATACGATAGAGTTTAGAAAATTTTCTATTCAGAAAGAAACGAGACAAGACTGTGTTTGATCGCGCTTTAATTAGTTAATTTTTACAGATTAGTCCTAGATCAATGGAATGGCGGAATAAAAATGATAGGAGGGCGAAAGAAAATCAATTTTAGACTTGGCGATAGGAATATGAAAGAGATGGAAAATCTGCTACATAGACTGGAGTTAGTACGCAATACGGAATAAATATAAATAAAAATGAAACGAAAATAATGATAATCGATCGAGGAAATATAATACCAGCTCGTAAAAGAAAGTACTCACTGGCTAGGAAATAGTGGAAAGTTTTATATACGTAGAATCATTTCTCAAGAATAAAAAATAGGACGTAGAATCGCAATTATACGAAGCCCTACGATGGAAGTGAGCAAAATTCGGAAAGAGAACTCCGTCGGAAAAATGTTTTAGTTCGTCCGTTTCGATCGCATTATACGCAGCGGTGGACATTAAAAGATTGGACAAATAAATAATCGATAGCTTTGAAATATGGTATTGGAGACGACTTCTTGGAGAATTCCACGGACTCAAAAGCGTACAAATGAACCGGAGTTACAAGAAATCGTTATGACGCAAATGTTGTCGACGATTAATGGCTTGTATCTTTGGGACGCGTAATACGAAAACAGGAACGAATGGCACAATGCCCATGGGTAAAATTAATGGAAAACTATCGCGCCGAGACGTACACCTATGGACAGATATTGTACTGCATACAATAGAGTTACCATTTTCGGAATGCGTATCGAACGAAAGATGGCGAAAAACGGCGGAAAATTACAACCTAACCGACGGATTAAAATAACGATACCACTTAGAGTGACCTCGCTGTAAATGATGAAATATACTCGATACCAATATTTTTACTAAATGATGGCCCAAACACTTAAGTATTAAGCGACAATCCGAGGGTTATAGCGGTAACTAGTGAGTATCCCCCTTCAGTTATATTAGCTAAAAAACGATCGTATATACCGGCATATTTGGGGGAAGGGGGTTTGAGCCGTCATTCCGGACATTTCGTCTTTAGGGGAAGTTTATTGTTTAATAACTAGATGTAATATTGTAGGGGTACAGAGTGGTAAAATTAAAAATTATGCAGGTGTATCTGAAAATAAAGTAAAAACACGGTGTGTGTAGTAGTCCTCTGCCAAGTGTACTTAATATCTAGGGCGGTAACGGGATGAACTACATGGTCCCATAAACAACCATGTGTGCGTGTGTGTGCGCAAGGTGAATTTGTGAGAATGCGTGATAGAAATTAGAACAAAATATACTTATTGCTAACAAAATTTGTACATCTTCTATTATCCAAATGCAAATAAAATTATGGAACAAAACAAAATAAATCTTATAAAATAATACATACAATTTTTTACAAAGAAAAACAACATGATATTGAAACAAAATGAGTATGTGGAATTACAATTATTTTATTTTTTTTTAATAATATTCATACTTATAAAAATAGAAGAGCAAAATAAAAATTAAGTTATATAACAAAACTAGTGTAGATGTGTATTGTATATTATGTAAGGAGTGCGTATATACGCAGTTAATGAGAAGCATAGAGCACACTATTGTTAAGATTTCACATTTGAATTAAATTTTTTAAAAAAATAATTTACTATTATCCGGATTTTAAGTTATTGCACATTGCAGACTCCATATACAACAGGAAATTTTTGGAATCAGATTTATTAATGACCATATTGGTTCTGTGGAATTAATTCTGAATTGAGACCGAAGTTCGGAGAAATAAGGGCAGTGATACAATAAATGTTCAATGTCATCGACCGAATCAGAGGTACACAAGATGCACCCAGGGTCACTTATAAGATGGAACCTATGTAAATAGGAACCAAATTTTCCATACCCTGGGAGTACCTGTGCATTATAAAAATTAATGTTTAAATTTTTCAATTTCATTCGATCGGAAACTTTCGAAAAAAACACATTCCTTCCAGTTTTACATCTATTCCACTTCTCCTGCCATGTTGCAATAAGTGAGATTTTAATGAATTTTTTAGAATTTTAACTTTGGGATTTTTCCCTAAACTAGAGGTTTCAACATTCAAGATTCAATAAAATATTAACAAATATCAACTAACGAAATAACTGTCTATAGTTTCGAAACGAATGAAATTGTATACATTGTAATAAAGTAATTGAAGAAAACCGGAATTCGATAATTAATTTTCATAGGATTCGCATAAGTTCGGAGATATAAATAAAACTTTCACCTGATATCAAATTGTCCATGAAAGTTTGGTTATATCTCCAATGTACATATATTAAACTACACATTACCTAATATACGTATTACAATGTACACATAAATTATATATATATATATAATACATTGATCCGATCATTTTAGTACTCAGTATTTCATATTTTAAAAATCCTCGATTTTAATACCGCATCAGCTGTCGATAGAACCTCGTCCACGAACATTTAATGTCTCGGAATATAAGCGAGGTAAATAAAAAGTAATATAAGCGAGGTAAATAAAAGTAATATAAGCGCGGTTAGTATAATTTACGGACCTGTAGAATGAGTACAAAGAAAATTAGTATGAAAACTATCCAAAGAACTCGTCATTTGGTTTTCCGTAACAAATAAAACATTACACGTGCGATTTTTTGTACGAAAAGCAAAAAAAGAAATGATAAACTCCATATAGAAAAATATCACAATAGGGAGTAACGAGGCCGTTAACTTAGTTCCAGAAAATAAATACCTGTCCGAGATTAAGTTTTCGCGCAAAACATTTTGGAACCGCACTTGGAGGCATTGCTATTCAGCCGAACAATTTAGGAATATTCAACCTTCGATTCCAGTGATATCTCAGTTCTTCAATCTTCCTAGCAACATAGAAAACAGAATTAATCGTATTATATGTCGCCTAAGTCTTAACATCGACAACACTCCATACAAACTACTTACCCACAAATTAGCCCTTTCGTCATTCTGTAACCATCATTACGGTGAAGTCCAGATCGCCGAAGGAAAACACATATTTTTCAGTTGCACTTATAAAATATATCAATCTGCCATGTGTTATAAGTAAAGGAATCCCTCTCACAATTAACGACAGTTGCTTGCTTAAGTCACAGAACGACATTATATACATGATCGTATTCATTACATATCATCCTGTAGTATAAATATTTAATAGGATACATCATCAGTTTCGTACAGCCTTAGGTAGAATCATTATATAATGATCATCATCGGTGTATTAGCCCGTAGGCTGGTTAGTTTCATGCACCAACAGCCTTACGTAAGCCGGTCACCTGCTTATCTTTTTATTTCAGCATATGTCGATGTTTTTGCATGCCATTATGGTATCCATCAGGGTTATTCTCGGTAGCCCACGTGATTTCTTCCCAATAATCTTCCATTCAATTAACTCTTTTAGGATATTTTGATCATGCTGTAATATATGACCGATCCATTTGAGCTTCGTCTGTGTAATCTTCTTCAGTATGTTTCTTTGTTCATCTATCCTGTCCAGTACCGAATTGATGCTGACTTTGTCAGTCCATTTAATTTTCTGTAACTTTCTCCAGCACCACAACTCGAATATATATATAAAATTAATTTTACGATGACAGCTTGCACGTATATATCGTACGAATACTTCACGCTTATGACAGAGTTCAATTTTTTTTTTAAAAACTCATCCGTACATGTGATAGAACTTTGCTAGCGAGAAGTCACCATTTACTAAAACGAGCGAAATGTGATTATAGATTTCCCACTGATTGTTTCGCAAAAATATCAAATCCGGTTTGCCCGTCAGAACATTACGTTCAATGCCTGTGAAGAGTGTCTGTCATTAAGTTAAAAAATTATTTTATTGACGTCCGTCGATCTTTCTTTAAAAAAAAAATTACTTACGCACTTATAATTCTGTGTTTACCTGTACCTCAAAAATTCCACTTACTCATTACGCGTTTTTGTCTCCTCTTATCCGCAGTAATCAATTTTTTCTGTTTCAATATCCAACCCAGGTTATCATTGATACTTTTCATTCCAATTTTCTTGCATCATCGCCTTCTTCTGATTTAAATATTCCTTCCTAAATTCAGGGACCGCAATCGTCTATATACAAATGGTGTAAATGTGAAAATCCCTGTAGGTGGATTTCAGATGAATTCTGTGTAATCTTATTTGTTGTCGACATCACTAACTAGCTCGATAAAGATTCATCTATTCAGATTCGTTAAACGTTAGATACCTACCGAATCTATCCAAGTATTAACGTCCGTTGTTAAAAATGATTCTTTCGAAAGCGTGTGGCAGAAAATAAGTTCTCACGGTGTGTACCAGATCATAATCACGCCAGTGAAATGGATGATACAGCTTAAAAAAATATATATATATCATGGTTGGTAGTTCAATCTTTACCAGCCCTATATAAAAGCCAAGCTAACATTTTTCATGTTGATGCAATATAATTTCAATCGAATGAATTCATGATCGGACATCAAGAGGTATTCGAAAGATCCAAGCAATGTGCACTACTTCGCATTCGCTCCTGCCGTACACTTCAAACTCATTAGTTTATCTCGCAAAAGACATCTGTCCTAACTGGTTTAAATATAAACAGCACCTCACATGTTTACCTCTCTACTCTAACATACTCCTCCAGCGATGTCTTGTCCAATAGTTGCTCAGGAATTCTTCATCATTATGCTAAATCTAATACAATATTCGGAGTCATCAACTCATTTTAATTCTATGTAGACATTAGTAACCTCGGTAACTTGTAATCTATAGTCGAACTATTCAATCCGATTCGTATCTTTGCAGTACGCCACAAGAATTACTCAGCTTTTCTAAGAATACACGGACGAATAACCGTGAACTAAAAAATTTTCTAATTTACACGTGTGAATAATTGAACTGTTTCTGTGCGCTGACGTATTACGTATAATTTTTAAAGAATATATATATACTTGTGACCACTATGTTTATTCCTATAACTGAGTGTAATGTTTTGTAAATACAAACTTCAAACAAATGTTAAATTACAATACAGTACTATTTCAACAAATATGGTCGAACCAAATTATTTGTTAATAATTTCGAAACACATTCTGAATTTACAACTATACCAAAAAAAAAAATAAACACAATTATAATTTTAATTTTTTTCATGACCCACATACAACCTACAATCAACCGGTCTTGAAATCTCGATAACTGTAAATAAACTAATGAAATCCGTGAAAAATATATAAAATATTACCACATAAACACTAAAGTAAATAAACTAAATCCAATAAACTTGCGAAATTATATAAATTCTTTTATATACATAAAAATCCTCTGCAAAAAAAAATTATTTAGTTAATTGAAATTCGATCTATTAAGAGTTTCGCATGAAATCTTAACTATTTTTTATAATAGATAGATATATTTCATCGTTCACACTCTATAATATTACATTAAATAAATTATATACCGGATCATACCCTACCGTAATATCAAAGAGTATGAAACACATCGTAAATCTAATGAATAATTAACGAATATAAATAAGTAAGAAAATAAATTTAAAAACCTTTTAATATAAAGAATTCATTAAAATTGTGCATTTAAATTTGCGCCTATCGTGTCGAACTCAACGCGTTAACAATAAAGTCTAGTTAGTTACAAATTGTGACGACCGAGTATAAATTTACAATAGTTTTCTATGCTCGTGCGTAGTATACATAAATTTATGTTGCGTATAATCGTAATTTCCGAGAATTAAAATAAATTAATTTTCATGTAGCGAGCAAATTGATTCGAAACTGGTGAGTTACGTCAAGAATATAATCATTTTAGCAATGGCATATTTGAAGCTTCATGCATATGAACAACAGTTTTAGTATACACGGAAATATTTAGTATATATCTGAAACATTTATTTTGACCAAAACTTACATTATAAATCGAAAAGACAAAACTGAACACGAATAATTGATAATGAATTAACTTACACACACACACACATATATATATATATATATATATATATATATATATATATATATATATATAAGTTAAAAATTCTATTCCTAATGCAGCTGTTAAATAAATTAACTGTCAAATGTTTTAGATTACCAGTATGCCTTTTGTAATGAAAATTATGCGCAATGAATTCGGTAATCCTCGCCATTTATGTTGTACAATACCGCGAAAGAAAACCAAATTGTACATTACGAGTCTCAGTGCGTTTACTTATATAATATATATTTTGCTGCGAGTTTACGTAAGTCATTAAGCAACTGGAAGGAGTATTATTAATTTTTGACATATCTTTAACCGGTTCAGGAGGGGATATGATTTTTGCAGCTTCTAGAGTTGGGGTAATGTCTG
Organism: Coronaproctus castanopsis; assembly: GCA_032883995.1. Classification (NCBI taxonomy): domain Eukaryota; kingdom Metazoa; phylum Arthropoda; class Insecta; order Hemiptera; family Monophlebidae; genus Coronaproctus; species Coronaproctus castanopsis. The sequence continues at coordinate 220,951,166 of CM065052.1, read as the reverse complement.
AATTTAAACATCGTATTTAATATATTTGGCTACAGAGTTTCTAAAAAATGATACAAGCACGTCCACAGTAATACTCGGGTTTAATAGATTTGATGTTTATGAAAACTTTTTTTTTTTGACTTACTAGCTCCGCATCGCAAAATGAGTAACATCGGTTCTAATTTTATTAGTCTGATAGTTTGATGCTAGATTCATATTTCGACTGTGTACTTTAAAATATTTCGTAGCGAGAAGTTCACCTTTATATTTATTATCCTAAACGTATCCATTAATATTCGAGTCGTAATGAGGGGTAGAAGCGCAACATTGATTTTTAGGCCGAATATTAAAGAGGCGAACATTGAATTTAGCGTTCGATATGTATACAGATTAATGTGTTGGGATATAAAGTTTCCGAATTGGGTAATTGGCCTCCATTTTTTGTTTATCGTCCGAGAAAGCAGTGACGCCGGAACTAAACCGATTTGAAACAGAGAGCGACATTGATAAGTTTTAATTTTAGAACTGATTATGAAATCAATATTAAATTATCGTTTTTCAACATCTGGAGCCATTATAACGAATGTACCATATAAATAGATATGGATTAAAATAATTTAATGTTTAAACGTACTTTCGTGTATTCAATTAAATTCGAAAAATTAAAATCTAATTAAAATACAAATGAACTAAATATTTGCGATTATTTATTTTCGTTGTTTGCTCGTTAAATAAGGAGATAACTCCAAAGCATGTATTAGTAAATACGCAGCCGATACAATGGGTTAATAGAATAAAGTACTTGGGAAACTGGATAAATGATAAATGGGACCCCGACTACACTATTAAAACTCGACTCGAAGCAGCAAAAAGTGCGTTCCAAGGAGTACGAAATTTAGTGTGTAATAAGGTGCTGCAGCTACCAACAACATGGAGAATAATTAATATGCGCTTCCGTGTGGAAACTTGGACATTAAATGTAGCATCGATAAACAGATTTCGAAATGTGGTTGTACAGAAGAATATTAAAAATAGCATGGATAGATAAAATTACCAATAAAAAATGAAAAAGGAAAGAGAATTGATGATTATAGTAAAACGAAGAAAAACAACGTACCTAGGTCATATAATAAGAAGTAATAAATACGAGCTATTACAAATTATCCTCCAAGGAAATATTGAAGGGAAACGGGGCCGAGGAAGAAGAAGAACACTATGGATGAAAAATATACAAAAGATTAGTTGAACATCGGGAAGGCTTCAGAAATCATAAGGATAGCCAGCATTCGAGATCAGTTTCCCCATATGACCGCCAACCTCCTTCCAGGAGAAGGCAATTGAAGAAAAATTAAAGTGTTTAAAAATTTGAAAGAACACGATAGTTATATTATGTTTATATCGCACACGTTGATAACTGTTGTTAGAATAATTTCTATACTTCAAGAGTTACACTATTCTTGTTTGTGCCGGATCAGCATCTTGAAAATAAATAGGATCTAGTTTAACAATTGTCCGTAATTCTAAATATTTTGTTATAGTTTCAAGCATGCGTAACGGTGTGATATTTTAATAAGCGTAATCTAACATCGATAACACTGTTCAAAGTTGGCGTTTGTTTTCAATCATCACTTTTTACGTACAAAGAATACAGTTTTCGTTTGACTCCAATATGGTACTAAAAGGTTTCAAAATTCGATGAAACGTATGAGAGAAAAAAGAAAATTAGTTGCTAAACTGTTTCCCTTCTTTTGTTTTATTCACTAAAGGCAATAGCTTATCGCTACAGTCATCCTGTTGGTAGTCAATATCCGAAATTTTCCTATATTTACTTGTACTCGAGCTATAGTACACGCTATATAATCGGAAAAACATTTAAAAGCCGGTCAAATAACGATAAATTTATATAATAAAGGAGTATCTGCAATTATTAAAGATTAATAGAAAGTCCGTTTAATATATTTGTAGCGAGTTCTCGTTCGAAATATTCAGTTTTGCAGTGGATTCTTTGGGCAGAATCCGTTAAATTCGTTAAAAGTTTTTACCACTTCGAATAATCTAATAACATTCGTCTTTATAAACCAAGTTCAACATTTTTAATTTTTAGCGTTTACTGTCCGCTCGATTAATCACGAAAATGTATATATATATATATATATATATATATATATATATATATATATATATATATATATCATAATCATCATATTCGTTGGCTCGGTCCGAGCATCGTGAAATTTTGAGTTTCAATTCCTTTCAAACTTGTTCGCCATACGTCCCTATTTTCCGCGAGTCTTACAACTTGCTGGAGCGATGAGGCCGCAGTTAATTGTTTTATCCTATCTGTGTACCTGGTTTCTGTCCTTCCGCGTATCCTTGTGCCTGCTACCATCCCTTCAAGAATTAATTTTTCTATTCCGTTCCGACGTATGTCCGAAATATCTCATTATGCGTTTTATTACTATATCTCGTTAGCGTAGATCCGATCCTATATCGTTCAAAACAGAGAGTTGGTTCGTTTTTCTGTCCACGAGATTCGCAACATTCGTCGCCAGCAGAACATCTCAAAAGCATCAATGCGCCGAATATCAGCTGCTTTTAGTGTCCAGCATTCCGCAGCATATAGAAAAACAGAGAAGACTAGAGTATTCATTAAGCGAATTTTCGTACTCATTGAGATGTCGTGACTTTTCCATATCTTTTTTAGTTGTCCCAGTGCCAATGTAGCTGTTGATATTAGATTTTTAATTTCATCGGTAGATGCACCATGTTTAGTAATTAGTGATCCCAAATATACAAATTTATCAACTACTTGTATCTTATCCAGTTTTTGTATATGATGAGTTATTCTTGTCGATAATCATTATTTTAGTTTTTTCTCGTTCTATTATTATTACAGCTTGTTTACTTATGTTCTCAAGCTTATGTAAAAGGATGAAAAGTTTTTCTTTTGACGAGGCTATTATTGTTATATCATCAGCATAAGCTATTAATAATTTTTTCGCCTATTTTTATACCATCTTCCCATTTGTCGAGTACTTTCCTATGTATCCATTCACTGTAAATGTTAAATAAAATGGGGCTCATACATCCTTGACGCACACCTTTTTCAGCTATAAATGCGTAAGTTAATTTATTATTGATTTTTACTTTTCCAATGTTATTGTCATGTAGCGCTTTAATTAATGTTATTAAATGTCGCGGTACGCCCATTTGTTCTAATATCTGCCATAATGTCCTGTCGAATGCTTTTGAGTAGTCTATAAAGCCAATGTACGCTGAAATATTAAATTCGCGACTTTTCTCTATTATCTGTCGCATATTCAGAATTTGTTCTCGCGTACCTTTTCCTGGAATAAAACCTGCTTGCTCTTCTGATATCTGTGGTAATATCTTAAGCGTCTCATGTATGATATGCAGCATTATCTTACTGGCATGCGTATATATATATATATATATAAATAATAATATTTTCGTAACATTCGTACGTATGACTGATCTTCAATTGAACTTGAATGATTTAACTTTCAAATTTTTGATGTCGAAAATTCAATAACAATATGTTGACCTACAAAACAATGAGGTTACGTAAACAAAAAACATCGTTCAGGTGTCGGAATTTTGGAGTTACAAAAAAAATATTAAACAAAAATCTAATGCCAAACAACTTTCCATTTTTTAAATGAAACTATTGTTTATTTATTGGGTTAAAGGATTATGAAACTAATCTAATATTAAGGTCAAGTTTCGTAATATCGAAATCCAATGTACGATTATATTCCTTATATATATCCGTAACTATTGGTGAAATTTGTCATACGCTACTCTGTCATACACGCGGGTGTTCGTAGTAAAGAATTTTTTTCTGTCATTATCGCTGCAAAGAGTTTTCTGCATTTCGCTTATAGCGAACTGTTAGTAAAACAAACAAACAGTTTATTAACTGGAAACTTAAAAACTGTCATTATGAAGTGGATGGAAAATGGTAAAACTTTTTATATGTTTTTCAATACATATTTACAATTACGAGTATATATGTGTATATATATATATGTGTGTGTAAGAAAAAATATATTTTTTTAATACGCGTATAATACATGTGCAGCATGTTTATAATGTTAAATACCTGATACCTATACTGTTAAAAGAAGATCCACGAATAAATTGACGAATTTTAATTTTTTATAATGGGGAATATAGCGATTTTTTTAATAAAAAATCAATTGAAAAATTAGATAAATCACTAACATTTATTTTCTTGTGGAAAACATAAAGCTTTTCAGCATTTACGCCATAAATGCCGAAGCTTTCCACAACAAAATAAATGTAAGTGATTTAAGTAATTTTTTAAATTGACGAATGTATCCACAATCGCGGACAGTCCGCTATTTTCATAACAATAACGATAGATAGTTACGTAAATGTACGAAGTTCTCTATGTGTGTTTGTGTGTTTGTGATTCATAAACATATAACACAAAGTCGTCATATTTCAAAATATTCATTATTTAAATTAATGTGCCGTATACAACACAAGTAATGGCTAATGGCACAGAGGAAAAAAGTATTAAATTAAATTATACAATACAGTATCATGTAGGAAGAGGATGAGTCTGGATAACGTAGAAACGTTGTCATCGAGCAGTAGCTGTAATGAAGATGGAAGACCTTAGTATAATCTCTGTAGGCTATATTAAGGACACTCTGTCAGTATATGTGGGACAGACAGTGCAATATTGCAGGCCGTACACAATGGAGCTTCCGATCTATTAAGAAGATAAGCATGTGTCAGTTTAGTGTGGCTCAATCGGAGTCTGTTGATAACTACGTTGTCTCTCCGATGTTGTAAGTGTGTCTTCCAAGGTGTTATTTTTGGTTTGATAGATCGTAGCTTGTTTGACGTTGACACGGATTGCCTTCCATAACTCAAATAATGATGATTTCATGAACCTCTTGAGATCTGCGAATGGAACTGGTAAATTAGGTAATGCAGTTGCTGCTTCCTTTGCTGCCCTATGAGCTAGCTCATGTTGGGATCCAGAGGAATGTAATGGATCGTTCAGTATTTTTAGTAATTAATTCTACAATTGTTTCCGCTATAGGATGCCTATTGTTGTTAGATACATTATGAATAACGTTCAAAGTACAACGGAGCAGTCAACGAACGAATCAAATTTTGAGCCATCTGTATAGTATGTTAATGATTGAGATGTTCGCGAAGTAACAGATTGAATAATTTCTTGATCAGTACGGGAGTTTTTCTTCAGCTTATAAATATGTAAGTCAAAGTTGATTGAATTATTTGTCCACGGTGACATTACTGGATTTAAGTTTTTATCGAGTAATGGTTTGTTTGTATTTAGTGTTGATGGCATGTTTGAAAATTTTGTCATTATTGATCATTTTTAGGCTGAATGCAAATTGTGCCGTACTAGCTGATTTAAAGTTGGAGGCATCACATTGTGTCAAAAAGTTGGACAGTAGATACATATGACGAATCCTGAGAGGAAATTTCTACGTGTAAGCTGTCGACAGTGAACGAAGATCTCCAACAGCTAGTCGAAGAGCTTTATTTTGTATAATATTTAGAGCATGTAGGTTAATTGTCTTTGTTGTTGAATAGATTGCAGAACCATAATCATACTTTCATCGAATTAAACAGCGATAAATTCGAAGTAGAACAATTCGATCTGTACCATAAGATTTGTGTGCTAACTTTTTAAGTAAGCATAATTTTTTTGTGCAAGACTTTTTTAAATGATTTGTGTGGACGCTCCAAGACATCTTTTATTGTCTAATATCAGACCAAGGTATCTTATTGTCGATGCATACGGAATGGTGATTCCTTCAAGTTTAATATTAACCTGGTGAGTGCATTTGCGAATTTTACAAAAGTGTATTGCTGTGGTCTTGCTAGTTGACAAGCACAGTTCGTTTGTGGAACACCAGGAGGCTAGTGTTTGTCAGTACATTCTTGAAGTACCACTCCACCCAAGGACACGGTTCTGCAGGTTACAGAGATGAAGGTCATCATTCTATATAAGCATTAAAGATTTTAAATTTTTTATATATATATATATTATATATTATATATATATTATATATTATATATATATATATATATATATATATGTAAATTAAAACCCGTTAAATTCTTTCAGATGTAAGACGAGCAGTTATATTCGTTATAACAGCTTTCGGTCTGGTTACCTCAGCACCACCACGTTATTATAACAAGAAAAATCATCCGTTACAGAATAAAATATTTTACTCGGACAAAACACAAGTCAGTATTCCGTCTGCGATCACAGTATATATAAAGTATCTCTCGAACATGGTGAAATGTGGTACTTAGTTAAAAATCACTGAATTTTTATATATAAAATACCATAAAGCTTTTCGATTGTTAAGACATTATCCAGTGAATACAAAAAACAAAATATAAAAATATACGCAATTACAACGATTGATAACGGAATTTAAGAATCGAATTTAAAATTCGCCAGGAACCGAAAATAACAGAATCGGATGGACGAGCAATAGAAAGGAAAAGCATAGCTGAAAAAATACAGTGGGAAGATAGGAAAATAAAAAAAAAACATCTGTGCCCCGGTGTGCAGGGAAGAAATGAAACTTAAAGACATTTTGACTAAACTCGATAGATAATTTTTTTTAATTTTTACTCGTGTATATATATATATATAAACACACACACACACATATATACATACATATACATAAAAATAAGCCTACGTATGTGTATAAGTCGACACACATAACGCTACAAAACGTAGTTTGAAGACTGGAGTTGATATCGCAGTGCGTGCGAACGTGATATATATATATTGTAAATATACGTATATATATGTATATATACACATATATATATATATCCGTCTGTTCGCTCTCTTGCTCATTTTGCGAGTTAATTCCCCATATATAACGCGCCAATAGAATTTTCACGTCAAAAAGTTCATTGTTTGCACGTGGTACATAAATGACCAAATTCGAAGAAAAGAAGAATTACAGTCTGATATCATGTTAGCAATTTAGTCGTTATTATTCACGTACTATAAAACAGAGCTTAACAATTGCTTCATAGGGCTCCTCTTATTCAAATTGGATTTAATGCTGTAGAAATATCCTTATTTGGAGCTATATATCTATATCTTTAATCCGTGGTACGTAGAAAAGAATATCAAGATGAACTATATAAGAAAACGCTGTGCATGCTTGGACCAATACTCTTCACCGTACAGCGTTTAGAATTGTTAATAACTTGACGTGCGATTATTGCTATTCGAAAGAGTCGATAGAGAACATACGATATAACAATTTGATAAGCTCGATCGAGAAAGAAGATTATTATTTAAAACAAAGTATTACCAGCATTAAAATCGTTACCCTTGAATATTCTACACGTACATATATATCAATACTATATATATATATATATGTATACATAAAATAAATGCGTTTCAGAAAAACAAGTTATATTAAAAAAAGTAACAATATTGAATATGTGCGTGTAGTCTATAGACCATTATAGTGCTGAAGCCTGGGCATTAAATAAAATCAATATGAATAATTTACAATATTCGAGATGTGAGCTTGAAGGAAATTAACCGGATATTAGAAAAAATTCGAAATAAACGAGTGTCGCAACAAATTGAAGAGGAACGGTGATGAGAAAAATACGATTAACTTGATTGGTTGTATACTTCGACATGGATGATTACTTTGAAATATTGTTGAAAGTAAAATCCGGCGGAAAAAAACACGTGAAAGACGGAGAAACGCATTTATAAAAAACCTCTTAAAGGGTGCAGGATTAGGTAAAAGAGCTGCGGGGAAGACCCGAAAAGATGGAATAGCATAGCAATGGACTAGTCTTAGGGCAGTGCTAATGATGATGATGATGTAAAATAAAAATTCAATTTATAAAACAAAATATAACTATATAAAGGTTAAAATTTTTTAAGGGTTAAAGGATATTCTAATTTATCTGCACTGTTGAGTTCATTTTATCGTGATGTAAATTTCGGATGATTTACCTCAACAAAATTATTACTCCTCCTTAATATATATGTCAAATATTATATATATATATATATATATATATATATATATATAAATATAATATTATAATATACTGAACGTTTTGTAACAGGTCATTTATTATGGCTGCAAAGACGTAGTCTGTTCATATTCTAAATTGCTCAAGGAAGATAAAATAAAAATTGTCGATAAAATGAACGAATTTAGAAATCGCGTTGCAGGAGGAAATTTTAGAAATTATCCTTACTGCGTCAATGAAGTCAACAAAGTGGTACGTTATTATTCTGCGATTATCAGTATTGCTGCTGATTACTAATATTATTATTATTATTATTATTATCATCATTTTAATTTTTACCCGTTTACGATATCGAAAATCGTGTGGGCGGAATAATCAATTTCCGAAAATTCCCCGACAATTTTTGCTGCGTTTGATAGAAATAAATCATCGGCCCACATTACATTCAGCAATCTCCCACAAAATAACTACAGAGTATTCCTCGACAATCAAGTTATACCAAAGTATAATGAAATCGATTATTCGGAGTTTATCTAGACAGCCGACTAACATGGAGAACGCACATAAATAAAAAAAAAAGAGATAGAACTAAAATTTTGAAAGATATAATAGCTCCTAGGGATATTCTGAGTAATGTGGTACTTTTATACAAAACCATGCTAAAACCCCTACGGATGTATAGTGCACAATTATGGAGTTGGACAAAAAAAGTCAAATACAGATAAAATACATAGATTACAATACAGAATTTTACACTGAAGTCCTTTGTTGGATAGAGACATTTCTGGCTAGTTACAAGTTATTAAAAATAAAAAATAGAAAAAATTATTTTCTATAACGGTTTTCGTAGCTTCTTTATGGTTGCTACGAGAACTCCAGTTTTAAATAATATGACCGGAAAAATTCTCCATGGTTCTTTTTAATTATTTTCCCGGATATTGAAATATATTTATTTATCTTTGAATATTAACCATGGAGGGATCATGTAAAATAATTTACGTACGATTCAACATACTGTCCTATATCTAATATTGTTTCATCTCGATTCCGTCTTTATCTTGTCAGTTTTTTCTCAGGTTTCCTTTGAAATTCTCCGAATTTTCCGTTATTCCTATATTTCTTCTTTATTTCCACTAAGTGTTTCTTAACATGAACAATCCACAACCTGTTCGGGTATTTCGGTTTTTGTCAAAGAAATCAAATATATTTCTTTTTGGTTAATTTTTCTGATTCCGTTTGTTTAAGTCGATCATAAAATTTGTCCTTTCTATTCTACGTGGTATCCGTTATTTTCTCGACTACTTCTTACTTATTTTAGTTCTTAATTTCGACGTGTCACTTTCGCACTCGTTCCTAGGATTTTCTTATTTCTTATGATGTCTCTTCCTTCCTTTTCGTTCTCATCAATATTGTTCATTGTATTCGTTGTTACACACCGTGATGGTGGTGTTGAAATGTTGTATTTCGAGGTACAGATTTTGTTTAAATATACATTCTTCGTCGGCTAAAATGTGGGCTGGTATTAGGCGAACTGATGGCAGCGGTTACTTATAAACTAATTATCAATCAACATCATTATTATTATTATTATTATTATTATTATTATTATTATTTAGTTTCCATTAAAAGATTATTTCTAATTTTCCCGAATATATATTAATTTACGGACAGATATGGGACGAGAAGATAGCGGCAGTTGCTCAAAAAGATGTAAATGAATGCCGTCCGGTAAAGATATACAATCACGAAGACGTCGACGAACTCGTACCTCGGGATACCGAGTCACCACCAGTTCCTCCGTTCACAAAAGATTTCGACAGCCACTACGAAACTATTAAAAGTAATTTAACGAATTAATATAATTTTCCATTTTTTTCCTTGTCACACTCAATACATATGCGTACGTGTGATTGCGTATAATGTGTAACTCGATGAGAATTAAAACAAATGCACTGAAAAACTCTGAATATTTTTAATGATTTTTAAATGTAATTTCAAATGACCGATGACTAAAGAATTATTTCGTATAACTCAATTGAAGTCCGCAAAACAAAAAAAAAACAAGGAAAGAATTGCCCGATATTCGAGAAATTAAAATCCAAACCTCTAATTGCAAACTTAAATAAAATTGCATTAAACATCTCGAGACATACTAAATATTTCAGTGTTATCGCTTGCTTAAAAAACGCAATTGTGACACAAGAAAAACGAAAATTACGTCAAAAGGTAAATTTCACTTGGGGAACTAAACCGTATATATTAAAAACATCATCCCTGGCACTGTGCTACTCCGTCGATGAATATGCATGGCCGGTTGGAGTAGACTACTGTGAACGAACTATCGGAATAGTAATCGGATACGTAAAACAAACAACGCTTGTGAGAATAAATCTTTTAGCAATAACTTCAAAGAAGGAAAGCTAGAAATCTATTAATGGTAACCGTTATCTATTATACGCATATGAAGAACTAGCGTAAAGCCGTCTAAAATCTCGAAATAGCTTTCTAGGTGAACATCACGAAGACAACACATCGATAGGATTCGGATACGTAATACAAGTAAAGCGTTAAAACAGAAATAACTTGACCTGAAATGATTATCTGAACTATACATTATGAAAAAACGTCAGATTATGATAGCTAGAACAAGGTGCAACTTATCAAAATAAACCCGACGGAAAATTCCCAATACAACTGCGATATACTAGAGGGTGCTAAATGTGTATTTTTTTATTATAAATTATTATATACAGTTTTCGAAACTAAATCAGGATATTGACGAGGAAACTGCCAAATATCTAAACTTTTGGACAGCCAGATGTACTTAAACCTATAATAATAATCGAGTGTATTAAGCGTTAAAATTCAGACAAAATGTATTGTGTTTTAGTTGGAACCGAAGTTTGCGATATAGCCAGAGTAATTGAAAAAATGCGTATATCGGAAAACAATAGTCAATCATACGACAAAGCTAAGAATAGCGTGTTAAATTTTATTTCTCGCGGCCAAATGGAAGATTTTTGGAGAAAGTCGGACGATAATGGGTGCGTACCATTTCCTTGATATAATAATACTGAATGAGATCATAGGAATAGATAAAAATAAACATGTTACTTTCATACACATTTCATACATATTATATATATATATATAATTTCAAAAAAACAAAATAAAATCGAAGTTAATCACTAAAAAATTTTTATTATATAAGCGCGAAGATTTTCGACTATAAAGTCATTTTCAAGCTATTGCTAAAAACGTTACAAGCAGAGCTGCGTGATTCGTAGCAATAGTAATAGTAAAAAAAAAAAAGTGTTTCATAGAATACGGTTCTATTAAAATTACTGAAATATGGAACAGCTTGGATGGATTCCGAAATTGAACCTGAATAGAAACTATACATTATAGCAATTACGAATATCGTCGTATATTGATGCTAAAGGATGGACAGGAGGTATTACAAAATCGGATGACAAACATGAACGTCAAGTAAAAAATCTTATAATATGTACTGTCGAAGATGAAGTATTGCAAATGATTTCAAAATGTAAATGTGCATCTGAAATGTGTGAAAAAATTGGAAGCATACTTCATTGGTAATATGGAAAATAGGAAATATCTAATATATAAAAAGTTACGATATATTAAAATAGATCAGTCTGAAAGTGTAGATCAATTTATTAAACGTTATGATGATCTTTTAAAAGAATCTTCAAACTTACAATTAAATTTAGAACAAGAGTTTATCTATATGAACTTATTCACAGCATTAGAGCCACGAGATGAACTTAAAACAATAATTACAGTTCTTGAGAATGAAAAAGATAACAGTTATGAACAAATGTTATAATATGGCATGGAACAGTTTTTTTATTAATATATATATTTATTTATTTATTTATAAATTATACATTTTACATATCAACATGAAACACGTTATCATGTAATGCGAAAAAAAACCATATCAGATAGAAAGTTTACTTTGTATCATTTTAAGTATCGATACATAATCGACCTACCAACATGGTGCCTCAAAGTAAACTTGGTATGCAAATGTGTAAGTGTAAATATTACTTCAAATTCAATTCATTACAAAAGGATTTAAACAATTATAATGCCTTTGTAAAAATATCAGCAACTTGTTTTTCTGATGGAATATGAATTATTTCAATCTCTTTTCTTTCAATACGTTCCTTGATGAAGTGAAGTTTCACATCAAAATGCTTTGACCTCTTCAGGTTATCAGTTGAATTTGCAATTCTTATAGAACTAACATTATCCTCATATATATCCAATTCCTAATTCTTCTAATATTGCTTTGAACCAAATTAGCTCCTTTACTGTTTCCGTCATTTTTACTTTTTTTTTTATTATTTATTTGTAACGTTCTTAGCAATAGCTTGAAAATGACTTTATAGTCGAAAAGCTTCGCGCTTATATAATAAAAATTTTTTATTGATTAACTTCGATTTTATTTTGTTTTGTTAATTCATAAAATCACCCCAATACATCAACATTACATATATATATATATATATATATATATATATATATATATATATATATATATATATATACATATATACATATATATGTATGTATGTATATCTATATATTTAGTACCAATTCAAAATTGATAGAACGACAAAAGAAAAAGAAAATTCTGAAATAAAATATTTCGACGAAATAAATCATAAGCGATAAAATGTCAGTAGGAAATTTAATTGTGGCTATTGCTGAAGTAGCTTATGGTTACCGGTAATGAGATTATTTATATATAGAGCTTAATTTGGGAGGACTTCAAATATTAAAATAGAAAATTGCTTCCAAAATAAAAATTTTGTCAGGTCGTGAGGCAACTAAGTGACAATATTGTATTTACTTTTAAGACCTTCTTACTGATTACGTGTGAAATAGAGAATGTAAATTTTTCTATTTATACGAAAGCGTAATGTATAAAGTAGCGTTAAGAAATTTTTAAATTTCCATTTCAATTAATTAAAGCGATTATTAATCGTTTTATAAATTCTATTCGATATATTATTATGACGTAATGTTGTGCGGATACGTAACAATTTATTGAATATTCAGAAATTCCCAAAAGATAATGAGAAAATTTAGGAGGGTGTTAATTAATTTTTTAAATTTTACAGAAATTGGAAGATAATCTTCGGTCGATCCGGAACTAAAAAAATTGGTTGCGGTTATATGTTACGTCAAATAGAACAGCAAAATGTCCGATATTTACTTTCATATTTCACCTGCATATATTGTTCCGTCGAACATCGGATGCCCTTAATTTCGGCGCCACCCTGTAAAGGTTGCACTGCTGTGAAAAGCTTTAGCAACGTGAAAAATCAACGCGTGAGAAATATATACAATAAATTGTGCGTAGGTAAGGAAATTTATTAAGTAAAAAGTAATCGTTATGCTGTTGCAAAACGCCGTGAACGTACTTATTTAGATCAAACTGGTTTAGACCGCCTGTTGTACCAACGATTTTAATGAGATTCGCGAATTAATTATTAGCTGACCAAACATCAACGCCTACACGAGGGTAAATGCAAACAAGTAAAAATTTTAAGGCATAAAGAATTACCAGTCAGTAGTGTGACAATAGCAATTAAGATATTTCATTATGTGACCAAATAACAGAATCATCGCGGTAGCAGCGATAACTACACCTACTATTTGCTTTCATGAAACCGTTTTGATTGATGGTAAAGCAATCACTAGAGACAGCAAAATTCTTTAAATTACTTCACGTATTGAAGACAAAACTACTCAGTCGGCGGAACTTTTGAAACTATTTCAGCTGTTTGAAGATAGTGAAACAATTGAAATCGTTTTTATTAATTTATTAAAACTTTTTTTTGTTCGTAGCGAATTATGAAAGGGAAAACAGCGACGATGCCGATAAAAACGTTAAATTAATAACTAACGAAGTTAGTTTAGAAAAAATACTTTCAATTGAATAAAGCATAACACTTTAATACAAATAATATCATGCCGGGATAATTGAGTAATATATGCGCACGTGTGTGTGTGTGTGTGTCTATATATATTCAAATAAGATATTTCAATCGACGGTGTAAACGGGAAAAAACTATAAGAAAAAGTGCAAAGATAATTTATTATCACAATTGAAATATCATAATCAAAAGATGCATAAATCTTTTTCTTAATTATTTATAATGTGACTGCCTTCACAGCTTAGATTAGACTTTTCTATAGATAATTGAATAGATTTCCTACAGATATTGTTATGTAATGTTATAGTTATTGATTCCTAAAAAGTTGAAGAATCTATTCTTTCGATTGAAAGTATATAACCTATGATATTCATTTGTAGAGCCTGTCAAATTACTTTAATTTCAAGAACACACAATCAATACAATTATATTTTAAAAAATTCTTCAACTAATTTTATTTTAATTATTTATTTTCTCAGATTATCATATTTAACAGGCAAAACAGTGACAAATCGCTATGTATTATTCTATTCAATAATGCTTAAATTTAAATTCCCCTACCACTAGTTAATCTAATTAAATCATTCTTATAAAATATATCCTTCTATGCTGCTCGTCTCCCTACTAACTCTTGCGTTAAAACCGGCTATGTTAACATAGTACAATACAGTTTTCTGGGGGCTAAGCCCTGTTCTCAATATTCTTAAACTATTTACCCCGTGTAGCTTTTATTCACATAGATGACTTAGGACTGTTCTGCGAGTTTCACAGAACAGGAACCATACATAATCATTACAAAAATCACCGGCCGCTATCTACTACACTGGAATCTATAATTCGACACACGTGAGATTTAAGCTGTACTATTTACAAAAAGATTTCCAAAATCAGTAACTAATGTTCTTCCTAATGTTACATGTATTTCTTGGTTCAAAGAATAGTCGGTGTTTAGACTTTCGATGGAACTTTACCAGTCACATTAACTGTGCTGCAGATATACAAAAGTATCCGAATATTTTCTCCTAAATTACATCGGGGTGATATTTTAATATTTTCACCAAAAAGTTTATTTATACTACTGTAATTCGGCGAAAGTTAATATATGCATGTCCATTTTGTATATCAACTTCCAGCAGTGAGGCTTAAGTCGTGAAAAAATTTTGGTTACAAAATTATACTGAATGCTCATAGGGAAAAAGAATAATAAAGTTTCAGTAATATTTTATAAAAATTCCAAATTCCATGATATTGATTTAATTAATATAATTGATGACCACGATATGGCGAACCTCCATATTCGCTATATGCGTTACAAACATCACCGTTTTAAACATCGTTTACTTTAATTTTTAGTGCATTCTTGTTATCTAATAATTTATGTAATTTTACTATTTGGAACCGCTATTTAATTTTATAATTAATAAAATTTCATAAAGCGCTTTGATGTATAGTATACATTTGAATGAATAATTTAATATCTATTTTATAATAATCCTAATTTTATAATGTTGATAAGACTTTATTGATAGTAAGCTGTTGTATGTCGTTTTATATATGAAATAATTCATAAATAAATACTTCTCCTTCACTATGCATTGCGGTGACTCAGAAGCATCATTTATCTATCAAGTGTTTTGTTTAAGCAAAATCCGTACAAACTTTTGAATTTATTAACTATAGATAAAAATATTTGTGTTAACTTTTAATCGCAATTTCATCCATTTAAATTTAAAAAATTGATTTTAAAAAATACTTCGATATAATATCTATAATTTTTTTAAATTTGTTTTAGACCAAAAAACCCGGCATAAATATGGAAATATACCGAATGATTCTAAACAAAAATCAATATGCATAACAATGGACAATGCTTATCAAAATAAAATTTTCAAAGATAAATTCTCTGATTATGAAGATGCAGAATTTATTAGTACGTTACGTGACTGCCCATCACAGCCGACATGCACAACAGTTAAATGTGAAGAACCTGAAGATCAAACAAAATTTGAAAGTGATGAAGAATTACAATTCTGCGGTGGTGCGACAATATCAACTGAGAAACAAGATACATTATCATGCGGTCAAACAATAAAAGTTGGTGTAGATGAAAAAATTACAGCGACCGCTGAAACTACGTCTACAATTGATATTGCTGGAACCACTATTGTATATGATAAAACAATCACTACGAACAGCAAAACCCTCAAAACTACTCCATCTTCAGAAGGCAAAACTACTTCAGTCAGTAAAACTGTTGAAATAGCTCCAGCTGATAGTGAAAAAACTACTGTTGCTCCTGAAACTGCTAAAATTTTTACAACTTGTAGTGAAAAACCTATTTCCACCAGTGATATTTCTAAAATATTCCCAACTAGTAGTGTAAATACTACTTCTATTAGTAAAATTGCTGAAATTAGTAGTGAAAATACTACTCTAACTGCTGAAACTGCTTCAACTTCTGGTGAAAACATTACCCCAGATAGTGAACGTGTCAAAATTGTACCAACATCTACTGAAAAAACTACTTATGCCACTGAAATAGATGAAACTATGCATATTACCGATGAACAATCAATTCCTTCAGCAAAGAAAACTATTACACTTGCAGAAGAACGTACAAAAAGTGATACAAAAACAACTATACACATGGCAGAAAGTACCCAAAAAATTCCCGCAATTAGTGAAGAAGTTAGCTCAAAAGAAACTAAAACTGGTGAGCATAAATCAACAACAACAGAAAGTGAATACAACAAAAGTACTAAACATTATGCAACTAAAGTTCCAAAATCAGATAAATATATAGTCATACCACCGATACACATAAAACCAGAGCAGTACACAAGAAAATCAGGAAATCACACAGTAAGAGGGAAAATAATCAAGGCAACTAGGAGTCCTATAAAGCAGAAAACTACTTCCTTCTTTGAAGAAAAAATCACCTCAGCCGAGAAAAAAGTTGTGGATGTAAAAAAATTTAAGGGAAATCATGAAAAGAAAACCTCCACAACAGATCAAAGCAAACTATATCCAGAAAGTGAATCAACACAGAGAACGCCTGCTAAAATAACGGATAAATATATTTTTAGTAAACAAAAGAGCACATCTTCGAGAAGAGTTAAAACCACCTTACCTAGCAGAAAAATTAAAGTCAGCACGTCTGAAAGCGGAGGAACTACTCCCAAACATGACGAAAATAAAACTAGTTCAAAATGGTATAGTTCTACAAATAAAGAAACACAAACAGTTTATTCCAAAATACCGATGACTGAGTCAGTAATAAAAGAAATAACTCCAACTAGCAAAACAATCATCGAACACAGCAAATATGGTCTTACAAAAAGCAAAAGTACTGACATTACAAAAAAGAAGGATATTACTACTGAAATAAGTCCAATAATACAAGTATTTTCCACTGGAATAGGAAAAACTGTTAAAGAAAACATTACACCGGATCATAGAAAAATTACTGAAACACCTATAGAGAGTTTTTCTAGAACTGAGATGACTACTGAAGAAACTATTTTGAAAAAAACAGAAGTCAGTTCTAAAGAGACATCTATTAAAGACGCTGTTCCAAGTGATCGAAAAGTTAGCAGTAAAGTGGGACATACTTTTATTTCTGAGAGTGAAAAATCAAGTTCAAAAAAAGAAATAATCCACTTTAGAGGAAAAACATCAGCTAAAGGAGGAGCAAGAATCGCATCAACGGTAAGAAACATTACTTCACCGCGTGAAAAAATATCTAAACCTGTAAAGGAAACGATCACTTTCGAAGATAAAAAACGCACTTACGAAACAGCATCAACATCAACGAAATTTACCTTCAGTGGCGGAATATCTAGTGATAAGTCATCCAGTACTTCAAAATTGCAAACAGTTTCACCTAAAAATATAAAGACAATTTCAAATATAAAAGAAATAATGTTAAGCAAAATACAAAATAACCAGACAAAATACCTAAATAAGCCTGCTTCAAAAATCAAGGGAACTATTTCAAAAGGTAAAAAAACAGCTTCGATTGATCATAACATTAAAACAACGATTGAAGATTCTTTAAAAAAAGATACTTTGAAATACAAGATAATTGTACCACCAAAGTTTGAAAAAGCTACTAATAAAGATATAAAAACTTTCTCAAAACTACATTATACAACAAATAAAAATGACACAATTGGCACAGGAGAAGATGTTGACGATGACGAGGACAGTGATGAAGATGAAGATTTTTAATAGTCTATAAAAGCCACAAAAATCTTGATACAAAAACAAAGTATATACCAACTTTTATATAATGGAAAATATCCTATCAATGCAGAAAATTCAAACTTTAGTAACCCCATCAGGTACTATCTTAGCAGCAGATAAAATATATTCTATACTATCTTTTTGTTATTATTCAACTTTAATCACTGTAAATAATACACATTCAATACTAAGAACTACCATCCGAATTGTATTTGCCGAAGTACAACTATTATATGGTCTATATTTAGAGCAAATTCTACATGAACTTGGTCAAGTACTATTACAACACGCCCAACATCATATCCAACTATATGTTCAACTGCTATAACACGTCCAACATTTATGTCAAATTATTACTTGGCTTCATAAAACAGTTACACTGTGCCTATTACTTATACAATAACCGCTACATTTTAAAACATTAGCAACATCATTAATATTACGATGCACAACAACAAGGTTGTATCAAACGACCAGGACGTATTCAACGACCACTTCAATATATTCCACAACAACGGCATGTTCAAAAACTATAATATATCCAAAAACTATATCTCCGACAACTACATTTTCAAAATTCACATCCTGTCAAACTATAACATATTCCACGCTCACCACAGTATGTATACTTTGCTCATCTATACTCAAATATGTATTGAACAATAACAACAACATATTCAACATTTGCTCCTTTCAAAACCGTCCCACGGTAACTACAATATGCCTATTACACCTCATTCACACATCATCTATCCTGTATCAACCCAAATGGTAACTACATAAATAAATGTATGTCCTACACAACCTCCATATCCGGTAAAAATATGTTGATGATGGTACAGTGCATAAATCCATCGTCGAAATTTAGCTAGATAATGCAGATATTTGAAAAGGTTTTCGCGGAATTACGTTATTGGAAAAACTAGCGTCGAACGTTGCAACAATTTTCGAAGGGAGCATTTATATGGAAATGATTAACGATTGATAAACTATAATTATTTATAACCCTAAATTATTATTTATTTCTATCATTAATTATTAGAATGTGTATTTGTAAACATTTATATTTTGATCGTGGTGCTAAATAAAAATTACAATTTTTATTGTTTATTGCAATATTATAATATTAAATAATGTACGTAATTGTTTTTTCATTTTTGTTTTCGGTCATTTAATTATTTATTGTAATAGAGCGCTTACAATTATTAAATAGATTAAATAGTACAAAAATTTAAAAGTAAAAACAGGAATAACAAGAAAATGGAAACATATGTACAAATTCACAATATTTATGCCCTATTTACACATTCCTACTCCATGTACACGCGTGCGTGCATATTCCCGGACTAATTAACAAAATAAACTATAGATATTTACTCACACGACGTTCATCAAGAAAGCACGCACCACGTGATATAAATTTTGGATGGATTAAAAATTTAATGTACAGGAGAAGCAACATTACACACTAAACATTTAACGAATATTAAAAACACAATTAAATAATTAAAAAAAGAAAAAGTGAATAATTAGCACAGTCCACCTCAATATACCACAACTCACGTGCTCATTGTAAAATATGTTCGGGATATATTTATTATCGAAACATACGATCCATATAGCTGGAAAAGTGTTTAAGAACGAATTTTGGCTCGATACTGTACATGAGACTGTTGATGTTATTCACGTTACATATATCATGAAGAAACATTAATTTGCTTATTTTCCTTCTTCACATCTATTACAGTTTGCAAAACATATCGTAACTCACATATTTAAGATAAGTACCTGATATACGTTTTAATATAGAAATTTTAAAATTTCATACTGAATTTTATCAGCTATACTCGTGTATTTATTGCAATGCAGATAACACACAACTGGACAATATTCTAACAAAGCAGCGCTAGTGCACTACAAAGCAACAGCAGTGTCCATGGGTCATAAACACATATTCTCAAAATAAACCATAACACTTTGAAGAACGACTGACATCGTCACTTACACGCGTAGAAAATCTCAAGTTGTCATCAGTGTGTACTCTCACATTTCGCGCACATATTTGTTAATTATCTACTTCCCATTTGTGGTATAAATAAAAGAATACTTAGGTCTATGTGAACAGGAACACAAATGGATGGATTTATCATAACTGAACATGATTCTCGTCGCTTCTGTACCCAACACTTCACAATCAGTTAGTAAATATATAGATGAATAAATTTTAAGATCATCTACAAATAAAAGAAATTTTGAGCAAAGGCTCAGTCCAATGCCATTGATAAAAAATTATAAATAGGATAGGGCCGAAATTTTAATCTTGTACGACCCCCTGAAGTAGGCGAATATGAATTATATTATACATCAAATAGTTCTTAAAATACATTAACATTGATAACAAAACGCAGCGTTATTGTACAATCATAGTAGTCGTCATGAATAACTTTAAATAATGATATATCGACTAGATCATTTTTATCCAGTCCTGTCCGATCAGTATAATATATTACAGAGTTTTATGTTTTTATTTACAGACGCTAGATTACTAAGATCATTTGCATATCAGGATTGGTTTATAAAGTAATAATTATCTGTCAGGAATTTTAATTTCTCTATGTCTTTGAGGATCATTCTTTAGTATTGCACTTAGTGAATAGATTAATATTATATTGTAGAGATTTTGTTGAATTTCATAACTTTTACAGTTTATTAGTATATATGGCTTATCGTTATCTGAAAATTACATGTTGAGTAATTTAACAGGTATTAAGAGGTAAGGTGTGTCCTATTAATAATCGGTTATAGACAATTTTTGAGTTTTTTTTGTTGTTGTTCTGTATGTCCTAACGGTCTTAGGACACCACGGTCATTTTGATTTGGAACAGATGTTGAGTTTTCCAGTATTTTCGATAAAGACCGGTGACTTTTTGTGTTATGATTGAATAAAGACCATTTGTGACTTTGGATTTAAACATTCTATGTTTTTTGATCGTTTTCTCGTAAGGAACTGTTTCGTTTCCTTGTACTCCTGAGTGCGCTTAGTTTAAAAGATCCCCTAGGTGATTTTTTTCTCTCTATGATCTTATGGATGATGTACTTCATATTAATAATAACTTAATTAATGTTTTAAATCTGTTTCTGAATCCATTGTATGGTGCTGACCGAGCCGGAGCATATTAATAACTATTTGCCTGTTCTTCACTTTCTATATATTTAAACGCTTTATATATAGCAATTAGTTCGCCCGATTGAGGTTCAAAAAGGTAGCTTATATACTTGCGTTTCGCCCTTTATAAAATAGACGGAAGTAGTGTGATTTAGGGTCTTCAAAACGGTCGGCGTATATTTGTATATAGTTCCCGTATTTTCTACTGACAAGTTAATTAATTTTAGTTTTTTAGAACGTATTGTAGGGTTAAATTTTCGCCTTACATACATGTTCATCGTAGCAGTAACTTTGATCTATGTTGGTAGCTTAGATAAGTTACATTTTTAAATTTTGGATAAATTTATAGCCTTCCTAAGACGTTAAAGTAAGCGAAGTTATGGGTTTTCGAAGCATCCGCTTTATTTTGATATCGGCTGTGAAATTTGTTTGCGGCTGTGCTATGCTATACTGGCTAAGATGAAGTAGACAGTAGTTAAAGTATTTTAGCATGAGTACTTTCCTTCTATATTTTAGCGGTAGAATATTTACCACTAAATGTAAAGCTGGTGTGAGAGTAGTGTGGAATATGTTTAATATAATTTTTAGTGCTGTGTTTCGTATTAGATTTATATTTTAAAAAGTGTAATGATTCGACCTACTGGGTCAGTGTCTTTCTATCGGATCCACAGGATGAATGATTTAGTGTACACTAGGTCATCGTCGACTGGAACATTGATTTTTGTAATTAGTTACACTATTATTAAGCATTTATAAGACATCTATCCTTCAAATATCATCAAACATTTTTTCAGCAAAATTTGCTGGCAAAAATAGGCTTTGTTTAGAATTTCAGTCTTCCTTATAAGCAAAATCATTTCTTCTTCCACCTCTTCTGACAAAGATTACATTCCAAATAAAAATTTTGCATATTTTTCTATAGGTCCACTCCACTGACATATATATGGAAAATGTGAAGGCGTCTAATTCATTATCACACGTTCAACAGGAGTTTATGGATACAAACTGCAAGAAGCATTTGTCAAGAAATGTTCACCTGCATATGTTCCGGCTTAATCAGAGTTCATTTTCACAGATCATAAATCTAATTTCGATAATAATAATCTACTAGTTTTGCCTCCCTCCCTGCAGGAAGTAAGGCTTGATTTAATCGATAAGAAATAAACCAAAACTGAGAGTCGATCAAATTACATATTCAATTTTACGGAATCATTCAAATAAACAATTTTCTTTATCGTGCTCAATATTCAACATAATTTATGCTTTCTCAAGATATTCCTGCTGCATGAAAAAAATTCGTAGTTATATACCTTTGAAAAAACAAGCTTCCGTTAGTAACTAAACTTCTTCATTCCGCAAAAAATTATTGACTACTTTTAAACACAAACAGAAAAAAGAATATATGTCGTTGCGGTTTCTACAGACTAATCATTGCTAAATGTTATAGAAAACCTTTATCGAACCTTTGGCTTGGAGTGTTTGTGGATCGGACACAGACAGTGTAGTTAGCTCTTGAAATGAGCTCGCCGTTTAAACACTTGGAGCATTCTAACGATATTTAAATAAAATCCCCCAAATACTCATGGATAAAAACCAGACGGTGGATAATTCGATTAAATATCACCAGACCAAAAGTTCAATGCTTTAGACTAGGACAGTCGATTTCAGAGTTGTTTTGTTCGCATGTTTTATGTGAGTTTATTTGAGCTATGTCGACTTCACGAAAAAATACCGTTACAAGCCACCTATTTTATTAGTAGCATACTGATTACATAGATAACATTTAAGCCACCGTATCAAGACCACCTTTGGTGCATCGTTATAATTGAGAATTATATTAGATTTATTTGTTTGCTGGTATGAAAAAAAATCATCTAAACAAGGACGTAAAATAATCATTTCAGAGCTATCACTATCCCACAGTTCTAGTATGCGCTTTTAAAAACGCAAAATTCAGTTTGGGTTTTACGAATTATAATTTTTTTGGGGGGCCAGGTTGTTTGGTCAGTTTAAACTTAATTATAACTTGCCGGTTGAACTAGTGTAAAAGTTAAGTCATCTTTAACTAATGAATAGTAAAATATTTAACTACTTTATGTATTCGTTTGAAATTTAGCTTTGATAATTAAGACTTTAATGTTTGTTAATTTGTCGATAAGTTGGAATTTAGTTTGCTAAAATCGTTTTTATTATACAATATCTATCGATAACAAGTTGATATTTTGTGAAAAATAATAGGGAATGTGTAATGTCCGGATTCTAAAAAATATTTATCGTGTAACATCAAAAAATCAGTATTATACGCGAAATATTGCTTTTTTCGTTTTAGTTATTTTCGAATACCTGCAATAATTTCGTACATGTTACTATGTATAACTCGAAACACTAAATTCTGTGTACCTAAAATATGTAAATATCTACATTAATATTATTTATTACTGCTTAACGTTACTGATATTTAACCATGTATACCCCTATCCCTAATTTATCTCCTAAGTTGTATTCATATATTACACATCTCGATGGACAGAGTATGTTCTCATCCCTTTGTCACGACATTATTGTAAGCAAATTTTGCAAAGAACTATCTCACGCACGCACAGTACTTATCATTTTCTAATACGTTGTTCTTCTGTTTCAGCACACACACCAACAAACATTAATATTAAGCGTACTAGTTCCTTGCACCTGTATACTAAAAATTTAGTCAAATATACCCAAGAATTGTTCAAAATGCAGTCCGCAAAAAATGAATATATATATATATATATATATATATATATATATTATTCATTTAAATTAACGCGCCGTGTGTAGCAACTAAGGCTAAAGGCACGAGGGAGATGAAGTTAAATCAAAGACTAGTGACGGAACATGTGTAAGAACATGATTAGGTTAGTAAAAGAGGAATATTCATCTTTGATGAGAAGAGGAAGTGAGGAGAGAATGTTAAGAGACAGTCTGAATGAGGAGAAGAAAGGACAGTCAGTGAAGATATGGGAGGCGGAAAACTGAAGAGCCGAAGTTCTGTTGATTAGGTGTGAATGGGTAAGCCTTGTATGAACCAGCCGTAATCTGCTAAATACCCCACGAACACTCTGTATATCCTAAAGACGAAAGTACACCTCAAAAATTGGTTAACCTCATTTTTCACTTCCGTGTGGTGCTGGGGTCCTGTCAAATAGCGCGATACTACTATGAATGAATGATTTTCGTGATTTCAATATTTCATTTACTATAGTTTGTTCAAACATTGGGCAACGGAGGACTGTGTCGACGACTTTAGTAAAAAGATGAAGAAAAAGCCTTCCTTTACACGAGTTGATCTCCCTTACTATGTACTTCCATATTACACTGCTGAGAAATGAAAAACCTATTGTCCTGGACTTGTAGTCCAATACCTCATTTTGACGAGATCCAAATCTAAGATTATGTTAACTATAATTAACGTGCGAGTCAATACTTACTAATTTTACGTCAAAAATCACGTTTAACCGAAAATTACGTATGTAATTATCTCGAGACTGTCAACTGTATTCTAATCGGATATCGGTAATTATTTCGTGATCCGAAATTTCGAATTCGACTTTTGCTTCTCGTAAAATCTTTTCGGATTAACGGAATAATTTACGTTTCGTAATTTTACACGCGACTAATTTCTCGCTTACGCACACGCGGAAGTATTCGCCTGAAAATATCCGTCGCCATAGATAGTAAAAACGAAATAACTTCATAATAATAATAATAATAATAACTAAATTCAATTTTTTCAATATAAAATTTAACGACGCGTAAAAATCAAAACAAAATTTCTTCGTAAACTTCCTGGTTAGTATTGACAATCATTTCAACCATATCGATATACTATTCAGAAAAAACATTTAACTTCCCGATTGAAAATGGTGCAGCCGGAACGATCGTCTGCCAATCTCATTTATCAAACTGATTAGATTAGACGCGAATGGAAATTGTCGCAGTGTACATGATACTAATACATTCCGAAGTGGCGTAAGAAGAGAAAAATGCTCTTATTTCATCGCTCGACAGGTAAGGAGTTTTAATTTTGAAAATTCTATATAGTTTTCTGAAATTTGCTCCAACAACGATTAAGGGATCGATCTACGATCGAATTGGCTTGCCGAATTATTTGTGACCGGTCGTTTATTATTCGTCGGAGATTTAAGACGACGTCCCCTATCCATTGTTCGAGTTGTTGGGGCTTTGCTTATAATTTTTTTTTTTTAAAAAAGGGAAAAAATATTCGAAATGACGAAAAAATTATTATTTAACGATATCGAAATTCATATTTTTCAAAAAAATGCGAGATTTATTAATCCTTTCAGTCACGTTGTCATCTATACGGTACGTATAATTTTTAATTCTTTCAGTCACACGCGAAATTTTGACATTCATAAATTTTATACAAGGTGTTTAATGTAGAATACTATTTCTTAGATGACGCCGGATAATTTTCAATGTATCTAAATGAACGTTACTTAAATTTGAGACATCTTTTGTTCGACTTGATGGGACTTTACTTATAATTTTGAAAACTTATCGAAATTACAAAAAAAGAAATAATTTAACAATACGGAAATTATACTATTTTTCGACGTATGTTCTTTTTAACGGTCGTTAAATCGACGAAATGATAAGCCTTTCAGTCACTATGTCCACTATATGGTACAAGAAATTTTGATACTAACAATTTTTTTTTATTTTCTAGTTGATGTGAAGTGTCCCAATTTTTAAAATAAATACGTTGAAAATTATCTAAGTTCACCTAAGAAGTAGTATTTTATAATAGATAACTATCTATATAATGCATCATTAAGCCTATGTTCTATATGCGGTACATACAACTTGTAACCCTTTCATTCACGCATGAAATTTTCACACAAAATTACAAATTTTACACAAGCTGTTTTATATACACAGAATAATTTTTAATGTGTCTAAATGAATATTTGTAAAATTGAGATATTTCTTAATCTTTTTAATGTGACTTTACTTATAATTAAAAAACTATCCGAAATGATAAAAATATATATATATATATATTATTTAACGTTATTGAAATTAATATTTCGTGTTTTCTTTTTAACAGCCGTAAAATCGACAAAATATTTACTAAGCCTTTTAGTCACGATGTTATACGAGACATTTAACTATTAAACCTTTCAGTAGCACATCAAATTTTGACGCAAAATTATAAATTTTACACAAGATGTTTATTATATTAATTTTATTAGTATAGATTACGATTGTCGATTGTATTTTAATTATTTAATAAAACATTTATTCTGTTATTCTATTAAAAAATTGACTCAAGATAAAAGAAAACACAAATGATTCGACATCTCGAAAAATGAATACTACGTTGGAAATAATTATATTTTTATTTCTTCGCTAAACTGTCTATAAACATTCGAATTTAAAAGTATTTCTTCCAGCAGCGGTAGTCTTATTTTGAAGTCGAACCGGGGTGATTCTAAATTTTTCTGTTGCAGATTACTTCGCGATTATGCTTTTAATGGGAATTGTTAAATATGTACACACGAAAAATTATTCAGAAACTATTCGTCACAAGGAAGTAAGCTATTTATTATATATATATATATATATATATATATATATATATATATATATATATATATATATTACGCCAATGCCATATTATAATTGCCTTGTACGCTAATTACACTGTAAAACAAAATATGTATAGTAAGTAGTCGCCTACCTCACGGAGACCGCACTTAATGATGATTATATATATATATAAAATGTTTTTTTTTTGTTGTCCTAATGTATCCGTGTAAATTATTTTTATTTTCGAGAAATTAGGATTATACACTTCTGAACCTCCTACCTAAAAAAAGATGACATTTTAACGAATTTTCTTAATATTTCCTCATTTACCAAATTCAATTTCTGATCGGAACACTTACTATTTCAACAAAACCATACCGATTTTAAACAAACGGAGCGAATTAATAGATTATTATTATGTGTGGAACAATAATAATCTGATTATTATTCACTATGCGTTATCTGGGAAAAAGACTATCAAAGCGTAAATGCGTTTGAAACGCACTACTGGAGACGAATACTGATGAGGGTACCGTACAGATCTAACATCTGAATACTGCAGAAACTTAGAATAGGGATGAAGGAAATCGTACAAAAAAAGAATTACGAGTTATATAGGGTAAAAAATGGCCGTGTTTAAAAGCAGATTGTACAAAGCACGATAGATGATGCCAAAAAGGTGGAAGAGCACCGTTAATATATATATGTACCAATGCTACCACACGAGTGGATAATATTGGTCGCATATAGAACAAAATGAGGCATACTTCTCCATCAGATCGGTTTGTAAATCTCACGATGGATGAATAATTGACCAACAAGAACAGTGTGTATATATATATATATGTGTAAGAATAATGTAAAAACATTTCATACCATATCACAATATTTGTGCTTAAAAACATATTCGTCTGAATTCGGTGGCTACAAAATCATCTAAATCGTTTTTATTTATTTATTTTTTTTATTTTTTCTTCAAAATGTATCGATGAACAGTACAGCTTTAATTATATTATGAATTTTAAAAAGTGTCATTATTCGTCCAATATAATAATATATCAAAGGCCTGAATAGTTAAGTAATTTATATTTCTAAAAAAAATCATAAAGTTCAAATTTAGGCTTAAGCTTGTACATAAACAAACGTCTTATATATATATGTATAATCCCGTGTTTTCACTTTTTGGTCAGTTTAGTCAAGTGTAGTTAGACATCTATACTAGCATTCCTTATAAACTGATATAAGTACATACATTCTCGAGACAACAGGTTTATTACTTTGTACTTGTATAACACTTAAAGGCAAAAAATTTAATGTTGGTAATACTTTGTTTTTTTTTTAAGAATAATCTTTCTTGATCGAATTTGTCACATTGCCATATTGTATGTTCTATTGACCTTTGTGAATCGGTTATATACAAAACGTAATTTGCATGTCGTTTTTATATAGTTTCTCCCTATATTCTTTGTTCAAATAGCCTGTATTCGTGATCTGTTTTACTAGTATATAGCTGTTCCCTTTTTGTAGTGTTTCTGCTACACACATTTGTTTCAATCGTTGATATAACCGATCTTTAACAACTGTAATATATTCTTCCCAGTTTAGCTTTTTCTGTTTTATGTTGCTCTGTGTTCACTTCTAATTAGGGCATCAACTGTCTCGATTCCATAAAGTCCAACGTAGCATGAAATCCGCTTTAAATTTATTTTCGTGTTTAACTTTGTAAGTTTATTTAACGGTTTCCTAATTTTGTAGTTTACTTACTGCTGAAGGAGTGTCCGTCGCTATTAAAATGTTTCCGTCTCTACTCTTTTTAATGTATTGCATATAGTTTTATTGTATATGAACATCCAGCGTATACCAACTTGTGAACTTTCCATATTTCTTTATTTGTATAATAAAAAACAGCACTATACCGTCCAACCGATTTATCCATATAACCGTCTGTATGTATTATTTCCTTATAGACTTTCCTATTATTATCCGACTTGTTCAGTTATATTACCGTCTGTAGATCCTGCCAATTGTTCCTCTGCAAATGTCTTCTCTGTTTTTTTTTAACTTGCGAGACTCGATCCTAACATATTTCGAGATTAAGGATTTTTCATAGTTAATATTTCGATTATTGCGCGCAGCTTCGTTATTAATTTCGTTATAATTTTGTAATAACTTGAATTCGGCGTTATTTCGCAAAAGGCTGAAACGATTCGACAGTCTATTTCGGTCACTTAAATATGATGATTGCCTGTTAAATTTTATTCGTGACGAATATATTGCGTCTCTGTTTTTTCATATGTACACGTGTACTCTGGTTAACTCGGTCGTTTTTTTGTAATGTAACATATGCGTCCAAAAAATGTATCGTCCTAAAAGGCAACGAAAAGCTAAATGCCTTGGAGATGGCATTATATCGAAAACTTTTCCGTGTACATTGGACGGCATCGAACTAATAATTCCATCGAGAAATAGAAGTAAGATATTTTATTTTTTGGTAACATATTAGGAGGAAAGATCTATTCGATGGAGTGAACAATAATAGTATGGTAAATGGTAAGCGTTCACAGGAAAAATTTTATACTCGTCGCATTGATCAAATAACCGCCTTAACTAGGATAATAGAACAATAGACAGAGATGATAATGATGTGTACAAATATATATATATATATATATATATATATATATATATATAAAATATATATATATATAAAATATATAAAAATATTATGATGATAAGGACAACACATTTTAATTATG
Source organism: Coronaproctus castanopsis (assembly GCA_032883995.1). NCBI lineage: Eukaryota > Metazoa > Arthropoda > Insecta > Hemiptera > Monophlebidae > Coronaproctus > Coronaproctus castanopsis. The sequence continues at coordinate 220,921,386 of CM065052.1, read as the reverse complement.
TTATTTTGCAGGTAGTATATTATTCGTGTCGAGGTGTAGTATGTTCGCATTCCAGACTATACAAAGCGGATAAAGTATACGTATTAAATATGATAAACGAATTCAGAAATAACGTAGCCGGTGGATTATATAAAGCTTATCCCGAATGTGTAACTAACATAAACAAAGTCGTGCGTATAATTTTTATTATGATTTTACAAATGTTTCATTCGAAAAATAATATTTAAAAAAAAATTGAAAATATAATTAATTTCTAAATAGCACTTATAGCCCCCATTGCACGTACACGGTCAAGAGTGCCAATGTCTCCATATATGGAAACGGCCAAAAATGTTGTCGACCTAGGTGTCTTCATTTATGGAGACGGACATCTGTTAAATAAAAAATCGTTTGTATACATATACGGCTGATGAATCCACATATCGTTCGTCGCGTCACCAGACATAGAGCTTAGAACAAATTATGTTTACAGCCGAACGTCATTTCACAGATTTTTAACAACGGAATGTTTACTTATGGTGTTTTAGTACAATTCTTGATAACGCGTTTGTATTATTGGTGATTTCTGTTTTTTCTTTATTTTCGATAAAAAATATTTATATAAATTTCAAAATAAAATAATTATTTATTGTTTACAACGTTACGTGTGCTGAAAATATAAAAGATATATATTACAAAAATCTGACACATGCTGGTGTGTAAGCGGGCAGATTAGCAGGAATTGGTGTAGTAGAAAATGTGGTTTTCGATTTAATCGGAGAATTCATAAACACAGGTGTAGAATTTTATATTGCGGTAATTACTACACATAGCTGGTACGTCTCTTCTTGGTTAAAATACACGTGAACGTTACGACGAACCTCTAAACATATTGCGCACAAAAATTCCAAAAGGATCTACGGGCGCATCATGCAGAATAAACAAGACACAGCATTATACAAGTGAATCCTTTAATCGTACAGCAATAAAATCTACATAAAACCGATATTGATTTAAGTGATCAGTTTGCTTCGTATGTATCAGTACAACGTAAGGGTGTAAAATGGTATCGAAAAGTAGCTTTAGAACTGATATTAAATATTGGTGTTGTCGATGCATAAAATATTGTACAAAATGTATACTCAAAATAAGATTTCGATTAATAAATTTGTAGAAGAAATTTGTTTAAATATTTTTGGGACGGTTAATAACGTAGAAAAACTACGAAGAATAAAGCATAACTAGTGCCAGGGAATCGTTCCGATTGTAGCGTATACTATAAAAGCTTCAGATCAGACGGTAAGACACGTTCTGAAGCAGGTAAATTAGCGAAAAATGTATTTACAAGATGTGACGGATGCTTTAACAATCCTGCAATATGTTTACCTTGTTTCAACACAGAACACAAATAATGTTTTTAAATGTTATATACTTTTTTCATAGCTAATATTTTTGTATTATATAACGTTGATGTTTATTATCAAGTGAGAGAGGTTTTGTACGACTTTTATATATATATATATATATATATATATATATATATATATATATATATATATATATAATGTATGCGTGGTGTGTGTGTGTGTGTTTGAGAGATATAGGGGAAAACGATTTTTTTATATGATTGTATTTATTGTAATATTCACGCTCTTTGTAAATAAATTCGTTTTCTATAATAATGTTTTTAATTAAAATAAAACCAACACAACTGTCTCCATATATGGAAACACAATTTCAGTAATTTTTTATACTACAGATAATATTTAAACAAAATCTGAAATTGTCAAAATGTTTTATTAATTGTGTTCAATAAATTATGACATTTTTACATTATGGCATTTTTACATTATGGCATTTTTACATTATGGCATTTTATATTATGGCATTTTTATATTATGGCATTTTTACAAATTTTTACACATTTCGGTCAGTTCATTTTTTAATAAACGCTGTCTCCATATATGGAAAGATATGGACTCTAAATGATAATCGAATTAGAGAGTCATATCTGTGTTTGTACTTTCAAACAAAAAGGAATCTTCCATTTATTAAATAAACATTCACTGCGTAGATGTGGAATCAAACGTTAGCTATAAAAGCGCAAAAAATGATCAACACTTGCCCTAGATGGTATTGGTATAATAAAACGATGGTCGCTTCTAAACTGCCGGGACCGTCCGTTGGCATAAAGCCCAACTTCACCAAACAAATCGAATACGACAAACCGTTCCAAGGTACGAATAAATTTCAGTCGTATTATTGTTTGTAACTATTCGTTATTATTACATGTAGACGACTTTACAGTTTAGGACTATTTCAGATTTCGATAACAGTTTACATCCCCTATAAGTTTTTTTGTTTTATTTCATTCATTTTATGTTCTAACGCCGAAGGCACTAGTATGGAATATATATTTTTGTAAGTCAGACGATTCCACAAGGAACGCTTTCACTGATCCACTCGAACTTGGCTGCAGTGTTTAGTGGTGACGATAGACCGTATTGAATAGGTTCATGAAAGAGAGAAAGAAACGAAGTATATTTTGATTAATTAAATTTTACAAGAAAAGAATAACTTATAATATACCGTTCTATCGTTCCGAAATATAAAAAATTTCTTAACCGATAAACTTAATAATAATTTTTAAAAATATACACGAGTGATAGTTATATTTATTGCTTAATGAAATTTACAGGAAAAACTCCGCAAAAAACCTGCAACATAAGTAAATTTTAAACACAATGGTTAAAGAGTAATTTATAAAATTTAAAAGAGAAAAGAATACGAAAATAAATCAAATAAAATTTATCTATAATATCATCGAATTTTAAACCTAATACGAGATATGTTTAATTCTATATTTTTTATACCTGTGTCGTAGAGTCTGATAATCGGTAGTTTCCAGTTTCATTGACATTTTGGTCAGCAGACATGCGGCATGCATTAAAAAATTTTAAGGTCCTGTTTTTTATTATTTTTTGTATATAGGGATAGTTTAAAATGTCGTGTATTGTTTTAATGGGCGTGTATGTGGGTTTTTTCGACCCTATTCTTAGGCAATGATTTTGTAATCGTTGTAATTTGTTTATATTACTTAGGCACGACCATACAGGACTAGCGTAAAGAATTTTAGGTTGAATTACCTGATTGTAAACCAAAAGCTTGTTCAATAGCGAAGATTTCCTGTTAAATATCGGAAACAGCGCACTCATTTTTTATGTACCCTGTAGATACACTCGTTAATATGTTTAGTGAAAGTTCGCTTACTATCTAGTGTTATGCCGAGATAATTTACTTTAGATTTCCAGTCTAGGTAGTCATTATGAATTCGTAGAACAAAGTCATTTATAGCGGCTTTGTGAAAATAATAGTCTCTGTTTTACTATCATTAATTTTAATTTTCCACTTATGAAAATAATTGAATAGGTTCAGTCTCGTATTTGTGGCAATGAAACCGAATGTGATTCATTGTTAATTTTCCTCTCCGAATTAAAATATGTACATTACGTGTGACTTAGTAGCGAACGCGGAATATTTCTTCATAAAGCGTTAGCGTATGTAGAGATCATAAATTGACACATCCGACTTGAGCGCTCGTGATATATTTGAAATTATAGTACGCAGCAACAAATTATTCCATTTTTGTGCAAAACTGTACATCTATGACATTGCAAATGTCTTTTTGGGCTACAGATCGGTCGCATATAAGCAGTCTTTTAGCTGCCATATGTACTAGATCATCACAATACCAAAGTGGCTTGAAACCTGTATTAATAACAGACACTGTGGAGCGATCTTAATTAACTCCTTAGCGATTGGATGTTGATTTTTAATCGTATTATTCACTTTAGCACAAAAATCACTAATAATGACTGTCCGTTTTGTATTTTTACCGATCGAATGTTTAATGTATGCAACTAATTTTATAGCGTAGAGTTCGGCCGATAGAGAAGATAACGGGAATCTGATAATTATTTCATCGGTAGTTGTTAGAGCATAACCAACATCAGAACTAGACTTTGCACTTTCCGTGAAAAGCGTTGGATTGATCTTATATTGATCGAGTGTATACAGCAAGGGTAATTTGTATGTTCCAATTTTCAGTAGCGAAAAATGTACTTCCAGTTTAAGCGAGATTCGCGTCAGCAACACGGGCATATAGTTCAACTTCAATGTCCTTTAGTATTGATCATGCATATGTCCGAAATTTGTTTTATTTTTTGTATATTACTTCTAAGACCGAATTCGTACAGATAGTTCAACTCTGACACGTTTGAAATACTTCTAATAGGAGTTGGAAACGGTAAAATTTAAAAGAACTTTAAGTATAAGCTGACGGTTGGTGTTGTATGAAAATTAGAATATCCTTAATACCTTTTAATGTTTCTAAAATGCTTACACTGCATTATCGAATTCAATTTTTGCGCTATACATCGTATTAAGCGATCACGTGTTTCATAACGTGTATAGGCTAATTTTCGTAATAGACTCATATTTAGTATACTTTTATTTTTTAACATCCAGATTGATAATTTCTGAACGATTATAATGGCGAAATATTTTAGGACACGTAGATGGGATTAATTTGTTATTTAGGTAAAGGGATATGTCACGAGACAGCTAATGTCTTCGACAGAAATTGATAGTCGTGGATTTGTTGGCAAAGAACTGGAACGCAACTGTTTCGACTGTTGTACGATGCGGGGTTTTTTTCGTGACTTTTCAATATTTATTTTATAATAGTAATTTACTCGCTTAGGCTTTATCGGTAGTACTACGAATGTTATAGGTATGAAATACTTCTTTAAAAATAAAATTAGAATAAGAAAAAAAAAATTGAGAAAGGGATAAATTAATCTGTAACACGTTGTCAAATATCGATATCGAGTTATACTGATCTACGTGGTAATAACGGAGAATCGATTCCAACGTACACTTTGAAGTATCGGATACTTTAAGATCGGTAATCGGAATCTCCCGGCGCTCGTCTCATTACAGTAACAGTCGGGTTTAGATTTATTTAATTTTTTTCAATACGCAAGAAATACAATTTTATTAATTTGGTTTTTATTCTTTTATACAGTCGACGGCCAACTCTGCGACGAATTCATGGCAATCGAATACAGCGGAATAAACGATACTAATCTGGAACGCGTGTACAATTTAACGAAATACGGTACGTTCGATTATATTAGAAGAGGACAAATGGAAGATTTCTGGGCCGTCCAGTCGAAACCCGAGTAAATGAAAAAATACACATTACACAAACACATACATGTATATCATTTATTCGAGGGAGAAAAATGTAGTCATAAAAAGAAAACAGAAGTATCGATATAGAGTGTAGACGGATATAATATAAAAGATTTAAAAATAAAAAATTGGCCACAGAAAATGAGTGAGTTAGAAAAAAAAAAAAAAATTAATTCAAATAAAACATTTACGACCTAGTTTGATGGACCAAACTTGGTGACACGGAGTACAAATCGAAGGGAACATGTCCTAGGATACCCACAAAGGGTCCACTCGAGATTACACTAGACGGATACAATTTTTAAAATATATCATTTATTCGAGCTGGAAAAAAAATTAAGAATGCGGCAAATGCATTTACTTCAGATAGAGCAATATTAAAAGTACAGAAAAAAAAATGATTCTAGAAGGCGCAGAGTTGCGGAATGAAGCGGTTACTTTACATACATGTAATATATATTACACACATATATACAAATCTGGGGATAGCGCCATTTTTTTATTGCTTGTTAAACCCTATACGAAGCTGTGGAGATTGCTATGTCATCAGAATAGAGGGAAGTGGTAATATTTTGTAATCGTGGTAAATCATTAATGCATAGAATATAGAGAAAGTGTACGAGAACGCTACCCAGTGGGACAACAGCAGCAGGATCCTAGGATTGGAATAGGCGTCACCTAACCTAACTATGAATATCAGACAGATTGGATTTGATGAGTATTGTAAGATATCTAGGGAAACCAAGCGTAGCATTTTGTAAACTCTGCGATTATGCCAAATTGTATCGATTTCAACGCCTAAGTTATAATCCTGTATGTTTATTTAGATTAAATTGGTCAGTTATATGATCGGCAAGTCTAGCTAATTGCACGACAACCGATATTTGCAATCTAAATCCTATTACTTTTAGGATGTTATGTTCATTGGAATACGCTTTTAGGCGTAGTAGAACAACTTTTTCTGTTATTTTACTTATGCTACCGATTAGACTAGACGTATGTTTAAGACAGAGGAAGAGTTTTCCCTACTTTATTGATTTTTCCGTAATTATAGGTAATAACCAGTGAGTAATATTGCGTTTATTATGTTTGTTAAATATGCTGCAGCTTTTTTTGGGAACGTTCCTTATCATAATAACTATGAATTAGGTCTTTTCCGATAGAAGTGTTACATTTTAGGTGTTTTATGCGGTTATGTATTTCATTCGGAGTAGCTAGAGCAATTTTTGAAGAGAGTGTCGGCAAAGTTGTACAGTATTTCTGAACAATAGTGTCAGTATGCTTCGTGCGATGTGCTGTTGATAATGTTGAATTTTCACGGTAAGTAGTTCGACTTTATTTTTACTGAAATATGCAGTGTCATTATTATGTTCGAAGGGTGGAATGTTGATTCGAGTATGTGTAAACTTTTTAGTAATGTTCCAAAAACTGTTCGTTATTCCATTCATTGTTACGGTGTTGTTCAAGCAGCTTTGGATACACGTGCGAAAAAGTTACACAGTTTTTTAAACAGGTTAGTTCTGATTTTCTGATATTGTTTTGCGGAATTGACTGAAAATTTTTGTTCGAAATAAATGGGGTTATATGATTCGAGCTTAAAGGTTGTATATAGGTGTAGTGATGTAAGGAAAATGTTTACACACGATGAGATCGATGATGCTAGACATCGTACGGCTTGATGTTGGGATATAAGTAGGGATACTTGTTGGAGAGTATGATAAATTTCTTTTCAAATGAGGTGTCAAGTAGAATTCTACCTGATTTATTATTTATAAAACAATTCCATCTGGCATTGAAATTATCAGCTATGACGAGTTTGTTGGCGGAAGGAGGAGCCCAAGAGTAGTGAAATATCAGACTCGAAGTGACGGCAGTTTAGCGGGCAATATACTGAGTATAGATGAATAAGTTCATTATCAACTTGCAAGGCGACGCCAATTAACTATGTGTGGCTGATGTGGGCAGAGCATGATGTATATGATCGTCATTTATCAGTACAGCTACACAACCACGTGTATGCGATCCTTCCTATATCATTTATATCCAGGACATGTTAAGATATAATTATCATTAATTTTAGTTTCACATATAGATCTTTCCTTTACATATTTTTTTTTTTTTTTTTTTTGCCCAGCTTGCGCCATTTAGCCAGTTTAATCCTTTATCCAGTTAATCTATTTTAAATCTCAATGCCACTGCGTTTGATAAAATTATATAAACTGACAGACACAGAAGACAGTGGATTGGAAACAATCAATTCAATACTCACGGGTAATGTGTGCCATTTTTGTACAACACTAAACAACATATCATCTCTATGTTTTCGAAACTTCGGACAAATCCAAATTTGATGCTCGATACAATTGTCAACATGGCACACATCACATGTATCTTATGCACAATTTAGCTAGGTGTGAGGGGGAGAAATTATGACCAGTACGCAATCTAAATAAAGTTGATATATAATCCCTCGAAATGTTTTTATGTAATTGAAACCATGGTTTACTGGGAACTGTATGCATCAAGGCGAAGTATTTTTTCCCTTTATTTTGACTTTCGGCGATGTAGTACTGTTGGAAATCAATTAGTACAGATTGTTTAATCTTTGGTAAAATAACAGTCCAATTCCATTTAATATTCTCGTAAGGGACACTTGATAGATTATAACGCGTCAATTCATCGACCACCTCATTTCCAGTAATACCACAATGAGAAGGGACCCACTTAAACTTTACTCTAGATCCACGATTGTAAAGCTGAATAACCCGATGTCTGACATCAAATTCTAACTTTGATATTTTAGGTTCTGGGAACTTAGATAATTGTAATAAGACACTTGAGGAATCGGATATTATTAGAATATACTTTTCCCTCATATCTTTGACTAGGATCGAGGCTTTGTAAATGGCAATTCTACAACAAATGAGGAGCCTACAAAGGATAATCTGTATACTTTCGATATGCCTTTTTTCGGATAATATAAAGCAGAGGTATAATTTTCCCGTATTTTATCGACCGACCCATCTGTAAAAATAATTTCATAGTGGCCGAATTTTTCATTGATTGCTTGCATAAATGCAGCGTTGTTAACTCCAGAAAGGATAGTTTTAGCAATATTATTATCAAAGGTAATTAAATCAACGTCTAGCGAGAAAAATAAATCCTGAAAGTAGAAACGGTAGAAGGGATAAGAAACATTTTGGATGATTTCAATTTTTTCCCATTTATTATAACAAACACCTTAGCACATTGTAATAAAAATTAAAAACACACACAACTTAATACCATACGCTTATATCAATTCACCGCTGGATGTCTGCGTTCCCCGTTTTCTTCCATCTATTACGATCACCCGCCTTATTAACCACTTTACAATATACATATATATATATATATATATATATATATATACGTATGTGTGTCCGCGCATTAATAAAGTAACAAAGGTCTATTTCATTAATAAATTAGTTAGGAGATAAATTCTCTCGTTTAACCTAAGAAGATTAATAAAGAATCATTTGATCGGTAAAATTTTGGAATAATCAATATGAAGTAGAGTATCTTTATCAGCTGATAAATGTCAGAGTTCTCTGCCGTGTATTTTCTACTAGCGATTAGGTTTAAGTACGCGAGTACCGTATATAAATATAAAAACACACACATATATACACATATATATTTATACTTCATTTTTTTTCCGGGGTCAGTGTATACTCCATCGAATTTAGGAGAGCCGAAGTGACGCAAGTCGGTTGCGGTTATATGTTACAACATATAAAACAATCGTACAAAGGTCAAGAGCTATTGTCCTATTTCAATTGTATATATTGTCCGTACAAACTAACCAAACCGCGTTTAGCGCAAAAACCTTGTAAAGGTTGCATGTCGCAATTCGAGGATAGGGCAAGAAGACAATCAGTTACCAGTAAATATAAATATTTATGTCAAGGTATGTACAGAAATTTTGTCACACGTATATACATATATATATACACACCTATACATACCCACATATATATATATATATATAATATATATAATTTAGAACATGTACTCGACATCGATTGAAATAGTTTATCGCACATTTATCCTTATTAATTTTTATTTCCCTTACAAATTGTTATTGTTTGCTCTAATACAGCACTGTTAGTTCTATGATGTGAAGGTATTACTTAATATTAACAATACGCTGTACATGGGACTTAAATAAAGTTCAAATATTTTACTATTCAAAAAAAAATATCGGAAATTAATACATTAAATTTTAATTATATTTATTACTATCATTATCATTATGTTTTTCGCGAATTACGCGACATTTTGAAACCCATCGCGCCATCGCTGCTGTATATTTTAATATGAGGAAAGCGTTTGACATTTTAGACAGACGAATTTTACTACTAACCGTCTGTTCCCCGGTCTTATCTCAGAGATAATGGACGAAGTACTTTGTAAAGCGATTGTTCCAAGTTCGAGTGTCTATAAGCAGGACCATATCTATTTTCGACAAACATTGTGCTAAATTTAGTTGTTTCGGATCAAATTGTTAGTCGCGTCCCAATGATACAGCAATAGTTATGGGTTCATGTTTTTCTGGTATGTTTTAAAATCTGACGCAAGAGATCGTATAGATCGAGTGTCAAAATGGACAAACTCCTTACATATAGTTATCAGGCGCCGTCTAAAAAAAAGAAGGTCTAGATAATCGTTATGCGATACGCATAAAATGGAATATTTAGCAATTACACTTGATCGTAAATAAACATGGGACAAATATAGGATTTATTTATTACCGTAATAGGTAATGCTTATATAATGTATTGCGTCGATATTAGCGCATTTAACCGTGCTAAACTATTATATGACTCCTGTTCAAGCAGACCCATAAATCTGTTATCAATCTTATCGAAAATCTTTAAAAACAAAACTCCATCCAAGCCTGTCGCAAGTTTTCTTTTTGCATAAGAAGCTAACTGGATGATGCTGACTACTGCGTCCGGTTTAGGCGAACGTATGATAATTTCGCGTCACTTATCACTAACACATATTTAGTCGTGACGTAATTAGCAGTTTCTACGAGGTTCCTATTTTATTCTCTTCACCTGTGCTTCGAGCATTGCAGCCAGCCCAATACTTCCCAATCATTTCTCCTCCAAACGGAAAAGCCAATATGCTTAATTAAACAGAATAAACATTTTATTTATTTATTATTAATATTTTTTACTTCTTTTATTATTATTATTATCCTTTCTTCGAATTGGCCAGCCATAGACCACATAAAATATTTTCATTCATCATTGCTGTTTGTTTCTCTTCCTGTCGATCCAGTGTTTCTTCATTTCTTTTTTTTTTCCTTTCTTTCGTCTGACCATTTAAAATCAGTATTCTTCATCACTTTTTCTCCTCACCTCTGGAAAGTATTATACTTCTGAACTTGCTACTATTCATAATGTCTTCTTCCGTGACGTTAATTTGCCCAAGATCCTTCTTAACTTCCCTAAATGAGGCAATTTACGTTCTAAGGTTTTTATCAAAGTACATCTTAGAAAATTCCCATCCATTTTAAGTAACCGTAATATCTTTTTTGCACTGTGATTATAATCTCTTCAATATGCCCGTATATTTGCTTACTTTGTTTCCACATTTCCTGATCAAGAATTTTGCATACTATTTTTTCCCCATCATTTTCATTTATTACAGTTCTTTACTTACATTGCTAAACATTCCGACGCATATACTCCTGCCGGTACAATCACCGCGTTGACTTTACGGGCATCGATTTAATATTATGTATATATGTTTTTTGCCAATTGGAATGCTAATTCCATTTTTCTTGTTCTTTCTCGGTTAGCTGCTGTTTGTTTGTATAAATTCTGCTAAATATTTGAATATGTTGACTTTGTTTATATGTCCATATTTGATAGTATATTTACATCAGTCATATATTTTCTTCTTTCAAATAATATTTTCTCGCCTACATATTTAATTTATTTGTTCTATGGCATCGTCTATGTTCTCTGATAAAATCGCCAAGTCATCCGCAAATACTATGCCGTCAACTTCTGTGTTGTCCTTCTTTCTACCTATTTGAATTTTTTTCATATCTTTTTTATCTAAATTTTTTCACCCATTCCTTCTATAAAACACAGTTAAACAGTAATAGAGATAATCCGTCTCCTTGTCTGACGCCTGTTTCAATTTTGAACACATGCGATAGTTCTCTCTGAAATGGCACTTTCGATTTTGTATCACTTAATGTTTGTTTAATCAATGCAATTAGCTTTCCATCTACTCCAAATTCTTCTAAAGTGTTAAAAGGTGTTTCTTTGCCCACCGGAAGCGTATGTTTTTTTTAAAATCAACAAAATGTTACGAAAACATTCTTAGCTCTAATTTTCCTATATTTCACGATTAACTTTAGATTCCATATTTGTTCAATACAAGATCTTCCTTTTCCAAATCCTACTTGATATGATATTTCTCTATAGTTTTTACAGTCAGTTCTACCTCACTTTTTTTTTTTTTTGTAAAGTAGACGGATTATGGCGATTTTCCAATCACTTGGAATTTCTTCCGATTCCTGCATTTCTCGAACTAAATGTTGAAGCTTGATAATCGCATTATCCGTTGCATTCTTCCATATTTCGGTACATCCTCTCCCGGGGTTCGGTTATTTTTCAAATTTTTAATTATTTCTCGAATTTCTCCTACGTCGCGTGATTCAGATCTTTTAAGATTCTGTCTCGAACTGATTTTTTTCAAATCTTGCTGGTTTAAATAGATGCTCGAAATATTTCGTTAATGTTGTGCAGTTATCTTTATTATTTAAAACTAACATTCCTGTACTTAAAACACAGGCTTTGTGGTTCATATTTCTATAAATTTCGTTTGAAAGTTCTTAAAAGCTTCTAGTATTATTCCACTGAATGTTTACTTTTGTTATTTTTTTCGTCGCTCCAATTATTTTGTATGTCAGTGTTCTTTGATTCTTAAAAGCTATGTAGTCGTTATTCATTTCCAAGGAATGTTCCATTATTTTATCCTTTTATCTCGTGACACTTCACAGACCTCGTTCTAGCAATTGTTCTTCTTGCTTCTTGTAACCACCGCTAGCTACGATGCTAAGTACCTGTTGATATTTGTATTAATAAATAAATCGTATATCTATTGTCGTAGATGCAATGTGGTAATTTGTATTATACGCGCTAATTAATCGACAAAGAAGAAGCTACCCGAGCGAAATGATTTTAGGTCAAAATAAAAAAAAAATTAATTTTAAAATCGCAATTATTTACGATTTTTCGAATATAAACTCGGATAATTCATAAAGGTGCAACGTTTACATTTTTTATAGAAACTGTGTATTCATATATCTTACGTAATATTGTAAACACTGTCGGAAAAGTTAGAATAAAAAAATAAAAAATAAATATAAAAAATTATACTCGCGCGAACAATAATTACGCCGGAAAATATATTGATTAAATATATATATATATATATATATATATATATATATATATATTTTGATTAAATATATATATTTTTTTAAAATAGAGGGGAAAATCCTCAAAAGACATTGATAAAATAAGGAAATTTAGTTGCTGTAAAAGATAAAAGTCTGTGGAAGATGGTGGCGCATTTCAAGAATTCTCACACACACTTACCACCACTCGCGCATAATAGTAACACTGCATATTCGGACAAAGATAAAAGTAATCTGCTAGCTAACATTTATTATGACATCCATAATCAAAATTGTGGCATCGAACTACCACCAAAATAAAATCACATCTATCGTCAAAAAGTACTTTAAGTTACCTTATAGAGTATTAGCTGAAGATCTAACTACCGTGAAGGAAGTGCATCATGTTATAAAAAACCTTAAAAGTAAAAAATCAATGGGTTTAGATAATATCTCCATAATATTGATTAAGAATTTACCGCTTAAAGATTTTGTTAAACTAACTATTATAATGAATTCAATATTCCTGTTGTCACACTTTCCCAACTGCTGGAAAATAGCGAAAATAATACCTATACCTAAGATTGGAAAGAACATATCGGATTTACGTCCTGTATCGTTATTCAGTAACCTAGGTAAAATTGCTGAAAAAATTATATTGTGTAGAATTAAAAAGTTTACAGATGATAATAATGTGATAGTAGAACAACAACTCGGGTTCAGAAAAAATTTATCAACTGTCATGCAACTAGCGCGAATTACTGACTTCATCACTGACGGTTTTATAATCAAAATAAGCACACAGGTTTGCTACTTCTTGATATAGAAAAAGCATTTGATACTACATGGCATCTTGGTTTAATTTACAAAATTATTCAAATTAAATTTCCCGCGAATCTAATCCACCTTATTAGAAATTATTTGAGTGACAGACTTTCTGTTGTAAAAGTGAATAATGTAAATTCCGATGTAAGGTCTAGCTGGAGTACCTCAGGGAAGTATGACCCTTCTTGTTTCTCCTTTTTATCAATGACATAAAATCACGAATTTAGAGATGGCTCTATATGCAGATGATAGAGCAATTTCTTGCTCTTCGTTTCGAACTGATACAATACAAAAACGGTTGATGGTTTCGCTAAGCTAAATAAATATTTTAGTAAATGGAAAATTAACATAAATGCTGATAAAACTCAAGTTATAAGACGGCCGCCTTCGCAGGATCCTGTAATTGTAAATAACACTAGATTAGATTGGAAAACGCGTGTTAAATATTTAGGAGTAATTCTAGATAAAGGTCTCACATAACATGTTGAGTACATATCTAACAAAATAAAGCTCTTTTTAGTCTATACCCAATCTTTAATAGACGATGCCAAATTAGTCCTGTTAATAAGCTAATTATCTATAAAACTATATTAAGGCCAATTATGCTATATGCATGACCAGTATAGTCGTATACAAGCCGTTCAAATGTGTCCAGGTTACAACGTCTTCAGAATAATTGTTGCAGGATAATTCTTAAACTTCCTATCTATGCAAGAACAGATCGCGTGCATCGTATATTAGACTTGCCGGTTGTGGGTGATATCATTAGGCAGCATACAAAAAAAAATTTTTTGACGATTGTCAGCCAATACTCAATAATAAACAATATAGGGGACTATAAGCGTACTAGTGTCTTCAGTTAAAATATAAAAGATATAAACATAAAAGAATAAAACACACGCTATTATAATGTATCACCTGCTTTTTAATCGTAATTTATATATTTAATTTTATGAACTTTATTAATGTAATTTATATGAATAGCTGAGCAGTCATTTTATTTTGTTTATATTTATTATTACCGCCTTAAAATTCTTCATAGAGTTGTCCTCAAATTGCATACAGGTTTTGGTGGTGCCTGTAATCTAGTTCCACCCTATTATTACTGTATTTATTATTTCTTTTTGTTTTCATTTTGTATATAAGAATTTGTTCGGTATACGTAATAATATTGTTTTGACATTGATTTTGTAATTTATATTGCGTGCTAAATACACTTTTTATTTATTTATATGTGTATATGAATGTATATGTGTGCATATATTTTATATCTATATGTGTATATGAGTCTAATGTATGTATATGTATACGAATGTATACATATGTAGCATTTAAGTACTATGTATTATTCCATTCTATCTATTATTAAATAAATAAATAAATTCGAATTTGAACAAAATTATTAATTATTAATTATTATCCGCAATCTTCACAGTCATGCTGGTTTGAGTTTGAACTACGGCTTTTAATTAGCAAGCATTACGAACTTCCTACATCTTGATGGTTAAAAAAAAAGTTCTCATATTGGGAACAATGTTCGATAATACTGATTTTTGAATTTGTTCGATATCACGTAGGGTGATATTTCTTTATACAGTTACCTAAACTCCTCGATATTATTCCAATTACCAATGGTATACAATCTTTACAACATCCAGTGTCATCATTCGTTAAATTTTTCATATATTTATTATTATTATTAATTATTATTTATCATTTATTATTACAGAGGATATAGACGAGTACGAAGACATACCGTCCGACGTTGATACTCAGATAGTTTGCGTTACGTCTTCTCGATTAGTGCCGACGGTAATTTTAGTGACGACCGCATCTTTTAAAATACCGACGATATTAAAAATAACCGGGAGAAAAATCGATATCACTCCGAAATTATCGATATATTCGTCTTATACCAAGTCATCTTCTCGTCGTTATTATTACGATAAAGATTATTGTACTACCGTCACTTATTACGAAGTTAGCGAACACGGTTCTTCGGACAGGTCTATTTCCGTTACTAATCGATCGTATTACGAATATTATTCGTATTCTCCCGACGATAGCACTTCTATACTTCCGACTAAAAGTACAGATTACACCGAGGATAAATATCATCAGTATCATCACACCGATACCATTATCAGCGGTAGTAGTAAACGATTAGACTACCACACCGGTATCTATACCGGTACGCTTTCTCATTATTATACCGACAAACTATCGTTTTACTGTACGCACGTCCGTAACTTCACAATCGGAACATCGCCGATCGCTGATATACGGCAACAACCGGATGAGAAAATGCAATTTACTATTACTACTAGTACGTCCTCGTTAAAACTTCTTAAAACGTGTCCGACTCCTCCTTCTAAGTGTTCTACCAGCGTATGCGACTATACGACGCCGTGTCCAACTCGACCGATATGTCCGACGATCGTATGCGAAGAACTTAATACGAAATCTAATACGGCCTCCGAAATAGTTAACGTACTGAACTGTAGCTGTCCGCGTTGTTCGAGCACCGAACCGATAAATAGAATCTATTTCGTAACCAGACGAAATTTGCTACAATCGGTCGAGGATAAATTTTCACCGTCGTCGATTTTAACCGATAACGACCACGTCGGCGCTAATCTACTTTATCGTTCGACGAATATCGATAACGATAATCAATCATACGAAAATGATCCGAACGACAAAAATTTGTACATTAATTTACTGGAATCGCTGGATAATAATAAATTTTTCCAATTTACCACCTACGCTCCGGATTGGATACATTCGTTAGATAATTGTATCTGCGTTTCGCCTCGATGTAATTACATGATCTGCCTCAACGACGATAACGACGATAACGATAACGATCGTAATCGAATAAACGACTCGTATTTAAACGATCCCATCGTTAAAATGTTAGTAAACGACGACAGACGACGCTTTTAAATATTTATTTAGTCCGGCGTTTTATTTCTTCGTTATCTTAATGCGACAAAAAAAAAAAAAATTAAAAAATAAATTAAATCAACTAATTTATCGATTTATTTTCGACGATTTTAATAAACGCCCCCCGATGTGACGGTTGAGTTTTGTTTCCTAATAAAAATAATCGATTCAAATTTTATTCCTGACAATACAAACGAGTTCATAACGATATAACCGCCAGAGATGAATTAAAAATTATAATCGACATTTTAGGATTTTTTAAAGAATAGTGATAATTCTTAAATACTACAGTGTATAATTAATAATAATAACCGGTGTAATTGCGAACAAATTGAAAAGAATAAACGAATGTGTGTAAAATAATTTCAAAGATTTTTTACAATACTCTCGTGTAAATAACATAAAATTAGCTGTAAACTAAGATCGATTGTAATTACTATAAGATTTCAATATATTTTTTTTCGCTTAACAGACCAGATATTTAATCGATGAACGAATATATAGAGCGTGAATGTGCACGAACATTGTAGCGTATTAATTTCTAACAATTATACATTTAAAAAAAATAATAATAATAAAATTAATAAAGTTCTTATTGCTAACTGTTAATAATTAATAAGAAAGTCAACGTGAGTTTTTTGATTTATTAAAAAAAAAAAACAAAACGATAATAATCGTTCGAAATTATTAAATTAGATGAATATTTGACAAACCTAATATCACTAATTACGTCATGAACTTAAAAATACATATATATATATATATATATATATATATAAAAACGAATAAGATTCTTATATTCGTACATTTAAAGTATGAAATCTAATGTCGCGAGACGTGGGCAATAATAGAATATTTTTCTACTCTTATTAAACGATTTACCTAAAATTCCATTTTTTAAAACTGTATGCCGACGACATGGCCTGATATTGTATGGTTCGTAATAAAACCGATACAATTTACAATAGACCGCAAAAAAAACTGCCTTTGTTGCAAAAACTATAAACGTTGGAAACTGAACCTTAACCCCCAAGAAAATGAGGGAGGCTATTATTTTCTCAAGAAATTGCGTCGCCGGTAATTAACGGTCAAAATATTAAACGGGTTAAAGATGTCAAGTATTTTTAGCAGTCACTCTTGACTCGTGTACTATTCGAATTATTTCACCTAGATTTTATCGAAAATCCCATCTCGCTGTTGCAAATAAATAACTACCTCCACGGGTTTTTACAAGTTCTGGTTTTTAGTTTCCAACAGTATAAATTACAATTATTACAAAATTGCAGAATGTCGCTTAATAAATCACGGTTTTATTTTTCTATATCAACAGAAAAAAGTTTTATGTGCAAAATGCCTGAAAATTAACTAATTAAAACCGACTATAATACGGTCGGCTTACATAATCGATATAAACATCTCCAGCTAAAACCCCGATTTTAACTTAATTTTTATTATTTTGTACATTTGTTTATTTATATATTAAATATATTAACAACGAACAAAACTCCGCGCGAAATGAAATATATTGTGGTTATCAACACCAATGTAACAAATTACGCTCACTCAAACCTGATACTAATTTATGGCGATCTTCGTTGTCACGATATGAAGAAATAGTCATTCGTCGCATATTACTAGGACATACGACTCTCACTCATAGTCACTTGATCAGAAGAGAGTCACCGCCGAATTGATCTTAATGAACACCTTCTGTTACACCGCCAAAAGTACAAAGATATGTTCTTCCATCAACATTACAACAGTTTTTACAGCCAAATCGGGGCCTAATATTAGCGTGTTCCTACATGAAACCGGCATGTTTCAACAACTACAGCTTCCGTATCCGTGCCTCTGGCCTCGTAGCAGTGCACGTAAATGGATCATCATCACTTTTTGCAATCGTTTGTATTTGTTTCTCTTTTTTGTAGCATGTTTTTTTCAAATTTTTCCGTATTATTTCATCGTAGCTTTTATAATGTTCTTATTATATCAGAGCTACTGAAGTCCGTGCACACGCGACGTATTGGATTTTATATTCGTAATTTAAATAAATGCAATTTTCTATTTTTCTTTCTTCTTCTCATCATCCGAAAAACGGGAATAATTATCGACGAATCTGGAACATACCGTAGACTTAAAAAATTAAAGATAAGTACCGCATTTTAAGAAAACGGAATAACGGACATTGCCGGAACACGAAGGAAAAAATCTACGGACATTTTATTAAAAGACCGGTCTATAAAAAAAAAAAAAAGTTGGATATTACGGATTGGAGTTACAAAAGGCAGAAGAATTACTTCGGGTAGCAAGAATGAAAAGTGGTTTACACGCGAAATGGGTCCCGGGTGGATGAAATCTAATACGTGTCTATAATTTTTTTTTCGGTAAAAACCACGTTCGTATTTTTTCCTTGTGACGTTTTTTCGAAAACAAGTTTTCATTATCAAACTCCAAAATGAAAACTGCAAGTGTTTTCGGAAAAATCTCACAAGGAAAAAATACGAACGTGGTTTTCACCGACAAAAAATTATAGACGTACGGATATCAACCGTGAAAGTTAGGAAGGTGTATTTAATGAAATTTAATAATTAATTTATATAGATACGCTGATAAATAAAAATAGTATATAAACTCCTTTCCGCTTAATGTTTTTAAAAAAGTAGAACCATGGAAATCTAGGAAGAGACGATTGTAATTTAGTAAGAAGCGACTGCTGTATACACGCCACATTTGTTCCCGAAGTTTCTTATGCTCCGACTGTATAAAATTTATGATATCCAAGCGCAGAAATTAAAGCGAATACCACACTACTAGAAGACTCGTCTTTAACTAATGATTCTACAATTTCATTTGTGGCTAGATATCTCGCTACAAATATACTCAAGTAATCCAGATGATTAAAATTTCAACACGATGTATGAAATCAATAAATCTGACGCCTTCCTTTTGTTCCCATAGCCTTTAAAATGCTTTATTATGAGTAGGAAATAATGTTCTCAGGGGGAAAAAAAGATTTTCTTCTATCGGAAAAATTGTACGAATACGGTAATATATAATTTATTTTTTTTTTGGCCCAGCTTGCGCCATTTGGCCAGTTTAAACCTTTATCTAGTTAGTGTATTTTAAATTTCGATGCAACTACGCTTGATGAATTTATATAAACTAATTGTAACAGGAGACAACGGTTCAGAAACAATTAACTCAATACTCACAGGTAATGTGTGCCACTTTTGTAAAATACTAGAGAACATCCATATGCTTTAGAAATTTCGGACAAACCCAAATTTCACGCTCAACACAGTTGTCAACATAGCACGTATCACATGTACCATCCGGAATTATGTCTAATTTAGCAAGATGGGAGGGAGAAAGATTATGCCCAGTACGTAGTCTAAATAAAGTGGATATATAATCCCTCGAAACGTTCTGGTATAATTGAAACCATGGCTTGCTGGAAACCGTATGAACCAAAGCGAAGTACTTTTTCCCTTTATTCTGACTTTCGGCGAATTGAAAATCCATTAGTAAAAATTGTTTAATCTTTGGTAAGTAAAAATTGTTTAATCTTTGGTAACATTTCAGTCCAATTCCGCTTAATGTTCTCGCAAGGGGCACTTGATAAATTATAACGCGTTAATTCATCGACCACCTCGTTTCCAGTAATACCACAATGAGAAGGGACCGCTTAAACTTCACTCTAGACCCACGATTATAAAGCTGAACAACGCGATGTCTCACATCAAATTTCAACTTGGACATATTGAGATCTGGGAACTTAATTGTAACAGGACACTCGAGGAATCAGAGGTGATTAGAACATTATTTTTCCTCAAATCTTTAACTAGGTGCAAAACTTTGTAAATGGCAAACAATTCTACAACAAATGAGGAGCCTGCAAAGGATAATCTGTATACCCTCGATATGCCTTTTTTCGGATGGGTATATGAATTCGCCTTTTACCTGAAAATCTTCCAACCTCAGCAGGGGCATCTTGTTATTTGAAAACCGTGTTGGGGTAAATAATTATATAGCGGAAAACGATCTTCATTTCAAGAGTTTTAGTGCTAAGGAACTCCGTCTAAACTTTAAGAGAGCAATCCTCTGCCATTAATGCCGTTATCGGAGAGTGCTTCTAAAATACAGAGGCTAACGCATACTAGCTTTCTACACGATCAAACGAATTTAGTAATAATTCAGATGCCGACGAAATAGAAATTTTTATTTCGGAATTTCGATTTTTTCCAATTTAATACGCGTAAATCCTAAAATTTGCTCGTCATCGAATAAAATTGCCGATTTTACGCGCATCTGTGTCCCAAATAATGACGTCCTTAAAAACGAACAGTTACGAAATTTAAATTTGTTGTTTAGAAAGTAACATCTGTGTCCGAAATAATACCGTCCTTAAAAATGAACAATTACGAAATTTGTTGTTTAAAAACCAACATCTGTGTCCGAAATAATAACGTCCTTTTACAAAATTTAAATTTGTTGTTTAAAAAGCAACGGTGAAATCGCGATGAAGTAATATATTTATATATATATGCGCGTGTTTTATATTTCTAATCGTAAATAAACAGCGGCAATTTGGACCAGTATTAAAATCCAAGGTTAGTAGCCGCCTATATAAAAGGAAGCATTTGAATCAACCAATTTATTTCTCAAGTGTGCATCGATGTCGATCGACATATTATAACGTATAAATCGTGCATATTTATATGCTTTTTTTTCTCGGCGTTTTAAATCATAAAATTAAATTCGAAATTAATTACGGAGAAATCGTTTACTAATTATTTACAAAACATGTATAAGCTACGATATTCCAGTCTTTGTAAGTAACTTTTTGTGGGTTTTTTGGGGGGTTTATTCTAATTTTCATGTTTTTTTGTAAAATGTATATATATATATAGGCTTTTCATTCGCATCTGACGGATTTTCGACGTTTGAAATCGTTCTCTATTGAGCGGTACAAGTCAGTAGAAAAAATGTTCTATCGCTATTATCGCTGTTATTCTATTGTATCCATTCACTTGCCGTGTACCGGGACATCGGCCAGAGGCGCAAGTAATAAATGGAACTTAGATATTATGTTTGGATAGTTTTAGGAATCGAAATAGGAGCTGGATCTTTTGTTCGTTATCATCGAGGATTTCAGAAATAAATCTGGAAAAATGCGGAATTTACCAGAAAACTGGTTAATAAGGGAAACATTACAGATAGGGGACTACAGAAAGGTGTATTTTATACCGGAATAGGTTAAATTTCCCGCATTCTACCAGGAGATGGTTAGTGGATAAGGGAACAGAAAATACATTACAGATAGGGGACTGCGAGTAGTTATTTCGTAAATAAGAATGAGAAATTTTCTCGTGGCCAGTGCGTAGCATATTATAAACTTCTTCCTGTCGGCTCTAGATCTTGATGAAGTAGTCGAAACTCCAGTGTTTTGTATTGAATGCAATTTATTGATAGTAAGAACTTCGTTTCCATATTCTCGACCAGTTCTTCTCTAGCGGGGATGTTATTAATTTTGTCAGAAGTCCGATGAAGAAACTGGTACGTTTGTCTCTTCTTTTGATACATCTACTAGTTCGTTTCTCCTGTTTGTGTCCACGTATTCGTGCGAAGATTATTAATTCATTATAAATAAATCAGCCGAATTAAAAGACAAACTTTATCGACCCGATCCAATATAATTTGGTACCTAGCACACGTAGGGGAATTTAGAAATCTATTCAGCGAATTATAAACGAGGTCGTAAGAAATTGTTAATAACATTTTTCCAGCTTGCACGCGATTTATTTTGCATTGCAGAAATTCTGGCCGTTCACTAATAACGCGTATCGAACTTATGTTTAAACATTTTGTCTTTTTCTATAAATTTATGATATTTTACGAACATTAATAGCGATCTTAATTTATTTATACGATACGAAATTATATGTACGTACATTATTACGGATCATATTTTAATTTATAGAATTCATCTAACTTGCGCATTCGTATAATAAGCCTAATTCGTAATTTTTACACGTGCCCGTTCATTAATTAATTTTATCTTATTTATTTGTTGATTCCATAAAAATATTATTTTTTTATTTATTTTTGGACCAGTTTGCGTCATTTGTCCAGTTTAAACCTTTATCTAATTAGTGTATTTTAAATCTCAATGCCGCTACGTTTGATAAATTTATATAAACTAATTTTAACAGAATACAATGGCTAAGAAACAATTCAATACTCGCGGGTATTTTGTAAAAAATTAGAGAACAATCTCTATGCTTTAGAAATTTCGGACAAACCCAAATTTAATGCTCAATGCAGTCGTCAACAACGTGTCACATGTATCATCCGAAATTATGCCTAATTTAGCAAGATGAAGGGGAACAGATTATACCCGGTATGTAGTCTAAATAAAGTCGATATATAATCCCTCGAAACGTTCTGGTATAATTGAAACCATATCGGAAACCGTATGTACCGAAGCGAAGTATTTTTTCCCTTTATTCTGACTTTCGGCAGTGTAGTACTGTTGAATATCTGTTAATACAGATTGTTTAATCTTTGGTAACGTATCAGTCCAATTCCATTTAATATCTCTTTAAGAGAGACGCTTGATAATTAACTTATCGACCACCAGTAATATCGCAATGAGAAGGGACCGACTTAAACTTTAGATCCACGATTATAAAGCTGAATAACATATTTATTAAGGTTTTCAAGTGTGTATGTTTTGTGAATGAAAAAAAAGATTGTATTTAATGCGCGTAGAATTTTATGTATCTAAATTACTTTAAATCGAACGGTAGCTTGAAATAAATTTTTGAATAAAAAAAACAAAAAATGAAATATACGAAAATTATTATTGGTCTATACTTAATTCAAATATATAAAAAATTTCACTAGTACGCATGTATACAATTGTATGTGCATATCTATTACAATATAACGAAAGTGTAGTGCGAATACATGCTCGAATTCTTTGTTCGAATTATTTTATTTAATTATTAACCGGTTTTCATTTTACCCGATTGTTCGAGCTTTATTGAATTTGTTTCGTAGTAAATTTGTTTTCTAGTTATTACTACTCGTTATATTTCATATTGCGTGCTATTGCTTTTGTTCTTGATTATATATATATTTTAATAAATCAGTTTGTACGTATACACTAAGTTTGGCATAATCGACTAATGAGTAATATTGTTTTTTTAAAATCGATTAATCGATTTTTTTTAAGCCACATTTGTTTTACATAATACGGCAGAAATGTTTTCTTCATATGTCGCAATGTAATGTACTAATTATAAATTATTTTCAATTATAATAAAATTTTAGTCTAAATAGATGTTTGTACTGTATCGTTTGTTTCGAAATTTAATTATCCTAACTCTCAACAGGTTTTTTAAAACATCAAAAATATATACATAAAATACTATACGAATTGATATTTCGAATCTAGTAAAAAGTGTAAAACGTTTGAAAAGTAATAATAAATCATGGTAAATTACAAAATTATTTCGACGAAAAGTTATTAAAAAATATATATAAATAATAAAATGGAAGGATTTTTTGAAAATGAAGTAGTCGTTTATTGACTTATTAGTCGATTCGAAGTATTCACAGTTGTTATGTCGGTTTCGCCGAAACGATTTTTAATTTATACTACGAAAATAATTTAGTCGCTTATTATAAATAAGCTACTTATATTTTTTTAGTTAGCTTAATAGCTTTACTACTGGTTATTCGAACTAATTTTAGTCGGTTTATAAGAATTATTCGGTTCTTTAGTAAGTATATAATACGATGTGTTCTTCCATTTTTACCGACTACTAACATAATTTACTGGGTGTTACAAATTTAAAAGTGCAACTTTTCACTAATAGTGTTAAATTAGTTATTTTTAAACGATAAGAAAAATTCAACGGAAAATTAGTCGTATTATTAGTAACTTTTTCTGAAAAATCGAATTAATCATTATTCGAATTTATAATATTTATTTCGACGAACGCTCGTACAGATCGTAGTCGATTATTACCAGTTTTGTTTATTACCGTACATTTTGCAATATAGAAGCGAAATATCGAAATTAATTTTGAAATTATTCTTATTAAAATTACAATATTATCATTATATTTTGTTCGAAGCATTTTATTTATTAATATTCGCGATTACGATACATTTCGATACACGTCACAAAGACGTTATTTCGTTTATTATTATTAATATACAAATTCAGTGGCATAGCCAGGAGGTCTTGGAGGCTCTGAACCCCCTCTTGAAATCAAAATCTGATAATAAGAGAACATATACTCGTTGTTAAATGCAGTTTTGCATTTGTTAAACCTATTTTTCTATTATTTTCATTTATTTCATTTAAATTTCGTTCATTTTGAAGTAAATAAACGAGTTTTGTCATATAGGAGGTACTAGAAGAATTTTTTTGAATAGATTTTAAATTTTAAATTTTGTTAAGTTATGTACTATTCCTTCAAAAAATATAAAATCATTATTTATCGTTTATTTTTTCCCGGAATTTATTGTAACCATCTCTGTCATCGATAACATACTATTAGTGTGTTCCGGTGACGTTAAATATTTTTGCCGTCTATCGCTTCTAATAGAATTACATATTCGACGTCTAATAAATATAAAAATAACTCCCGTAAGTTGGATTAGGGCTTTAACCTACTTGAGTTTTAGTTATTTACTTAAACTTCAATTCAACTCGGGATTTAGTTTTGTTTGAACCCCCCAACCAAGTCTGGCAACGCCACTGTACAAATTTGTACCGAAATTTACTTGTTAATAGCGATTTGTGATTCGATTTAGTTAGTCGAATATGTTACCGTATACGAACATTTTAATACTCATGCGCGCTCATATGTAATATATGCATATTTATACATAGATATATTTCTCTATTATTTCTACGCTAGGTTATTGGTTTTTCGTGCTCGTGATTGTCAGCGGGATAATACAACCGATTGTTAATCAGTCCGTGAAAGAAGTAAGTTGGACATTGTTACATTTCGTCGATAATCTATATAATTCCATTGGAGAATGTTCTATATACCGATATGGAGAAATTCCTTCCGTCTCTAAGTCAGTATCCCGTTACAGTAATTTTTCGGATGCGTTCAAATTCGTCGCTACAAGAAATGATCGTTAACTCTTTTAATCACGATGCCCCCCCTATATGGTACATTGACGAAATTGAACATTTTCCGTTTGACAAGAAATGTGTTGATATTCAAAAAATTAAATTACATCGACATAGTTCAAACTTCTTAACTGTCAATAGTAATTAAATACGAACTAATTAACAATATCCTTCTTCGTCTTCTTCTCTACGCCTTCTCCGTTCGAAGTTTGACGATCATCTCAGCTATTGTTGACTTGGATGTTGCAGCCTCCTGTTAATCTTCTTTTGAGCATCCATACCATTTCCGCAAGTCAGCTAGCCACGTTGTTCTTATATCCACCGTTGAAAAATTAATTATCGAAAAAAATTAATAAATAATCGAACTAAAACGTGTCGGTTCACAAATAAAACAAATTTAGTTGAAAACGTATCATTAAATACGTACAATTTCGAACAAATTATAAACAAGTATAAAAATTGTAGAAAAAACTACACCAACGTGTCCAAATTTAACATTCCTAGTTGTGTAGTAGTATCAAAGGATAATCTCCTACGTTACAACCTACTATAACAAATTGTCGGTATTTTCTGCTGAACGCGATATATAACTCGGTGGTACCTCCGCTGCCCTCGTTAAAAACTAGAAAAATCTTCTAATATATTCCGATTCTGCTTCATCGTATGTTTTAACGGTAACTCCACCAAATTACATCGTGCTGCTTTAGCAATCTTGAATCTTTTATAGCCTACCCTACTATTAATATGTAATTTTATTACGTATAAACACATCATACAGGTTTTTCACCAAATGAACCGACAGACAAAACAGCTAAAGAACCAGCCACTATCCAACCCTATCCATTAACTTCTATACACGAATCTAATCGCTTTCACCAAATAAAGAACAAGTTAAACGTTTTGTGATCTGTGGATACTAATCACCTTATATTTGCTTTTATCGTTTTGCTCGCAGATCTTTTTTTTATACGATGTAAAAGAACAGATAGAACTCTGTCTCGTCTCCGCATTAATCACATTGCATTGACTCGTAACTACATTATAAATAAAACAAATCCACCATTATTCGCTCGCTACGTCCAGACAAACACCTCGACGCTTATTTCTCGAATGTCAGCAGTACTACATATACCGACCTCGAAAATTTAGTACAATTTATAGTACAAGAAATTTAATCCGATGACCCAGTTGCGGTACAAGTAGCTCTTAAATTCTTCGAAAATATAGATACGATTAACACCATATAACATCCAATAATTACTTCCCAGGAAGTACGTGGTATCCGGCAAAAAAAGAAAAAATAATAATTCCACTTCTGTTGCCGGTTGCGGTTAATTATTTGACAGTTGTGTGTTTAATATTGAAGATGGCGGGGTTTTATTATGAAATGTATATTCAACACTTCGTTTCCTACGATTTCCTTATGACCTGGAACCCGTAACAGAGATACTGGATATATATCCGGTGTGATAATTGGTAAAGCGGGGTTTGTATGCGATTAATAAGGAAAATTTTTAATTTCGTGCTGAGAGCTGATATAGCGGAAATATTCGTATTTTAGCGTCACTGGGGTATAGGAATAAATGTTGCAGACGGAAAAATATACCGTATAATTTTTCATCACATCTAGAACAAGCATTATGCAGCCGAATGGGATAGCGTAAATCGTTGATGGAGAATGCGCATGCTGTCGGATTATTAATAGAATGGCTTTTGCGTCGTTAGTAAAGCATAAGGATACGTGCAAATAGCAGTTTACGAAGCTATTTCAGAATGAACTCGTGCATTTTAAAGATGCACTAGTATAACAACGGGTAGTAAATATAATTTTGTTTTGTTACTTCACGAGCAGATCTTTATTAAAATTTTGATCTGTATGCCTGCATTTATAATGTTTTATTTTCCGAAAATAATTATTTATACTGTACTGATAGTTTTATTCGATTTTTTTAACGCGCTTCTACATGTAAGTGAGAAGAAAAATGTTCTACTTCTCGTTAATTTTTTTTTGCTTCGTGCAATGAATATTTAGAAATTATCGAAATATACATACGTAATTAAAAATAAGAATTTCGATACGAGCGCGACGGCGTTAGTTTTTTGTTCATATTATTTAATAATGTAATTTTGCAAAAAAAAAAAAAAAAAATATGTAAACAAATTACAACATGGTCGTCGTAGGATATTTCTAAAATTTTATTCATCCGTGTAATTAGCGCCGTGTAAGATTTTTATTAATATTTCACAGGTAGTCAGCTATGCGTGTCACGGTGTTGTATGCGAACAATCACGATTATATCGAAACGATAAAATCGATTTAGTGAATAAAATTAACGATTTCAGAAACCGAGTTGCAGGTGGTGCTTACAAATCATATCCGTATTGCGTGGCGAACGTGAACAAATTGGTACGGTTCGTATTTGTTTACTTTTGAAGTTAAACTTCTACTGGTGCGTTATATGTGGGAAGTTAACCCACAAAACGATAACCCATTTTCGTTAAGTGGAACAACAATACCTCGAGACTCTTCTGTTAGGTACCTAGGAATCCATCTTGATCAGTCTTTAACATGGTCATCGCGTATAACGGCAAAAAGGACTTAATTAAATATCAAAACAGCAAAATTAAAGTGATTATTAGAACCCAGATATCGCAACTAGATATTAAAAATAAACTCTTATCGTACAATGCGGTACTTAAACCAATCTGACTATAATATGGCTGCGAAGTATGGGGATGTTCCTTTAAAAGCAACATTCAAAAAATACAGAGCGGTTCCAGAATAAGATACTACGAAGGATAGCTGGCGCTCCATGGTATGTCACTAACTACACATTGCATAAAGATCTTCAGATACAATATGCGGAACGAGTAATCCAACGAGCTGCTATTACATGGTGAGATTAGAATCTCACGAAAATTCGCTGGCATTAAGTTTTGCACGTTCAATCGGTGATTAGAAGACTGAAGAGAAAACGTATGCTTTCGGGCTGCCATCATTCATAACTTGTGAGTTCTGTCGCTGGACCTTCTAAAAAAATGTTTATTTTTTTTTCATATTCATTACATCTGGTAGATGACGGGTTAGACGCGTCAGTTCTAGATTAGAAGAAGATAAAAAAAAAAGAAAGAGAGAGTGAGCGGAAATAACATATAATATATATACGTATACATATTCATATTTTATATATATATATATATATATACCCCGTTCGCATATACCGCGTTTACCAACACCCGTCTTCATACCACGGTTTGTAGCGCTATGAGCGTCGACTTATACACATAGGTAGGCTTATTCTTATATATATATATATATATATATGTGTGTGCGCACGTGTTTGTGTTTATATATATATATTGTGCTTAAAAATTAAAAAAAAAACTATGTATGGAATTTAGTTAAAATTATTTTAAGTTTCACTTCTTCCCTGAGCTCCCAGACAAAGCTGTTCTTTTAACGAAAAATATTGCGTTCTAATCATGTCTTTATCTGAATTAGTAAAATAATAGAATCCCCGCACACACACACACACACACATATATATATATCACCATTTGTCCACTTGTTGCCCAAGTGTGTAGTGTAGAGGACCATCTATTATTTATGCTTTCTGAGACGACTAAGTAGCCCGCTTCCAGGAGTGCCTTGCTACGTCACATTTGAAATAAAAGAGCCGGTGTTGATGAAGTTTTGTCCCTAATAGACGGTTTATGCTTTTCCTTACCGCCACGAGCTTTTCGGTTAGAGTAACGTCATTTTCAGTTAACATTTCCATTCTTTTCGATTTATGACTTACCACTTCTTGGGATTTCACCGTCTTTTAATATTTCTCCTAATAAATCTTTGTACCGCCGTTGCAAACGTGCAATACGACGCTTTCCATCCAGCTGTTAGCGAAAAGCTTTTTGGGAACCTCATTATAATAACCTACACCGATCGCCTTAAACAGTTCTTGTAAAGCAGCCAAACGAATAAATTAGTAGTTTGCGCGATTTTTGTCCCGAAATCTTGCCAATGGACACGTAGAATTCTATGTAGTACACGCTAATAAAATGCTTCGAACGAGCGTGTGTTTTTTCCGATCACTAACTCGTTTACATGCAGGAGGATGTGTTTATTCTTGAATACTCATTCGTTTAGCTTATTTACAGCGACTGAAGCAGCTTATATTCTGCCGTTTATCTATCTAAGCTGATCTTATTATTTAGCACACTTCCCAAATATTTAGAACCGTCCACTTATATTCTATTGTAGCATGCTTTATTAAACTCACTTCCCTTTTTATACTTACCTTTTTATTTGCTGGTGCTAGTTGTACTAGTAGCATAGTTTTCATATCGTTTATTGTTAGCCTAAAATTATATATACAATCTCTAATGTTTGCAATATATTTTGCAATTCTTTCGAGTTGTAAGCTACTACAGCGCAATCATCCACCTACTGCACGTCTACAGTTTCCGTGTTGTGAACACTTTAAGCAATTACACACGTATGAATGTACAGTGAGAAAAATGTCGAAGAAAACACACAATCTTGTTCGATTCTATATTTATTTGAAAGTGCTTCGAGTGTGTATATCTTGTAGCAACACGATATCTAGATAATTTTAATGCAGTAGGGAAAGCATTCGAGTAAATTTTGATGGACAGTTGAATTTTTCAATTATATCTTCGTCCGAGCTGTATCAAATGCTTTGCTAATATCAAGGAACGAGATAATCCTCGTTATATTCATAATTTGTTTCATGAGCTGTCTTAACGAGAACATCGCGCGACCCGAGAGAAACCTATTTTAAGCTTTATGGAGGAAGCGTTCCAAACCCAATCTAATACAGTTAGGAATTATTCTCGCGAATAATTTGTTTATTAACTGGAAAAAAGTGATTTCTCTCTAGTTGTTGCAGTCACTTCTAATCGCCGTTATTCTTATATAGCGACGTTTCGAAATAGATTCGTGTAATCACACAGTCCAGGTCGGCTTGTATGGAATATTTATTATATTCTAGCTTTTCAGCTTAAGTACGTCAGGTGGTATTCTATGTAGACCAGCAGCTTTTCCTTTTTTTTTATTTCTTTTATCGATATGTCTACATCCAGTTCAGTTAATCATTACACAACCGTACAGTTTAACATATAGTATTTTCACCTGCGTAATATTTCATCTTCGTTATTTATTACATTACTCATCACACATAGCGACGCTTTCTTCATGGGGCACCGGCCCGTATGATTCAACTGAGGAGTAGAAATCGTTGTAAAAACCAGAGTCCGTATGGGACTAATATGCCTTATCTTCCAGCCGTTTGTTTTTCATCTAACGTGTTTGGACTTTAATTTTTAGCTCAGTAACCTGTTGTTTTCATTTGATGTTGTTTCGCCATTTTATTTACGTTACCATCCGTAATATACAAATATCGATCTTTTCGCTTGAATTTTGGTAATGTATCGTTGCAATTTTTGTTAAATACAAGGTGACTCATAGACGAGGGTTTTGTTTTTTGAATCAGTTGGTAATACTGCTACAACGCAAACCGTGTACACTGCATCTAGTGTACACACGAGAGAATTGTTTTTATCTGGTTTTAGTTATAACGGCATAACGAATAAGAACGGACGTTTTACTTGGAATGTTATTTTAAGAGAGTTTCGACAAAATTCAAAGTTACACACGGTGTAAACCTGTACTATCTCGCAATTCAATTTTACGGTGGATTTAAAAGTTTAAGTAGACAGACTGAATGAACGTAAATCTGAACGATATAACAAATGACCGTTGGCTAATTTCTCGTTTTCCTATTTTTAAATAAAATTTCATTCAAAAGTGTTGGTCGAGTAGTTTTTGAGTAAATCAAAAAAGAAGAAAACGTCGTCTTCTCTGGGTCACTTTATAGCTCTTTAAGTGTATCCTAAAATTAGATCGCTCGTGGTCATAAAGTCGACATGCACCTTACCAAAAACTTGATAGATAAGAGTCTATAATCAACATTATACCGGGTAAACTTCGCATGTAGTATCCAGTAATTTTTATTCTTTTATAAACATAATTATTCTAACCAACCTATAATGAGTCGTGCGCCTCTCGTGAAATTCTTTAAGCATTATCGTCTACTAGTCTACCAGCTATACGTAGTATACTCGTGGGAAAACAAATCTCATCTACAAGTAAAAGGTTGCGCATAAATTGCTCTTTGCTACATATGCGGGCGTCCGAGAATTGTATCTTCTAGGTATTATTTCCGATAAAACCGACTATTATTTTTAATCTATTTCAGGATTTCCATGTTCCGTACTTCAGCTGGATACACGGTCTCTATATTTCTCTAGCTCATGTCGCTTTCGTTCAGGCTTCAAAGAAGGCTGCATTACAAATACTTGATCATTGTCACAAAACTTGTCTAAGAAATGTCCTGAAAACGGTGAATAATTTTCGACTAATCCTTACAACTGTGGTTGGGAGAATAAGTTTATGATTACTCTAAACACTTCGCGTTACATAGATATCGTTTATAAGCGCAATTTCATTTATATACAGAATTTTGTGAGTGTGTATGTATGTCCAAGAGTGTATATTCGTAATATACTTTATTATCTGTTAACGATTATTAGTATTTGTCCATAAATATGAACGAAATTTAACGCGTACTTTAAAATTATTAGAAATGGAACCAATCGTTAGCAATTGAAGCTCAAAGACAAGTGGCACAGTGTCCGGTAAAACTATGGTACAACAGCAACAGGTTACTGTCCAACATGCCTACTGCTTCGAGAAGGAGACCTCCTCCTTTCACGAGAACTGCCGAATACGATCACACGTTTGACGGTAATAATATTGTAATTTGCATATTGCAGTTTTAGATGATTTCGCAAAATGCACATAAGAAAGGGATTAATATTATCGTTGGAAATTTGAATGATTTTGTTTTATTTTATTTTAATCGCAATCTGGCAAAGCGTGGCCATTTAGCGATAATTTTGGTTTTTGTTATCTATCATGACGGTAACAAGCACACAGTGGTGCTCATCCGCCGGCTATTACTATAAACTAGGTCCAGTACTGCGCTTTAATCTGCTCACGTCATTTGAAGACATCTATTTATCTAACCTATTAGAATGGCATCTACCTGCATGTCTTTGGGCATACTGCTTTGAATGTGTAGACCTTCATGCCGAGTTTCGTTGGTTATGTACCAGGATACGTTCGTAAGTTTCCTTAGATAATATTTTGAACTGTTTGTATTATTGACGAATTTTTTAATGTTTAACCTTTGTCTGATTTAAACGATTGAAAAACCATCAAAATCTACCTACGACGAATTTAGATTTTAGATGGTACCGAATTCGTCGACTGATTTCTTAGGTGCAAATATTACAGCTTTATGAAAAAATTAATTACTTATTCGAGACGAAAACAGCTTTCAAAATATAATGCAACGTAAATTATATCAATAAAAATATTAAATAGCGAGTTTATTTATTATTCGAGTATTAAAAATATTCTTTCTTTAAGCACGAATCGATAATACATTTAACTGCCTATTAAATAAGTGTTAATTTTTACAAAATAAAATAACCAGCGAGAGGTTATTTGTTTCGATAACTAATATTATTTACAATATTTAAAATAATTACAACTACAATGTAACGTTTTATAAGTTTGTGCGCTTAAGACTGTTAATATTAGATTTCATGTTGAGCAACCAAACTCCACATCGACATGATCGTGAAGCCGTTTTCAATGCATAATCGCAAATTGCATGACTTGAATTTTCTCTGTAGATTTTTGTGAACATTAGTATATCGAGAGCATCGATAAGCGTTGATAATTGCTCCAAGCACGACATTTTGATTGGATCTGAATACCTGTAATCAAACGACATACAAACTAGTTTTATAATTATCTACTATATTGTGCCGAGTATGCTGCGCAGTTCGTCCACTATGAAAACAGTATAAAATAGATAGGCGCGTTTGAAACAATGAATAGTATACCAGATCGAAAGAATAATGATTCCAACGATCATACAAACTGCGAAGATGTACGCTATGCACGTTATACATGCAATCCAGTGCAATTGCCTATAAAACTTGATGAAAGTTTGATTTAGTTCAATAATCTCATTCAATTAGAAATTCTTTACACACATTCTACCATACTGATTTAGCAGAAAGCGATCATATCCCCCATAATAGTAAATATTCCAAGCCAATCAGAAATAGAGATAAAAAATATCAGCTGGAACTGGCGCGCAAAATATATTGGAATAAATACTTTCAATTGCGCTTTACAAATTTCAAATCATCAAACTTAAATAATTCATTCCCCAGAATTAAATGTGGCGGTATCAGTGAAACATTAAAATAGGCCTTTTAGTTCTCACCAACCAAATCCATTCACGGGAAAGAATTCCATGGTGGACAGCAGAATGTAAAGTTTCTATGCGTAAACGTAAAATGGCGAAAGCTTTTCCTTCGACTGGAGATTACATCAACTTTCGGAAATGCAGATGGTATACTCTAAAATAAAAAAAATAAAAAATCACTGACATCAGTTCACTTCTTTAGTCACTCCATCGGCATGATCTACATGGCAATATCTAAAATGATTTATCAATTATGACAATTTTCATATAATAGTTCCCAAAGGACCAACATTCTTTTCCAACCAAGCCTTCAAAATAGCATACTGGATCTGGCACTTGTAAAAAATGTTTCATCCCTTCACCGGACTCGTATAAAACCTTCGCCAAGCGTAGACATTAAAGGTTATCCGTATAATGACACCGAAAAACCCGAGATCCTAAACTTATGATTATTATGCACGGCTAGAAGTTAAACCTCTAATTATGAAGTTAGAAAAGTTCGGTCCGCTCTCGAGCGATACGTGAAAATTCCTACTAACGATTGCGATATTGCTTTCATTAATCCGGATGAAACATTTAAAATAATTAGTAGTAGAAAATCGCAGCATTCGGTAGGACACGATAATACATTATTATTTCTTATTCAAATATTACCTCACTGTGTTCTAGTAGTAATTTCTGACATAATAAATAGTATTATCAAATTTCACCATTATCCTGATCACTGGAAAATTGCTAATGACTTCTACTTTGTCATATTTGTGGTATCAATGTGAAGCAAAGGCTTAGAACGATTCCGATAATATAGGCTGTGCGAATTTCGCTGTAATAGTTTTAGAGGTAAATCGGAACAGACAGACAGGTAAACATTTTGAAAAATAGATTTTCTCTTTATGCGTGTTAAAAATAGCCCAATGCAGTGATTATAATGAAAATATTGCCAAAAATCACAGACACTACAGTTTTATATATTAGTATAAGATAATGTTGTTCATTTTAACAAGGATGTATCCGATACACAATTAATTACCTAGCAATATTTAATCTATAAAACTTACATGCTTTCTCTATTATTATATTCATCTCCTATTATTTTCTGGTGTAACGCAGATAAAACTATCCTCAGTAAATTATAAATATTTCAATACAAACGATAAATTCATTAAGTTTAAAATTCCGTTATATTCGACTAAGTTAATAAAATCGTATTTAAACAATAGAAATCTCTATGTTATTCACTTCACGCCCAAAAGTGCTCAATCAAAACTTATTATTCAATTGTACCACAGAGTAATTTATGACTTTATCTATTTTTAATTTTAATAAACGATTTACCCCGAAGTTATCTTACGTTGAGCTACGCACTAATGACTTGTGCCTTTATATAGTACATTTTATATGTAACCAGAATACAAAAAAAAAAAAAAATGGTAGCATTACATTTAAATTGTATAAACGTCGGGGGGTTAAAAAATTATTACATACAGAAGCTATTCTCTTTACTAGGCGATACCAACCCTAGTTAGGGGGTAATTAATGGTAAGAGCCATCCACTGGTAAACACATAAGTTCGCTAATTAAGATTCTCGTTTATCATTTAATAGTAATATTAGTAATTTAACCGATAAATACGCGTAGTAAAGTTATAGCCACGCTCTCACGAATTTTTGATCACGTCTTAATTGCAGACAGCGTGAATTTCAACGGATGGCAAATAGGGTTAATGTGGAATCAGCCAAAATGGACATGTTGATAAATTGTAAGAAAAACTAAAGCCACAGTAGTTAGCAAAGGGACTAAAAAAAACCGGAAAGTATCAATAAAAATTAACGAAATTATTCATCGAACTGATACATTTAAATACTTAGGCTGTAACGGTAATAGTGTATGAGAGTCAGGTAATGAAATAAGAACCAGAATTGAATAAACAAGTACTCTTGAAAATGGTAAAAGTATTTACAAATAAACCGCTTAAATGGACAACAAAATGCAGGCTGGTTAAATGTTACGTATGGGGTCCGTACTGCTATATATAGAGTACAAGCCTAGATAATTAAAACATAGGATACTGCGGTTATCACATGGACGAATAAGATTTCAAATGGAAAATATTTTGCAGCGATTAAATAAATATTATAAAGAGACGGAAAGTAGCCTATTTCTGTGAAAATGGAAGATAATGATCATTGAAGAAAACGTCACAGGTGAACGGTAAAGAGGTAAAAGAAAGAAAACCAAA
This sequence comes from Coronaproctus castanopsis, assembly GCA_032883995.1. NCBI lineage: Eukaryota > Metazoa > Arthropoda > Insecta > Hemiptera > Monophlebidae > Coronaproctus > Coronaproctus castanopsis. The sequence goes on along the minus strand of CM065052.1, from coordinate 220,885,153 downwards.
CCTGAAAGAATTGGCAGGTCTCAATAATGAGAACACTATCTGTCAGATCAGAAACCAAACGGATAATCACCAACATCTATTTACATGTCTATCATCGATAAAAAACATAAATCGACGATAGTATCTAGTTTTGGTTTGCTCGCTGTTAGAATCTGGTAATTCCAGGACATTCTGGTATATTTGGCAATACTGTTGCTGATGCAGAAGCCAGGTCCGCTTCGAATAACGGTGTGCTCATTCCGCATACACCTTTAACAGATCTTTTTTGTGTTATTAAATCTGCTCATAACGAATATTGGAATAACATTTGATCTAACCTAGCTCCATATTACAGATCGATTCTAATACCCATAAAATCGTAGTTTACCGACATAAAAGTAGCAAATAACATACTTCGATGTTTAATTACTACCCTTTGTGTAAATTATGATTTTGGAAAAACCTATATAATCTCATAAATTCTCCTTTTTGCCATCATCATCATTCTTCCGATGACAACAAAATAGCAGATGCAGATCGTGTAAATGTAACAGCTTTCAACGATCTTTATTATATAATCAAATTACATATCTCTCAAAGTACCATCGTCAATAAATACATCTTAACTAACATTCGTGTATATTTAGCTATTTATAATTATAATATTAATGTTTATTATTATTATATCGTTTTAAATAATTTTATACCAAGCCGGGTGAAAAATCCTGTGCCCATAAATAATTTAATTTTTCTTTCTCTCTCCATCTTATTTCAGTATTCGGTCGGAAATGCGATAAAACAACGGTAATCTTATACGGAAACGTAAGCGAAGACGAACAAGCCTCGTATAAACAAATACGAGATAGAACGTTCAATCTAGCAACTAATGGACAATTAGATGACTTCTGGAATGTTGACAAATCGGGGTACGAAATTTACTACCTATTTTAATTATCACGAAAAATATGTGAAATAAATATAAAATTTTAAAAAATAAATAAATATATATGCAGCATCGCTAGAATATTGTTTCACAACGCGCGTGTCGCGACACTTTTGTGTAACCTCGTCGAGTGTGTCGCGAAATTATGCGAAGATAACTGGATTGTACGATCAAAAACCGGACATTCATTTGCTCGCGTCATTATGATACGTATATTTCTCGTGTTTTGGTACACATATATAGACGCGGTATTGAAACTCTATTTTTGCTGTAACAATGTCGTTCTATCAATTGTTCGTAAATTATTATATAGAAAAATTTCTATTTTATAAATCTTTCGTGTTTTATTATTTGAACCTGGATGGTAAGTGTATTTTATTTATTTATTTTTGAACTTGGAAGATAAGCATAATTTTTATGAGTATTTAATTTTTAAATTTAAACAGACGCTGAAATTGATAAATTTGTAATTAGAAAACAAAATGAAAATAATTAATCCGATAATGATCATGGTAACAGCACCATCTGAAAAATTCGAATTTTAAAGCGAAAATATGCGTACATAATATATCGAACGCGGATTTTCATAGTTGAACTGCCCCCCATACGCCAATTTGTAACTTTCCAATTAGTCTCTCGTAATAAATTACAACGTCATTTAACTACAAAACAACCGCGCATCCATTGATTAAAAACCCTAAATATTTCAAAGATTGTTATATGAAAAGATAAAGCTGCCCGATCATTTACAAAATACGTAAAAATTCCCGGTGGTGCAACGCAACAATGCAGTTAGTTAGTTGCCGAATCAATGGTGTGCAGAGAAAATTGTCTCATACTATTGCGGAAAATCTGATTTTACCGGCTCATCGTCTCGTGATAAAATTCCTGATAGGTGACGATGCAGAAAGGAAGATATTAAAAATTCCTCTTTCTAATCAGCGGGCGAATTCGAAATATATCGGAACATATAGAAAGTCAAGTGACAGAACGCGTTGAGTATATTTGCTCTTGAAATTGACGAATCGACAGACATCGGTGGTAATAGCGATTATTGTCATTCATTATAAATAATAACGAAATGATTAGTCAATTTTTCTTTTGCAATAACCAGTATAGATATTTTTTAAATAACAATGAAAAGTTTTAATTTAAATTGGAAATGTATAGGTATTTGTACCGACGGAGCAAAATCTATGATAGGCTCGATAAAAGGTTTTTATAACACGGTTTTTTATTACGAGTTACGAGTAAAATTTTCCGGTTTATTGTACGATCGCAGAAAGCGAATAATACAGTGATTATCTGAATAACGAAATATGGTGTTCAAAGTTTACATGTTTGGCGGATTTGTTTGATCACCCGAATGAATTAAATTCCCGGGAAAACACGAAAATATCAACTAATTCGATTAAAGTATTTGCGGAAACAACGAATACCAGAAAAAAATGTAGATATAGCGTCAAAACCTAAATATAACAATGATATACGAAATTTAATAACCGAATGACGATATTATGAAATAAAATTCAACATTATTTTACTTCTTCGGGTATATTCGAAAATATGATTGGATCAAAAATCCTTTTATGATAATTCAAAAACCAATTACAAATCTTTTAATATTACCGAAGAAGAAGAAGAATATATAAATGTGAGAAATGATCGAAATTTAGAAATAAGTTTCGATGAAAATTATGTTACAGAATTTCGGATAAAAATTAAATCTGAATATCCGAATATATCAGAAATAGCGTTAAATTTGTTGTTACGTGGCAACAAAAGTGTCGAACTCGTCATTAAATGAGCTTCGCCAAATCAACAATTCTATTTTACCTTAGAAGACTTAACGACAGAAATGACGCAGTTCTCAGCAGACTACGGCTGGATCGTACCAATTCATACATGATCAACAGAACTTCGGCTACTCAGTTGTAGCGTCACACTTTCCCTTCTCATATCCTCATTGACTTGAACTCTTCTCTCAGATTGTCCCTCAACCTTCCCTCTACATTCCCCTTCTCTACAAAGATGAATTAACTAACCTAATCATATTTTTACGCATGTTCGTTTCTCTTCCTCGATTTAACTTCCTCTCCCTCGTGCCTCTAGCCATAATTGCTGCACACGGCACGTTATAGATTATTAATTAATATTTCATTTTCACGCCATAGGATTGGTGCCTTTTCAAACCACATGTTTGTTAAACGTAGACAAATTATCCGCTTACTTACTTTTTACAGATTATACGACATTAAATTTAGAAGATCCGAATCTTCGGAAGTCGGATGCGGATACATGTTACGCAATATAGAGGGAACTTTCCAAGAACATCAGCTCCTATCCACCATCGTTTGTATATACTGCGACTTCGATATGGAGGAACCGATGCTCAGAAAATATCCTTGTCGAGGGTGTCAAATGCGAAGTAAAAGAACGATGAAGACGAATAGAAATTTCTTATGCGGAAGTAAATATATTCGAATTTATTCTTAACCTGACATCTCGATAGCGTTCGACATTTCGTTTATACTTCATTGTTCCGATGTTACAACAATTTTCTACTCTAAATTATTATTTTATTTGCGATCACATCTCTATATGATCGTTGTTTTGATTTTTTACTTTCTGCAAGCAGCTTTCCGACTGAATATTCCTTCACGTTGGAGTAGTGTGTGTGAAATATATTTTCTCCGTTAACATAATCCACTTTCCCTTTCGTTATGTTTCGCTTCAATAATTGTTCAGTATATCGCGGATTTCGAGCGAATGATTAGAAATAATTTAACATTGTTTAGATAATAGATCTATTTAGAAGCATACAATGCGGGAATATATTTACAACGTTCCAACCAAAGAGATTGTCTTCAATTAGACAGACTAGGCGAACATGCATTTAGTATACTACCTGAAGCAGATTGGCGCGTTTAACTCTGCCCGGTTTAAGGAAGACTTAACTGCAATATTTAGTGTGTTTAGATAAACGGATACGGCCAATTCCAATAAGTCGCAAAATATTAGGTGATTTTCGACACTGATCGATTATTATACATTGGCTTCGAACTAAATCCGATAATAGCGAAACCCGTACCACGACAGAATTTCAGAAAAGATAATTGGGAAACTTCTACAAACGCTTTAGCCGGTTACGCCCGGTGTATAAAGCTATTGCCGGTAGATTACGAACGTTTCTGTGGATTGGTTATTAGAGCCGGGAAAATATACAAGATAGTGGGAGACGGTTACTCTACTAATAAACTAATCGAGGATTTGGACAAAGCTCGTCAAGAAAAATGGAGAGAAATCGTCGGTAACAAGAATTTCGCGCATTCAAGTAACTTGCGGTTGATGAGGAGACTCTCAGGAATAAAAGAATATGAAACGATGAACAAAAGATAGCGTGACAAATCGTATGCTAGATGTTACACCCGTTTCTATTCTCGTTAGTATACGGATCAAGAAACGATTATCGAAAATAACAGACTGAATAAAAAACTTAGTTCACTTCTTTTTCTGAGGCACCGAACCTATTTTAACTAAATGAACGGATATAAATAGTTTTTCAAGCTCCATTGGATTATCAGAGAGTGCTGTGTGAATTGAAGTATTGACATCAGAATGGTATTTCTGAAGTGGCCCACAGTTTGCTAGCATATGGGCGTTTAATATGATTCCGCAGCAGTGGTTTTATAACAGCTGTGAGAAACCGAAAACCAAACAGGACAGGCGTAAATTAATCGGGTAGAATAATAGACGTGTGTAATAACTTTTTGTTTGAAATAGATAAAGAAGAATGACGATTAAAATGAGTTTCCTATTATGTAATTATGGGTTAATGCAGTATGCCCAATTCAATTTGTCATAGGTATTACGATCCCATCAACGTGAACAATAGTAAAGGATGAGGTACAGGTTAGTTTGACATTACCTCCCACAAAGCACAAAAGGATTTGTATCTGGGGTGGGCTGAAACATACCCCCAAAAAAAAGAAAATTCTTCGACAGGCAAAACAAACTATACATGATCACGAATAATAACGAAACGAGTAATAACAACAAAATCCATATTACCTATTACATGGAATTATTTGTGTTTTCATTAATCGATTATAAGATAATTGAAATAGCCTATTAATTGTGTCCTACAGAGAATGTAAATCCGCATAGAGACATACCCAAGGATATTGAAGGATTACGTATGGAATGTGTAACGATGCCACCAGCGTACGAAAGTCAATATTTCTACACCGAAATTGGAGGCACGAATACAGATAAGACGGACGCTCCTGGTCAAAACGTGGATGATGACGATTATAGAAACTGTACAGTTCCTGATTGTTCCATTCTTAATTGTACGGCCAACTTTGTCACCGAAAAAAAAAACGAACATCGATCCAAAAGATTATTAAAGTCCGTCACACGGACTACGCGGATCATCGTCTAGGTCTTTATATGTGTAAAAAATAAATAAATATATATATATATATATATATATATATATATATATAAATACCAATAAAAATAAAGAGAGAGAACGATAGAGTAATTGACAAAATATACGATTAAAGCGGACAATGTTATAAGATGTTTTTTACGACAGCACATACATATTTGTATATATATATATATATGTACATATATATATATATATATATATATATATATATATATATGTAATTCGTAATAAAATTTGATGATGTATCCTGTGTATATAACATTTTATAAGGATAAGTAATTAATTATCACCGGTGTATTTTTATATAGTTATTCAGAGTTTTCCTTTATCTTAACATTAATTAACAACAGGAAATGAATTATCCATCATATGGATGCCACAACACAGATTTATATATATATATATATATATATATATATATATAAAACTGTAGTGCCTGCCTGTATTTGCGAATATTTTCATTATGATCAATGCATTGGGCCATTTTTATTGCACATAAACAGAAGATATAGTTTGAGTTTTTATTATTTATTTTGAAAAACTCCATGTTTCAGCTGCGTAAGTTAGAACTGGCAGTTGTATACTTTACTGTTTAAGTTGTTCGGTATTTGCTTATTTTTAAAAACACTACTTAATATCCCGAATGCAATCCAGGCAAGAGATGCCCCCTTTTTTTAACTTCCAATAGTATAAACAATATATGTTCCAGCGAAATTTTTTATCCCAAATACACATATTTTCTTACGACTTCAATTTTTTCATCATTTATAAAATTGTTGTACTTTCCGTCGTATTCGTCATTACCCTCATGTTATCTAAGTTTATTTTTAGTCCTATCTTGTCGGACTGCGCTTTCAGTTCCGTCAACATTCATTGTATTTTCTCTGTACTGCTACCTATTTTAAAATCACATCGTCAGCCGCGAGTGGTTTAATTCTTTTCCATTTATTCGGAGGCCCAACGAGTTACATAATTTCCACAGCTATAACAAATAGTTTTGCCGAAATGGTATCACCTTGTCTTACGCTTCTTTTCAATATCGGCCGTATTTTCCCCCCATAATTTAATATTCATCGATGCCGATTCGTACATTTTTTCGACGATATTAATGTAACGAAATTGCGGTAGTGACTACCCGCGTTTGCCGAATTTTATTGAAATGTTTTTATTACAACTCTCTAATGCCGAAATAACCGTTAATTAATTCATCAGCAGTCTATGCTTATTTGCGTGTTTACTATTTCTAAGTTCAACTTTAATTTATGAACTAATGTTTTGCTGTTGAAAAAAATGTTTCAAGTGTCTTACAAAATCGAGCGAATCGTTTCTAGGGCTATTTAAAGTAATAATAAAACTATGAAAACCTATTCCTGAATTAAATATCAAAAACAGTGGTACTAAGTTTAAAAATATATCATCATCATCATCGGTGGCTCGTTTCGAGCATCGTGACCCTATGAATCCTCATAAACGAACGTTTTTAGCCGTCATGTAGTTCGATCCGCTGCCCGGTCCATCATTTCTCGTATTGATGCGGTGCCTGCGATTCTTTTAATTCTGTCTATATATCTTGTTGGTGGCCTGCCTCTTTTCCTACGACCTTCTACCATACCCGTCATAATCATTTTTTCCAATCCATTCTGTCGTATGATATGTCCTGCGTATGATGTTATTCGTTTCTGTACCACGGTTTGTAATCTCTGATCCACCTTAATTTCTTGAAGTATTGACAAATTAGTTTTTTTCGCAGTCCATGGTATCCTTAGCATTCGCCTCCAGCAGTGCATTTCAAACGCATTAATGCGTTGTGTATCGCTCTTTTTCATTGTCCAGCATTCTGATGCATATAGGAATACAGAGAACACCAGCGAGTTCGTAAGACGCATTTTTGTGTGTATTGTTATCTCATGGCTCTTCCATATTTTCGTTAATTGTAATAGCGCTATTTTTGCTATCTTTATTCTCCGTTTAATTTCCTCTGTTGAGCTTCCGTCCTTTGTGATTAGCGTTCCTAAGTATACAAATCTATCAACCACTTGTAAGCCATCTATACTTTGTGGATCCTGTGATTGACTCATATATATATATACACACACCGCTCTATATAGACGATTGAGCGTTACGTTGTTTAAAAGGAGATAGTCTAACTTAATTTCCTCAAAGAAGCCGATTTTCCGCTAAATCGCATCTAAAGTAGCGAAATTCGTATTGTGAAAGTGTTGCGATTTTCCTGCAACACGCTAAAGTAGGCCAAATTCTGACCGATGTAACTCCGTTACTATTCTATATAGAGACTCGGTACATATAATTAAAATTTACAGCTATAGGAAAAGATAACAAAAAAAAATTAGACGATCGGACGAATAGTTAGACGTATACGAGAAAGAAAAAAGAACGGAAAAAAGTCGATTTTCGCAAATTTCAACCCCTTTGATAGTCGATTTTTGATTATTTTTTTCAGAGACGGGAGTGATATATAGAGGGATGATACATCTTACGGAAGATGTACACGTCGGTGCATTTAGAAAATTCTCCAGGACAGGTTTTTCGACTTAAGGCTCCGGGTCTTTTTTTCGCAACGTCCTAAATAAAAAGTACTATTTTCAGCTGATTTTCAACCCTCAAGTACTGGATGAGGGTTGAATACTTGGTTTGCATATATATATATATATATATATATATATATATATATATATATATATATATATATATAGCATCAATCTTTAAAAAGTACGTCTAAAACTATACAAAAATGATTAATCACTGAAAATCATATTAGAAGTCTGTTCGATTGAAATAACCAAACAAGTTTAATGCTTCGTGATTGCATCATTTCCTAATGTTTGTATCCGTGTGTATGACAACTGTCAATCGACCATCACTGCATCCAACGTTTGATCTACCAATCATCGTTGTGTCCATTTTAACCTGACGATCGAACTTCCAATAATTTTGTTTGTTTTCTTTTATCGGCGAAATCGTCTGGCGGTCCAGAGTCTAATATTGAGTAATTCCTTGGTGAGTCATTTGAGCTTTCCACGTTCTTCTAACTGTTCTTTTAGTAAAACTCCATATTTCACTTCCGTACATTAGTATCGGCAACGCGCGCTGATTGTACAGTTTACTATTCAGAATCCCTTTATTTCTTAAAAATTTTGTTTTAATTTTCCAAATGTTATCCAGGCGAGGGACATGCTTTTTTTGATCTTAACCCTCCTGCAACGGATTAATATAGGCATTATATATATATAGCAAAATTTAAATGTTGCTACGATCGTTAAAAATTATATTAATTTCCCCCGCCATATACGCGATGTAAATTTTACGTAAATTACAATTACCCGGTTGTTTCTTCTCGCTTTATTAATAACTAGCGTTTAATTTTCTACTTATGAACGCCTTTCTCAAATTGGCCGCACGATTTTGTCGCACAAGCGGAGATCGCCCGAATTCTACGTCGTCCGTCGAATTGGTTTTACGTAGGGACGACTCCTTCTTCGTTTCGAACTTGACCAATTGTCGCCGGGCTCGTTGTTGTCGTTGTTCACAATTTTTTCTGCCGCAATGAATTTTAGTATTATCCTTTACGTCCGCTTTATCATGATTATTCATGTTAATGTTATTTTCGTTATTGTTATAATTGTTGTTATTATTATTATTGTTTTTATTAATGTTATTATTATTGTTATTATTATTGTTTTTATTATTGTTATTATTATTGTTATTATTATTATTATTATTATTGTTTTTATTATTGATATTATTAATGTTGTTATTATTATTGTTACTATTATAGTTGTTACGATTAATTCTGACGGGGATTCTGGATTTGCGAACTTCGTTACTAAGTTTAATCTCGAAATCGTTCGCATATTTTCGCACACTATTCTCGACAATCGGTTCGATCGCGTTATATTCGATATTTCTTTTATCATCGGCCGCTTCATTCGTAATTCCCTCCCCGTTGTTAACGTAGCAGTCGATTCTGGCCTTCTTTACTTCGACTTCTTTAACTTTCGCATAATAAAACGGAGCGACATTCGAAATTCGAGCCGGGTCCATTTTCTTTTCGGAAATATCCGATTCGAAGTGGTCGTCAAAATAATTTCGAAAATTATTTTTTCTCTTAGTCCGGTCGATGTATAAAGAATAACGAGGTTTTTCGATCATTTCGGCCGGGTGAATTGTCGCGTTTATTACGATGGGCGCTTCTTGTTGTTCTCTTTGTTTAGATTTATGTTCTTCGTCGCGAAATAAAACGGACATCGTCGAACTCGTGTCTGAAATCGTTTTTTCTCCTAACATACTCATCCAACCGAGTTGCCGATATAGATCGTTTTGCGATGTTTTCATTTCTGATTTATCCTAGAAAAAAATACATCTATATTATATATATATATATATATATATATATATATATATATATATATATATATATATATATTTAAATAGTAAAATCTGCAAGAAAAACAAAGAGGGAATACAGTAACAGAAGGTAGATAAGTATGTACACATGCGCTCACACACGTACACGACATATGATCACATATACGTTCATATCACACACATCCGCGTATCCGAGTAACTGTGTAAATAAAAATAAAAGGTGGATAAAATGGAAGATCGCGCATGCTCGAGCCGCCCGGGCAACTACAACCAGTTGATTGATAGAAGACAGGACGGAAGGTGGTAGAAGAGATGTTGGAAAATATCAGAGCGAACGATTTTCAAGAAAGTTTTAAGTTGCAAGTTTGAAAAGTTTTAGTTTAAATTACTAATTGGTCAGTTGTCTACGAGGAACAACGGAGTTAATGTATAAGTTTTTAAGGCTGATCAGAGAATTCGATTTTTGAAATTAGAGAGAAACGATAAAGGTCATCGCGTGTATCAGTAAGAGAGAAGATTGCTAGTGAGTTAGAAACGCTAAATATTATTCAAATAACCTCTATGCTTAATTTTACCGTGTTCATACCTAGCGAATAACGCTCCATGGTGAAATATTAATCAAATTATTCTAGTGCGTTTCGCGTATATCGTGAAATTTATTTGGAATAATTTATTTATACATGAAAGTAAATATGAAACGAACAATGTCGAACGTGTATTAGTCATTTTTGCGTAACTTTTCAACGGTGATTTCGGATCCGTTGTGTACCTTTCTACGCTCGTTGTTAAAAACTGACCACCGAACAACAGGCCATAGTGTCGGTCGAATAACGGATGTATATAGTGTAGTTTCTTACTAACCGGTCGTGTTAGTATCCGATTAAAAGTTCCATGGGTATAACTTTGCGCGAAAATTATCGATTAAATTACTTATATCACTATTAAATATTAAACCAGTGACTACTCTTGTTATTAATGGTAACTTCCGCCAACGAGTATTGGCGTCGCCTAGTAAAGATAACCGCTTGTGTATGTAAAAAAAAAGTGCCTCATAGCGAAGAGAAGTGAAACTTACGACACGTTTTAACTTATATATATATATATATATATATATATATATATATATATATATATATATATATATATATATATATATATATATATATATATATATATATAAGAATAAGGCAACCTATGTGTATAAGACGACGGACCTAATGCTGCAAAACGTGGTTTAAAAGACGGGTGTTGGTCGTACAGGTCAATACGAACAGGATATATATATATATATATATATATAGATATATATATATATATATATATATATATATATATATATATATACGTGTATACATATATATACATACGTATATATGTATATATATATTCGTCCGTTATTTCGTTGACACACCTAACGCAACAAAATAGATGTTGGTATATATATATATATATATATATATATATATATATATATATATATATATATATATATATATATTATTTCCGCTCACTCACTCGTTTTGCACGTTAACTCCCCATATATAACCGCCAATAGAAGTATCACTTCAATAAACATAAAAATACTCTTATTTATGTATCACACCACAAAATATATCCTCAACACTAAAAATGATAAACGAAGAATGTAAAAAAGTTTTTTGTTTTATTTTGTATCGTTTTTTTTTTATTTTGTTTTTTAGAATTATGCACATTTTAGATTGTTCTCTAAGTTACATCCGCATAGTCTTACAAATATGAAAAAAATCGCATTCGTAAGAACCGTATTCGTGCGGTCGCTTTAAATTAGTCACAGTGAAAAACGAATTTAAATAATTGTAATAAAAATTATAGCTACAAGTCGATTCCGCTTACTAATAGGTGCGCTTAAGGAGGGTACAGACCAGCTACAGCCAAGTTTTGCTTAATATCCGACGAAGCATGTACCGAGTTAAAAGAAAAGTGTATACTAATAATATCGATCACTTATACGTAATATTAGTATCACAGTTGAATTATTCTACGACCAACGATACCGGTTTAATTAATGTTTTGCTTTTAATTTGCTCTTATTAGTTGAAATAAATGAAACAATCAACACTATGTTGCGGAGTACATAAAATTACACTAATATAGCAGGAATTTTTAGATTGCAAATAATTTTTTCAGTTTTTTTTTTTAATCAACAATAACTCGACGAATGTGCTGAAATTTTGATCGCATAGCATCCAAATATAATTTGAGGAAGTTAAACCAATTTTTTGTTTATTGCTGATTAAGAAGGTGTTCTATTTCCTGATAGGTTTAATACGAAGTGCAGTGAAAAGTGGCCGCTGAAAGATGGAGTAATTCAGATCGTCTATAGAACCATTAGGTCTCACTAGAAATGTAAACCATGTATAACTCAGCTAGCGTTTAAAAATTTAAAAAGTTGACATTAAGAAGCGCAGTCGTATTTCACGCGTGTTCTTTTGGGATTAACGTTGTCGCATATAAAATGTTTAAAACGCAAATTTACTATATATAATATTATTGAGTGTTTCATTCCGTTTCGTGAAAGTTTTTCGGAAATACTGTTGACCGTTAAAATAAACCAAATTTATACCAAATGTAAATATTACGAGGGAATGATGAATTATCTCCTGTCGTGTAACTCAATGTGCAAGAATTACACCTAAACCGTGAGTTGCGAAGTCTGCTATTAAAAAACAAGAATGGGTACGTAGTGTGTCTTTTAAAAAAAAAAAAAAAAAAAAAACGTTTAGTCATTTCGGGAAATCACAAAAAAAAAAATCGCTAGAAAATATTAAATAAGGATTAATTAAAATGCAAATTACGAATTATTACAATCGTCCTTATCAACAGAGCGAGAGCAACTAGTTGGGGGAGATTTCACCGAAATAAATATTAAAAAATTGGACGTTAAAATAAGATAATAATATTTCAAAAAAAAAAAAATTGGAAAAATATAGCCGAAGGAATAATTCGATTATTAATCATGTATCTTTCATATAACACGAAAATCGATGTAGTGCGCAGTGTCGGAAAGTTACCCCATAGTGGATGTGGAGTCGAAGGACATTGCCGAAATCACTGAAGTATGCTTTAATTTAATAAATTCTGTTACAAAAAGTTGATAATTATGAATTTAGAGGTTATATTTACAGATGGTTTATAAGCTATTTAGAAAACATGACATCCATTATCAAACTTAAGCAAGAGCGTAGTTGAGATGTCGGGTGTAACGCGTATTAGGGACCGTATCTTACTAATTTATGTAAATAATCTATACGATTTGCAAATATATGAAAAATTATTCGCTACGACGGTAACACTGTGTCGATTGCGAATTCTAGATATCCAGAATTATTACAAAGCTCCGCTTAATCGGACGTGAACGAGATATCAGTGTCGTTAAACAACAATAAATTAACAGTGAATAATAGAAAAAAATACGTAATCTATAAAAACCAAGACTTTGGTAATCTAGAATCGATAGCACATAAAATTGAATAATACTCTATTGACACTAGGACTGGCGGAATTAAATATTTCGGAGTATACAGTACGTTCTCTGTATTTGTCCGAAAAGAATTATTTATTTTATTACCTAAAACAGATTTTCTTTCGTGGAACATTTGACACGTATTTTGATTTGTACCAGACGGTTTTGCCCTTTGGTAGAGTATTTTGAAGTGAAAACTTCTATTGGCGCGTTATTACATATGGGCAGTTAACCAATAAAACTAGTGAGCGACCGAACGCTTATACACAAATAGGCAGGCTTATTCTCACAGTGTAGTCGGGCTCTTCCACCTTTCCTTCGTTCAAATCTTCGCTAGAACGAAAACATTTGAGTCACGCCGCGTAAAGTTCACCATAGCGGACAATGCGTCTAATATCTAAACAGCATGCTTACTATACTGATGCTCTTTCATTGTGGAAAAGTATCCAAAATTTGATATATCGATCTTTATAGAAAAGACTAGATCAGTAGGAGAACCTCGTAATTCTTTACTGCGATAAAACTCATTAGATTGCAGATTATTTATTCGGAATTGGTGCAATATGTTGTTTTCTTTTTGTGGACGTAACAATCTGATAACAAAAGATTGTCGTATAAATGAAAATAAATTATTTTATAAATATTGAAAAAATTCAAAACCGGCTATGTTGATGATACGCATAAAAGACCAACAACCAAAAAAACAAAGTTGATTAACGAAGTCGAGGAAAATGAAGCGGAGGTAATTGCTGCCAAATACCCGGTAATTACTCGTTTAACCACGTAAGTACATATAAAGACGTAGAGAGATATCGATATTTCAGTCACACGTGAAATTTTGACCAAAAAAATTGATAACTTTATACAGGGTGTTTATTACACAATGCTGCTTTTTAAACGATTCTAGATAATTTTCATATGTGAATATTATTAGAATTAAGACATTCCAAGGGTCAACCAGAAAATATATAATTTTGTTAGTATTAAAATTTCACGTACCATATATAATGCACTTCGTGACTGAAATTATGGTTTTCGATAAAATCGTTACGCCTGTTTGTAAGGGTTTTAAACCTACTAGAGAAACGTGTTTGAACGCGAAATTTAATTATTCTACGATAATATATATGTGAGTAAATAAATTAAACTGTATTAAAAGTAATCAATCGTAGTAATAAAAAAAGATCATTCATTCGGTGCAGGATTTGGCTAGATTTTTTTTTTTTTTTTTTGGTCCGGTTTTCACCTTTTGGCCAGTTTAATCTAGTTTTAAATATTTAAACATCTATATTAACGTTCTTTATAAATACAAATGCGTACATTCTGTAGATAATGGATTTACGACTATTTGATATACTCAAGGGTAGAGATCTTAATGCTAGAAATTAATCTTTTTCCCGGTTCGAATTTGATACACTGTCATATAATATAATCTATTGACCCGTCTGGGTCTCGCAAATCGAGCTTATTTCCTAAATGCCATAGGTGAAACAGTGTTCGAGTATGTCAAAAACGTAATCTGCATATCGTTTTTCTGTAGTCCCTCTCTATATTCTTGTCCACATACCACGGATTCCTATCGATAGTATGTTTTACTAATATGCCGGTTTTCCCTTTCTGTTGTATTTCTGCTGAATATATTTGTTCCCATTATTTATACAACCGATACTTAACAACTGTAATATAATCTCCTCATTTTGGTTTTATCCACCTACTATTATTCCGTTAATTTCTAGTAAGGCCATCAACTGTCTTGTTTCCATAAAGTAAAACGTGTCCTCGAATCCGCTTAAAAACCACCCTGGTGTTTAGCTTTTTTAACTTATTTACTAATCTTCTAATCTTCATTTCTATGTTACTAACATTCTTTTTTTTTTGGATTAATGGTTTGTAGTTTACTCGCTGCTGAGAGGGAGTCTGTCGCTATTTAAATATTTTGTTCTCTAGTTTTTTTATGAGTTTAACACCATCATTATTACGTATAATTCTGTTGTATAAAGATCCAACGTATTCCAACTTGTGCACTTTCCATATATCTCCACTAGCGTAGCCAGGGTGTGGTTTTGGGGGTTTGACCCCTCAGGAATCAATCTGATAATAAGAAAATATATACTCGTTGTTAAATGCAGTTTTGCTTTTGTTAAACCTTTCTTCTTTTTTTTTTTAATTTTCATTTATCTTATTTAAATTTCGTTGTTTTCGAAGTAAATGAATAGTTTTGTAATATAGGAGGTACTAGAAGAATTTTGTAGAAGAACGCGAAGAATAGATTTTAAATTTTAAATTTTGTTAAGTATTATTCCTTCAAAAAATATAAAATCATTATTTATCGTTTATTTTTTCCCGGAATTTATTGTAACCATCTCTGTCCTCAATAACATACTATTAGTGTGTTCCAGTGACGTTAAACATTTCTATCGTCTATTGCTTCAAATAGAATTACATATTCGACGTCTAATAAGTATAAAAATAACTCCGGTGAGTTGGATTAGGGCTTGGGGTTTAACCTACTTGAGTTTTGGTTATTCACTTAAAGTTCAATTTAACTCGGGTTTACTGTTATAATTTATTTTTGTTTGAACCCCCCCCCCTTTCAACCAAGGCGGGCTACGCCTCTGTATATCTCATTTATGTAATAAAAAGCTCAGGGGGGATACCCTTTATCTATAGAACTGTCTACATAGATTATTTCAAAATTTGCGTATTTTTCATTATTTTATTGAAAATTTTACCGCGCATATCTTTAAATAGTTTGTCAGGAATAAATGTACGAAAGAAATTACAAAAAGCGATAGAAAATTATTTTATAAACTGGGAACAAAAATAATACAATTACACAATATTTTAAAAATTCATAAAACAAGACGTTATGTTACTAATTTATTTATAACATCGATTTTTGGTCACAAAATTGATGATATTGCCATTGGAAACAAATTAGAAAATTTCTGGTCCACATGTGATCAGCGTGAAGATGTTTTTATGTCATATTTGAGGGCGATGTTTTAATATAACGCAACTGTGAGAAGCTGCTTCGTAAGCAAACTACATCATTGAATACGAGATGAGCTGTTTATAGGCCAAATTTAACTTAATGTACACAGGAAACGACAGATTATTCACAATCTTAACAATTTGTGATTTTTCGATTCATCTGAAATTACGATTTACCTAGTGAAACTATGAAATCTTCGACTCTACACAATCTGTTACATTTTTTTCAGTTTAAATTTAAATTTTTTAAAAATTCAATCTACAACGTTTCCTTATAATCTTACTAAAACATTGTTAGATTTAAAGTGAAAAAATAATTCACATATCTCCAGGAATGAAGACTAATCGCAACAAAATCCATAGACATTAAGTTGATAATTTTTACATTTATCGGAGAATTCAACAGATTTGTTGGAAGTTTCATCTGACCTTTTGTTTTTGTCTTTATTTGATTCTTATAGTAGCGAAATAAGTTTCTACCTACAAAAAAACACTTCATTTTCAGTTATTTTTGTAAATTTTCCAAGTTTCCTCGAACGACATTAATTTTCTCAATAAAAACTTTACAGTATTTTTCACTTGTTCAACATTTCTGGAACATGCCTTCATCTATCATTCTGAAAATCTTGAATTTTCATGAAGTTCAATCTAGATGTATTTTCAAAAACGGGTTTAGAAATCTTGAAATTTTTCAAACATATACGTGTGCTATTAAAATTATTTAAAATTTCAACAAACTTCCTTACATATTTTTTTGCTTTAACGTGTATGTGAGATGAAAAATGTTGGTTATTTTTTAATTCATCAAGAGCACTCAGAAATACGTGCATCTGCTGAGTCGCCAAATTGTCCAAAAATCCTTACTAGTTTACTTATCAATCTTTAATCATTTAAAAAATTCTTACTATACTTTCAAAAATATTTATCCGATAATATGACTCTTTGGAAACAATCCGATTTAGAAGTATAAATTAAAAAAATTCTAAATATTATTATTTGGGTGATGAAACTGCTATCTGGTTTAGAAGTCCAAATAAAGAAATTGAAATTATTGATACTTACGTGATGTTGAAAATTAGTAAATTGAGCACTTGGGAACGATAGCATAATGTACCGAACTAATTCGAAATCGGGTACAGATTACCTGCGTAGTTATTTTGAGCAAACACATATTTTAATGATACAAGAATACTTTTACCGTTACATCAAGAAAGTCTTTCTTTAATTCCCACATTGTACACATAACGAAAGACTAAAACTGATTAATCATGCATAGTAGCCAACCAGACGAACTTCTAATATTATTCGCATTTTTAGATTAACCATCTAGCAGAAATTACAAGAACGAAAGACTTCAATACGCATCGTCCTCTATTAAAATAATTATTAACTTCTGTTTTGAATAACGTTCGTAAGATGACGCTACATACTATTACGCGGGAGGAAACGATATTTATGTACTACATTTTTTTTTTAATCTACCGAGAAATGCGTCTATTATGTTGATCCTAATTCTTACTAATACGTTCACATTTTATACTACAAAGTACAAACCTAGTTAGTACTTAAAAATTTAATACTCGGCTGAACGTATCGACATTCAGCGCGTAATTTAATCATAAACAGAAGTACCGGCGTATTTAAATTTACCTCTACGTATCGCTCGAATACTTACCGCTGTTGTTCTATTCATGTCCACGAAGATATATTTAACAGTTGCGTAAATCTAAAAAATTAATAAATACATAAAATACAATTAATTTTGAAAAATAATAAAGTGCACCTTGTCGGACAATTACAACACTCGGAATAATATAGATCCGCGAATTGAGCTTTTATTTTTAAACATGTACATTTGTAATAGATAAATCAAAATATTTTTCGTCTCAAAAGGTTTAATACTAATTTAAGATCGTTTTCAAAAATTAATTAAATATATCAATGCGTATTTAATTTCTTGTATCGGTAAATTAAAATTTATCAATTCCATTAGCGAAAGAAAACAATGGTCGTTCATTTTACATTTTCGGCCGTACATTATAGACTCAAAACCTATTAGCCTAACAATATTAGAGATCATGTTTAGAATAACTTTAAATTGTATACTTATAATAGAGTAAAAATTAAATCGGAAAATAATGATATGTATACATACTTGTAAAATGAGATGTAATCTTACAGATAATTATATAAATTAAATTGTTACGTAAACTCGGTTACTAATATATAACAATACGGATAAAAAGATTATTTTTAAGTAACATATACATAAATAAGTAATAAACTGAACATAATAAAATACACGTTCTAAATAACTTTTATCGTTTTAACAATAAGTAAATAATGAATATTTCGCTGCATATTTACATATCCGTAAAAATGTTTTCCCAGCCAGGAAAATATACTTAAATATCGGTACGTAAGAATGCGAAAATATAAAAAATTTTAAAACAAATTAAAATTATACGAAATCCAGCCACCAATTAGTCCTAATAATTCGGTTTCGAAAATCAATTTTATCACGATTTAAAACAATGTATTTAAAAACATACGAGATTGATATTTTCGAAAATAAATTTTTAATTATAATTATTCTAACGACTTAGAACTACTATAGACTTGATAATTTTGTATTTTGTCCTGTGTACATTTGTTGTTTTTATTTTATTGTGTTTAGTTTGATAACACCTAGTTACGGTTTATGTTCTGGTTCATTAATGTTGATTTGTAAAGTTTGTGATGTAGTTTTCGGTGTTGAAATTTTGTTGTAACACATTGTCGGCAGCAATAACACAAGATGGTTTTAATCAAGGAATATCGCATCCCTATGCCGCTAACAGTTGAAGAAGTTAGTATGTTAAAATATAGAACCGGTATATTCATTTCCGTTTTTTTTTTTTTTAAACGTGGACATATAAATTTCTGTACTGCGTCGTTTGCATATAAGGAAAAATCAGTTTTTTTACATATTCTTATTTCGTTAGGAGAATTTATTATGAATGATGATTTTTTTAAAGCACTGATTTCCTAAAAGCACCGGGTCATGTTAAAATATTCTAATATCTAAAATTTATTACGAACATTATTTCATAATTATTAGTCGATAAACCAAATCCGATTAAGTATCTTCCTGTGTAAAGTAGGAATCAGTAAATTCAGTTGCTTAATGTTGACGTTTTTATATGATTTCATTCTTCCGAACATCGTATCATTCAGCGTAGTTGATCTTACAAATTTAAACCACGTTTAAAAAAATATATTATTTTAGTTTTATTGAAACATTTTGATTTTCAGTAATGTGCATGAAAATGTGTATGTGTGAAACGTTATATTTCAGTACAGAGTTGGCCAGTTATATATGATTGCACGCCACAGTCATGAACAAACAGAAAATGGCGAGGGTGTAGAAACTGTTCTCAATATTCCTTGTGAAGATATAGTACACGGAAAAGGCCAATATACCGAAAAAAGGATACATCTTTCTAGGTTTGTAATTAATTTTTTTTTTATTTATATTCGATAGTTCGGTTTAAACCAATTTTCCTAAATTTGGTCGCGGATCTAACAAACGGATTTCTAGCTGAGTGTAAAAAAAAGTTTTATTATACATTTCATAAACAGAATTCGGGAAAACAAAATAGATATACGTTGTTCAGGAATATATCTGTCCAGTGTGGTATAACTTTTTTAACTACATACGAATGTAATTTAATCCTTAAAGATGAAAATACAGAAATATTAATTAAATACGGAAATAAAATCCCATTCACATTTAAACTTAGATATTGATGTGTTCTTTCTTTAGAATCATAATCAAGCCTGTTGTAATATGTGACTTAATAAACATTTGTAATAATTATTTTCACACGTTATTTTCTTAAATTGTACTCATTATTGAAGTATCGGTAGACCTGAAAATTTTTAATTTTTTGATGTTTCGATCATGAAGTTTACGAATCGCTGATTTAAATATTTTTAATGTATACTTCAATTATGTAAATTTATTTTAATAAATTGTATTGATTTGATTCGTTATTTGTATTACTTTCTCAGTCGATTACCATATTGGGTTCAGTCGTTTCTGCCAAAAGTATTTTACGTAACGGAAAAGGCTTGGAATTATTACCCATTCACGATTACAGGTAATTTATTTTTTAATTTGGATTATTTTACGAATGTTACTGATATCCATTTAAGACAACTCGAATTTAAAAAAATTAAATGACGTGTATCGTGTATGTCATACGCGAATTTAGTAAATACTTCAATTTGTTCGTTAGTGTTTCATAATAAAACATGTTAGTGACGATTTTGTTTATATGTAAAATATCAATGCGTGTGTAGTATATATGCGATTGTCTGGGGCTACTAGTTCGTTGATGGTAAGAAACACGGTAAAAACAATGAATAATTATACAATCATGTAATAGTCCTAGATTCACGTAATGTTCACACTTCTTAACGAATTCTATGGAATCAAAGGAGAACATTCTAATTCTTAACGTTTATAGATTGGCAGCTAGATGGTCAAGTCGTTGCTTATAATTCTGGCTAAGTGATCTGATGGTTTCCTTTACCGTAGGAATTTGTAAGTCTCTATACAGGTCGTCATTTCTGATAAACCAAGTTGCGCACACTATACTCCGTAACGCCTGGAATCGTTCAATGATCTTAAGGTTAGAATTGCTGGCTGTACCATAGATTTGGATGCCATAAGTCCAAATAAGTTTTAAAACTATATTATATAACAACCTTTTATTTTCTACTGATAATGTAGAACGTTTATTCATCAGCCAATTCATTTCTCGATATTTAATATCAAGCTGTTTTCTTTTAGCAGTAATGTGATTCCTCCAAGTTAATCTTTAATCTAAATGTAGTCCGAAGTATTTAACCTTGCGTCTAGGAGGAATCATTTGTCCGTTAAGATGAATATGTACATCCTTTCTTTTATTTAATGTGAATAATATACATGCTGACTTTAATTCATTTACTTTGATCTTCCACATTTTGAAACACTTGTCTAAGTCAGTTAAATGTTGCTGAAGATGTTTAGTTGCCACTATTTGTCGACAATATGGCTGTATCGTCAGCGAACATGGCCGTTGTATTAACGTTAGCTGGGAAATCAGAAGTATAGATGCTATATAAGATCGGGCCAAGCACGCTACCTTGCGGTGTTTGTATAGAATAAATTTGCGAGTGTGGATTGTTTATGACAACCTGAAAGCACCTGTCAGTCAAATATGACTTGAATATTGAGTAATATAGGTGAGGCAATTTTTGTTTCAGTTTATGCAGGTGACATTTTTTTTGAGTGTAGATGTTTTTGAATACATGTATTTACTTTAAACGGTGATATTGTTTTTATAGGAAGAGACATTTGAAAAGGTACTTGCAGATAATTGTATACCTCGGTTTTGTCGGTCTTATTATCTTGTTGAAAAATAACAGACAAGTACTTGGCAAATATTTCTGCCTTCTCTTGGCCGCTGCTCACCGAATTATTTCCTACTCTTAGAGGTGGACAATGAACGTACTGATTCCTTTTCATGGTTTTTATAGCTTTCCATAAAGAATAATCTGTACCTTTACTTGGTGTTAAGTTGGCCATATAACCTTGAAATCTGGTATTTTTTTGCATCTGCAAGGGCTTTTTTTAACTTTTTTTGCTGCTCAGTTAAAAGCGGTCTTATGCCAAATTTTTCTCAATCGTCTTTTATCGGTAATCATATTTCTTATTATCTTAGGTTGATTTATTACTGCTGTCCCTGCATATTTTTGTGGAGTGGCTAAGTATGCTGATTCTTGTATACATTTAGTGAGATTTTTTTCAACAGCATCTTTCTATGTTTTCTTTTGTTTTTAATGGAATTTTTGGGGAGATATTACTTTCAACTGCCCTCTGGAATTTCCAATCAGTGTTATTATTGGTCAATGTTGGTCTAGTACGAGTTTGTATAATAAAAGGGCCAATGGTTAGTATTTTTGGTGAGTAATCCGAAGTACCATCCATGGAGTACTGAACCAGAGTGTGTTCAATTTTGATTCCACTGGTAATGAAGAGATCTAACAAATCTGGTCGGTTCAATTTTGATTCCACTGGTAATGAAGAGATCTAACAAATCTGGTCGGTTTTTTTTTTGTCTGAAGGCCAATAAGAGGGGACTCCATCTGATAAGATACTGTATTTATTCTTTTGAATACATGCAAATAACTGTCTACCTTTAGGAGTAATAAGACGAGAGCCAAAGAGTGTGTGTTTGGCATTGAAATCGCCAGCCGACACAAATCTGTTTCCAAGGGTTTTTAGATACTTATCGAATTTCTCTTGCTTTATAGTGTGCTTTGGTGGACAATAGACTGAATATACTGCTAATGGACCATTGGAAGTTACAATCATTACATTAGTAGCTTGTAAAAATTCCTCACAGTACTTGCTCATCTCATAATGTTTTATTCCAGTTTTAATTATAACTGCTGTTCCTCCTTGTGCTTTTCCGCTTGGGTGTAAAGTATTATAAATATTGTAATGTGGAATTTTGATATAATTTTTAGTAGTAAAGTGTGTTTCGGACAGTAATAATATATCAATTTTGTTGCTTGTTAGAAATAGTTCAACCTCATGTCGATATTGGGCAAGCCCATTGATATTCCATGTTGCTATTGTTAATAATAGACTCATTTAGAAATTAAACTACTTACTACAGTTGATAGCATATTTATTATCATACTGTTTTGCTGCATTAACTGATTGAACATATTTTTGAATTCTATTAAAAATTATTTAGTAAATTGATTATTGATACTGTCATTATCATCATCATTATTACTATTACTAGGAATGTGGCTATTTATGGCATAATTACGTTGAGATGTGTCGCTAGTCTGCATCTGTATTGGTTGAGAAATAGTTGTTGGGAAGTTTATATCACTCTTTTTTTTTTTTTTTTTTTTTGGTAGGAGTTATCATTTGATTTGTTCCTAATTTTTAACAGTTCTTTATATACAATGTGCACACTTTGGTGGTACATCAATCGATTTCATACAAGTTTTAGTTTCGTGTGATTCACCACAATTAACACAAACAAAGGGTTGCGTACAATAAGATTTACTATGCCCATAGGATTGGCATCTGTGACAATTCCCTTGTTCTTATAAGGAGGTTCCACTTTTATTTTCATGTTTAAGAGATGTTCAAGATTGTAAATTTCTTTATTGTTTGCCTCGGGTATTAGGTCCACAAAAAACATTGGCAGCGGTTGCTTAGTTTTTGCTTTTTTTACGTTAATAACTTTTCTTGTTGTGAATCCTAAATTATTTAAGGCCTCTCTGATCTCTTCAATAGGCATAGTGTGATGAATATTTTTACGCACTACTCGATAAGCTTTGTCTTCTTTCATTTGATATTAAATTACGTTTTTTTTCCTTTTAAATGTTTGATTACTTTCCTGTATCAATCTGAGTTACTGGTTTTTAATTTAATTTTTTTATCACTTAGAGCCTGACATGTGTATTCACTTTTACTTAAGACAGAGGAGATATAATCTTCTATCTGTTTATAATTAATTATTCCATATAGACGCTTTTTCTTTCAACAGTTGCTTGTGTATTATTAGTGTTAAGTGTTTGATTAATATGCGAATCAGGGTGGTTTATTAGAGGCCAGAATCTATTTTTCATTCCTGCAGTGTCTGGAGAAATTTCGGGAGTTTGAATTGGCTATCTTTTTCGTGTTGGAATGACCTGCCATGCGTTGTGCGTTTGTGCGATTTTAATTGTAGGAACTACTTTACGTGACGTATTTTCATTATTATCCCTCATTTCTATATCAGCAGATTTATTAGTTTTATTTATGATTTTATCATCCTGTACTAAGTTGTGTGTACTGTGTGACGTTATATCGACATCTGTAAGGTGCTGCTACTGGTTATATCGGTAGAGGTATTTACTTGATTTTGCCGCCGACGCGCGGATGGTGTAGATTTTTTGATCATCATTAATGTATAAAGTATACACGCGCAAGTAAGAAAGAGTTCGATATATCTAATAGACGACTAACTAATAATAGCGATTTTAGACACGAACAACTGATAAGCAAAACGATTTAGAAAAGTTGACTAGCTTCGAAGTTATAACGATCATAAAATTCCTTCTCATTTACTTCCGCAAACTCGGCAATTGCATCGATGCACAAATCGATACGGATATCGTAACGTATTTTTTAAACCAAACATGTTTATAAAACATTAATTTTGAAGAATTTTTGATCGGCAAGTGTTCATATCAGACGATGTTAATAATTGTTAGAGATATTTGAAAACTAGGACTACACGGAAAGGAAATGATAGTACGAATATATTCAGTAATTTTCTACGTTTTTTTGTTTTTAAATGATAGGTTGTGTTTACAATATTTCGTGCACTGTAGTATATTATTTTTCTATTATTTATAATTTAGTCATTGTAGAGGTTAGTATATGAAATTACGACGTCTATCGATAAGTGCGAACGTGATACCTAAAATATTGAACCCATAAGATGGAATGTTTATATTCACATTAGAATAAACGGAGGCAAAAGTACTAGGTAGTTTAAAGAAGTTTACACGTTGTACAATATTGT
The DNA here is from genome assembly GCA_032883995.1 of Coronaproctus castanopsis. Lineage (NCBI taxonomy): Eukaryota > Metazoa > Arthropoda > Insecta > Hemiptera > Monophlebidae > Coronaproctus > Coronaproctus castanopsis. The sequence goes on along the minus strand of CM065052.1, from coordinate 220,860,269 downwards.
AAAACTTTAAATGTAGGAATGAATCAATTACGTTTACATAAGACTGTTTATTTACTTTTTGAAATTTTAGACAATTTAAGATTTTTAAATGCCGGATTTAGCGGGGTTGATCACTACTATATTAACGTCCACATTAATAGTGTTTTAAAGTATGTTACGGCGAGGTTAAAAATTTCTTCGCTGTTTATAGGTGTGTATAATTCATAACAGTATATATTTAAAGGCAAATTTTAATTATATAATAATACAGTCATATTTAATATATTGCCGGGTGAAAAATAGCTACATATATAAGAAGAGAAGTGTTAGGTAGAAGGGCTACAGTTAACTAGAGAATTCAGTTTACAGTAATATCAGTTTTGTAATTTAAAATATTAAATGTCAATGTTAATTTGTTCGTGTATTTATTATTGCCGTTTTGTAATGTACGAAATTTGAGTAGATTTTGTTGCGAATTAAATGTAGGCGCAAACTATCAACTAAAATCTAAATTACGTCGAACTGATTGATTTCGAAACTGTTTATTTTTAAACACGCTGAGTTTAAATTGTTGGCATGATATTTGTCGTGCATTGCTCACAAGATATTTCGTGCACACGTCTATATATATATATATATATATATATATATATATATATATATATATATATATATATATATATATATATATATATATATAAATGAGGGGGTTATGATCAAGCCTCCGGCCCCAAATTTTTAATGTTGCTATTTTCAAAACTTTCAATATTTTGCTGTTTATTGTATATTTTAACAAAATGAACATTGAATTTATTAATGATTAATAACGAATCATGCGTTTATAAATAGCGTTGACGTCAGACTCGCAGATAAAAATATATTTCTTTATCTGCACTTATATGTTCTGGGTTATTTCAAATAATTTGTTTCCCTACTTATTTCTTTTAAGAAGAATAAGAATGGATAAGTGGTTAGTTAAGAAATAAAAAAGTTTTACTGGCAATTTAACAAAAACGAAATGATTATAACCAGTTTGTTTACAGAGGGTGAATTAATATCGTCTATTATTTATCATTTTTATACTTAGTGCGTTGAAAGAAGTTTCTCGACGATAAAAAGCATCATACAGTACTTGCAAAATTCAATAGTAAAAATCGCTCGAAATGACTTGCTTCGCTTAGTATCCTTAGAGATGTGATATTATCCAAATTACTCGTAGATAATGTAAAATTTATTTCCAGCTTCTGAAGACGTAAATTGAGAAATGACAGATTATGTACAGATTTTGTAGTTTTACGTAAAATAACGATACTTTTGAACGGTGAATTTATTTCGGGAGGTGAGTTAAATTAATAATTTTTCCTTAGACAATACGGAAAATTGTAAATCTCTGTACACGCAATAATGGGTTATGTTTTTGAAGATCTTTTCAAGAGTGATAAATGTACTTTTACAAATAACTTCTACGTCATGTGTTATTCTCAAACATCCACTAGAAAGTAAAATCTGGCTACGCCACTGATCTTATACAATTTTAAAATACAGTCGGTATAAACTTGATATTATTGACACGTACCTTTTTCTGAAGCAAGACTATACGATTTGTCTGAATTTTTCTATTTATATTAGTAGATTTTTATAGAAATAATTAAATCGTTCGGCGAAAAAAATACTTTTTTGTTTTGTTTTTTGCGTTAACTTTACGTGTGATACTTTCTAATCGATAATAACACCCGTGTTGACAGTTACGTCATTTTCCAACAGATTTTCTTAGTAACGCATCGATTATCGCCGTTAATTCTGAGAAGGAAAATTCGTTGTAAAATAAAGGGAAAATTTAATCGATATTTCTCATTTCGGAATACGTTTTATATACGCGAGTGTTTGGAATGTGTATTTATTAGAAAATTATTGTTCCGAATATTTTTAATATAAAAATCTATAATTTTATAGATTTCGAGTATATAATTCTTTAATATTTAGAAAAAAAAAATTGTTAAATTACACCGAAGCGAATTTGGACCTATGACCTAAACGATTTCAAAGTAAGGGTCACTCGAATTATTTTTATCCGTTGTATGTCGCAACATCGCATCTCGATACTACAATATACCCAACGTTAGTTAAAGATGAAATGAAAAAATTATGTTTAATCACAATAATTCCTTGGTTACCAATTTACTGGACAACGCGAATCGAACAAATATAAAACCGAAATCTAGTATTCGTTAGGAACTTACTGTATTGTTTGTTCATTTAGTTTATATAGCTTATGTTTATTCCAATTTATTATATCAGTTTTTGTTTTTGACTTTCATGCGCTGTTGTTACAACGTTGTTGTTTTCGAAGGACAGAATATACGGTGAGTTTTAATTACATTTGCTCGTTTTTTTTTTTTTTTTTTGTTTTTTTTTTTGGTAATTTTAAAATTTATTATATTAATAATATGAAATAATAGTAACCGTTTAATACGAGGAAAAATATTTTTCCGCTCTTATGATTATTTTTTAATTTATACGCAAACAATCTAAATTAACGGGGTTGGTTTTTTAATGAATGTCAAAAAGTTCATTAAATAAATTCTTACGTTATATTTGATTTATAGAACTTGTATATATATGTATATAATTCAGAAATGACGTCAGTTACCATGTTCATTAAAGAATCATATTTTTTTTAAACATTGTTTCGTTTATAATTTTAAAGTTTCGTAGCGTTATTCATTTTTTTTTTGTGCTTAAAAATAATGTAAACGAATACCGCCATTTCTGAGAAAGTGAATTACGTTTGAATTATTTAAATTTCTGCGGAGAATAGCAACAGAAATATATTCGAAGGTAATCAATAATTTATGTTAATATTTTCTATATACGTTCTGTACAAGAATCATTTTGACGATGTTGCATTGTTTGATACCTCTTTCGAATGTAATAACGCGAAGAATGATGATAACAATTTACACACGTTAAAATCATTTTAATTTTTCACAAATTGTATATATATATGTATATTGCTGTGTGTGTGTGTGTGTGTGTGTGTGTGTGTGATGCACAGGATAGCGATCCGGTTGGTTCCCGTGTTATCGTTATGCGAATGTTGTACATAATAACGTTCTACGAATACTAACATTAATCTTCCTACTTCTAAATATTATAAAGGTCTTACTTTTTTAATTTTTTTTTTTTTTTATGAATCATTTATATTTCGCAGTCCTTAAAATTTTAGTAATTCTAATCGATAATAGTTTATCAGAAGAAAAAATTAATAATTCGATTTGTAGGAGTAAATTTATGTACAGATGATTCCTGTTAACACCCCGATATCTTGTAATAATTATATAAATTGTCGTTTCCGGCTTCGAAATAGGGAAAGTTAATTCAAATTTTGAAAACGACTAATGGTCGTTAAATTATTGTTAAATAGCTTACTAATTAAAAACGTATTTAATTTTATTAAGTAATGTTTAAATATCTATATTTTTTAAATTACTCTTTATAAATTGCGTAATATTTATAAACGTTCGTAAATTTTCGAATTTGTTGTAAAGAACACTGATTTACAGACAACGGCTCCTCTTGGTGCCTTATCTAAACACAGCGATGTTATGTAAGATTCTGATCGTCAAATTTAAATATCCCATTAATCGTTTGTTAGTAATTAGCGTTTTGATAGTAATTTTTATATTTGAACGTGTATAAATCCTTTTGAAATATATTGATTAAAGTATGCTTATTTTTGTAGTGTTCCTTTGTACCAAAATTGAATGTCACTATAAAAACTAAATTCGAAGATGATAATGGACAATTACCAAATGTGAGTAACTGAGTGATAACATTTTCTGTTTTACTATATATATAATATATATTATCCTATAAGACAGGTTTTTTTTTACTTATTCGTGTTTTGTGTTAAAAATAATCAACGACTTATCATTACAACGATGCAATTTGTAACGTTCTGGCATATGTGTTATTTACAAAAATAATTTATATACCAGAATATATAAATAACTTTAAAAAAAGAACGGACCAAGTAGATTGTTAGATTCTCAACTATTAATTTACAAATAATAAATAAACTAAGAATACAATATAAAAATGTACTTTGAATTTATTGATGAAGGCGCAAAATATACATGTCAAATACGTAAGAATTATAATATATATATATATATGTATATATATATATATGTGAAAATGGATATGAAAAAATTATACGGGATAAGGAAGGGAAAATTTTTTCTTAATAAGGAGCGTACGACAAATAGATGTCACGCATTATGTTTATTGTTGTATCTGAAACATTTGCGATGCGGCTTTCTTGAATATTAACTAGGCTTTCAATGAAGTGTGGAATGAAGGATTACTCTATAAACTTATAACTCATCTACCACATCACCGCTGCAAATTAATTAAATAATTCTTATGTGAAGGATCTTTTCGGCTGAAAGTGGCGATGAAGTGTCCGATATATATATCCTATTCAGTCTGGAATTCTCCAAACGTGTGTACTGAGACGACCATCACTACTTTATCTAATATATACCGCGGACCTCCCAGTGTCGAAAAAAACACTAACAGCAATGTTTGCGGATGACACAACGATATTATCTAATGATCATTGTTCTATTAAATGTAACCGTAGTCTGCAAAATTAAATTAACGAAATATCTATCTGTTTCTGAACAATTGCGAATTAATAGAAACGAAAATAAAACAAAGCATATAACGTACACTAATTAGACCGATAACTATACTCAGAGGTATAACGATAAATAATAGAACCGTACCAGCTGCGGAACACGCTGTATATGTGGGTTTACATCTAGACAAAAGACTGACATGGCGAACACATATCCGGACAAAAAAAAAAAGAGCTCGACATAAAGACCTTGTAGATGCTCCGGCTAATATCTCTGAATAACAAACTATTAATATACAGACAAATACCTGTTTTGGATGTATGATTGTTAATTATATGTCAAAAGTAATGTTGCGATAATACAACGTTATCGAAATAAAACATCACGAATTGTAGCAAATGCTCCATGCTACATGAGCAACAAAACCCTTCATCGCGATCTGGACATAAAGTACGTATCAGAAATGATATACGAAGAAGCAAAAAATCATAAAAAAAATAAAAGTTTCATAATCACTCGAATTCGACAGCAGTCAATTTTTTACTCGATAACTCAGAAATAAATCGATTACATAGAAATCACTAGATTTAGTCGTAAATTATAGATAGCTTAGCAGCTAGTATAGTAGATTAAAAAAATATATATATTAACGAAATGGTATAAAAAAACTAATTGCATTTATATCTAAAAGATTAGCTTATGTAATCCGAGGCGATTAATAACTTTATGTTAACGCAACTGTAAAAATATTCAAAATAAAATGGTCTCCAAGTAAATTATGAAAAAAAAATACTTATTAGCAAATGGGAAAAAGCTGAAATAAAAATTAGCGAAAAAACGTTGAAATCAAACTGCACAATAAAGTATATTTCTCGATATAAGTTTATCACGTTGAAAAAAAGGTGAACAAACACAACTAAACCATGCATTGGTGCGAACGGATAGAATAAATTCGATATGACCTGGTCATCTAAACGATAACAGATTATCTAAGTACAGTAGTGGCCGACGGACAGAAAAAATAAACAGGAAAGATAAACGCGGTGGCACGGTGATATAATAATGAAATTTCGGAAGAATTAGTTGCGAAAAACGCAGGATAGAAATTTTTGGAAGAGGTTGTTGAAGGCATTCGTTCAGAAGTGGACGAACAAATCGTGATCGTGTTTTATATATATAATATATATATGTATGTATGTGTACGTGTTTTAGTTTATTTGTTATAATCTTCGAAACATATACACGTCGAATTAAACTCATTTAAATCAGTAATAAATAACGATACAGTATATCAATGCGTATGATCGGCAGATTTACAGACACTAAAAGAAGCCTCTATAATGTAATGGAATTATATCGTCCTGCCGTACGTATACTTTATACGCGTATAATCTTCCTACTTATGAAAACTAAAGGAAGCCATGATAATTTATTGGAATTATATCGCTCTAGCTAGGTCATACTCGCACACTTTTATTGTACATATTCTTGGCGAGAACCCGTAATATCTGCGTCATTGTTTCTCTAATGAGTATAATTACAGATATTATATTTATGTGAAATTTTATAATTAAACTTTCCGCTGAATATTCAAGTTTTAAAATGAAAAACTGTATTCTAGAAATTTTCCATTTCGATAAATGTATTGTTGGTAGACTGCGTACTCAGCGTGTGGCCAGCATATATTCTGTTGACAACTGTTTGCAACCTCGGTGAACAGATTTTATCAATTTTGGAAGGCCACAAATTACTTAAATATTTCAAAGTATACTTGACCGAATATGGAAGGACTTCTCTGGCTATCATATTTTACGTTGTCTTCTCCTAGTGTTATCGGCAAGTAGTACCTCATTATCATCTCCCTCGATGACTAGGAATCCAGAGGAAAGTAGTGCCAGTGTTACGTTCACTGTTCAAAATTATACTAAATAACTTATTTAAAGCGATACCGAATCATTTGGAATACATATAATGGGCGTATCCGAATCACACACTTGATAAATGATCGTTTCCTTCCTAACCTAACGCGCAATTCGGTAAGACGTTCCTCAAGACGTAGAAACGTGAAACTGAAGAGCGTGTAAATCTGCGGTTTACCCCATATCTTGTGTAAGGATATGAAGAATTAACTTTTGCATAAGTCAAGCATTGATGCGGTACGGTAGTTTTGGTACTTGTTTAGAACGATTTAAAATTGCATCTTATAGCATTCGTAAATTCTATCAATTCTATTCAATTGCCCCCACATCGAATGGGAATGTTTGAAATATAATTTAGATGGTTATTACAATTAAATGATGTGTAAATCGTTTAAACGAACTGGTAGATCGTTTGTAAATTATATAACCTCGCTATGAGGAACCTCATTTAAAACTTAATGTAACATAACGTTAAGCGATTTGTACAGTACGAATACCGAGACTGAATCAATTTGCATTGGGGAAAAAACGGTTTAAAATTATGGATATTGGAGGAAAAAGATTGTAAATGGAGTTTATAGTGGCAATAAACTTAATCGGATTGTCACCTTAAATTTTCATAACATAAATTCGTAATTATTAAATGAACACACTATTATGAAACAAAAAGAACTTTTCTATTACCCTTACTTGTCATCAGCCCTTGTATCATTCCGCCGTCAAACATCAATACGAACAATTACACGACATAATTGACTTTATGAACCGCTGCGCGACTTTAATCTTTGCTGTATCCGCTAAATATCAAACATATGTAACTGTGTTCGTTATTTTCAGCGGTACTAGCAACTATTCGATATCTAATGGTGCGAAGAACGATTAAAGAAAGCGCACGAATTCTAAGCACGCCGTAATGAATTTTTTTTTTTTTCTATTTTTTATATTTTCATAAGCGACGATATATATTAGCCCATTATTTGTATTTTTGATTGTTTAATAAAGTATTTCTCACTTTTGCTTCTCGAAGGTTATGGGTTTAACGCCTGAACAGTTACAATTACGCATTGTCGACATTATCGATATCGCTTACGACGAAATTCATCCGAAGCATTATAAAGAAGACGAAGTAAGTACATAATTGAATTACGTCGCTATAATTAATTATCGAAAAGATTGAATTATATAAAACCCTAATTATAATTCAAAAATAAGCCGCGTAATATCGATATATTTCGATTAATCGTTTAAACAAATTTTGCAGTATTATAATAAATCGTTTAAAATGATCCGTATCGATTGTAGAACGAAATTGACGATAGTCTATATATATTTTTTTAATTGTACCGGCACCGAAGCAACACGAACAATGGTGATGATTAATGCAATAAAAACGTGATTAATCTAACGCCATAAGATAATTAAATTCTCGGTAACAGTTTAAAGTTGAAGCACCGAATTATTGGGTTATTTGATTACTAATATGTAACTTTTAATCGATATTGCGAGTTATTAAAATCGTAGTACAATCTTGTAATTTGAACTATTTCTTTTTCTCAAATTATCGGACGAGCATCTCTGCGCCATTTTCACTTTTTTAATGGTCTTATAGGATTCTCAGCTAGAGTAAATAAATGAATTCTGCGAACATGCGATTTAATATTGCAAATTATCGATAAACTTTTTAATATCGGTTTATATAAACTTCGTCGACATAATACGGTATATGTAGGTCATTAACGTAGGATTAAATTTTATATATAAATATTTTGGTGGTGATACGATGTATCTTCGACCTGTATTCTCAATAAATTACTTTTACATATGTATACATTATAATTCGATTCCATATTTCCAAATTGGAGCTATCCGAGTTAAAAAGAACGATAATAATTTTACACATAAATTTTCAATAAATTACTTTTACATATGTATACATTATAATTCGATTCCATATTTCCAAATGGGAGCCATCCGAGTTAAAAAGAACGATAATAATTTTACACATAAATTTTACTGCAGGATTTAAAATTTTTTAAATCGCGAAAAACCGGTCGTGGTCCGCTTGTAGAGAATTGGCAATCGATTACAAGTCCCGTTATGTGTTCTTACAAACTTGTCGAAGCCTCGTTCGAAGTGTGGGGTATGCAAACAAAATCAGAGGATCTAATACAAAAGGTATATTACGCGTGTCAACTCTCGCTGTTAATTTCTATTATCGTAGATATATAATTATTTTGTAATTTATTCGATAATTTTAATGCGAATTTTTAAATTATTCTATAAATTCGCGAGAAATAATTGAAAGTTTATAATTTATTATTCGTTTATTTTTATTGTAAAATTTCCGATTGCGTTAATAGATTTAAACGTAAACCGTCTTTTGCAAACGTCAAATTTATTATTTCGAGGGGTCAATTTTTAAAATGGAATATATAAATAATTTATTAATTTGATTTACGTCAATTATACGATTACGAATTTATAAGTTTATATTATTAGACAGACTCTCGTGCATTTCTTGTTTGTTTGTACTTCTTTAATACTACACGCGAGTTCTCATGTGTGAAATCAGCACTATTTTACCTGCTTTCTTTCGACAGTTATAAGTTTCTCATTTATTTTTTGGAATATTTCATCAATTTTATAATTTTAAAACATTCTTGCGAGGTCTCGATTTTGTTCTTTTCACCAATTAGCAGCTCTCCGTATAATATAATTTTTAATATTGCTGAATTTTCTGCGCGCATACGCTATCTACTATCGCTGCGTGTTATAAACCGTTTACTCTAGGCCCCCACGGTTTGCACGTCGAAGTACATCTTTATTAGAAACAATGTTTGTCCAATGAATAATACGTCCTAGTAAATGTTGTATATGCCTTCTGTATAACTTCACACCCATATATTAAAGTAGAAGTTATCGCAGCTTTGTATATAATAAGTTTTGTGTCCAAATGCTTATTATTGAAAATTTGTTTTCTCAGTATGACCGCTACAGCGGAAGATTTACAACGTACGTGTTCAATTTCAAAATCCGAGTCCGGATATCGTACACCCAACATGTGGAAAATTTTCAACTGCTTCAATATTTCTCCATAATCTCGATCTCGCATTAGGATCAACACAATCAATCTCTGTGATCGGTCCAACATTCTGCACCGTGGTACACTCTTGTAATCAAAATATCGAATAGATCACATCGTCATATACTAATCCAATAGATACGAATATTTAAACTTCGAATGCTGCCAGGCTTTATAATGTTCTCTCATTATGAACAGAGTATTTTTAATAATTAGTTCATGCTCAGCACATAACTATAGATGGCCATTTTCATTTTAATTACACCATTTCCACCTAATATTAATAACATAACGCTTAGTTCAACTAAAGTCACCCGTAAGTATTAATTTATCCGATTTCGGTGTTCTGTTTAACACATTAATGATTTAAAAGTAAAAATGTCACTATTCAGATTTATTTGCATTAAGCGTTTGTACGTAATGACGACATTAATACACCGGTTTTTACGTAGAGCCTTGAATGTTTCTCTTCGCAATAAACCTTACTTTTAACATTTCAGATACTAATTATATCGTTGTGTACTTGATTCTACACTAATCATTCTGAACTAACAGTTTTTAAATATATAGTCGTGCGATAGAAGGCAAAATAAAATCGAATGCACCGGTTTTGCGCAAAATAGTAACATAGGGAAAACATACGCGTAGAAAATTAATAAGTACGCAATACGCTTTATTGAAATAAGAAAGACACAGAACATTACACAAGGCGTCATATCCAAATTCATGTTGGTTACAAAATTACTAATAATGCCGTTGAAAATCTTGGATATTCTAGGTTTTTTTATAATATAATTTCTGATTACGATTTTAATTAGTAAAAATTGAAACTTTAAACAGAAGAATAGATGAGAAATTTTACGATCAATACGACATAGATAATCTGCTTAGTCCTCTTTTTTTTCTGGTACTAATTCTACAACTGTAACAGTTAAAATACGCCAGCTGTAATCATTATGATTCGCTTATTTCTAATCACTGCTGGATGTAACTGACTTTTGAATGTTTTGCCATCGCGTGCATGGTCGATCACGTATTATTCTCCTCTCGATCTTCATTTTGTTATTATTTTAATCCACCTATCGTCTATCTAGCGACATGACCACATCAGTTTCATTTTAACTTTGTTACGCGTTGAATTACATCTACCAGCTTGGTTTGCTGTCTTATTCACGTATTACATTTTCGACCTAGCAGCTTCTTGTTATCATCATCATTGCCATCAATCCAAACATTGGTTCGCCGTTGATTTCCACTTATGTCTGTGTGTTGTGCAATTGGTTTCAGTTCTGCATTCGATAATGCCCTCATACAGTTACATATCTACGAGTTGTTATCCAACCTAACTCTTTTTCCGGATGTTTTACTAACCGGAGAACTAAACCTACGTGTCGCAATATTACGGTTTGCTATTCCCGTTCGTATGCTACTTTTTTATTTTTACTTATGTTTTTTTTTTTATTTGCAGTCGATACGAGAGATACTAGTTTTAGGACATCGTCAAGCGTTCGCTTGGATCGACGATTGGATCGATATGACGCTAGCCGATGTACGTTCGTACGAATGCGAAATGCAACGCGAGACGAATAGTAAAGTCACAACGGCCAACGAAGACAAGTCGTCTTCTAATCAGAATTCGCCTTCTAGTTCGAAAAGCGTTTCGGCACGTTCATCTCCACGTTCCACCCCGTCATCGCCTAAATCTCCGCCTTCTACTCCCAAATCTTGGTTTTCCTGGTCGTAATGATATTGTTCGGTGATTGATTTTATATATATATATATATATATATATATATATATATATATATATATATATATATATATATATATATACACATTAAAATAAAACAGTTTTTTTTTTGAATGTACAAGTTTAATTTGTTATTGTTTTTTCAAATTGTTATTTCATTACGATTGATAATTTTACTTGCAATCTCTTATATATTAAAAAATTTACACGTTTATATATATATATATATATATATATATATATATATATATATATATATGTATGTGTGCGCGTATTTTTTATCGTTACTATTTTTAGTATTATGAATTATATTCTCGAACAAAATTCTTATTTTTATAATATTCGTTAACAACAACGTATCTTGCAGAGAATTTATTCATTCCACACTGATGTGGTTTTAGTATTGGGGTCGAGTGTCATGGTATAATTTGATCTCGATAAAATTCGTAACGTCTTAAATTTTGTATTAGATTTTTTATTTGTTTCAGAAACTGCATATGTATCAGTTTAAATATGGCGGCGTTTTAACTTTCCATGGTAGAAATACATTAAACAGGGCGAGTATTTAGCGCATTGCTTTCAGTCCATTATATTGTATTATTTGCAAACGTTCTATCTATTGAATGTACAATATATATATACATACATATGTATGTATGTATCATCGTTCAATATCCTGTTCGGAGATTAGTGTGAAATGTAATTTTCGTTGGGTTTTTTTCTAGTCTGATGAATCAATTTCATCGAATAAAAGAAGAAACTTTTATCGAATGTTTTTCCGTGATATATATCCTCAACCTTCAGCGTACAGTCTCCTATCGTAGGTTGGCGTCTATATCAAATTTTGCTTGGCTTCGCAGAAGCATTTTCCTTAAATTCGGCCTCCAAGTCCATTCTTCAATATTTTCTATGCAGTCGATTCTTTTACCTTTATGCATTACGTGTCCTAAATATCTTTCTGATTTGATCATCAAGATTAATTCCCGTTTCGCCCGTACTCTTCTTAACATCTACGGACTACTAACAAGGTATCCTTAATGTTCTACGCTCGCAGTATACGAACATCAATTACTTGTAACGTCCAGACCTCGGATACGTATATAAAAATTACCCGAAGCACTTAAAAAATAGCAGCGAATGTTGAATCTTGTTTTTTTTTACGACAGAACAACTGCTTCTACTTTATCAACTTTGTCTTAGCCGGTGGAATTTCTTTCTTTCGTGGTGTTGGCATTCCGTAATATTAATTTGACTAAGTGTTTGACCAATTAATAACTAAAATACTTAATACGCTCGGAAAATAATATTATTTAATTAATAAATTTAATAATTGTTAATAAATTAATCTTACGAGCCTACGAGTACAATCTACGATAAAAACCAGTAGAAAATCTTTTTCATTATTGATTTTTTATTCTACTTTTACATCCCGATTGTTTCCTACACATTTCTAATGAAATATAGGTCATTCCGTGCGGTGCGTCCAACCTATTGAATGACTTCGAGTAGAATTTTAAGTTAATGCGATCTTATTAGAAGTATAAACGATTATATTAAATTATAAATTAATATTTTGTATCAGCTATTTTTTTTTTTGCTTACATTGTACGTTTTCCTGGCGACGTTGTTGATTATGTTATTATTATACATGTTGTTGTTTTTAAGTTTATACATATTCTTTAAAGTGGACCAATTCGAAATTCAAATTTTATTTCATAATAATAATTTATTAAACATAATAATAATTACTTAAGCAGTTGATATTCCTTTTCGATTATCCGTAAATTAATAAAAAATTCCCGTAAAACGCTCCAGCTACGGATTATAAATTATGAACTTTATTAAATTTGAATTTATTTAAAGTATTCTTGTCTCTTACTCGATTTGTTCAATTTTTGTTATGTTTACCTATCTTAGATGTTGGTAAACATTTTTAAATAAATATTTTTAACTATAAAACATGTCTACTATTTACGCGTGCAAATTTTATTTAATAAATTCAATATGCCGAAACAAATATTTAATACCGAATTGAATAATAATTTCGAATATATATATATATATATATATATATATATATATATATATATCGAAGAAGCCATTTAACACCCCACATGCATACAATAGGCTAATCACGATGTCCGGCAACGATAAAATTACTCGTAAAAATTACTAATTGTTGAATAATTAGAACAAAGCTTTTCTGCAGTAACGACATTTTCAAATTATAAATAATTTAACCGCTGATGATAAATAATAATAAAATGACTTATTCATAACAATAAAAGAATACACATAGACTGTTAAGCTTAAATTGAATGGCAATTTAAATTCGTATAAAACGCGATGATTAATAAATATCATTATATGATAAGCATTATGCAGAATTGAAATTTGATGATTAATTTGTTTTAAAAACAATTTTTTAAAAATATAATTAGTTTTTAGTATTCAGATTGTAAGGGATTATTATGATAATAATACCTGTTAGCGAAAAATTTTAGTTTAGAACTGGATATGTGTTATAGATTAATGTGTTAAGAATTATTATATTTTTTATAAATAGATAATTGTCGTTATTTTTTTTATTATTGTTTATTAGTGGTAGTTAAATTATTTATAAGTTGAAAATCGCCTGACTGCCGAAATGATTTTCCATTATAATTTAACAGTAAGTTTTAATATATATATATATATATATATATATATATATATATATATATATATATATATATTCAATGTTAGTAATGAAATATATTGGCCGTTCCTATTAAATAAAATAAAAAGGATGAAAATCCTTACGTCGCCTATTTGGTTTTCTTTTTTAATTTTCAAATTTTAATAATCGAAATATCTCACTTATGTACGTATCACTCCGTGCAGAAATATTCGTACGCAAATCTTTTTTTATTATTATTATTATTATTATGTGTCTATATTACTCTGAATCAAATAGAAATTCGAAATAAAAAAAATTAAAATTTCAAAATTATTTATGCTACGTATGTGTGGTATGCCTGGACCCGAGTAACTAGTTGGCAAATACTAAATTAAAACACGAAATGGTAACTTTGATAGACAATCGAATCTATCTTATCGTTCCGCATATTATTCTTCTTCTGTTATCTAGAGCGTTGACGATCAAATTTATACCTTCTCTTTCTCTATAGACGAGATTTTGAATTGTCTAGTTTTTCATGTTTTGTATTCAGTACGTTTTCCTCTGTACATCTTCTTCCTTTAATCTTCCCCGTTATATAATGAACTTTTCATATCAAATTTTTTCCTTCTTAAAATAATGTACCTAAAATACTTTAAACTTTCCTATTTATTATCCATCTGTGACTACCTTTCTTTCGATTTTCGCCATTTTTCTAGGACTCCGTTAAAAAAAAAAACGTTAAACATTATAAAAATAACCTATATATACTTAATTAGAGATGCTTTTACCCAGAATAACGTCTGGCGAAACTGAACGTGTCGTAGTTTTCTATAACAGTAATCAACTTAATCTGACGCGATTTGCACATATGGTAAAATTTAGAATACACGTACTATCAAGGAGTAGTAGTAAGTAGGCACGATGTTGGAAATTTTGCAAGGAGTATAATTTTTATAATTATCATCGTCATCATTGTAGTCGCTTCTCTCGAGTCAAGAGATTGCGTATATATTTCCCGATCAATGGCTTGCCTTATAATCTCTTAGGTTTTAATTCCAATCATTCTCTTCCTCTGATCGGGTTTGATTGTATTTTACCCTGCACTCACCGCCAGTATGAATATTCCGTTTCCTCGTATTTCGTGCGCTATTTCGCATTTTTTTTACATCTTCGATTGAAACTGTTTTTTTTCTCTCATATTTTTGTGATTACTATCGCATTTCGTACATAATCGACTCGTGATATATCTTTAACAGTTTCCGATAACACCTAATTTCAAATGTGGGTATCTTCCTTCATGGTCCGTGTTTTGCATAAATTTATAATTATAAGTATATACGATCGATTGAATATTAGACAATACCGGGAACTTGGAACAATAGCTACAAATTGAACACAAGATGGGTCGTAGCGAACGTTGGAAAAAGTTATTTTTTTTTACGATTAAATTTATCTATTATTTTTATATTATAAATAGTTGCCAGTAATTCCCAATTAAAAATTAAGTTAGTACAGCAATCAAACTTTAAAATCAAATTTTTTTCAAAACCCTTCCACTGTCTTATTCAAAAAAAAAAATGCGTGTCTTCTAAGAAAACGATTCCTTTAACGTGTGTAAATTTCGATAATTTATTTTTATATTATCAATTACGTTTGTTCGTACATCTTTCCTTCGTTCTTCAATTTAACTATTTTCCTTCTTATATTCGGTCTCAACTGGCTAATTTAAACCTAGGCGTGCTTGCTTCTACACATTTCCGCTCGCCTTTATCTCTCTCTCTAGCGACGTAAAAAATTTCCTGAAATCTCTCATAACCAAATCCTAGAGTGGTGTGTGGAAGTCTAATAAACAAATCTCATTTCTATTAAACCTAATCCACTATCTCAATTGCTATTTCCTTTCCGATCAAGAAAGAAAAGTATTATCCTTATCAGGCTTCGAATATCCCACTCAAATCTTACCCAGTTCTATCTTCTTCGAGGCACAGACCCTCCTCTCTGAACTCTTATTTGACAAATGACACAATCACTTATTCCCCACGTACTAACGTCTTGCCGTGTTCTTGCAACATTTAAAACCCACTACAGCCTTCTTCGTTTCCTGCCTAGACTCTTAATCTATCGATCATAAACGTTTTCTTGTTCCCTAAACCTTTTAAATCAAATCTAAGCACGGTAAGTTTATGTGTGCATAATGACGCCTGTACTATCAAATAATAATAACCGTCTTTTACTCCTTACAGTTACTGTACACGACGCACGCGTAAATGTTAATTTAACAATAATAAATTGTTTTTTATTGTTTTCTAGTTTTACTGACGACATTTTTCGTAATGTTGAAGTTTTTTTTTTTTACTATTTTTAAAATCCAGCTCAAAAAAATATAATAATCATACATAAATCGATAAATATCGCCCGTTAAAATTAAGTCGCAGCAGCTGACAGCATCGGCGGTCTCTTGAAGTATAAAAATAATACAAAAACAAACAGACATATTATCGCTATCGTCATAACTTCCGATATGATTAACATAATCGGCGAACATTTGTTATATTTCTCCTCTTCCATCAGCGCCTTGTCTTCGGCCGATATATCCCAAACATCTGCGAGAAACAGAAAAAAGAAACTACTGAGTAATCAACGAAAAAATATTAAATTTTTCCTTAATATAGTTATTTTTCTAATGTGCAATTTTAATAGTTTGTCCGAAATATCTATGTATATGTATGAAATTATTGAAACCTTTTGCTTTTCAATACTGTAAAAAGTTATAAGAGAAAAGCGATGAATGATGAAAAAATTAGATTAGTGTATAAGATAATGTATCAGTAGACTGCTTAGACGATCCTGATAATAATATCGGAATCTGTGGAGAGACATCAAAAAGGCGGATAAATTTGTTAAAAGAACAAGCGGGTAAAGTGACGAATTTCCTTCGAAACGACTAAATTTATAAATTAAAACGTAGTAAAATCCGAATTAATTTTTACAACAAGAGTTAACAAATTTAAATATTTTCGCAGAATGAATAATGCAGAATTAAGCGATCGAATACAGAATCGAATGAAAACGGCTTTTTAGTTAACGAAAGAAATATATATTGAAATATATCTGTCAATCGACGTAAAATTGATGCACTACGTGACAGTGATCAAACTTGAGATACTCCGTACGCCTCATAGAGTCTGGTAGTGAATAGAAAAGGAGTAAACGAACAACTTAAAATCATAGAAAGGATAATATTAAGAGCGGTGAAACAAGTAAAAATCTAAAACGGACAGTAACCAGGAAGTATACCAACGCGGTCAGAAAAAGAAGAATTAGTTTTTGGTGGAGCCGGAAAGATACACAAGATGATTGTTTGATTATATGAGGAAACTCGAAATGAGTGGTACACGGTAAGATTAAAAACGATATGGAGGCATTAAGTATCATGCTTGAAGACAGATCACACCGGTCGATGGTCGATAATGGAAATGAAGTTAGTCATTTAACGTTATTTAGTATAATCAATTATAGCGTGGAAGAAGTTTCAGCCGATGATAGAAATACCGATCGCGCAGTCTATGGAAATATCAAGTTATTAATACCTCCCATAAAAGAAACTAAACGCAAGAGGCTCGCGATCAATTCTGACGATGAGCCAATCCTCCGCTTGCGATAGAAAACACGAATGTTTGAACGAGCTCAATTTTTACCGATTTCCTAACGTAGTTGTCGCTGCAAAAATCTTTTTCATTTTGACCACTATTCTCTGGAAGGAGACTGTAAGTAGGTAAACTTTTCCACAGTTCCATAGCCGGTGAGTAGTTTTTCATGAGACTATACTTCCTCGATCGATTATATTATATTTTCATACGCAGTTCTATATTCCAGTATAAACTATAATGCATTTTTTATATTACTGTAAACATGTAAACGGGTATTAATAGTCTAACGTTTAATTAAAATTCGTCTCGATTTTCATCGAAGACGAGCTAAGTTTAAAACAGACGTACCGTGCGCTATCGGATGCTTTTTAAAATATCCGAAAGGAATACCAAGTTCACCGGGCGTTCCGCAGGTTATCAAATTAGTAAACAGTATTCTGTATCTGCTGTATTTTTCTGAAATAATAAAATTAATTAAATTAACAAATCTACGAAATAAAAATATACCAACTATACAGCTCCAATGAATGATAAACGTAGAGAGAAGAAAAAAGTACGTTAACGAGGTCTAATAAATAATAACTGGAACTAAATAATTGTACTTCTTAATAAATCATAGATTTAGGAATATGATTAAACGAGCTTCAACATATCCAGAAGCTGATATTAGTTCCGACCACAGTCTGCTTGTCGTTGAAACAAGATTACGTTTTAAAAAAGTAATTAAGAACAAAAACGAATGTAAGAACTGGGATATCAGTAAATTACAACAGAAACAAGAACTCAAGTCTCTGAACACCTAAACAACAACTTGGAAGGAATTCACGACAAACATAACGCTGCTAATCTGAATGCAGTTATTACGGGAATTTGTCAAAAACATTTTGACGACAAATACGAGTTAAAAACAAAAAATGAATGACGGAAGGAATACTAGATGTAATGAATGAACGAAAAAGCCACAAAAACAGGAACGAAGACGAATACAAACGTCTGAATAAATTGGTTAAAAAAATTATTAGAGAAGCTAAGAACAAGTGGATGGAAGAAATGAACCTAGCTGAAAAACATGACTCCTTTAGAATGCATAAACAAATAAAATCTGTTACCAGAAAACGTGTGAGAAATTCATCAATGTGTCTGTTAGATGAATATGGCATTTGCTGATCAAGAGGAAAAGAAAAAAGTATGGAAAACTTATACGCAAAAATTATTCTATGAACATCACACTAAAGAAATCTTACAGTTCCTAATAATTTAGAAGAGAGTCCACAAATTTTAGAAGCGGAAGTAAGACATGCAATTAAATTAATCCTCGGTAGAAAAGCTACAGGTCCTGACCGAATTCATGCAGATGTAATCAAGCTGTTTGATGACAAAAATATCAAAAAATTTACGGAATTATTTAATAGAATTTACACGTGCTGTGAAATTCCATCTGAATGGCTGAAATCCTCTTTTGTGCTTATACCGAAAAAGCAATATTCTAGAAAATGTGGCGATTACCGCACAATTAGTCTCATGAGTCACCTGTTGAAAATCTTCCTGAGAATTATTTATCATAGAATTCGAGATAAGTGTAAATATAATTCAAGTGATACTCAATTTGGTTTTCGTAAAGGTTTTAGAACCAGAGAAACTCTACTGGTAATTAACATCCTGTTTCAAAAACACAGGGAGATGAAAAAAGACGTATTCATTTGCTTTCTTGATTACTACGATCTTAGGATAATTAAAAAACCTGTATTGGAATCAAACAGCTGAGCTCGTTCTAGGAAAGGGTGAAAGCATTGACTTCGATGTTCAAAGCGGAGTACGGCAAGGTTGCATTCTTTCGCCTCTGTTATTTAATCTGTATGCCGACCATATGTTCAAATCAGCTATCGGTGACATGCTAATAGGAGTGCAGATAAATGGGAGAATTATTAATAATCTGCGATATGCAGACGATGTGACGATTCTTACAAATAATGGAAAAGACCTTCAACACCTTCTTAATAAACTGAACACAGAGCTCATATAATTTGAAGATAAATGTAAAAAAAAAAAAAAAATGGATGATAATAAGCAAAGAGAATAACCTTAACACAGTTTCCATTAAAATTAATGACAGGAAGATTGAAAGAGTGCAGAAATTCACAAATACTTGGGCTGTTACATAACGGAGAATCTAGACCTAGATACGGGGAATAAAAATGCGATGTAACTACACCCGAAGTTCTTTTTCTAGTATGCGGGATCTCCTTTGCAACAGATCCTTACGTTTAAATACACGTCAAAAAATGATGCACTGCTACATATATCCAATTTTATTATATGGAATTGAAGCATCAACATTAAACAAAAGGCAAATAAATAGATTGGAGTCTGTAGAGATGTGGCTACATAGAAGGATGTTGAAAATACCATGGATAGACAAGATATCAAATCGAAAAGTCCTAGAGATGGCCAAAACTGAGAGAAGCTTAATGAAATCAGTTATTCGAAGGAAAATAAAATACTTCGGCCATGTAATTAGAGGAGATAAATATAAACTACTACTAATTATCCAAGGACAAGTGGATGGGAAAAGAAGTCGAGGAAGACGGAAAACATGCTAGTTGGATAACATCAAGGAATGGACGAACACATATACAAAAACTAATACAAGAAGCCGGAGAAAAGAAGTTTTGATTGCTATGCATGATCGCCGACGCTCTTCGTACAGTAGGGCATCAGAAGAAGAAGAATAGTAGGAAGGTGATCGGTTGTGCTTTGTTGCGTTAACGTGAAATTGTTATTCCTTCGAATAAATAGCAAATCCTATTACGACGGTAGTAAGTAATTTTTTTATTTCGATATTACATAAATAGATTAGTGTGTAGGTCTATCTAGTTATAAAACAAAAATAACAAATGCATGCTGACAGTGCAGAAAGCTTAACGGACAATATATAAAATGTAAGGCTGAATGTAAACTATCATTTCGATTGCGTACGACAATGTCTCGAACAACGAAAATCGAAAACCAACCGAAATGTGTTATCATTGATATCGGAATACAAATAATAATAAAAATAAAATTTAAAAAAATGAAAAACTAAGTATGATGTTGAAAAATAAGCGACATAAAAAGTGACATGAAAGAAAATTGCGAAAATGTTGAAAGCCGAGAATGAAAAACTCTAAAAAAAAAAATAAAAGCTGGATATGATAATAGTGAATGCGGTTTTAAATACGTATATAGAAAATAAATTTACTTAAACTGTTCTTGTAAATAATTACGTGTGAAAATTTTAATGTATGTAAATAGAAGAGATTTGTGCGGATGAATTATTCTATCGCCAAATAGAAATATACGATATAATCAGTTCGCGGATGTGTCTAATGAAACATAAAAAATGTCCTTCTGTACCTAGTAAAACTACCCAATTTATTGTGAAACTCGTAATACTTTTAGATAAAATCCACCCCTTCGGTGTTCAATTGAACTATAAGGGCTTGTAGAAAATTTCATAATGGGTTTTCCTCGCTAATTAAGATCCACCTAGATTTACTACTCGTGTTTAAATGTGTTTTATCGTTTACGTTATTATCGAGTACTTCTGAGGAGCATGTAGAAGCTAATTTAATGGATAAATGAAAGAAATATTGGACGCAAATCGAGTATTCGAGAAGGTTTCATCATAGAAATTCATGCTTATTTCGTGAACCTAGGATTCCACTATTCAACACTCTTGTAAGATCGCAATTAGAATACGCATGTGTGGTTTGAGATCCTTTCTACAGTAAATATATTCATATGGTGGAAAAAGTTAAATTTCAGTTTTAAGTATATTTATTATCATCAAACCGGTGTCTATCCTGCACTTTTGAGTTATAATATTTTATGAGATTTCCTAAATATCAAACCCTCGGGTGCTAGAAGAAAGATTAGCTGAAGTCCCTTCATGATCTTTTGACAATTATTTATTGTCCACAAACCTATTTATGGTCCCTAGTATTCGTAGTAGGTCACATCGTGTTTTCTATGAATCAAATGCTCGTACAAATCTAGGTTATAATTCACCACTTCTATCCACCTCGCGTCTATACAATAACGCACTAAACATTCATCCGAAGCTAGAGATATTCGTTTGGATAGTAAATTTATATAAAATATATATTTTTTAAAACTGTATATTTCAGTTCTCACTTTTCAGTAAGTTTGTGTTTATGTGATAAAACATATTTCGGTTATAAAAAGTGCTGTTTATTGTCATTTCCTTGCATGGGAATATTATATATATATATATATATATATATATATATATATATATATATATATATAAATATATAATCTCAACCTCCTAAGTTAAAGAAGGATAAAATTAAAAAAATTGTAGCTTAACCTAACAAAATCTAATCCTATTAGTCAAGCCAATGGGTTTAAGTCGACCACAACTATTGACATATTCTTTTATTGTATACGTGGATTTACATAATTATATAACTAGACCTACTGGGTGGTGTCGCTTAAGACGTCTGACATCTTATCTGGTATCGAGTAATTGGATTTCTTCTACGTTGACATGTTGCTGCAGCCATTTTACATAAGCAATTACGTATCTTCCAATCTCCTCGTTTACGAATGGAATTCGTAGATCTCGATGCACATCATCATTTCTAGAATAACGGTATGCATCGACTATTGCTCTTAATATTACATGACCTGAATCTTTTCTCTATTAAACCTACCGGTACAGCCCCATAACTGCAGACCGTAGGTCCATATTGACTTTATAATCTACCGATATAGTAGGAATTTGTGCCCTACATCCAGCTGCGAGTTTCTTCCAATAAGCCAATAAAGTTGTCGTGTTCTTTTCTTTGCTTGCTTTTCATTCTAGCACGTATTTCCCATGTCAGACGCTTGTCTAAGTGATATGTGCGTATAATTTGTATTCAGTCCTATTTTGTTGTATTTGTGCATTAGTACATGTTAATGTGTGTATCCCGACAGAGAGAGACAGTTGTTGACATAAGAATATGAGTGTATGATTAGTATTTCTGTTTTTTGTTCTGTTCGTATATGTACTTGTATATAAGTACTGTATTTCATTAGAAACAATATTATTTTTTTAGTAATTTATTCTTACATTTTTAATATGATTTATGTTAATTAGCGTGTTGTGTGAGCGTGGTCTAGTTTTATTTTTGTTCATACTCTTATTTTATAATTATTCTATAAGTGCTTACACTGTTGTTATGTACGCATGTTCTGTAAATAAATAAATAAATAAATAAATAAATAAATATATATATATTAAATAAATTTCCAGATCATGAAAATAGTTGGATAATTAGACGAGTTGTAATTATTTATAAAAGAAGATAATAAAATTTTTGTTATACCTAAATAAAAAATTATCGCTTACCTCGGCACAAGTAAAGAAATTTCTTATCGCACTTGAAACTAGTCCATAAAGTTGTTTTATTGGGATAACTCACGTCGGTATAAAAATCGCAAGCGGTACACGGCAAACCAGAACTCAGCACGTATTCGTGTCTTTCTACCTGTATCAGACTGTAAATACAGACGAAGTAATCGATGTAATGACTATCATTCTTAGCCAATGTATAACCACAACCCATATCGGTCGCTCCACCACGCCACAGTAACGCTCCGT
Source organism: Coronaproctus castanopsis (assembly GCA_032883995.1). Lineage (NCBI taxonomy): Eukaryota > Metazoa > Arthropoda > Insecta > Hemiptera > Monophlebidae > Coronaproctus > Coronaproctus castanopsis. The sequence goes on along the minus strand of CM065052.1, from coordinate 220,836,937 downwards.
CGCTATGTAAAAGGAAAATCAAAAATCGCACATCATTCCAGCGCTGTATATGTATATACTAAATTATAAGCTGAATGATGGAATAACGGGAAAAAAATAAATACGTTATTTTCTTTTGTAATTAAACTATGGGTTCTATCCAAGCCTAATGCTAATTAGGGGTTGCTACCCAAGGGGTGTTGCCCTTTTTGGTCTCCGCAAGTGGTAAGTCTCTATACCAAAAAACAAAATACTTTTTCTTTCATGTATATCCTTTGCATCTGCAGACGCAATTAGACTCTGAATAATAGGAGGTTGCTACACAAGGAGATGTTGCTACCAAGGGTTTGTTGTCCTTCATAGTCTCCAGAAGTGGAAAGTCTCTATATTAAGAAAATAATTTTCGTGCAAAAAAATTTCTGCCTACAAATAGGAACAATTTCTCCTTAATAGATTAGACTATATGGCAAACCACCATGGACAACACACCATATGCGCGCTAGTAATAATATAGTATACTAAAAAATAACAAAGCGATTACAATCAGTTCTTCCGGGTGCATGTATCTATCTACGCTAACGCCATGTTATGATTGCCTTTGTACAACAAAATATGTGTATAGGTAAGTAGTCGTCTACCTCCAATACGGAGATGGCACTTAATGATGATGAAACGTAAATATCAGAACTTGGACCTTTCGATCCGTTTGAAATACTTTTTCGTTGGTTACGTGTTCCTGAAATGGAGAAAAATTCTACGCTGTAACGATATAAACGCGAAATTAAAACTGCGTCTCGGCAGATATTACATACAACGTTATATGCGATAAACATATGAATACTCGCAGCAACCGCTTTAAAGAAAATTTTATGAAATGTGGGTATATAGACGTACTAGACAATGGCGGATATAGATTATATAACGCCAAGGATAGGATAGATAGATAATACAAAATGATGGACGGGAATTTGTGAAACAAGAAAATTAACGGATGTAACCGGAAATCGACTAGTTTTTAACAGTTTAATATCGCTAATGACTGGACCGCTAAGCGGACATGACAAAACAGAAGATACATATGATGTATATGTTTATCATGATTTGTCGCGCCTTCTTAGACGGAGGTTACAATAACAGTTGAACATATTAAGTTGCATTTGCTACGTCACCGGTTTTGCTGAATCCAGCATCTGCTATTACATATTTCATCCCTTTCGATCTTCTTGATGGATTACCGAGCATTTTTCTTTTTTGAATTAACAAACGCAATTAATGACCTATATATATTTTAGCTTCCTTTTCGTTGATTTCTTCAACGATAGTTAACACGTTGCATCAACTTTTAAAAATCAGGTCGTTCACCGAGCAAACGTCGATACGACCACATTTCGAAAACGTCCAATCTTCTCTTGTATTCGGCATCGACGAGACGTGTATTTCAATGTAAACCACGCGTAAGATCGTTCCTCAACTCCATCATAATGTTTCTACTTTTCGATAAATTCTCCAGATTTATTAAAGATTATTCTGCCGTCCTTATTCTTATTTTTATTTTGGGATTATTGCTTCTCAATAATTTAAAGTAGATTACATTTTTTTCGAAAATTTGTTGTAAATTTTTAATTTTACATTACTATTGTTTAATTTTGTAAATTTAATTACTTTCGTCTCATTCCATATATTTTCCTTCCTTGTTAATAATGTACGGCATCTTTTGTAGCCGTCTTCGTATCTCCGGCAATTATAACCTTGTCGTCTGCGTAGCTAATATTGTTCACCATTTTTGCGATTATTATGCAGCCAATTTTTGATTAGTTCGTCATTCTTCATTATTTCTTCAGCGTAAAGATTAAATTAAACCTCTTTTTACATTTCGGGCCTTTCAGCAAAATATTTATTTTGATTTCAATATCGGCTGTTTATTCGCGATAACGATTTAATCCGATATCGGATTATATTTCGACAGAATATTTATTAACTGCGCGCGAAAAACATACTCACGGTCGATAAGACGCACTACGATTACTTTATTCGTATTCGAAACGTATCGAATAATTTAACTTCAATAGCATCATTTGTTACTTTGTTATGAATCCGAATTGCATTTAACTAATATTGTAATCTGAGAACAGGTGACGATATTTTGATCAATCAGCGACCAACAATTTGTATTTGGGATCGTAATCATTTTATCAGCTTCTGTATTTATCAAAAAAAAAAAAAAAAAAATCTTATCCATTCCTATCTTCTTCGAGACACGGACCCTCCTCCTCTCTGTCTATTTTGCCAAATGACACAACTGCTTATTCCCGCATACTAACATCTCATCGTGCTCTCACAACCTTTATAACATTTTCCTTAACTAGACTCTTATCTGAATCTACCGACCATATCCATAACATTTCCCGTTTACCGGATTCACCGAACCTTTTAAATCATATCTAGGACCACAATAAGTCCCCGAGATGGCCCGATAGTGCAGTCGCGGCACCTGTTCTATCAAATAATAATAAAAGAACATCTTCTTCTTCTGGTGCCGTATCCTCAATGGATGTTGGCGATTATCCCAATCTGTTGGCTAAATAAGGTTTCTGTATTATGTTCATTCTTTTGTATTATCCAACCATGTTTTCCTTCTCCTTCCTTTTCCCCGTTTCCAGTGATGTTTCCTTCAATTATCAATTGTAACATTGCACATAAATTATTTAAAAACGAAAAAAAACTAACAACTTATAATTAAGATTAACGTGTATGCTTAAATCGTTCCATATTTTATCGAATGTTTGATTTCAGGTTTATCAATGATCTACACGTATTGATCGTTATTGATACTAACGTAATTGGACAATTTCTTCGAGATTTATTTGCAAAATCGGTGTAGTGAAAAATTATATTGTGTGACCGGACCACATTTACGAGAATTTACACTTTTGCCATCGTTTTAAGTGTTCAATGTGAAAACTCGTTCAAAATTGAGGGCAGTTCGATCCTCTTAATTAAAAGCGTACCGGTATATAAGAGTTTTTTTTTTCTTGGATAATAATTCTAAATTATATTCGTGTCGACGTTCATAATAAAAATGATTATATAGCGTTTAATTCGAAATTTAAAATTAACATATCCGAAATAACTATGACTATAATCGTTGTCTGGACTTATTTAATTATAGCGTTTTACTAAGCGGTTTTTAAAAGTAATAATGTGCCATTTTTCGCAACTATACCGTAATAATCGTTGATTTTTTGCTGTCCTTTTTTTATTTGCTTCATTACATTTTTTATCTGAGCATACATTTCTCTTAGGTTATGTTTCTTCTGCATTTCCTCCACCTCTTTGCACTTTTTTTCATTTTAGTATCAGTGCATTTTTTCAGTATTGACTTATTAAGTCTGTTATATTCATTCTTAGATGCGTTTTTCATTTCTATCCTTTTATTTATTATATTAATTATTTTTTGAGTTATCCGTGGTTTGTTTTTTTTTATAGTTTTCTCTTTAGCATTAGTTAATATTTTCTTCCACGTTCTCCGTTGTTCTTCACTATTATGTAATATATATATATCATCATCATCATCATTGTCGTATTGTTCGTTGTCGAACGTCGTGACTAGCCATCGTACGTTTATTTTTACGTACAAAATAGACTAGCATTCAAGCCACTATTTATATGCGATGCAGATGCGCGTGCATATGATGTTATACGGAGTGGGGTGCCACTGCCTTCTCCGTGATAATTAAGAATTAAATAATGATGAAAAACTTTCTATGTCGCGTGTCGGTTTCGAACCCCCAACCGTCGATTTGACAGTCCAGCACTCTAGCAACTAGGCCACCGCGACATTATATATATATATATATAATATATATGATCACTGTAAATAATTCAAAATCTCGAAATTTGAGTTTTATTTACATTAAATAATGCAACCTATCAAATTCAATGAAAGAAACACTTGGATCAACAACTAATTCGAAAACATCATATTATGTTGAAATCAAACAAGTTCCTACTGTATAAGGTTATTCTGAGAGTCATATGGACATGTGGGATAGAAATTTATGGAATAATAAACAATTTTAATATGAAAATTAACCAACGTTTCTCAGGGAAGGTTTTACGTAGCAATGGCAGAGCGCGATGGCATGTTCACAATGATGATTTGCACAAAGATTTGTAGATACCAACTATGAAGGAGTCGTTAAAAACCCAGAGTTTTACTAGAGACACATTCAGCGACTGCAACACCATATTATAAATGTTGCCAAAATAACGCCCTGAAGTACTGAAATGCACAATTAGATTTGTTGCACAGGTTTTAATTTATTTCACATACGATAGCTATAGGCTAAGTTCTATCTTAAATAAATAATAGGCTATTATATAACTGTTACTTCTTGTTCATTCAGCCGAACAGATTGCGAGTAAAAAAATAATATATCCGAAATATTGCGAGCGCGTTTTTTAATAATTTGTACTAGCTTCAACTTTTTTCTAGTCCGTTGTATGTCTGTCGTTTTTTTTTTAACTGTGGTATTTTTTTTACTGTACATCGCTAGTCGAGCCCTGTTTTTTGGATCTTGTTTTTTCCCCTAGAAATTTTTTTTAAGAGTATCGAGATCAAGGTAACAGCTTCCTTATTTTCTGCCTCCATCCTTAACGATCTTCGGTATCATGAACACATCTTAAAAATGTCATCCGAAACAGTCACTGCATCTGTCCATCTAATTGGTACTCTGTCTTTTGGTTGCACACAATTTTTCATTCTTCCCATAACTATTGCTCTTTCGATTCCATTGTGTTTTCGTACGATGTGACCACAAAATTTCGTAAAACGTACAAGAACTTCTGTTGTTAATCTGAGGGTTGTATCGATTTATTTCAAATTAGACACATTAGTACGCTTTTCAATCCACGAAACCTGAAGAAGCCGCCTTCAGAATCATATCTAGAAACTATTAATGCGAATTTATTCAGACTTGCTGATCGTCCGCGTTTCTGCACCATAGAGACCTTTAACAAGGATCCTGAGTAAACGAACTTTTCCACAGTTTCATAACCAGGAACGGTTTTATGTTTTTCCTTTATTATATTATTCCGATCAATCGCCATTAACTTAGTGTTTCCTTTGTTTATTTGTAAACCATAGCATATACATTCTAATTTCTTCAATAGTCATCGCATTTTTTCTATATTAGGTGTTACCGATGCTATATCGTCAGAAAAACCGTAAATTTGGAACATTGACCCTTCCGATAGAAACACCGTACTTTCCTCATTATATGTTCTCCATATAAATTAAACAATACAGCTAAAAGTACACATCCTTGTTTTACATACCTTTTTTTACAGTAAACTATTCTGACTGTGTATCGAGTTCTAGCTTTACAATATTCTGGTTGTGCTCGTATAATTTTTGAATCCGATGTACAATGTGCTTTGAGGCACCCATCTCCATCAATATTTTCCACAGTTTGCTCCAGATTACATTATCGAAAACTTTTCGATAATCAATTCAACACAGCACTATAGGCACATTTTCTCTATTAATTACCTCGTATTCAGTTTACTACACTACAATTCGAGAAAAACGATTATAACTTATGCTTTGGGAAATCGCGTTGAACTAAATATTAATTTTAATTTTTGCTAATCTATTATCGAAATGTTTATTATAATATATATCGAAAATATATATAATAAAATTACGGAATCGTGAAAGTATTACTCGATAATTAAGTCGGAATATTGTCTAAGCGTTTCCTGTTTCATATCCGCGGCTGTAGTCGTAATTCGTTTTTTACTTCTGTTTACTATGACGACTTCTAAAGCTAAATTGTTAACGTCGCTTTTATTAATGCTCGGATATACTGTGGAAGGAATTTTAATTACAAGTTATTAGTAGTAAATATACAAATAAACGGATGTTCATTTATCTACGAATCGATTTAAACGGAGTAAAGAAATTAATTTTACCCTTTAACCGCTGAACATGGCGAAATTTTATTTTTTTAAATATAAAAAAAATTAAGATAAAGGAAAAAATTAAATTTCGGGTAATTTATAAAACGAGATTTGACACTTACATAATGGAGCATTTTGGAAATCGAATAAATAAGTATCCTTAGTAGGGGGTAAACATTGTAACGATTTCAATTGAGCTAAAACTGTGTTCCCCGGAGCAATGTCCTGGATAGAAATAAAAACAAAATAAAAAATTGAAGCGAAATATAAGCTTGTAAAATCATTTATTATAGTTTAAAAAAAAATTAAATTATAAAATCGGCGAAATTTAATTAAAAATTAAATAAATTCTCGATGATGAGAGGCGTAATTGCGGTTTTTCGTAATTTTCTGTCTCAGCTTCGGCCCGTGAATCCCTGAGCTTGTGCGGTAAAAACCGGAATACTAAAAATTCAAAATTGAGTCGGTCGTTTCGGTCGATTATGAAAACAACTTTCACTTTCACACTACTTACTTTACTTTTGCGTATATCCCTGGGCACGGGATCTATATCCGCTTCGTCCTATAACTTCAGGTCCAATCGTTTGAGCCATTCCTTCGCATTGTGCGTGAGATCCTTTATCTCGGCCCAGCCTCCTTGTAGAGTCCTCGTAGGGCACTCCGTTACAATATGATCGATAGTCTGGCATTCCGTACCACAGTCGCATTTCTGGATATTGGAAAGGCCCCACAGCTTTAGCATTTGGCCTGTTCTACCATGACCGGTTCTTATTCGGTTCAATCGAGTCCACGTTATTCGAGGTAGTTCAAAACCATCTGGAGTTTGGGTGGTCAACCAGCTTTTTACCATCTGGGTTGCCTCTGTCCTACTACTGCTTCCATGCATCTGCTGAGATAAAATTGTTCTTAATGAGCTCCTGTCCTGTAGCATGCAAAGGTTTTCTTTATTTCAATCTTTGTGGTGCATTGAGATCTTGATGGATTGGCAAAGTTTTTCGATCATATTTACCCCATTCCTTCATTGCAGCTTGTTGTCTTCTGATATGTGGTGGAGTTACATTAGATAGGACAGGGAGCCAGGCAGTTGGCGTTGATTTAATTGTTCCTCAGATTATGCGCATGTCTGAGTTTAACTCAGTTTTCACCCTCTTTGTATGGGCGCTGTTAATCTATGTTGGAGCTGCATATTCTGCTACTAAAAAGGATAGCGCCAGTGCTGTAGTACGGAGAACGTTTGCATTTGCACCCCCCAAGTTGTGCCCGCGAGTTTGTGGAGAATGCCGTTTCTGATTCTGATTTTTGCTGCAGTGTTTTGTAAGTGTTTCTTGAATGATAAAGTTCTATCAAGGGTCACACCAATGTATTTTGGTGTATCTACATTCAGCAATTTCTTATCATCAACCTTTATATTAAGATGGAAAAGGGACACTACTGTTTTTTCCTTATTGAGGACGAGTCGCCAATTATTGAAGTATATCATTATTTCCTTCAAATCTTTCCTTAACCTGGTTTCGGTTGTTTTTATTCTGTTGTGTTGGATTGCCAGTGCTATATCATCGAATTTCCTTGCGATTGTTCTTGGCAAGTCTGAAATGTATAAATTAAACAGAATGGGGGGACAACACTAATCCTTGAGGCAGGCCGTTATTTAGTACTCTTTTCCTGCTTTCTCCTCCTCCAACAACGACTGTGAAGGTTCTACCACTTGTCATATTGTTCAGCAGTTTGTAAAGTTTTTGGCTTGGAACTGCTTTCAGGAACTTTGAGAGAAGTCCTGTTTTCCATACTGTATCATATGCACAAGACAGGTCAATAAATGCTACCGCAGTTTTTTCATTCTTTTGATAACCGCCCTCAATATGCGTGACAAGGGCATTTAACTGATCAATACAGCCTCTTTCTTTCCGGAAACCAGCTTGTTCGATTGGAATTTTTTGATCTATGGCTTCTTCAATTCTTCCATGGATTACACTTTCAAGAACCTTGTAAACCACGCTTAGCAGTGCTATAGACCCGTAATTACCAGGACAGGTTGGATCTTTCCCTGGTTTTGCAATTGCTATTATCCTTGCTTCCTTGAATATAGGTGGGAGAACTCCAGTGTCAATGATGTTAGTGATGAGCTTGCTTATCCATTCCTTGTTTTTTTTTTCACGAACTTTTTAACAAACTCCGGAAAATTCGACTCGGTAATGTCGATATATCGAAAATACGATTACTACGTTTAATCCTTTTAGTCGCGCATTATAAAATTACTTTTTTGCAGGTGTCTACTATGGACTGCTTCTAAAGTGAACTGTAGATAATTTTCAGTATACTAACACAAATATTTTTAGAATTGAGACCTTTCACGTCAACCGGAAAATAAAATAAAAAAAATTGTTCGAATTAAAATTGCACGTACCATTAGGCTCAATACATCGGGCTTATTATCGATTGAAGCGGAAATTAAGTTTATTATTGGGATCTCGCTACAGCTGATAATAAATGCAAACCACAACCCCTTACAACGTTGCTCGGGATACCTCAATCCATTACATGCTACACGAATGCATCAAAAACACCGATTCATGTAGGTTGAGCGTATTCCATTCAAAACAAATTCGAGTCTTTCAATCTTCCGATAATGCTGTCAGTCTTTTCGGCTGAGCCAGTGGCGATTCTTCAATGTATACGGAACAATTGTGTAATTTGCTCAGATTCCATGTCTGCACTGAAATACACGGAGGTCATAAACTCCGAAATAGCAGCTGTTGATCATATTCTTTTCAGCTATATAAACTGAACACAAATTTGATTCATAGTTCACCACACGATGTCGTAATGTTGTAATGCCGTACAGGGCGGCTCGTTGGCCGTCGCAAACTCGCCTACCAATACATATAAGCGAGCAGTATGCTCTAGATCCAGTCCACTACGATCATGGAGTCGACCCTTTCATAGTCAACCTAGTATTTTGGAATGCATCAAAAAAGACCTGACACTATGGCCAAAACTCATTGGCAAAACCTTGTCTACCTAGATTGGAAACAGCGGTAAATAGAGTATATCTTGGACATACACTATTACCCACTCATACTTGTTTGGTAAATTTAGCTCGAAAAAATTATAACGGACGTCTGATTTTCCTAACTTGGCCCCCTTGGAAAATTGCCGCCATAATATATTGTTCTCTAAATATATCGTAAAAAGAACGGTGTATTAGACCTTTCGATCGTAAATTATAAAATTTCGACACAAAATTACAGTGTTTATTATTAAATACAGTTTCTTAGGTAGATGATTTTTGACGTATTTATATAAATATTTTTAAAATTGAAACATTTTGCGCGTCAACAGGAAAATAACGAATTTCGTTAGAATTAACATGTACCATATAGCGGACATCGGGATGAAAATATACCGCACTACATTTAAACCCGTAACTGCTTGTTTTTCCAATTTCGCTTTATGCGAGAAAAAGAATTATCATAAAAGTTTGAAGAAAATTATACGACATCATATTTATTTGTCTCTAATATAGTCTTCACTATGTGACCGTCATGTCGAATACTATTACAAAATAATTGAACGCAATTGAAAAATTGTATATAATAAATTTAAAAAGTGACGGAATAATTAATACATTTATAAATATTTTTATACCTACCCACCTTCTCTAAGTATCACAAAATATCTAAGAACGATTATAAATAAAACGCTTAATAAAAAACAGACGCTAATTTTTTAATGGAACAATTAAGAATATCGATTGTCAAAAAAACCTATTTTTTTTCTTAAAAAATCCCCATTATGATTAGTGCCAGTAGAAGTGAAAATTTTTTCTTTGTGGAAACCACAATTTTTCGAAAAAAAACAAGAATTTGAAAATCTATACATTAACAGTAAATTTCAGTAGTAGCGCTATCTGTCGAAATAATACGGAACTATTACTTCCGATAGGAGCGCTAACGTCGATTCATACATATAAAAATATAATGATTTTACCTTCCGCAGAAAATACTTATCAGTCTGCCGAGCTATTCCCGTGTTTTCCTTTTATTCTACTTGTAACTGGCCGAAACAAACCAAGTTTAACTTAGCCTGGTATTGTGTCATCCTCATTTTTTCCTTTAATCATACTTCAAACTAGCCGAAACAAACCTAACTGACCAACAAACGAGATTTATTCAAGCAAAAAATTTCATGTTCCGCAAAGGAATAAATCCATTCCAAGTCAAAATTACTACATCAGGCAATGGGCGATCAAACACAGCAATGTGGAATGACTCGAGTTACCCCACGCCCTCGTTGGTGTGGCACTATGCAGGAGGGAGCAAATGCGCGATGGAAGTTAGGGGACAGGAAAATTCCGAGAACATTATTACAATGGCAGACAATAGAAACAACCGCAAACGTTGAAAAACACTTACCGAATCGCAACATGGAATGTGAGAAGTATCTTAATGGCTGGGAAACTAAGAAATACAACACATGAAATGGAGCGACTCAACATTGACATTTTAGGAGTGAGCGAATACAGGGAAATGCATTTCCAACAAATATAGCGTATATTTCTCCGGCAGTAATAACAGTAATCAATATGGGGTGTCAATCATTACAAGCGAAAGAATTGCAAAAGCAGTTATAGAGTTCATACCTTACAACGAAAGACTGATGATGCTCGAACTAAAAGATGATCCAGTGAATATTAACATAATACAAGTCTACGCGCCTGCCTACCAATGACAAATCTGATGCTGAAGTAGAACTGTTATATGAACAGATGAAAGAATTGATGAAAATAACTAAGAAACAATAAATAAACATAGTACTTGGCGATTTGAATGCAAAAGTGGGTAGAGGCAAAGTTACAGATATAGTAGACAACTATGGGCTCGGCATACAAAATGACAGGGAATTCAGATTGATACAATTTTGTCGAGAAGAAGAACTGCTTGTAGCTAATACATGGTTTGATAACCCACCACGAAGGCTATATACATGGAAATCCCCGGCAGACAAACAAAATTGTATAATTAGAAATCAAATTGATTACATATTAATAGGCAAAAGACACCGAAATGGAATTAGGGCTGTTAAAACATACCCTGCTGCTGATATTGGATCAGATCACAATCCTGTAGTTATGACCTTGCATATAAAATTCAAGGTGATGAAAAGGAATAATAAAAAATGTAGAATCAATGTAGAAAACTTAAATAACAACGACGTCAAGGTAAAAGTCGCTGAACAGTTAAACGAAAGAATACATAGACTTACTATCAACAGTAATATATCAGATGTAGACGAAGCGTGGAATGACTTAAAAATGGAAATGAACAAAGTAACACAAGATCACCTTACTCAAAAATCGGTCGTGAAAAAACAAGAATGGATAACAGAGGAAATACTATCCTTAATGGAGTTACGTACAAAAAGCAAAGGAACAAACAACTATATATAGAGAAGTACATAGGAAAATTCCGACTAAGATAAGAGAAGCTAAAGACAAATGGATAAACGAAAAATATGGATCGAACGTCTACGGGAAAACGAAGACGAGTTTAATACACATAAAAAGTTACAAGAATTAGCAGGGAAACGTGTTACTCAGTCCCAAAATTACTGGATAAAAATGACAACTTAATACCGGAGAAGGCCGGAAGAATAGCGGTATGGGGTAACTATGTAAATGAACTCTTCAAAGATGTAACAAGTATATCGGAGAATGACGATGACACCTCGGTTACAACTATAATCGAAAGCCAGGTAAAATGCGCAATCAAGTAAAAGCGGAAAGGCACCTGGACTAGATTATGTCGAAATATTAAAATTAATAGACGAATTGAATATTGTAAAATTGACGGAACTATTCAATAAAATATATAACTCTGGTAAATTGCCTAGTGATTGGCTCAAATCTATATTTATTCCAATACCAAAGAAGCGTAGCTCGAAGAAATGTGAAGACTACAGACTAATTAGTCTTATGAGCCTGAAAATATTTTTGAAAATCATTCATAAACGAATATACAAAAAATGCGAAGAACATGTCAGCAAAGAACAATTTGGATTTCGAAATGGAGTTGGAACAAGAGAAGCCCTAGTACTCTTACAAGTACTGGTACAAAAGTGTTTGGATCACGAAAAAGACGTTTATATTTGTTTCATCGACTTCGAGAAGGCTTTCGATAGCGTAAAACATGGGAGAATGCCTGCGCGATATTGGAATAGATGGGAAAGAACAAAGAGTAATTGAGAATTTGTACTACAACCAAGTAGCCGTAGTAAGAACAGAAGAAACAGAAACAGAAGAAATTAAGATCAGAAAAGGAGTTAAACAGGGCCGTGTGCTTTCGCCAATGTTATTTAATTTGTATTCTGATAATATATCCCGAAAAACATTACTGCCATTTTGATTAGAAGATGGTAAAAAGGGCCAATACGGAATTTAATAAAATGGGTATACTCAAAAACTGCAATAAAACTAAAATTATGGTAGTAAGCAAAGAGGCAGGAACAAAAAAGACATCAATCAAAATCAATAATAGAATCATACAACAGATTAATACATTTAAATACTTAGGATATAATATTAACAGCACATGGGACCCTGATAACGAAATAAAAATGAGAATTGAATATGCAAGAGAGGCGTTTCTGAACGTGAAAGGTATATTTGTAAACAAAACGATGAAATCGGACACCAGATGGAGGTTTGTGAAATGTTACATATGGGCCATGGAGGCCTGAACGATAAAAAAATCAATGCTAAATAGATTAAGATCATTTGAGATGTGGCTATACTGTCGGATGCTAAAGATTCTATGGACGGATAAAGTATCAAATGCGGAAAAACTAAAACGACTAAATAAAAGATTAGAGTTAGAAAGAACTATTAAAAAAAGAAAAATAGCTTACTTCGGGCACATCTTGAGGAACAGCAGATATGAAATGTTACAGCTGATTATTGAAGGAAACATCACTGGAAAACGAGGAAAAGGAAGGAGAAGAAAAACATGGTTGGATAATGCAAAAGAATGGAGAGAACTTAATACAGAAACCTGATTGCGGAAGTTAGCCAATAGATTGGAAGCCAGAGGGATAATCGCCAACATCCATTGAGGATACGGCACCAGGAGAAGAAGAAGAAGTCACAATTATAAAAATGTTGTTTTTGAATCGAATGAATTATATAATATAAAATAACTTACACGAACATTCTATTCCTCGCTGGAAGTGTCCTCGGCACAGATTTCGTTATATTTCGGACATTTATAATCCTCATCCCTCCTAACTTATTTAATAACCTTACTTTATAAACACAAATATATATATATATATATATATATATATATATATATATATAAATATATATAAAAACAAATATATATATATATATATATATATATATATATATATATATATAAATATATATATATATATATATATTAATAATGCACATAGTTAAATATAAATAAGTTATAAATTTACAACAAATATATATAAGTTTACAAACCATAAAAATAATAACTTTATAAACGATAAAAACAAAACGAATAATGAACAAACCTCAAGGAGGAACTTCACGCGGGGAACATGATTTCGCATAATCGTCCATGGAGGAACATAAATATCAATTTACAAATAATTTTTAAACTAATATAATAAAATCGAAACCTCTGTTAAAGATTTATTAACGACATCATTTTTAAAATTAATAATTTTATTTTAGTAAAGTCAATCCCAGCCAGAATGTCAGTTTGTTCAGAACTCGATCAAGTTTAAACAGCCTACAAAATAAACAAAAGTAAAACATTCGCGAAATAATTGTGCTCGTACGCAGTGGCGCACCCAGATTTGTGAGGTGGGCTCAAACATCTCCCACCCAAAAAAAATTTAAAAATTCGTAATAAAAATGAATAAAATATACGCACTCGAATAACAAAATTCGACAGGCAAAACAAACTATAAATGATCACGAACAACGGAAAAAAAACACTAGTCACAATATGGGTCAGATTCGCGTTCTGAACGGCCCAACTAATGGCCATTTTTTTCTTTGTGTTGCACAATCAGATGGATTTTCAATATTATTAGCAGACAGAATGTAAGGAATATTTTCAGTACTTTTTGCAATCTAGGCCGTTTAGCATGCTCTTCGGGATGAGTTTTTATTAGTGATAACGCGAGCTCTTTCAAATATTCTCTTCTGTTTCAACTATCATTTTAGCTGCGAAATTGTTTGGAGCTTACATTTTTCACATGTATTTTATGCTTTTCTAACCCCCTCTGGGGGGCTTAAACCCAGTAGCCCTCCCCGTGGGTGCGCCACTGCTCGTACGTAACTGTATATATCCACATTTTCAGAGACCTTGCGTGTAATAGAGTCTTCGTTTTATTATTCGAAAGTACCTTTAAAAGAAAATATGTATTTTATTTACTAACATTAAGAAAGGAATATGAAGAATTAATACAATCAAATATTTCGAACGATTATACGAAAGATTTAAATAAAATAGGATGGTGGGTAACCATGTATACGAGAAATTTTTAAGCGCCACAATTGATGTAAAACGTGTTTTAGTTATTTTGGTCAATTCTTTTTCCAATTCGTTAATGAATGTAGAATTTGAGCTGTATTTATTTTCGTACGCAGTTAATTTTACCCACGAAAAAAATTTAAAAAAAAAAATACATACCACAAAATGCAGATTAGACGCTTTCATATTAAAAGAGTACTCATTTCGATATTTATTTTCTATATTTCTCAACAAACTCAGTTCATTGGCTTCTAATCCGGAATAAACACAACTGAGTGGCGGACAAACTTTGTCTGGATCATTTTCCTGAAAATATTGTAATAAAAAAAAAATGTTCGCTATTTGAGAACTTAATATTTATAATAAACGAAATTAATAATCAATAATTAGCGAATAGAATTTTTCTTTCTTTCGAAATCTATGAAAAACACACTCATATTTACTTATATATACATATATATTATATATTAAAATTTGTTGGAATCAAATTAGTTTCAGTTATTTGAATTTTATCAGTATGACTATGTATATTCTTGTTAGTTTTGATTTAACTCAACTGCGGTTTGTTTATTAAAATTAATACATAATTTTTCTGAAAGTTAATTTTTCTTTTCGCTTGTTAATCGCAACACATCGTATTCAACTTGCTTCACACTTATACACTTGTACTCTCGTCTTACATGATGAAGTGCAGGCAAATCGAGAAAATCATTTCTTCGCTATACTGGCCAACAAGACGGCGTTCCAATATTTACTGCAAACGCCTGATGATATACTTACAAATTGTAAAGCCCGTACGGACATATGGAATAGTCCTATGGGACTGTGCTAAAAAATCCAATCAGCAGCTCGTTCAAACTCGCGGCAAAACGTAATCCTACGAATATCGTTTTTCCTCCAACGATGGTATATAGCGCGTTCCCGCAGTAAAAAGTGTGAGCGAAGTAATACAGGATATTGCAAAGATACACGAACGACGATTGCGTACACATCCCAACCTTGAAGCGAATAAGTTGCTCGACATCGAACACACTCGCCATTTACAACGGCTGAAACCGCACAACTTAATCTAGCATTTTAAGGACTAATTTATACATGGTATGTATATATTAGTAGGAAGCCTGGCTCGTTGGAACAAGTGTCTTTGCACCCGTCTTTATATTCAACATAATAATACTTATTTAAGCGTACTTAAGATCTATTAATTCTTAAAAAAATAAATCAAATAAAATTTAAAAAAAAAAAATTGCTTATTTAATAATATATTCACATGTAATATTCTGGAGTTTAATTAGTTTCCGATAGTTTTCATATTTCTAAAACATTTCGTCTGTTTTCGGCTGCAAACTCCCATACTACATATATTAATTAGTTCGCGAACAC
The DNA here is from genome assembly GCA_032883995.1 of Coronaproctus castanopsis. NCBI lineage: Eukaryota > Metazoa > Arthropoda > Insecta > Hemiptera > Monophlebidae > Coronaproctus > Coronaproctus castanopsis. The sequence continues at coordinate 220,821,089 of CM065052.1, read as the reverse complement.
ATTTTGTGAACACGATTTGCAGGTTAACGTTAATAAATTGCAATTAATTTACCCAATTAATAGAAAATTACACCGAATGAAAAAGAACTGCAGAAAACCGGGAATGTTGGAGAACTCTTGTCATGACGTTGGACCAGTCTTAGGACTGCACAAAAATGATGATGATGAGATAACATTCCATTCCGAAGAAATAATATCATTATACTCGATTACTGGAGGAGCAAAATAAAAATTCTACGGTTCCGAAATAGTATCGAATATTGTTTACGTTTCTTTAGATGGAAGTACAATAATTTGTTTTTGCAAATATTCAATAATTCTTTCATTAGAACGCTCCATAGTTATAAAACAACTGAAGAATGCATTTGACACAACATATCGAGATATATATCATTGTAATCGATTACTCGAGGAGCAAATAAAAATTTAACGTTCCTAAATAGTTTCGAATATCGTTTACATCGATTGTTATAATTATGGAAAGTACTTGTATATCTTAATTTTTAGATGGTAGTACATAATTTGTTTCTGCAAATATTCAATAATTCTTTCATTAAAACGCTCCATAGTTATAAAACATCTGAAGAATGCATTTGACACAACATATCGAGATATATATAATTACGAACTTATTCTTTAATCGTCACTTTTCGGTGTATTTTCGTGAATTTAGAGGAGCTCTATAGGAATCTGTCCTCGGTGACATTAATATTATCATCAAACATGTAAATCAAGTACAAAAACCTACAAAACCACTTTTTTCTTTGCAAATAACTTATGCGTATATCTTTCACGAATCGATCTCGATCTAGGAGAAAACAACCTAACGGTATCTATTTTTCAATAACAAGAACAACGAGTATAGGCATATTGCGATCGTTAAGTTAACCTAACTCTTAATAATACCTAAACATAAATTACAAATAAAAGAGAGGTAGGTAGGAATTATAACAAACTTATACGGGGAAATCATAAATCAACTCTCCGATTTATAATAGTTGCAAATTAAACTATTACGGAATTTATTACTTACTTTTTTTTTTTTTAAATGAACATAACGTATTAAAATATTTGTACAATCTGAAATGGACTGTGGTGCAACCCTGTTATCATAACACCAAGGTTTAAATGCTATTCATAGTACGGTTGGAAACTGGTGAACAAACGATACGCGACATCGCAGTAACGATTCGTTTAAGTAGTACGGAGTTATAAGGCAAACTTCTTGGATATCAGAAATTTTTATGAAACCCAAACTTTGCACATTGTTCCAATTTTGCGGTGCTTGTGTATTGAAATATATTGTCCCGTAACTTGATTTCGGCTCTACCGTCATGATCCAGCCTAGATCAGCGTGGCCAGTGTAAATGAGGGGAAAGTTCGTCAAAACAAGTAATAAACATCTGCATAGTCAAACGTAGTGGTACAGTTCAATTCCCTTAAACGTCAGTTCGCCGATAATTTAGATAACATCTACAATCAGGATTGGCAAAAATCTATCTATAGAAAACAAGTTGATTCGTAAAGTCACGAACTCGTACGTATTAAATTAAGAACCGGCTGTGTCACCAGTTGATTGCGTGTCCTGTGTCCTGTTTATGATTGTCATCGTTATCTACAATACGGTGCAATTTAATGATAAAAACCGCATTATGATTTTTTTTGTTTTTTGTCCTAACATGACGCATAAATAAAAAATTAATTAATAAATAATAGTTTTTTTTTAATAATAATAATAATAATTTCCATACCTGATAATATAAATCCATGTCCGGATACATCTTCAGATCTTTCCAGCTAGCGTACACTACATTTATCGCGATAATATGTAACAGACATAGCCAAAGCATTTCTCTTGATTTTCTAACACGTGGGTTATAATATTTTTTAAAACAAAACTTAATTACAACATTTATTGTACAATATAATTTCAGTTCTCTCACCGATCATTGAGAATTCCGAAACAAGTTGTTATATACATTTATTTATTTGTATACATATATACATACGGGGGGGGGGGAAATCCTAGCGCCTGCAAGAATGTCCGAGTAACCCGATTTGTTTTTTCAAAAACCACACTTCGATGAAATGAAAAAGTTTTTTGCGGAAAGCACAATTTTTCGGGAAAATCAAAATTTTGACAAATTAAGCTGTAAATTTCGACGGTGTCGCTATCTATTCTAACATACGAATATAAAACAGCTCTTACTTATGATCTAGCGTCGGTTCCTACATTTGAAAAAATTATGATTTTACTTCTGCAGACAATCAGATGTGTAATTCTTGGTTTTTTCCCTTCGATTCTACTTCTATCTAGCTGAAACAAATCTAACTTTCTCAGCTGGTTGGGTAAGATCAAATTGTGTTCATCAGCTGATACACCTTATACCTAACGTAATGTCGCTTCTTCGCATGTTGGCTAAGATCGAAGTGTAGTATCTGTTCTTATTAGCTTAGTATCTGATACACTTTGTAATGCGAGATCAGTATATTAAATTAGTGTATTGTGCCAGTTTCGATTTTTTCTTTAAGTCTACTTCTAACTAGCCGAAACAAATCTAAACGAATATAACAGAGGTTTATTAACGTAAAAAAATGTTACATTCCGCAAAGAATGTTTCATTCCGATTCAAAATAATAAAAATGTGATTTCCGAATAGAATGAATTATATAATATAAAATACTTTACACGAACACCCGTTGTATTTCGGACATTTATAACCGCCGTTAGAAATAAAACTCCATTCTAAAGTGTTCTCTTTATTAGCACGTAAAGTATGAAGATAACAAATATTAATGATACACATATTCGAATGTAACTAAAATAATTAATAAATTTAAAGAAATATAATGGATAAATGAAAAAACCGTAAAAACAAGAAAAATAATTCATTTACAAATAGCAAACAACACGACAGGACGTAGAAGCAAAACGCGGGAAATATGATTTCAAACAATCGTCCGTAATTTTTAAACTAAAATAATGAAATTTAAAGGTTTATTAAACTTTTAAACGATGTTTTAAATAAAATAATTTTTCGAATAAAATATTAATTGACATTATCGATATAACCGGGAAAGTCAGAAGTTGACCGGCGCTTGCAATGGTGAAATTTCTCTCTATTTCATGTTTGTAAACAAAGAAATGACTAAAATTTCAAAAGGGTATAATTAATTTTAAAATCGTTTTTTAAGATACATAATAATTGTCGACGTACATCGAATGAGTAAATATACCAATTTAAATAGTTCTATAAAAATAAGGTACGTTTTACTTGCAGTCGGTAGGAGCCCACCTATGAATGTTTAAATAATACATATAAAAGCAAGAAATAGGTACATAATAGCCGGAACATAATTCCCAATTTTATCCTTACAAATTGTTAATAAAAGGAATCATTTTTTACATCACAACTTCCGCACAAATACATGAATGTGTAAATTCGGCTATATATATATATATATATGTGTGTGTGTGTGAATATTTTGTATTTTAATGTGCACACTAAATTAAGAAATTTGTATGCAGAACTAAGATTGTATAGCTACGCTGACGACTTAAGTGTATAATTTAGATATATGTTTTAAATTAACTCTTCCGACTCGTATAAATAGTTGTAATGAAGTAAATAACGGAATTATTAATTCTCAAGTTTGGGATCCAGCAAATCTCAAAATTATGATTGTAACTGGCCGTAATCAAAATCTTGTACAAATTTCATATAATAATATTAAACGTAATAATCATGATTTTAGATCCGCTGATCGTATTAAATATTTGCGGGTTTTATTATAATCGACTGAAATATAATAAGCATATTCAATACGTAAATGATAAGATCAATAAATATTATATTTTTAAAACACTTAAATTCGGGGGACTAAATTATAATTCGTAGATAATACTACACAAAAGCACACAGCTCATACTCATATTGTGCTGGCATCTACTATAACCGTTCAAACAGCTAACTCATAAAGTAAATTCTAACTGCCGTAAATTTTTGATCGATTTAACATTCTCATACATAACCGCTTCAAATATTGCTATTAAACTGTTGCACGAGTAGCACCTATTGATCTATATATTAAAAAAAAAAAAGATCGCGTATTTTTGAAATTAACGGAAAACATAACGGTATTATAAATAAAGAATATCTTAAAAAACTTGATTCGCAGACTTTTAATTCAAAATAAGATAATATTGATTAATGAATTTTTCCCGGGTGTAAATAAACGTTTTAAAAACGAAAAGCTTAAAGTAAATTTTTACACGACACATACTTAATGACTCTAGCGGATATTATTTGAGTGTAACGTACAAATCATCAATAATGGAAAATGTCATAATTGTGTAATTAATGAAATAGAGAATGTCCCGCACATAATATACACATGTAGTGAATATAACCATTTGAGAAAATTGTATAATATAGATTGCTCACTTAATCCTAATGACATTATTCTATTAGAACAATTCCTATATATATATATATATATATATATATATATATATATATATATATATATATATATATATATATATATAAATTTTTTATATAAGAGTTAAATTAATAAACAAATATATTGATATTAAATTTCAACAAATCAAAAAAAAAAAAAAAGACCGACAGAACCAGACATCATTTTTTAAATTAATAAACAAATATATTGATATTAAATTTCAACAAATCAAAAAAAAAAAAAAAGACCGACAGAACCAGACATCATTTTTGGATCATATTTTCACAATTACCATCACATATTTTTAAGTAATTATATTTAATTCATATTTTTAAAATTATGATTTTTTAAATTTTTCACTTGATAATGGCGTAAATGCCGAAAAGCTTTGTGTTTTCCTTAAAAAAATAAATATTAGTGATTTAACTAATTTTCAATTGATTTTTATATATATATATATATGTATGTATATCGGAATTATTTAACATTAAACATGCATTTTAATAATCACTACCGTTAGCCGTAAACTACAGACTGCTCTATATTTATTTTCTTTTATATATATATATAAAATGTAAATTTGTGTACTTTTACACTTAATGATATACAGATGTAATAATTCATTGCTTATACATTAACCTCCCAACTTAATCGACACTTACGTATACCGAGAAAAATTATCAATAGTGATGGCGCTAGAAAACAAGCTGAAATGTCAACGTATTTATACTTACTTTATTCATTTGTTTTTATAACGAGAAACATATCAATGCATTAAACAACAATTTATAAAACAAGCGAAGATAATGTAATAATGTCATTACCCGAATACTTGTAACTTCAATTCAGAAAAATATAATAGCCAGCTAATTCAGACGATTATCGACGATATTAATTATTGCGCGGACTACGAAATATAGTTTTTGAAAAAACACAAACATATAGAAAATTGTTCTCGTAGAATAATTTCATTAGGATTAACTGAACAATCCATATTGTAGATTTTTCTCAGATGACTATATTCACCGCATGTGCATTATTATTCGGAATCAGTCTCCGAACAATTACGTCGTCCATTCCGTCATTCTTCATTTGTCTAAATATTATATCTGTATATATATATCGCCTTTACTGATATAATTTGAAATAGAACCCGAAAAAAAACATAAATACCGATAAAAGAGATATAAGATTTATAGATGCGTTATATATCAAAACCAAATAACGAAAATATTTTTTAAAAATGCGAAAAAAGAAACGAAGATAAAAGAGGGAATAATATACTATCGCCTGTCAAATTTATTGTATATAATTAGAACGCGTGATAAAATAATAGAAAGAAGAGTGTAATACAGAAAAGAAAATAAACATGTTCACGTTTGTTGGCGAAATCACTATGCCGGCGGAAAATGAAGAATACCTAGAACGGGCTCTAGATATTTAATCAAATTTTAAAAACCTACAACACGAGGACAAACAAAAAAAAAAGGAAAACACCGGTTTGAGATACGATAAAAAGAAGTATACAATAAAATAAACATAAAAATAGACCGAGTAAATGAAAACATTGAAAATTAATAACAAAAAAGTATTTAGATTAATCCGTGAAAATATAAGTTTATCAGGAAAATTAAAAGAAAGGAAATACAAATGAATAGATCGTATTTTCAGACACACGATGAACATGTAAAACAAATAATTTAAGACGCCGTAGAGGGTACCAAGGGTCAATGGTGAAATATAACAGACGAACACAACACGATACATGAAAAAATGATGCTATCCAAAGAATTCCCACATTTCAAATGAGCTGTCCACCGATCTTAACAAGATTTAGGAAGATATATATATATATATCTAATTACCCGAATACTTGTAACTTAAATTCAGAAAAATATTATAGCCAGATAGTTAATCAGTAGCTTAAAAACTATGTTACGAAATGCCACTCTTCATTCGTCTAATATACAACTAGCTAGTTATTTATCGTTGTATCGCTATTCAAAAATCGAATTTCTTAACTAATGTAAATAATTTTTTAACGTTTGGTTTATCTTTGCGGCTACTGTTCGATATATTTTTTTTTTTTAAATAGTTTTGAGTCGAAAATATCGAAATTTTAAAATGTACACAATTTCTTGGACATCAATTTTATTATCGATATTCTGTTTAAACGTAGTTCATCGTTAACTGCGTATTGTATTATTATTATTTAAATTAACGTTTAAAACGCGAAAATAGAAATTAGATCAATTTAGATCAGTATAATTGGAACTCTTTATTCAGACGTTTCCTCTATTTCTAAGAATGAGATAATTTACAATGTTTAAAATAATCAAACGATTATAATAAGCGTTAACTTACATTTCCTTCAATAATAGTATCAGTGCATTGCCACCGCTGCTTCAACATTCCCCGTTATCAGTTCTAATTTCCAGGGAATTTATTTAATATATATATGAAATAAATAAATACAAAAACCTTCATTATTAGTTTTACATGTTTTTTTTTTTTTTATAAAATGTTCTATGGACTGATAAAAAAGGTTGTTTCGTTAATTTCATAGTAATCTAATAGGAATCGACCACTCGTAGTAATAATAATAATAAATCATTCGTGCACTTTCTACAACTAATGATTACTTTCACGAGATCTTCCCGAGTATTTATTATTATATGTGACGGCATAATTATACTCTTAATAACGATTTCCTTTTATTATTGTTCGTAATCTGACGACTATGCGAAATATTTGTTAAAAATTGACTTCTCGCAGTAATTGCAATCGAACATGACTGTCCCGATATGATTTAACGTCAGCCAGCCATTCGAATTATTAATTTCTGATAAATCCTTGCAAAAATTAAAGTTGAAACAATTCCCATTTATTATTATCATTTTATTAATGAACAGCCTCAATCAGTCCTAATCTTTAGTTATACTTGTAAAACGTATTGCGAACTAACAAAGATATAAACTAGAGATCGAACAAACGTAATGATGTGCATATCCGTTAATGACTTCATTAGTGTTTCGTCATTATATGTGATACGTGCTGGGTGGAGCCTCTCAACATGCCCGAAATAAACAGGCGTAAAGTTCTACTCTGCCGAATTCAATCTATTTCGAATGGTATAAATTCTGTGATTTTTTAAATTTTCGACTGCTATTCAGCCTGCTCACATAAAATGGGGGACTCGTATGAACGTTATATATGTAGTGATCCAGAGAAGACATTTTTTTTTTTTTTTTTTTTTAATAGCGCAGTTGGTAACACTGCTACAACACAAACCACGTTTAGTGTACCGGTTTTATCTATTTTCGATGTGAATCGATCACGACAGTGCAGTTTCCAAAAGAATTCAAAGTTACGCGGTGTAAACCTGTACTACTTCGCAATTTAATTTGAAGGTACGCGTGTATTATATAAAATAGGCGTTGAGCTTTATTGTATTCTTATTATGCACTGCCGTATACTTTAAGTGTTGTCAATTCTCACACAGTGTGAATCTCAAAATACAAGCTAAGTAAGCATGACTACTCCTATTAATCGATCTAAATTATATATATATATATATATATTTAAAATAATTAAAAACATAAAAGTAAAATAAAATCAACTCAAAACTTGGTGGGGACCTAGCCTGACGATCGTTATCAACCTGAAGATTGATAGAACACCAGCTAAACGACGCATTCTAGGAAAGCCAACCTTTTTATGATTTACCATAACTATCTTTACTTTTTCGCCAACTACATTTACCGACCAATTGGATGGATAGCTGAGTTGGTTAGAGGCGTTATTCTACTACCATTTGAAAAGCACCATATTAAAGTAACTGCGTTTATTAATCAGACAAAACTAACAAATTTTCCGTTTAGTCAAAATGATAATTTTTTAAGAAAAGAACGATAATTAAATATACATACATATAAGTGTGTGTGGAAAAGTTTTTTTGTTCCTCTATGTACCTGCGTTTATTAATCAGAAAAAACTAACAAATTTTCCGTTTAGCCAAAATGATAAATTTTTAAGAAAAGAACGATAATTAAATATACATTATATATATATATATATATATATATATATATATATAAATATATATATATACATACATACGTATAAGTGTGTGTGCAAAATTTTTTTTGTTCCTCTAACTATTTTATTCCGAAATCATTTTATCTAATTTTTGAAAAATATTTCAAAAAACTATTTTCCGTTTTATCAAAGTGGTACCCTTTTTAACATTACAATAAGATATTACAAAGAATGATAGTTTATATATATATATATATATATATATATATATATATATATAGTCGTATATTGATCATAATTGACCGTCGTGACCATAATGTAGCAATCAAGTTCCTCCACAGTTGTCGATAAATCTGATATTGACAAATTAACACGTCGGCATATTTGTTTCGTCCATCGGGTCATTGGCCGACCTTTCCTTTTATATCCGTTCATTCTGCCTAGTGTAACTATCCTAAGTCCCGTGCACGCATTATATGACCGAAAAAAAAAAATATATATATATATATGTATGTGTGTGTGTAAGTTTTTTTCCGCAAACTTTTTTTGATAACTTCAGGTCGACTTTATCGCATATAATTGTTCAACGTCGCCTGCGTTAGGTAACCCAAGCAGTTAATAAATATTTCATTACGAGATATAAAATTAAAAACCTGTTTAACTTCTGCATTTAATTCATTAATTTAATAGTTTTCACGTCGATCGTTCACTACCAGAAAGTTTAGTCGTCGTTATTATAGTCGGTTACGAAAATAACGGTACAATATAAAATTTCATAACGTTTATCTGAAAAACGAATACAGATAGGAAAAGAATAAACAAAACAAAAAACACATTGTGCGACGCATAATAATTGACTGCTAATAAAGACGACGAAGGCTAACAGTTAAATATCACAAATAAATATAGTTTTTAAAACATTTTTTCACGAACAATTTATCTACCCTATAACGTATGTTAGGTAACGATATTTTTAAAAATAAATCGAATAGTTACTATGAGCAAAATTATGCGACAAATATTATTATTATTCAAATTAGAAAAACAACTGTCTAATAATAAGCGAGGTCCAATTTAATTGTGCATTTGCGAGGGACCAAAACCATGATTTACTTGATTCGTGCAACGAATAAACGTAGCGCGTCGAGCCAATTCTTTCAATTTTGAAGCTCCGGTATAAGTACAGGCCGATCGCAAACCTCCTAACATATCGAGAACTGTTTCAGAAACGTCGCCTTTATACGGGACTTCCACAGTTTTTCCCTCGCTAGCTCTGTAATAATAATGACAAAGAGAGAAATTACATTTCCAAATAAATATACGATCTCCACATCGGATATTTCAACACTTTTTTTTTTCTTAACTGTTACGAACTAACTGGTATTTTTATAAATGCGGACAACTCCTCTAGAAATATCGCTTTGTCTCGAAACAATTATAAATTCACAAGACGAAGAAGGGACAATACAATAACACCATGAGCGTAGTAGTAATTTAAGGTATGGAGTTCAGAACGTAATGTTATTAAGTACGGACATTCGAAGACTATACGATCGGAATTGCAAATTGCAAGTCTAGTATGGAGAGGACAAAGCGAGTTATTCCAAGTTTCGTAAGCAATAGACGGTCAGATAACAAGTAATATCCGAATCGAAATTTGCTGGTAAGTACAATTCCTTTAAGGTTAATGTTTTTAAAAAATAGAACCGCGGAAATTTAAGGATAGAGCGTTGTAATTGATAGTGCCGAGTGAGTAATGATTGCCGTATAATATCCATAATTCCCGACGAGGAAGTAACGAACGTTTTCCTATCGTACGAAGTAATTAGAATAGTTTTTTTTTTTTTTTTTACAAATCTAAACAATCGATAAACAAAACAGAACAAAAAATAATTCGCCGTTTTTAATTGCGGCGAAGAAATACATATATACATACATACAACCGCATGAAAAAAATTAACATAAAAACCTGTAACTTACAAAAAAAAAAAGAGAGAGAAAAGGTTAAAAACTTACAAATAATTAAAGTTAAGCGAGCTTATAATAAATTATGCTAAATTATACTTAGTGTGCATAAATTTTAATTGTCTGCAATCGTAATTATCGATCGTGGAAACAAGCTAGTCGCAGTAGACTTGGAATAACGCATAATTAATTATTACAATAAATGGAAAATTAATAAAAAACCGATGAAAACTGAGACTATCTTTGTCGCCCGTAGAAGACCAACGTTGTCAGTCTACTTGTTCAAGATGCCCAAATAGATTGGAGTGACCAGGTATATGTGGGTGTTAGTTTAAACAGCAGATTGACATTCACTAAACACGTAAGAAATACTAAATAAACCCACCTGTTCCATGTACTCACTTTTTAATAGTAAATATCTTACCTTAATATTAACAAGATGACAATCTACAAGTCATTAATCCGAGTATTTATCAACATTTCCGTTTATGCGGCCTTTAGTAATGCGCGTCTTTATTAATTAATTGCACGTTCGCATTACGCTAAACAATAATATACGCGCTGGCACAAATGGTTCTTTCTATTAATATATGTTAACATCTTTAAAATTGTACTGAAAAACCGTCATTCCCACGTGGTATTTGTGCTTACTCCAAGTTTATTTGTCATCAAATTTTTCCTAAAAAAAAAAGTGCGAAACGTATCGAGTAGTTATTGTGTTTATACATGCCAGAATGAAACGCAAGCAGATAAAGCAAAGAACACAAGTTTATTGGCCTATCGGAAGAAACTTGCAGCTGTATGTAGGGCATAAATCTCTACTATATTTCGGCAGATTATAAAGCTAATATGGACCTATATGGTCTGCGGTTATGGGACTGTATCGGTAGGTCTAACAGAAAGCAAAGATCCAGGCCAAACACAATGTAATACTAAGAGCAATAGTCGATGCGTGTCGTTATTCTAGAAATGATGATGTGCATCGAGATATACGAATTCCATTCGTAAACGAGGAGATTGGAAGATACGCAACTGCAGCAACATGTCAATGTAAAATCAATCCGATTAGTCCATACCAGACAAGAAGTCAGACGTCTTAAGTGACACCACTCGATAGATCTAGTTGTATAAATCCAAGTATACAATAAATGTCAAAAGTTATTATCGATGGGCCATTGACGTTATACCGATAGGCTTAATAGGATTCGATTTTATTAGAATAAGCTACAGTTTGTTAAATTTGATGCTTATTTAACTTAGTAGGTTAAGATTGAATCTATTATGTATTATATATATATATATAAGTCATTAATATCGACAACGGTTCGGTTTATTATTTAGAAATTTACTAATTAATGTGTAGAATACATTTATTTACGTAAAACTCGAATAAATGATGAAATCAAACACTGAACTGTGACTTATTAATAAATATTCCTTCGAAAAAATTGGGTTTTTTTGCGACTATTATGAAATATCGCGCACTTAATTGATATCATATCAGTTTAGTAAACGTTTAGCGAAAAATGTGGAAAAACAAAACACGAGAACGTAAAGCGGTAATAACAAAGCGATTAAGATCACGCCGCGTGTACGTGCTCTACATTTAAACGTGGAACATCTTAAAACGTGAACGTAGTCGCAATTAAATACATTATCTAATGTTTAATTGGTTAAGCTCTATAATCTTCATTTTATTGCTCACTTTCTTCCTCTTATATATAAATACATCAACAAGCGTATTAATATGACAGGAATGAAATACGATAATTTTACAACGCAATTGAATTCAAGTTAGTTCAATAAACGGACGATCAAATGAAAGACTCATTTGATCTATTATTATTATTATTATTTCAACAATAAATAATCCGATTGGCGTTAGATAATATTATATAAAAGAACACAAAAATAATATAGCGACGAAATAATAATAATAATAATATTAAACAAATCAGAATTGTAAGCTTGGAAATTGACGTTAGATACACAATGTGGTAAACGCATATTTTATACGCTTCACGTAAAACTACGTATCACACGTAAAAACGATATTAATATCGATAACGGTTTAAATGTGTCATTTTTATCTGACAGAATGTTTCTCTACTAGAACACCGACATGTTATTTTATCGTGACTGTATGTTTATTTTACGTGTTAAATTAAATTCCGGCAAAACCTAAGTGTCATTTATATATTTACTTTACGACAGTTAACTGAAAAAAATAATAGAGAACAGACATCTACGCTTCATTCATCGACGTTAAAAATGACTTTGATTCTGTTACCAGAGAGGCATTATGATCAAGTATTAAAGCAAAAGGCTGCTTACCGAAAATGCTATGATTTTTAAAGCAACTTCATAATCAAAGCAGCTATAATATGCGACACGCTGGTTTAACTACCTCCATAGATATAAACACGGCAATTACTAGCACCTACACTTTTTAACTTTTATACGAGTATGGTGCATATATAAGCCTTCGTGCAACATGCAGCTAGGATAGATGTTGAAGGAAAATACCGAACTGACGTTGGATTATACAACATCGCGAAATTAAATTCACAGAAATCCAAAATCTTCAGATCAACATGCATATGCAGATGACTATGTTTTGGTAACTTATAAGGTAAACTGCAAGAAGTTATGAAGTGTCTGGAACGTACATACAGAGATTTTGGACTCAGCATCAACTTTAATAAAATTGAAATTATTCAAATCGTTGTATCAGATATCGAAATAAATGAAATAGAATTCGTTCCGTTGATGCTTTTCAGTACCTAGGCAGTGTTGTTAATAAAACTGCATCACTAGATGATGAAATTTCTTCGCAACTAAAACAGGCAAACGCATCTTATAACAAGATGCGGCAAAGGGTAATAAAGAAAATAGATGCACAATTAAGTGAAACACAATATGGGTTTGTAGCAAACAGAGGGACAAGGGATGCCATAGCGCTGCTGAAGTTAATCATCCAACGTGCTATAAATGCGAACAAAGGAATCATAGCTTGCTTTTTAGACTACGAAAAAGCGTTTGATAGGGTTGGACATGCAAAACTAATAAATATCCTAAAAAAAAAAATACCAGCTTGATCAAAATGATATCGAGATAATTAAAAATCTTTACTGGGAACAGTCAGCGAATATTAAAATCAAAAATAAATACTCTGAAAGAAGGATCAAAATACAGAAGGCTGTAAGACAAGGATGCCGCCACGTTTGTTCAACGCATATGTTGAAGAAATAATGAAGAATAACGTGTTACAGAAAAATGGCTGTAAAATAAACGGAAAAGTAGTCAACAGCATAAGCTATGCGGATGACAAGGTTTTAATTGCAGAAACAGAGGGACAGATGCAGAAGATGCTCTGGATGCAATCAACAATGAAGGAAATAAATTTGGTATGAAGATAAATACAGGAAAAACAAAAATAATGAAATTTACAAAGACTAGCAGTAGTGACCCCAAAATAAAAATAAAAATCGACAACAAATGGATAGAAAATGTAACCCAATTTAAATATTTGGGAACAATAATTACAAATGACGGAAGGGATATCAAAGAAATAAGAGCAAGAATTGCAATGGCAAAACAAGCTTTCATGAATCTGGAAACCGTTTTGAAGAACAGGAAGTTGTCAATGGAACTAAGGAAAAGAATTGTACAATGTTACCTGTGCTAAAATATACGGCCGGAACTTGGATTATTAACACAAAGTGCAGAATGATGTTGGACGCGTTCGAAATGTGGACTTATCGACGATTGTTAAGGATATCATGGAAGGACTTCATTTCCAACAAAAACGTGTTAAAAAAATGCAACATAGACAGGCTGATGATAGTACAAGATATCATGAAAAGAAAATTGAAATATATAGGTCATAAACTTCGAGAAGAGGGGCTGTTTATGTTGGTAGCACAAGGAAAAATACTTGGACAAAGATCAAGAGGAAGGAAAAGATTCGAATATATAACATCAAACACTGGATTCAACAAAGTCAGCGAAGTAGTAGCTGCAGCAAGATTCAGGAAAATATGAAAATACCAACATCCTTGATGCGCAACCTCCTTTGAAGGAGACGCGACATGATGATGATGATGATTATTATTATTCCGGCACTTCTATACACGAGCGACACGTGGTCAATAATGAAGAATCAGGTGTCATAAAATTAGACATATGCCATCAGAGATTCTTGCGTAGAATTCTTCGAATACGTTGGATTGATCGTATATCTCGAACGAAGAAGGTTTAGTTAGAACAAAATGTCTCGATCAATCGACCGGGAAAACGCATGAATTGGACCGGACATGTACTTAGGATGGAAGACGAACAAACTTCAAAAAGAATGTTGTACGGCGTTCTGGCCGATGATAAACGTCCGCGATTTAAAGATGTAATCTCAGGGGACCTTAATAGATTAGGTATTGAGCCAACAAAGGACAGTTGGGAACATAACGTTCAAAGTCGTAGAGTGGGGGGCTAATACGGTTCGAAAATTAACAAATATTACTATAATGCAGAAAAAAAGTAGAAACCCTACTGTTAGAAGCGATATAATACAACAGATCATAAAATGTTAAGTACTTTCCCAACAACGCACTACATCGTGTTACTTTCACACATGCGACACAAACATTCGCATAGATAACACAGAAGGAATCATACTCGGACTCGAGTGAGATACTATATATATATATATATATCATAATTAGTAACAAGTGCATCATATTCGTTTGTACCTAGCACATAAGTTATCTATTAAGTTATCACGCCGGTAAATACGGATAATTACGTAGGTTAGCTAAAATCGTATCACATACACATGAAAGACAATTAGCATAAAATTATTAACGTATAGATGTATGGATTCGTAAAACGGATAAGTATTACGGATTTTGTTAAAACGCCCAATAGACAAACATTACCAAACTATAAACATAATGATAGATTAATTATAAACGAACAAAATAAAACACAATCACTAAAAGTTTTTAATCGCGAAGCTTTTCGACAGTTACGTCATTTTCAAGTGCGAAATAAATTTATTAACATCTTTTTTTATATATGAAAAATCAGAAATGTTTATATAACAACAACTTAAAATTTCATATACATATTTCACTAGCCAAACATAATTTCAATTTTAGATTAATTTACAATAAATTTCATTTATAAAACAAATTTTTGAAAAATTCTTCATCAAAATTTGTAAATATCTCCCAAACCTGTTCAGGTTCTATTAAAAGTTGAATATATTGGAGAGTAGTGATTTTATTAATTAATTATAAACGAACAAAATAAAACACAATCACTAAAAGTTTTTAATCGCGAAGCTTTTCGACAGTTACGTCATTTTCAAGCGCGAAATAAATTTATTAATTGTTCGTTTATAATTAATTAATAAAATCACTACTCTCCAATATATTCAACTTATAATGATAGATGATAATGTTTACATGTAGAGCGTTAAATAAAGATTAAAAAAAAAATGTAATGCTTCAGAACGTCAATGCCCCGCATTAAATGTGCAATTCAAATTCTGTTATTATATAATCATTTTCAATAATCAATTACTTACATAAAGTGACACACACACACACATATGTAATTTCGAAAATTTTAAATTTTATTTTACAATCTTATTCAATAACCTCGCTATTTAGTCTTTAATAAAGAGCAGATACGTCGTAATACATAAATTTTATAAAATAACGAAATTTTCTCGAGATATAATGAAAATATGTTATGGAAACCTTCAAAGTATAAAGTTGCATCTTTTACGTAATTGTATACGAAATGAAAATATTTTATAAATTCCGGTAACATGTTACAACAGAACAAAATTTAAAATTTAAAATATCCGTTACATCAAATAAGGAAGTAGGGAAAAAATTATTTAAATTTCCGAAATAATTGTGACTCCGTAAAAGTCGGTTATTTCTGCTTCTTAAAATTATTTCTTTGCGATTACGTTCGGGAGTACGAAAATTCCGAATTTGTCAATCAAATGTTGAAAGCTTTAAAATCGACATCATTCGTCGAACAGAACGAATAACTCAAATTAATAATAAGAAGGTACCACCCTCTTACTTAAAAAAAAAAATAAAAATACAGTAATAAAAATAATTCCACTGATGGGATCTTAATTCTGCCACGTACGTCGAGTCACGTACTTATTATTTTGGCCAACTTTATTCGACCTTGATACGTTTGCGTCTACAATAATTGTAATCGTAAACCAGCCCGTCAAAAGTTTCTTATTTTCCGTCGTAATAAATGTCAAGGTTGTTCGTAATGCAAGTAACGAAATATAGATCGAATTTAAACAACGAAGAAAATTTTATATTCGAAACAATTCAATTTTCTATAGATAATAAAATTTGACAAACGTTCTTCGTGAATTCAGTCCAGTAATTTAAAAACGAGCAAAATTCGAACTTTATTATCAGTTTACGACTTCCAAACTTTATGCCAAGCAATATAATAACGTTCACGATATAGCCGCAACTAGAGATAATTTTTCCGCCACAATTGTAAACAATAGTATTACACATACACAAAAAAAGAAAAATTCTCGTTATCAACCTATGGTTATTTTGAAAAACGATTTTGTTTTTATGACAATTATAAAGCGTTGCATATATACACGGGGGAAAAATGGTTTCGTCGTTATTAACCTATGAATATCGCGAAATATAATAGAAACATTAGAATGCTAACTGAAAGTATGTCACTGTATCTTGCACACATAATAGTATCTCGTTCCCATTGTTTTTAAATAACAATTAAAAAAGCTCACTACATTAGACAAACTGTCAAATAAATAATATAATTTATTTTCACGCGTCCGAAAATTGCATAAAATCAACAAAGATCTTGTATATGTTTTTCGTTTCAAGGCTGTCTCGAAATTATTTACATACAGACAGATAGATGAAAAGTATATTTACAAAACAACAATAACGAAATGAATATAACGCATTCCGAATACGGTTCTGATTACGTATATTAGAAATATCACTCATTTAGTTAAAATAAGAAAAAAATACAGGAAAAACAACCGAGGCATTTTTCGCATTTATCACTTAATGTAGTTCATTATCTAAGTGACATACTAATAAACAAGCGACAGATGCGTTTGTTTTCAACTCTGGCTTATGATATCATCGATGTACGCGTTAATTTTACAAATTCATCAATATTTTTATTCCTCGGGAAGAAAACCATATTTACTACGTAATGAGAATAAAATCAGCATAATTGAACTGGTTTTCAGTTCCGCGGATATGTTCATTTCAACATACGTTATTCTTTCATAGATGTCATTAGCGGACTATTTGCGAGGTTTTGGATTTTCCTATTCGATTAGGTCGGTAATCTGCGTTAAGTTCGGTACAATATATCCTACCACGGAATTTCGTTTCACTTCTATTTTCCGTATTGTTTTTCATTAACTCTGAACAATACATCGTAATTCGATGCGTCGTCAACACCGTGGTTCCAACGGCTCCAGTTTAAATTTGTCTTCCTTTTCTACTGTTCACGTTTCACATTCGTAAAGAGTAACTTTCTAAACAAAACCCTTCGTAAACTATTTCCTAATATTTAAAGATATATGAGCCCTAATTTTTTCTGAATATATTATTTAGTCTTTTTGGTATCTTTCCACTATGCTATAGTTTATTAATCTGCTCGGATCTTCATTTTTCTAACATTTTCCCGTATAATATTATCCATTTTCAGAGCACCGAAAGATTTTAATTTTACATTAGATGCTCAACAATCGTATTTAAATCATTAATCGACTCCTGCAATTTTTCCGCACAACTAGCGCTATAACATCGTTCTGAAAAATATTGATAAATAATATTCTGTTTGCGACCATCACCACGCGCAAAAATCGATTTCCCACCCACCCCGCAGAAAATTCGTATTAAAAAAAGAAATAAAGTAAATCAAAATAGAAACATTGTAACTACCAATAGTTTATAAATATTGACACTGATCGAATGAACATCGACTCGTGGGATAAAGCGCACTAACCATATAAGAAGATATCAGCAAGACGTACTTTGTTAAGTTCAAGGAACATCCTTCAGTTAGACAAACCATCGGATTAAACAAATCACAAGTTCCTATTTAATACGATCGATTTAACTAATATTAGAAATAACTGAGTTATTTAACGTCGTTATCGTTAATAATATTATTATTATTAATAATAATAATACTATTATTAATAATAATAATAGCTACCTGTATTTGGCGACATATCCTCTATGTTTGTACATCGCCGTATCCGAACTCATACCGTAAAATAATTTAACCTTTGTTCCGTCCGGTTTTACCGTTAATTCGCCGCCGCTTTGTTCGTGTCCGGCGAATAATCCACCCAGCATAACGAAATCCGCACCGGCACCGAAAGCTTTCGCAACGTCACCGCCAGATGTACAGCCTCCGTCCTGAAATTAAGTTCAATACGATGCGAACAGTGTTCGATTTTTTTTCCACACCTAGTCGTTAGGGTATTTATGGAATTGACGGGTTGTACAATTACTTGAGCAACACCCTTCACAGTGAAAGAGTACTTAAGGTGTGCATATTATCATTAGTTAATTAAATTTAGTGGTTCATTAAAAACCTAAAACGGTTCGTTTAGCGGACGATTATTAATAAGATGGTTTTTTTTTTTTAAACTATACCGCAATAAACGCTGTAAGAAATAATTCCCTATTAAGATAGAGATTAATTAAATCGTCGTCGTATTAACAACATTTCAAAAAAATTTACCCTTAATAGAATATGCTCCATTTTTACTACAGCTATTCTCCAATCTCTCCGATATGTATCTGTAAATCGCCCATCTACTAATATTGTGATCCTCTCCGATTCTAAAAGATTCTAAAAGTTGTTTGCTGGCATTACAGCACTCACAGCTCAACTCTCGTTTACCATCAATTATTTACAAAATTTCTAATAACATATACCGATTAAACTCTCTCGGTGTAAGAGTTAAATTTGTTTGGATTCCCGGTCATAGCGGTATCCATGGCAATAATCTAGCTGATCATTTAGTCACTTCAACGGTTACATTAGAGACTTTTTTGTTTTATACTCCTCCTATAGATCTCCTAGCGTACATTAAATATGCGCATAAGGAATACTGGAAAAATCTGTGGTCCGATCCATTTACTGCAAAGCATTATAAATCCATTCAACCCGACATACCTTCTAATCCATGGTTCTACAATATTAAAGTTGAAACGATCAAATTGCGGCGTTTTATTACTACCATTTGTCGACTGAGACTCGGCTGTAGTCGCCTTCCTGCTTCGTTACACAAGTTGAAACTTATTAGTTCTCATAATTGCTCTCATCCTATGGATACCCATTTAGTGGCCGATGCAGACCATGTTATCCTAGAGTGTTCCCATCATAGTATTTTATCAAGCTCTTCACAGCCTTAAAGTTCCATTTCCTATAAATATTGCATTTCTCTTAGCTCTTCAAAATACTGAAGTATATACGGCCCTATACTCCTATATTTTAGATTCTGGTATCATTATTTAATTTTACTCATCCCTACATTACTTCTTACTCTGCCTAATTTATAAGTAGCCCTTTCTTATTCGCTCCATAATATACAGACATGGGTAAACTGTATGGTAGCCCAATTAAAAAAAAAAACAATGATGCGTGTTTTAACAAAAATGTAATAAATGTTGTAAAGTATAATTTTTCAATACGATAGAGATCGGTTAAATTAAGGAAATTGTACGTTACGTAAATCAGTTTCGCAATTTGCATATATAATATAGTACATATATATATCAGCTTATCTCATTTTATCTCACTCTTCTTACTCATTCTCTTTTGTCTTTATAAACACGTACGTATTTAAAATATAGTTTTTCTATTTGTTAACGTCGTTTACGATTTTCAAACAAATACAACAGCAGTTATACTTCCAAAGCATTCCCCCCATTGGCCTTCTTTCACGTATACACATTTTATTAAAAAAATAATTTTTTCGCACTTCGGCAAATTCACCCAATATGAACCAAGTTTAATCTAAAAACTGTTGTAATGTTTTCAATTACATAATTAAATAATTCAGTATGTGTACAGAATGGTTAATTTCATATTAACCGCAAGGGAATCAACGAAGAAAACTATTCCTAAACGAGGAAAAAACGACTAATTTGACGACTATTTTATAAATTAAAATTGGAAGCGAAATAAAAATCTCAAATGGCAGACACACTTCAATTATTATTATGGACGAATTTTAATTTATTTAAATAATTATCGTTCTTCGACGTAAAAACGAAATTATTTATTTATTAATCGACTACAAATACGTACAGAAACAATATGACCTTGAAGTCCATGAGCTGCATCAGCGCATTCGATAACACAACTCAGCTGCGGATAACCGACTCCAGTTTTAATACGAGTCGTGCACACCGATCCGGGACCAATTCCAACTTTTATCACATCCGCTCCGGCAAGAATCAATTCTTCGACCATTTCGCCTGTCACGACATTACCCGCCTATTTTGCAAAAATTCAGTCGATGCATTATAAGTATAAGAATTTGCGAGAGTATAACAAAAATGAGGAAACTAATGCGTAATGAAAATATGTTATCGTACTCAAGTTTAACCTAGGAAGCATCAATAATTCCTAACGTTTAAATCAATATGATCAGAAATTTTAATGTATTTTCTTTACAACACTGTTTAACATTGGTATCTATTATTATTATTATTACGTACATCGCACACACATACATATATATGTGTATACATATACGTGTTTGTATGTTACTTAATGCGGAACAAAACTCTGGTTGATATATACTTCTTAATTCTTTTTTTTTTTGTACTTTTTTAATAACAATTGTGAGTTTAAGTTTTAAGTGTCGCTAAAATGATTTCAGAAAGTAATTTCTGGAAATTTATTATCGGCAAGAAATAAAGAAAAAGTTATTCTAATAGTCAAGATACTCAATTGATCTTTTCACGGGGGTTTGAGTGCTCCATCACTAAGGGTACCACACACAAAAATTTAAATACACAACATACTATTGAAATGTATAAGAAACCCCGTGTAAAATATTTCTATATAATTTACGTATGTAATTTTTAAATCGAACTAGAACATTATAAAAGGTAAACATAGAAAATTATATGGGCATACGCATGTACTGGGTGAAAATAATAATTTCGGTCAAGGTCAAATATACAGAGGAACTTTGCCAATACAATACATAAGTCCTCGTCGTTACGCGCTACAGACCCCAGCTGATTTTATTATTATCATATTCACCTAGTACTTTCTTATTATTATTTTCACTGTTACCATCATGGTTGTATGTTATTTTTTTATATTTATTAAACTGTTCGTTTTAGTCGAGTTATTATTATTATTGTTTGTCAACTTTTCTAACTGCATTGCGGCATAATGGATAAAAACGTATTCTCGCGATTTCTTATCTCAATTTGCTCCTATCAGTGTTACCATTGTTAGGATGATTATGATTATCATCATTAGTTCTTTACATTTTTAGCTATCTAAAACGACAAACATTTTAAATAAACATGTAATCAAGGTAACTAATTATTTTCCTTCCACTCTGAAAACTCGGATTCCTGAAGAAATTTCAAAAATTCAGCGGCCTATGCTCGGAAATTTTGTAAAAAGACTGAATGCATGTATTGTTGCAAATGACGATCATCTGGACGATATTGTGTTCCACAAATCCCCCGTTTTCCTATTTTCAAATAAAATTTCATTCAAAAATTTTGGTCTAGTTTTTTTCAAAAGACAAAACTATCCGTCTTCTCTGGGTTATCCTATAGTTCTATTTATCGCCATTATTACTATAACTCTCAGAAACGATGAAAATTATGTTTTTGATGACATGCACCATACTCCGAACCGAAAAAAGTGCCGGGTAAAATAGAACATTAGATCGTAAAATAAAAACGCCTGATAAATTTCATATGCTGCGAGCTAATAAACGTGCAAAATATTATTCACAAGTAAATAGCCCATTTTTAGATTTACCGCTGTCTAACTATTATGTTAAAATAACATTTTCAACTTGAAACACGCTAAATTAAAAATAAAAAACAAAAAGTCGAGCATATATAGAAGAACAAGGGTTATACATATTATATCATAAATAATTTCATCGTACAATTTTTGTAGATTAAAATAAAGAAACTAACAAAACGTAAATATAAAAAATTGATTTAGTTCTCTTATTTCGTCAATATCAACAATCATTTTTTATTTTACGAAAATTTTGCAAAATTTGTGTCATAATATTAGTTCTCAAAATCCTAAAATATTGCGAAACAATATATAAAAATTCGTATTAATCAACTAAACCAACATTTATGGATCGATTGACAGTAAACAAAAAATGACTAAAATATAATTTTTTTTTTTTTTAATTTACGGTAATCATACAATTATTTTTAACATTGTTAAATTTCAAACGATATTTGGTTCTGTATAAACTTTTTTTTTTTAATTTGTAACCTACGCAATTTTATGTTCTCTTAATGTAAAATGGCAATTTTTACATCATACTTTTCAAGCAAAATATCCATCATTCCAGTTGATAACCGTTCGAAAAAATTACAACGACCAGAAATATTCGGTGTAAATGGTAAGTGAACCGATCTTTTAGGAGCGTGGTGAAAAATGTATTTTCATATTTAAATGGTAAAATATAAACGATTCAAATATACATCAGGGTTTTCTTCATCAAAACAGTTTTTTGCAGCGTATACATTTTTTCAATTATAATATTACCCGATTCAAGCGTGAAAATAATTAAATTTAGGACAGACAATTTTTTCATTATCATAAAATATCCAAAACGTTAATGAGGTATCAGCAGTTAGAATATTTTAAAAATCAAGCGATACTAACAACCAATACAAAATGACCATAACGTTTCTAAATCTCTGAATCAACGCTTTATTAAATAAATATAAGTTAGCAGGTAAATGAATAAACGTCGAACGATTCATACACGAATGAGTTATTCGAATAACACATTAAAAATAATTGTAAATGATGCAAAACTCATGAACTCACAATATGAATAATCATCACTCTACGCTATTATTAAAATCCAAAATCTCAAGAGAAAATTCTGAAAATTAACATCGTGGTTACAATTTTCCAGGTTTACAATGGGCTGATACATTATTTTGTAAGGTTTTCCAAAAATGAAAAATAAAACTGCTATAAAAACACAATGGACAAAATTCCATTAAATTAATAACATCTATCTCAACTTTAAACAAAAAAAACTTGATATTGTCTACTAAAATGCGAATGAAAAATATAATTACAGTATCATTAATTAAACGAAGGCAGAAGAATAATTTGTTTTCACATGTTTAAATTCATACATACTCACGTTAAAAGACGAGTTGTTTGTTGAATCGTCTTTACTCAATCTGTATCCACCTACATTATAATGGTTAAAATAACAAATGTTAATGAACTTACTATAATAGTATAATCTGGGAAAGCACATCGAACTTCTCGAACAAAATCAACAAAACGCTGCATATATCCATTAGCAACATCTAAAACAATAAACGATAACTGAGGAACTGTTTCCAAAACTTCCTTTAAATGTTTAAAATCCTCTTCTCCTGCTCCACAACTAACAGCAACGTGTTCTAATGTTTCCGGATTTTTATCTGCGAATTCTTTCCACTGTTCTACACTATAATATTTATGAATCGCTGTAAACAATTTATGCTGTCAAACAAATATATTCATTGATAAATAAAATAAGAATGCACGTCAAGACAAAAACTTACTTTAAAACATATTTATTAGAAAATATATTTTAAAATAATTTATTCATACATAAAAACGGAAAATAAAATGGAATCAATATGATTATAAATTAGAGAAAATTTATAACGCACCGTAACAAAATATCATACGATCACTTTCAAATATATATATATATATATATATATATATATATATATATATACATATATATATATATATATATATATAAATGAAATATTAAAAATAACCTTTGCAAGAACTTTTGCCATTTCAAAAGTCCCAACTGTATCCATATTTGACGCAATTACGGGTATACCCTTATAAGTACGTCTAGAATTCCGAAATGTGATCGTTCGTACAAGATCAACCTAAAATATAATTACTTTTTAAAATTGAAGTACATTTCGAGCATGTTTCCAGTACATAAATTTAAATAATACTTACATCTGCTCTACTATTTAATGTACTTCGTTTTGGTCTTAACATAACATCGCTAAAATCTAATTTAATCTCATTTACTATATTTGGCATTCTAAAATGGATAAAATTAACAAATAACAATTAACATCCGCTAAAAATTTGCAACAAAATAAGTAAAACAACTTATCCAAATATCCAATACATCAAAAACCAACTGAACCTAAAGCACGAACTAATACTAATCAAACACTGAATCCTGGCTCCAAACCAAACCAAACTTATGGCTGCAGTCTGTAAGTGTATTGTAGGTGGGTAACGATAACGACTTTCGGACTTTCCATTATTCAAACATTTGGTCCTAAAACTCGTTTCAATTTCAGCGAAAAAATCGATTATTAATTCGATTATTCTCTTAATTAAACAAAATTTATTTGTACAAATATAAGAGTATGATAATGAAATAAAAATTTTAACACTAATAAAAAGAAATGTATTACATTTATTTTAATTAATAAAATAAAAATGTGCCTTATTGTCTTGTATTTATTATATAATAATACATAAACTATATTATAAAATTTTTAATTTTACAATGATGTCAAATAAGGTGAACAAAAAAAAAATCCAAAAATTTATATACCCACAATATCGATATTACGGAACCTCTTATCAAATAATTTTCCTTATCATAAATGCCGCGAAAAAGGTAGAATTATAATTATGTTTATCTTAGTTTAGTTTTCACTCTTGATTGTCTCCTTAAAGTTGCTGGTGAAATTTGTTTATTATTTACAAAATTTATTTTTATTATGGCACAAAAGTTTAAATTTGCTATTGATCGTGGTGGTACATTTACTGATGTATTTGCTAAATGCCCCAACGGGAAAGAGATAGTACTTAAATTGCTATCCGTAGATCCTGATAACTATGAAGACGCCCCTAGAGAAGGAATACGACGAATATTGGAACAAGTACAGAACGCAATTTGAGTTTATAGTATGCGATAATGCGTTAATTTTGTATGGATTATATTGTAAATATTTTGAGAACTTAAAGTATTATAAATAATTTTTTTCTGAATTTCTTCGAATACGTAATACTGTAGAGTAGTGGAGAGTGATTAGAATTTTTTATTCACTACTACATATGTATGAGTATTCATATTTTTTTGCTACTATTCTATCGTCCCGTTGGTAACTTAATTTTTAACGTAATATAGAAAATTCAGCCATATACTCGAAATTTACCTCTGAACAATGAAATTTTCCGTTTTATTTTTAAATGTTATTAATAACGTTTCATTAGCAATTTGTTTTTTGTTTCCTTTATTACAATTCGTACGTTGATTTGATTTTTTAATTATTTTTTAAAAGTTTTTAAATTAATAAAATACTTTATATAAAGTTCTTTGGGTACAAAAATCATGTGAATATAAAATCTAATAGCTTATAAAATTAAGGTTGCGGATTTTCCCGTGTATAATGAAATGTCAGTTGTTTTAATAATAATTAAAGGAAACTGGTAAAAAAATTCCGATTAATGAACCTATTGATGAATCTTATATTGAATGGATTCGGATGGGTACAACTGTAGCCACAAATGCGTTGCTAGAAAGGAAAGGAGAACGCATAGCTTTGATCATAAATAAAGGATTCTCAGATCTGTTATTTATTGGAAATCAGTCCAGACCGAAATTGTTTGAGTTGGTGAGAACAAAAAAATTGTTATATTATTTGTTTCAAGCTTTGGCGCATTTTTTTCACAGGCGTTATCACTTACGTTGCATTTCTAATAATATTAAATTAGTCTCGCACAAATAATGTTTACTATTAACGCGCACGTAATTATCAAACTACATAGATGTTCTACATTCGGCATTAATTTTTATGTATTAGTTTTCGACGACCTTTTAGTTTATGCAGCCCGTTAATAATTTACATAATGCGATTCATTTTTATTTCTTAGCGTTTTAACCTATAATGCCATTTTACAATTTAGAGTATACTATTTTTACGAATAGTGCTGTTATTTAAGGAAATTAAAACTCCAGCTGTATTGTATCAAGAAGTTGTGGAAGTAGACTGTCGTGTTGTGCCGGTTCGTACAAATGACTGCAACCTTCCATCATCATTTTGGAAAGGACGGGTCACTGGAACTACGAAAGAGGAGTTACATATCAAAGAAACTTTAAATAAAACTGATTTGATGAATCATTTGAATCGGTTAAAACGGAAGGGAATTAAAAGTTTAGCCGTTGTTTTAATGCATTCGTACACGTACGTGTTTAAAATAATTATTTCCACGTTGATAAAGACAAATATTACATTTTTTTTTAAATTATTAATATTATTTTAATAAACGTGTTGTAAAAGATTATTTATGGTATTCACAATACAATCCATTGATGTATCTAATATAAGATATTATTAAAAGGTAAAGTAAAAACGAATAACTTAAATTTTAAGAAAGATACTTCATACTGATAAATATGTCGACAAACGCACGTAATATTTTAATAGAATTCCAGAGTTAATTGATCTTGTAGCAGGTGTAGATAACAGTAAAGCAAATTCATTGTTAACATATTTATTTTTAAACGGAAGCAAATTATGACAGTTAATTTGGTAACCTGTAAAAAAATTCTAACTTTATTTATTTCGAACTAAAACAGTAGCTTATGAATGAATATATATTTTTTAATTTTCCTTTTTCTATTTACAATCTGCATTTAGTGCAATAAGTGAATGTGATACGGAACAGGAAATAATCAGATACTGTTGATGGTCCATTGACCACAACTTAGGACGTATGTAGGAGGAATGAGAAGTGGGGAAGAAGTTTTAGGACTATCTCTTAGCCAGTTTCTCTTCAACCGACATGATGAAGCGGGTGACATATCTGTTAGTTGTTCTTCAATGCCATAACTCGCTTAAGATGTTTCTCAATCAGTTCACATTTTCACAAATTATTATGGTCCAAAAACCTACTTCCTGTTCTTTCAATATTATACGAAAAACTGTTACTAAAAAGAATAAAGCCATTTCTGGATGACAGAAATCTAATAGGATCATCAGTTCGGTTTTAGAAAAGGGTATAATATTCTAGAACAAGTACATCGTATAGTCAATTGAATTGAAGAATCTTTAGAAAGCAAAAACATAATGCTGTGCTCCTCCACATTAAACAAGCATTCGACGAGTATGACATGAAGGATTACTATATAAAATACATTACAGCCTCCCAAGCCAACTTTTCGAATTGGTAAAATCATAAGTGAAAAAGGTATTTCTCTGTCAAGTATGGAGAGGCAAAATTGGAGTTCCGACAGATTGAAGCAGATCTACCGCAAAGCAGTATACTAGGATCGATGTAATATCTAATATATACTGCTGATATTCCTGTTCCAGCAAAAACAGAAATAGCTGCTTTTGCAGATGACAGAGTTAACTTGACTTTTAGCAATTATCTCCAACTGAAATCATCTATTGATAGCCAGGCAGGCTAGGAATAAAATATGCAAAAAGATTTATTTAAAAAAAAAAAAAAACTTTTGATATATTCTTCATCGTTTGTTAATTTCAATTGGTTTATAAATTATCGGATAATAATAAAAAGTATTTAAAAATGTATTACGTTTGAATACATTACAGTATATTCAAATATGTTATTAGTTAAAAAATTACAAGCGAAAATACATTGCTTTTTTAAATATATATAATAAATACTGTGGAAGGCGTAATAATTATTCCGCATATAATGTGTTCTTCGTTAAAAATATTCCGATTATTTAAAATAAGACTTAATGGGCCTCGCCATATAATAGTACTGCTTTCGTTTTCTGCTGGAATGACCCGAGTTTGAATTCTATTTAGAGCAAGAGTTTCTTATGGTAAAAGGGGTCAGTAAACTGACACTCTAGCTTCCTGAGAAGTAAAGAAACGATGTCAAACCGATTATTGGTTTGCCCAGAAATTATCGTTTAGTATATGATTCTCCATCAATATTAGCGTTGAAGAGAATTGTTTAGGCTCTCTTCGACCAACTTTCGAGTTGATCTTGTTTATTATTTACTTGAATTAAAAACTACCATCCTATCCAGAGTAACAAAATCGAGTTTTTTTTATCGTACATTTTTATTTAAATTGTGAATTTTATTTATCGAGCTTCTAGCACAGATTAATTAATTGTTAGTTTAAAAAACTTGACTGTAAGGTTGTGACATCGTACTAACTGATGCTGTTTAAAAGCACAACCTTTGAGCGAATAAAAAATATGTCATTTATCGAATGGAGCGGTATACTTAATTAAATCTTATTTTGTGTAAATAATAAAGAATGGTCCATCAACTAAACTGTTAATATTGTAACGTTACCTAATCAATTTTCTTCAACGGAAATATTAATGGAGGCCCCGCTTCTTGGGTATGTCAATAAGGACGGTATTATTTTTAATTCCGTCACAGGATGCTGATGCTTATTCGCCGATCAGTTGATCATAGTCCTTTGAGAAATCCTTGCTTTCGACGTGAATCGAACACTAGTCATTCAAACAGAACTCGAAAGCGCTGCTACTTACTTTTTCAGTAAGTTTTTCTGCAACACCAGGTCGACCAGTGACGAGGGTGGAACAAGTTCACCTCGTTCGTTTACAAAAATTAGTTTAATATAGCATTTTGAGCTGTATCATATATTAAGCTGATAAGGACAGATACTACAGTTAATAACTGAGTCCATCTTTTTCACCCGCAGAGCACCAACGTTGCCAGATAGTCTGCTTGTTCGAGATACTCAGATAGATTGGAGTGACCAGGTACGCTATCTGAGCGTTACTTTAGACAGCAGTTTGGCGTTCACTAAACACGTAAATATTATTATTAGTCTTAAGACAAATAAAGACATCTTATAGCCGCTTTGTAATCGTAACCCTAATATTAACAACAAGATAATGATCTACAATCCGACCAATTTTAACCTATGCTTGCCCAGCAACTTTTAATAATTTTCGAATCATTCAAAATATATGTTTAAGATGTATTTTAAATGTACCCCCGTTACACCAAAGTCAATAATAGGCACGTATTACCCTGTATTAGGAATTTTTTCAATAAATCTTCGTATCTAACGTGCTTGTTCCTCGCTCGGTAATTACAATTCCAGGCAACTAAAATTTATGTGTACTAAATATAAACATATTAAGCATAATTTATTATAGGTTCGCTTAACAGTAATTATTATTTTGTACAATTTTAACCTTATCTTTTTTTCTTTAAAAAAAAAAAATTAAGTTGTAGATTTCTATATAATTTTTTTCCCTGCAGTATATATATATATTTCATAATTAACTTTCAGTTACAATAAAATAATTTTATTTACTATGGTAAGCTCAATAAAAAATACGTTCTACTTGTTCTAAGTTTTATCTTATATAAAATTGTGCAGATACATCGATGACGAAATACAAATTAGAAATATAGCCGAGGATGTCGGTTTCGAACACGTGTCTTTATCGCACGAAATAATGCCTATGGTAAGAATTGTCCCGCGAGGATATACAGCGTGCGCGGATGCGTACCTGACGCCTTGTATACAAAAATACGTACACGGATTCGCTTCGGGATTTAAACATCGTTTACAAAAT
Source organism: Coronaproctus castanopsis (assembly GCA_032883995.1). Taxonomy (NCBI): domain Eukaryota; kingdom Metazoa; phylum Arthropoda; class Insecta; order Hemiptera; family Monophlebidae; genus Coronaproctus; species Coronaproctus castanopsis. The sequence continues at coordinate 220,790,720 of CM065052.1, read as the reverse complement.
GTTAACGTCCTTTTTATGCAAAGCGATGGCGGATTGTCACCGATGAATAAGTGAGTACACACGAAGCATTGCTTGAGAACTGTTGAGAAAATATGATAAACTTTATATGAATTAAAATCTTGTTAATTTATCAATGTATATTGTGTAAAAATAGTACGAACTCTTTCCATCCCAATGTTTCCTATACACGTTGCATAAACTTTTAATGCTCGAAAAATTATATATATTTTTTTTTTATAATAAGGGACCTCGTGTTTTACGTAGAATGTTTCGATTAAAAAATATATGTAAAACGCGTTAAAAGTTATCCGAAGTTTTTCCCTTTATATTTTCACTCCTCGGATTATTTTTTTTTTTATTTCGTACATCGCAATGTATAATTCTGTGCAAAAAAAAATCAATAATGTATTATAGAAAGGTTTTTTTTAAATATATATAAACATTTACATTATTAATTATAGCAAATAATACGATGATTTGAAAGATGCAATGCTGTAAATTTAACAATCTCCAGACCAGAGGTACGAAGAGACTATTGATAATATGAAATTGAAATTTTAAACATATTTATTATGTCGTGATTGTTATAATAATAATTCGAAAATTTAATAAGAATATATAGGTTAATATTTTAAAAGAAAGCAATTAAAAGTTTGTTTTTTAGTAGAAACGAAATGATTGTAATCACAGCTTGTAATATCTACTGAAAAACATATATATATCTTCTTCTTCTTCTTCTTTGCCTGTATTACATCATTGTGTTGATGTATGCCTCCCTTAATAATTTCCATCCACTTCGATCTTGTGTTTTCCGAAGCCACTGCGTTCCCGCTGTGTTGACAATATCGTCCGTCCATCTTCTGTTTGGTCTTCCTTGGCTTCGTTTTCCTCCATATGGTCTCCATACCACCAGCTCTTTTGTCCATCTCCCATCACATTGTCTACCGATATGTCCAGCCCATGCCCATTTATTCTTCGCTATTCTTTCACCGATATCTTCGAACATTGTTTCCCTTCTGATTTTTTCTGATTTTATTTTATCTTGGAGTCTAATTCCTAGCAGTGTACGTTCCATTTTTCTTTCAGTCTTCCTCATTCTATCAATTACTTGTTTTGTTAATGGCCATGTTTCTGTGCCATATATCATTACAGGCATTACACACTGGTTAAATATTTTTGCCCTGTTTTCTTTACTAATTTTACTTTTGAGCATCTTCTTTATTTTGTGATATGCGACCCATCCATGTGTTATTTTTCTGAGTAGATCTGGGCCTGTTTGTTCTTTCTTTGTTGTGAAAACTTTACCTAAATATACAAATTCATCTACCTTTTCGACCTCGCCTTTTTCTAATTTTATTTTATACATTGGTTGTGGTCGATTTTGATCGTATTTCATATACTTAGTTTTTTGTGTATTTATTTTTAACCCAACGGTTTTTACAGCTCTTTCCAGTTCTTGCAACATGTCTTGTAATTCATCTATATCTTGAGCTATTACCACTATACCGTCCGCAAAACGTAAATGGTGAAGGCATTTTCCGTTGATGTTTATACCTTTTGAACTCCAGTTCAATGATTTTAGAGCATATTCTAATACTGCCGTAAATAATTTGGGAGAGATAGTATCTCCTTGTCTTACGCCTTTTAATATTGGGAAAGTCGGCGTTGTAACGAAACGAAACATATATATATAAAGTTAAAAGACGTAAATCACCGCATAATTATTTGCAGCGAAATTTGTAAATTACATCAAACTAATTATACTGAGAAGGAAAAGGAAATTAAAACGTAAAAGCGTATTAAATAATGAATTTAATATAGTAACAAATTAGAAGTTTAAATTTTAAAGACTGTTGTATAGAAAGAAGAAAGAACTCCAACGTTGTTAAGGATATATAAACGATTAAATAATTAAATAATGAATAACTAAATTAATCATAAAATACACTTTCGTTAAAATTAATTTATGAATTTATTACACTGAATTCGAATATGTCACAGAAGCGGTTAAAACAAATACATTGACGTCATCGTATTACACAATCGTAATTGAATAAGTCGATATCTATGTGAAGAGCATATAAATAACTTAAGTCACCGTTTTAAGTAATTAGTGTTTTCATATTATAATTGTTTTAATTTAATCAATTTAGTGATCAATTATTTTATTAATTTTGAATTTCGTGTGTGATTTTTTTCTATGACTTCAGCGTGTTAAAATATGAATGTCACGTCGACATTGCTAGTTTTATTTGGTGAAACAAACAAAACTTTATCCCGAAACTAGGTCGATCTTTTCGAAACTTATATATTAATGATCTCTTATAACGTTTTTAATAATTTTTGTTTTGCGTTGAAGATGATGTTTATATTTAGCATTGTAAATAGTCTTAATTTAATTCGAATTATTTTTTAAACTAATCTTTTATGAAATTATATAATACTTTCTCCAGAAATAATAGATACTAGTACCTGTGCATTTAATGGCGTAAGTTTGTACGTAGTTACGATATCGCCATTATTATTTTGTCGAAAATCATAAGAAAATACAATTAGAAATCTTCGCTACGAAAACTGTTTTTTTTTTTTTAATATTTTTTTACAATTTTTCTGTTTAATTCTAATTGCTAGGAGAAAAAGTATTGCATATTGCATTCCTTATATTATTTGCTGGCGTCCGATTTTTCTAGTTAATCATGTTTCATTGCTCTTTATATAATAATACATTTTTTTATTTTATTTTATTTTAAACAGCCCATAGGACTATAACTATGATACAATCTTAGCTGATTAGCTAAATAATTATCTATGTTTATGACATGGTTACTTAATAACTAACTACTAACTATTAAGTATACGAACGGGTGTGAAGTACGTAACCCATTGGCTACGCATCCATTATCCGCATAACGGTATTTATATATTTACATGACTAAATCTAGAGGTTGACGACGCCGAAGTCGCCGAGTTTCATGTTTGGTGTCGAGCAGTTGTCTTGCTTCCACGTTAACATGACTGTGCAGTCGCTGCCTGTGCGATTTCGCGAACTCCTTAATGACATCATTAAGGAACGGCACATGGAGATCGGAGTGAATATCGTCGTTACGCGAGTAGCGATATGCGTCGACTATTGCACGTAAGATGACATTTTGACGACGTTGTATCACGTTTCGATTAGTTGTGGCAGTACAGCCCCACATAGCAAGACCGTACGTCCAGATCGGCTTAATAATTTGCTTGTATAGCAGAAGTTTGCACGACATATCCAGCTCGGATTGTCTTCCCATTAACCAGTATAACTGTCTTGTTCTGTGCTTGATCTGCTGAGCTTTCATTTTGACATGGACTTTCCAGGATAACCGAGAGTCCAAATGCATGCCAAGATACTTGGCTGAGTTAGCCTGTGGAACAGGTTGGTTTCCCAAGTATACCTGGTACATGTTGTCGCCATAGCGTAGCGTGAACAAAACGTGAACAGATTTTTGTTCATTTATTTGTATCTTCCAGTCCGTAGTCCACTTTCTAATTCGATCAAGTCTACGTTGGAGTTTATTCGTAGCGTCAAGGTGACTACTGCCGACTGCTAATATGGCAGTATCATCTGCGAATGTGGCTGTTGTTGTAGTGGCATCAACGGGCAGGTCTCTTGTATACAACAGGTACAGAAGAGGACCGAGGACACTTCCTTCCGGTACTCCGGCTTGTACACTGTAGAATGGTGACTTCGCTTCTTCATGGGTGACTCGGAATTTTCTATTCGACAGGTATGATTCCAGCAAGCGACAAATATTACCTGGAAACAAAGTACTCAGCTTTTGGATCAGGCCTTCGTGCCAAACTTTGTCGAATGCCTGGGCAATATCAAAGAAAATGGCAGAGCAGAATTTCTTCTCCTCCAACGCTCTTAATGACTACCACAACGCGATGTACTTGGTCGAAATGAATTGAATATTTGTTCCATCGTACGTTCTACTTATTTTTAGATTTCCTTTTTTGTTTTATTGTAATTCGACGTATATTATCTTCCCGAACGAAGTTTTGTTATTTAAAGAGACTTATTGTAAATCTGTAAACTGAAATAAAAGCTAACGATGTGCGTTTATCGTAATTGAAGTAATACGTTGTACAAAACTGGATAAATTATTTTGGGCGATTAGGTAGCTATTATTTGCAAACGTATCTGTTTATGGATTCGGTGATCTTAAATTATATTAAATTTTTAATTTGCTTTTTTTTTTTTTAATCTATCTCTAGCTACTTAGCTATCTATAGATATAGAATCACATCGAAAAATTACATGAATGACCAATGAAGATGTGTCAATAACATCGCACATTAATTATAATTATTTACGATTATCAATAGTTTCGTTTTTAAATCATTATTGTGTTTTCTTTTCGACAGGTTTAACGGATCGCGAGCTGTTTTATCGGGACCAGCTGGCGGTGTTGTAGGATATGCGAGTACAACGGAAAGCGGACAGCCAATTATCGGATTCGATATGGGAGGTACCTCCACCGATGTCAGTCGATACGCCGGAGAGTATGAACATATTTTTGAAACTACTACCGCCGGAATTATTATTCAAGCTCCTCAAGTATTAAAATTTGACATTGTACAATTTTCGTTTAACGAGAAAATGTCGTTTTTATTACTGTAGTATAAATATAATAGGCGAATTTAATTCCTATTCGTCATTATTATAATTTTTCTATTCTAGTTAGATGTAAACACAGTCGCAGCCGGAGGAGGTTCTAGATTATTTTTTCAATCCGGTCTTTTTATCGTCGGCCCGGAAAGTGCTGGCGCTCATCCTGGTCCTGTGTGTTATCGTAAAGGAGGATATTTAACCGTTACAGATGCTAATCTCGTTTTAAATCGTTTATTACCGAAATATTTTCCTCATATTTTCGGTCCGCATGAAAACGAACCGTTAGATAAATCAGCAACAATACAAGCGTTTGAAGAACTGACGGATGAGGTATAGAGTATTTATTCCGCATTTATGCTCAGTTGCGCAAAAAGTATTAATAGTTAATTTATTATTATTTTTCATTTATATATGTAAGTTTTCAGAGTTTGATTTGTAAGATCGATATGAAGTCGAGAAAGCGATAATGATAGTGAAATTTAATATTAATATTCCTCCGTATATTTACGCGGTTGCTATATTGATAAATGAAATATTAACGGTAATGCGATATGTTATAGGTAAATAAATTTCAACTGAGTATTAATAAACCTACGCTGACGGTACAAGAAGTAGCCATGGGCTTTATCAAGGTCGCTAATGAAGCTATGTGCCGACCTATACGGGCTTTAACTCAGGTGTGTTACGTGTAAGGTATAATAGATTAATACGTATGTAATTATCAAATCTTCAGTTATGAAAAACAAAATATATACGTTTATAAATACTCCTTTTTGGAGCTTTTCTTGTTTAATATGTGTTATAAAATTCTTATTTTTTAAAATAGCGAATATCGTCGTAATAAATTCAATCGAACTTGTGTAAATTAACAAATTCTAACATTATATATTTCTGAAAATTTTATTTTTCCATAATTTTTTCCATTATTCGATTTTACGTTAAAAAAAAAAAAAAAAACTTAAGTCATGGTATAAATAATCTAAGCTGATTATTAATATATATAAAATACCAGAAATTGCGCATTGGGATAATAGAGAAGCAATATATATATATATATATATATATATATATATCTTTTAAATACGGTTTAATAAAGTAAAAATTAAGCATTGTTGTTGAGGTAAAAATTTTAAAAAACAGCGAATAAAACAATAACGTAATGAATCAGAAATTGCAAATGGTTGATAAACCGCGTGATATTAGATTTTCCTTCATTTTTCAGAGAAAACATTAAATTATTTAAGCATATCACGGTATGAGAATTAACCATATATAGATCGTGATTGAATGCTATAAGGAGGAAAGAGAGAATAGCCGTTAAAAAGTTCAATGCGCAATGCTTAAAATATAGAATGTTCTTAATAAAAAAAAATAATACACATTTCCGATATTCTTGTTCTCAATTAAAAAAATAAAAACAAAAACCGATAAACGGTGTCTAAAATTAACAGAAATTTTGTTACCCCCGAATAGGACGTCCCTTTACACACTGTGCTTTGATTATATACATTTTAAGATAAAACAAAGTATAAGTAGCAATAATGTTTATAAAACCCACAAAATTTGCTTCAAATAGAATTTGACATAGGCAAATTTGTGAAGTTCGCAAATGCGAGAGAAATAAAAAATGCATATGCGACAATTTGAGTAGATACGAAAAAAATGAATAATGTAGTTTCGCTGTTGTGTAAACAATTACAAGAGAGAACAATCGTGTAGTCCTCTCATAGCAACGAGTTATTGGTATGTCGAACTTATTAGATATTCGTTTGGAGCATATAGATAAAATGTTTTTATGAGGAGATTTGAAATTAATGCGTGAAGATTGATGTATCTAGAGTTATATTCTTTATCTGAATGTTAATGTAAAAAATTCCAGATATAGTAATGACCCGTGTAACTAGATACACGGGTATATATTATTGATAATCTTCTTATGTCCTACACTCGTCGATTCCTCGATGTTATCCAACCAGCGTGTTTTTCGTCTTGCTCGAATTCTTTTCCCATCTACTTGTCCTTAGATAATTAATTGCAGTAGTTTTTATCTACTCTAATTAAATGGCCGAAGTATTTTATTTTCTTTTGAATTACTAACTTCATTAACCTTCTCTTAGTTTTGGCCATCTTTAGGATTTTTCGATTTGATGTCTTGTTTATTCACGCTTTTTTCAACATCCTTATATGTAGCCACATTTCTACAGATTCCACTCTATTTATTTGCCCTTTGTTTACTGTTGCTGCCTCAATTCCTTATTATGTAGCACTGCACGACGTTTTGACGTATAAATGTAAAGATCTATCACAGACGAGACTCCGCATACTGGCAAAGGCACTCCGGGCGTAGTTACATTTTATTTCTGTATCTAGATCTAGAGTCTCCGTAATGTAACTGCCCATAATGTCTGTCCTTTCTGTCGTAAATATATTTGTTCTTTTTTTTTTTTTTTTTTATCTTGCTCAAAACACATTCATGTCCACATGAATTATCTATTTATATGTCTTAATTGTTTCTTTTTTTTTACAAATTACAGGCGAAAGGTTACGACACAAGGAATCATATACTAGCTTGCTTCGGTGGTGCCGGAGCTCAGCATGCTTGCGCCATTAGTAAATCGTTAGGTATGAGGTCGATCGCCGTTCATAAGTACGCCGGTATTTTATCCGCTTACGGAATGGCTTGCGCTGATGTCGTTCAAGAAATGCAAGAACCTTGCGCCAAGTTATACATCGCAGGTAATAAATTATCATCTTAACTACAAATTAATTTTACAAATACTTACACGATATTACATTATATACATATATTTATCATCATTTGTAGGCTGGTTCGTTCCATGCACCAACAGCCGGCATGTAAACCGGTCAGCTGCTTTTCTTTTCATCTCAGCATATGTCGATGTTTTGACATCTTCCAGTATGGTATCCATCAGGGTTATTCTTGGCCGCCCACCTGATTTCTTCCCGATTATCTTCCCTTCAATTACTTCTTTTAGGATATTTTGATCCTGCCGTAATATATGACCGATCCATTTAAGCCTCATCTGTTTAATCATCTTCAGTATGTTTCTTTGTTCATCAATCGTGTCCAGTACCGAGTTGTTGCTGACTTTGTCAGCCGATTTAATTTTCTCAGTACCACAACTCGAATGCCTGTACTTTATTTTTGTCTTTCTGCTTCCATGACCAAGTTTCTGCTCCGTATCATACCAGCGTTTTCACCAGTCTCTTCCGCATTGGCAATGGCATTGTTTTCTCTGTTAACAATGAATAATTATCCATAAATGCTTGTCTACCCAATGCGATACGGCTATTGATCTCTTGTGCGCAGTCCTTGTTAAATAATACTATTTGGCTTAATTATTTGAACGGTCTCACTTGTTCGATTATTTTTATGTGAATATTTCGTATGTTCTTACAAATTACCATACATATTTTATATCCGGCTAACTAAATTTAATTCATAAATTGAAAAAACCTACGTCATTTAATTTTCCTTTTTCGGTTTTTAGAACACATTTTTAAATAAATAGAGAAATGTAATGCACAATCTGGAACAGATCAGTCCATATATACATACAAAAATTAATACCGGACAATATTTTTAGAATAGTTACCGTATGTTTAAAACCAACAGCAAGTAGAGTGACCTTAATAAAGCTTGCATTTTTGCGTCACTTCCAGTACGCACAAAAATAGCGGAAATGAGGACAATGATACACGCTCTATAGTTAATCACCACCTGAAATAAGATTTAAGCATAAGAAAGACTCGGAATTTCACCAACCTACGCTATACGAAACAGTAAAGCCCTGGAAGGAAATTGTGGTAACAAACGGACCAAGGGCCTCCTGCCGCGCCATATGATTAATTTACGAAGAAGACGGTTAAGATCTATGACCTAAGAGTCGGCATGCAAATAAATAAATAAAAAAAAAAAAAAAAACGGAATGGCATACGTAGAGATGCGAACGAACGAAGAGAAACTTTAAAAACTGGAGATTAAACAATGATGCAAAATGCAACGACAAACGATCGATAAACATTTGTTTAAATTCCCTTTACTAGGAATTAACATTAGCGGTTTGTGGGTTCCATCGGTGACGAAACGATATGATTTCCGCGAAGGAAGTGTATATTGTGAATTCGATAAGAAAAGCAGAAGAAACGAAATGGATATTTCAGATTAATGTGTCCGGTAAAAAATGGGGTCGACAAAAGTCGAATTCCACTAATTAACTATTTTCCATATGTTCGACGAATATGTGTTATGTATCGCAAAGATTTTGGGTATATGCACTCTTTTTAATGTTCGTTTTTCTTTTTTGCAAACTGAAGTTATTTTAAAAATTGCCCTTCGAAATTTTACGATTATATTAAAAATTGTACGAACCGTTATCGTATTTTAGAATGTAATTTTAAATTTGTAATCTAGAAAAAATCCATATCATTCTAATTCGCCGAATGTAATTTTTACTCTGTAGAAAATTTCGCTTACATCGAAGAACGACTATCCGAATTATCGGCTAGATGTAGACACGAATTAACCCGCCAAGGTTTTACCGGAGATCAGATTAAAATCGATACTTATCTACATTTACGTTACGATGGCACCGATTGCGCTTTAATGTGTTCCGATAGTAAGGGTGATAATATTGGAAAATTTGGCGTAAAGTTCCTACAAAGGTAAGAGAATTAAAATTTTCGACTTTAAAGAAATTAATTCGTATCCATCGCGAAAATTTTACCTCCTAATTATTTAATCGTAATGTTGTTACATATAAACATGCTGTAAACTCATCATGAAGGGAGGATTTATTGTGTGTTTTTTTTTTATTCTCCACTAACTTTAGTTACATAATTCGTTTTATGCGTCAATTTCTATTCAGCGTTTTTAGTACCAAGAAATTTTCGATCTCCAGCAGCACATTAAAAATAATCAAGATTGAAAATTATTATAGGAAATTATATCAAAGATGCCACAAACGAAACTATGTTATAAATTAAATAACTTAGTCAAAAGACGATTGTCACTAGCAAAAAACGTTCGTTACAACAAGTTTCTTAGTAATATACCGCAAATGAGTAATCAGCTATGGAAAATTAATAAATTTTTCTCTTGTGGACAAACTTACTTACCGCCTTTAATAAGATCTGGTAGTGCAAATAATGCAGCTTACTCAAATAAAGATAAAGTTGAACTTACAGCTAATTATTTTGAAAGCATACTTGAACAGAATAATGTAATGCGTACTCGTTATCACGAACGAAAAGTAATAGAAACAATAAATACATTTTTAATAAGCAACACGTTTACATTAAATGTAGAGGACCTAACATCTTCCAAATGGGTCAAAAAATGTATCAACTCCCAAAATAACAAACACTCTTTGGTCATGATAGAATTAGTGTAAAAATTATCAAAAACCTACCTGGTAAGCGTATAGTCGCTCTCACTCACAACATTATTTAATTCTTGAATTCGTCTATGTTATCCTGTGTCGTGGAGAATATCGGTAACTGTGCTCCTCCCAGAACCTGACAAGAATTTATTTTATATTCATTACAGCGTGTCTTTCTTTTTCCACATAGTCGCATATTAAAATACTAAAATTTAGTTAAATGTCTGTATACGTGATTAATATTTTACATATATATATATATATATATATATATATATATATATATATATATATATATATATATATACATGTATAACATATGGCGAGGATACGTATAATAGAAACACGTGATTTTTATTGATTTTTAATCTAATCTCCTATTAGATATAAAAATGAATTTGGCTTTACACTGCCAGACAGAAACGTTGTTGTGGATGATATTCGAGTTAGAGGTGTTGGCTTCTCGTTTCTCCTAGATAATGAACTTATTCCTAGCGCTGTCGGACCAGCGCCTATTGAAGAAGTACGTTCATTTTGATTATTTTGAAGCAACACTTTGTGTTTCGATATTGTCTTACCAATCATTTCGAACAAGTTTTATGCATACTTTTTTAAAAAAGAAATGAATTAGTAGGTTACGAACTAGCTGAAAGAATGTATTTATAATGTAATTATAATACTAAGTAAATAAATAAATAAATATAGTAGATATTCTAACGAGCGTGTTGGCGAAATTTTTTTAAAATAAAGAATATCCCATTTCAATTATTTACACGTGTTTTTTATATATCAAAAGTCCCCGCGTACAACATTTAATGCGACTGATGAAGCGCTATTTATAATGCGTATTGTAGCTAATATAATTTGGCTTTTAGTAAAATACCTCTTGAACAGTTTGATATACAAAATTTTAAATGAATCTAATGTGAAATACAATGTATTAACAAAAGATAAATAAATTAATAAATAAATTCTTTCCTAACGTAACAAATCGTTCTAAAAATAAAATGATTACAGTAAATCACTACATGACTCGGATACTTTTTGGTTATGGTTCTATTGAATGCTATTTAAAAAAAAAAAAAAGATTAAATATAATTGGAGATAATAAATTCTGCAACTGCAGCAATAATGAAATAAAAAATAATATATAAATGTAATAAACATTCACCTGCAGTAGTTGTATAGAATTTATTGTACACTTAAATCGAATGAAATCATTTGATCTAACCAATTTACGATTTTTATCTCGGAATTATTTAAAATTAAGTGGATATATATATATGCTAATGGTGGAGCCATAAGCCAAAATTTGCAGTTTACTATATTTTTGTTTCATTTTTAAATACTAGATTATATATATATATATATATATATATATATATATATATATATATATATGCTGTAACTGGTATATTTTTTTCATTTTATAATTTTCATGAATATTAAAAGAAACTCTATGTAGAGGTAACTTTTCATCTTGGGAAGTTGAATATTTCTAAATCACTGGCGCTCCTCCATAATTTGTATCGACCATAATTGAAACATTTGGTAATTTAAGATTATAAACATTTTGCAGAGTACGCAAAGTTCTGTCACGTTTGCTGAGCTATATTATGCACAGTTTGAAAGTACAGATCGAACCAAGATAAATCTGACTTTCCTGATATATAGCAATATATTTTGAAATGTCAAATTTGGACAATTTTTTTTTTTAACCGTCCGTATATAATAAATATTGGACATATATATTTTTGATTTTATATTTTTCTGACCAACCATTATGTTTATTCTCAGAAACATTTGTTAATTAACATTAGATCATTTCAATTATTTGTTTAATTTAAGATAACACAACCTAATCTGATCTCACCAAAACAACTGTCAAATAAATGCAAAAATATATTTAGGCTTCGCAAAAAAAAATTAAAGCTTCATATCGTTCGAATGCTACAGGAATGCGGTTTATGTTAAAAGTTGCAAAGGTCTACGCGATTATTAATCATCTAAATATATAAAAGGCACTTCGTTAAATTTTTGTGATTTATTTACGCTTTTATCTGTCTCAAAACAATTTTAATCGCCTTGTTTTATTGCGCTAACTGTGTACTTTTAGAATATTTTTGTTATCTGTTTAAGAATTATTATTATTATTATTTTTTGTTAATTATATTTTTAGGTTGTTGACGTCTATTTCGAAGATGTCGGTTACCAAAGTACTAATGTATATTTATTGAGCAATTTACGTTACGGTCATGAAGTGCTAGGTCCGGCGATAATTATCGATAAACTAAGTACGATATTAGTCGAACCGCTTTGTATCGCCGTTGTTGGAAAAACTGGAGATGTTAGTAAGTACTTCCACAATTTCGCTAGAATTTTCATTTTATTAGATAATAACTTCTTCTAATGACATGTCCACATCATGGTCTAGTATTTTCTATTCTTATCGTTCTTTATTATATCGACTATCTTTTAATTTCTCCAAAACCGACACTTACCATCTCTAAGTGTACTTATTTCGCTAGAAAATCATGGTAAGTATAAAAAGTAGATTATGTTGATCATACACCCTGGATGACGATCAGCGCATTGGATATAATAATAGGTCTGGTGATGATGATATGAAATGCGTGGCCATATCGTGCGACCTTAGATAATAATAACGGCAATAAAAAAAAAAGTTTATGCAAGTGAAAAAATCATACTTTATTTTTATAGAATTATTGAAGATAAATTTTTAAATTGGTAAATTTACTCATTGATATAAGCGGGCAATTTTTGGATTTAATAAAATACAGTTTTTTAAATTAATTAATCTTTTTGAAATTTTACTTATTCGTATGTTCGCAAACGTGAAATAGAGCGAAATTTCGCCATTATAGCGGTAGTGTGCCGGTTAACTTAAGACTCTCGATTACATCGATAGTGTCTATTAATTAATAATTTATTTGAAAAATTATTTTATTTGAAATGTTTAAAAATTATTTTATTTCTGAGGCTTCTGCCACTGGATGGATGATCTCTTCACGTTATATATCTCTCATATCAAAATTACTGGATAGTCCAGGAGGACTAGTTGTAATTATATATTTAAAAAATTTCTTCTAGTTTGTTTCTTCTTCAAATATCTTGCGCGAAGGGCACGTTTTACTTGGCAAGATGGAACAGATCGTATACCACAGACCTTTGCATTCACTCTAAACCTACAACAGATATATACAACATAAATAGACAGGTCGAATCCAGATTCCCGAATAGTCAACATGTTCCAGTGTTAGTAACTACGGGAGTGAAGATTCCGTTTGTGAAGTCCATAAATAAACCAAGATGGAATTTTGCTAAAGCTAACTGGGAAAACTTCTCCGATGAGCTAGAGAAGGAGATAATACACATTAAACCAGAAGTAACAAATTACGCCCAGTTTACAAAAACCGTAATTCGGTGTGCCAAGAAAAATATTCCAAGAGGTTTCAGAAAGAAGTACGTTCCAGGCTGGAACAAGTTATGTGAAGACCTATATAACAATTTCGAAAAGACAGGCAATCTAGATATCGCAAGCGAACTTATGCACCAACTGAATAGTCAACGTCACAAGAAATGGGTAGCTACAGTCGAAGGCCTAAATTTCACGCATTCAAGCAGGAAAGCGTGGCAGCTACTGAGAAGACTTGGCACAGACAGTGCAGAAATCGATAAAAGCGACAAAATCAAACCAGACAAAATAGCAGAAAGACTCCTAAAAATAAGCAAAGTTAAATCCGATAAACAAGTGTCATTAGAAATAAAAAGCAAGCTACGAAAAACGCCTCAACTCACAGATGGCAAAAGCTAAAATACATATTAAACTCAACGGTAAAGATTTACCTTTTAACCCAACGCCAAAATATCTAGGCGTCGTTCTTGATCGAACTCTCACATACAAAGAGAACTCCGAAAAAATAGCTCAAAAAGTGAAGACAAGAGTAAACCTTATCGCTCGCCTTGCAGGTACAGCTTGGGGAGCAGAGACAAAACTCATCAGGACTGCTACACTGGCACTAGTGTTTTCAGCTGCAGAATATGGCTGCCCCGTTTGGATGGCCAGCTCGCATGCTAAGAACATCGATACACAACTGAACGCAGCACTACGCTTAATAACCGGTACGCTAAAATCTACTCCTACTATGTGGCTTCCCATGCTGGCAAATATATTTCCACCGCACATCCGCAGAGAAGAAACATTCAAACGAGAATGGGCTAAATACAACAGTATGCACTCTCACGTAGAAAAATTTATCAAAGATCCCCCACCTACACGTCTCAGCAGCAGGAAACCAGCATGGCTGACGGGTAACGAGCTACAGAGCAGTGTCGACGCAACTACGAAATGGAAGGAAATATGGGTTAAGCAGACTCCAACAAACGGACAATTAATATCAAATCCGGCTAGCAGGGTGCCAGGATTTGGTCTCAGCAGAAAAACATGGTGCAATTTAAATCGCGTCAGAACCAACCAGGGTCGTTGCAAATATTTAATGAACAAATGGAAACTGTCGGAAACGGAGCTGTGCAGCTGTGGCGAGATCCAAACGATGTCACATTTTATAAATTCGTGTAAAGTAAATAGCTTTACTAAAGGACTGATTGGGCTACATTCACTAGAAGAAGGCGCAGAAGACTGGCTGTCGAACGTGAATTTATAATGCAGAATATCTCTAAATAAGCGCGTAATTGATACGATAATAAAAAAAAAAAAATATTTAAAAAATTAATTTTAAAAATGAGTAGAACTTTCAATTTTATTATTTTTTTAAAAAATTAGTCATAAACGACCGTTAGGTATTTGTTATGTTTCTCCATGGACGGTTGCTTAAAATCGTGTTTCCCGCGTTGTGTTCCTCTTTTTTGTTGTGCTAGTCGTTATTAGTTTTTGTTTTTATCATTTGTAAAGTTACTGTTTTATATTTTGTAAATTTACTTATTATATTTTTTTTGTAAATTTATTATTTTACTTATATTTTGAAGCTTATCGGCCATGTTCAAGAGTTTGTTGCAGCGCATGAAAAGCGATTGCTTATACAGTGAATACAGAAGCTCGTCAAGTTTTAGGTGCCAGAAACCTTATCAGACGACTTAAACGTCCTCATCCAACTGACCTTGTCTAGCAATAATATTACTAACTTAGTAATTCAATGAGTTCTACCCGCTGGAGTATAACCCCATGCGTGTTTACTTTTATTTTTCTATTACCGAATGATGTACTTATTTAATAGTAATATTAAAATCGTACATAACAAGATATTTTATAATTATTATGTGTATTGTTAATATATATTTATCGAGTTTATATGTTGATAAAGTAAGGTTATTAAATAAGCTGAGAGAATGGTGATTTTTCCTAATAAAGGTGAGGATTATAAATGTCCTAAATGTAACGGGACCTACGCTGAGGACATTTCTAGCGAGAAATACAATGTTCATGTAAGTTATTTTATATTATATAATCCATTCAATTCCAAAATCACATTTTCGTAATTGTAACTACTAGCGTTTCTATCGGAAGTAAGAGTTATGTAAGATTCGTATTGTTGTGATAGTCGGCACCTATCGAAATGTACAGTTAAGATCATATTTTCCCTCTGTATCGAATTATAAATAAAAAACTTTACTTCTTCCTCATTATGTAACTATAATTTTAATAAAAATTATGCAAATACTTTATGTATCAGTGACATTTGAAAATTTTTTATAACTCGCATATATATTAGAAATATTTATATATTTAATTTTTTTTTCTTTAAGAGATTACCGTTGGTGATGGAAGTCACGTTAAAATAACCGAAGAATTGGACGCTATTCAGTTAAGTATCTTTTCTCATCGATTTATGAGTATCGCGGAACAAATGGGAAGGTACGTATTAAATATTGAAATTTATATAATCTTTTTTTTTTTTTTTTTTTTTTGTGATTTTTTACATGAAATAACAGAGGAAATGTGGTGTGTATATATATATATATATATATATATATATATATATATATATATATATATATATTCAATATTTTATATTTACATGTGTAATGTACATAGAGTATCGGTCCTAGAACATTCTCCCTCAATTAGAAAACAATAGTGTAGCAACATTCGCTGATGATATAGCGATCCCAGCAGTAGCAGACGATGTTGTATTGTCAACAAAGAAGTTGCAAACTGCGGTGGATGACATTTATGATTCGACTGAAAAATGGATATTAAATTAAACGATATTAAATCAGTGGATATGAACTTCACTAATAAATGCATTAGAAAACGAGAGATTAGCTTACAATCATTTGTGGAACACAATATCATCGTTCAGATGACCTGCAACAATACCATTCAGTCTTTACAGAATTTTCGAAGACTTTTCCGAGGTCGCTGAATTATTAAAATTTCTTCAGAAATCTGAGTTTTCATATCTTCCAGATCTCGGAGACTTGTTTCGTAAACGCGACTCTTAAGGTATCCCCACAAAAAAAAATAGCGTAATTTTGAATTCTTTTCGAAACTCTCTTTTTGCATTGTCGTGATCGATTCACGCCGAAAATAACTTCCACGCAAAACGCATACTCCTCATTATAAGATGCCATGATAAGTGAAACTGGACAAAAAACGAATCTCTCGTGTATTCACTAAGTGCGGAGCACGCGGTTCGCGTTGTGGCACTGTTACCAACTGCGCTATTCAAAACACAAAACCGTCCTTCTCTCTGGGTCACTCTAAGTTTTATTTTCAAGCGAGATAAACGAATACATTTACTGAATGACTAATTTTTCTGCGAATTTTTTTCCTACGAGTAGGATATATTATTAAAAATTTTCTTTTTACACCGATCGCCCATTATATTTTATTTTTAGAATTTTACAAAGAACAGCTATATCGACTAATATAAAAGAGAGGCTAGACTTTTCATGCGCTCTTTTTGGCCCGGATGGAGGATTGGTTTCAAATGCTCCTCATATTCCTGTTCATTTGGGTGCAATGCAGGAAACTGTTCAGTATCAGGTAAACAAATTCCAATTTATAAATTTTCTGAAAATTAAGACGTAGTCGCACAATTATTCATACTAATATTTGTGATTTCTTATCCATTGTAGTGACAACGATAAAAAAATTAATATATTTCTGATTTAATTCTCGGGAATATAAAAAAATAAAATAATGTAGGGAGTTAATTTTAACATATTTTTTCTTTCTCTCACTTTACGTTTAAAACTGATGAAAATCTGGTAAATGTGGTGATGGAATTATAATTATTGTGACTTTTATTTAAAGTTTAATCGTTCTGTGTACTGTTCGCATAGACTAATTTGCATAGTCCCTTACCGGCTCTTCTATGCGCGATTTTATTTTGTTTTGGTTTGGAAATATCTTCTAAATAGGTCGCATACATTTCTGTTTTTGTCAGTATCCTTCTATCCTTTAATTTTAGAGAATCGTTTCTAGTTGTTGGCTGCTTCATATATTTAGTACCTTTTCATAAAGAGTAATTACTTTCCTCCGAACTTGGTAGACTGCAAACATAATGAGCGAATAAATCGTGATTTATTTATTTATTTTTTATTAGCAACTTCGTCTTTTTCGTTTGTTTAGTTTTTTTTCGTCATTAGAGCTTCTCGTACTGATCCAACGTCTACAGAATTTTGATGAAAACTTGTTCGTATATTCGAGATCTGTTGTCTATCAGCTGTGTGTTTAAGCACGCTGCTTTTATTATCTGATTAGTGAATATATTTACAGCATCTGAATAAATTTATAACATCGTCTAATATCGGTTTAAATGTATTTCAATTGGTAACGCTTATTGGCTAGTGCTTCTGTTAATATAACAAGCGAATGATCCGAAGATTGGAGGAATTTCACTTTTTAACTGATTCTCTGATATGACATTGTAATATTCTGTATCTATAGCAAATTTTAGAATTTAATCTAGAAGCTAAATGACTATTCTTTACATTGAAGTCTTTCCTAAAAATCATTTACTCATTTCTTTAATAAAAATTATAATTTTCCCTTTTTCAACATTTAAATATATACTTAACTATTATTTTTTTTTTGTAGCTGAAAACTGTGGGTGATCAGTTACAAGCTGGTGACGTAATTCTTTCAAATCATCCGAAAGCAGGCGGATCTCATTTACCGGATTTGACGGTTATAACTCCAGTTTTTTACCGGTAATTTGCAGTGAATATTTATATAATATCTTGTTTATGAAATATACTAAAATTATTCGACGAATGCTAATCTAAATTCGATAAAAAATAAAATTCCCCGAAAAGTTTGGAGACCACAAAAGTATTAAACATAATAACCCAGATAAATGAGGATAAAAATAAATTTGTAGCAAATATATGAGACGGATCAGTAAATTTGTTTGGATAAGAGAATATCCTAATTAAAAACTTCAAATAAAATACTTAATATCAAAAATGCCAAACGGAATAATTTTCGCGCGTCAACAAGAAGCGTTCAAACGATGCAGAAAAATTAATGAATGAAGAACTTCAGCATTGATGATTAATATCGGCTATTTCATAAAAAATGAATAATATTTTATCACCATAAGAATAACAACTGGTCAAAAAATATATCCGATTGAAAAATTTTATAAAATAATATAAGGACAAGTTTACTTATTTAATAAAATATTAAAAACTTCATATTACATAAGATTACGTTTGATCTCGTGTACATGAATTTGGGTTGATAGGCTGAACGTGATATTACAAATATATTTTATTTCCTTGTACTAATTGACTTGACTTATTGTAATATTTAAGCACACGCTATACGCCAAGCTGTCGTTTACTGCGAATAGCAATAGGCCTGTAGGAACGGCAGAATAGTGCAGCTTCATCTGCGAAAAATCTAATTTGAAAAGTCATGTAGGTACATGACAAACAGAAATGTCCTAAATGTATTACTCTGTGGTACATCTGCTGAACAAGTTTTATGAAACAACAGCGCATTTTCAACCGACACATAAAAAGATCTATTACCCAAGTAACTGTTAATTAATATACGAAATACTTCGAAAATTTTCATTCTATCTTTTTATAGAGTAGCGTCAAAAGTTTTTGCAGCATCCAGCAGCGCCATGTCAGTATGTTTAAGTTAAAATCGTGCGCCATATAGTCAGCTATCATGCATATTGCTGAGTCGTATAATAGTTGGAACAAAAACTGAACTATAAATAGGGAATTAAATTATTGTTATCAATATTTGCCTTAAATCGAATGTAAAACACTTCTTCACCGATTTTACTTAAATTACTGAATAAGCTGGTAAGACGTCATCTAATTACGACGTGGTTTTTTTGTAATGGAAGTTTATTCGCGTAGATAGTGATAAAATAGGATTATTAAATTTTTAACTAAAGTTCCGATCGGTTATGAAAACATATTTGGCTCTTTTGGTGATATTTGGAAGAGTTAGTGATAACTCATTCGAAACATTATTAGCTGAATTATCGTTAAAATTTCAACGTCTGCTTTTAGTATTGAAATCACCAACTACTATAATTTTATTATTTATCTTCATTTTTGATATTTCTGTTACTCTTATTAATGAGACAACAGCTACGAGGATTATTATATTCAGTATTAATACAAATATTTACACCAATGGCTTGGGCACAGTTAAGAGGAGTTAGTGGGATCAGGTTCGCTTGCAAGTAGCTTTTAATAAGAAGTACAACACCTCCCCTCGATAAAAATAGGCTTCAAAACGCTTATTTTTTTTTATATTTTTTTATTTTTATTTTTTATCATTTTAGAAATGAAAAGAAACCGGTGTTTTTCGTCGCCAGTAGAGGACATCATGCCGATATCGGGGGCATTACACCCGGTTCAATGCCGGCCAATTCAAGATTGTTAGTAGAAGAAGGGGCGACGTTTAAAAGTTTCTTCTTAGTTAAGCAAGGCGTATTTCAGGAAGACAATTTGATCGAGGCGTTGATGGCCCCTGGTAAAGTGCCAAATTCTTCTGGAACACGTAATCTGTCCGATAATTTGTCTGATTTAAAGGCACAAATTGCCGCAAACCAAAAAGTAAGACTCGACCTTTTGTTATATAATAAAGGATATATCGAAATCAAAATTGTCTTCCCAAAGCGGGAATATATATTCATTTTTTAATTTATTATTGTAAAATATGTTTTCTCGGCTATTTATTAAATCCAGTAATTTAGGACCTTACTTTTACCTTTTACTTTTGCGTATGTCCCCGGGCACGGGATTTATATCCGTCTCGTCCTATAGTTCCAGGTCCAATCGTTTGAGCCATTCCCTCACATTGTACGTGATATCCTTTATGTCGGACCAGCCTTCTTGTAGAGGCCTCGCAGGGCATTCCGTTACAGTATGATCGATAGACTGGCATTTCGCACCACAGTCACGTTTCTGGATATTAGAAAGGTCCCACAGCTTTAACATTTGGCTTGTTCTACCATGGCCGGTCCTTATTCGGATCAGCCGAGACCACATTGTTCGAGGTAGATCAAAACTAGGTGTTCTGGAGTTTGGGTGGTCAATCAGCTTTTTACCATCTGGGTTGTCTCTGTCTCACTCCTGCTCCCATTCGACCGTTGGATTAAAACTGTTCTTAACGAGATCCTGTCCTGTAGCATGCAAAGGTTTTCTTTATTTCAATCTTTGTGGTGCATTGAGATCTTGATGAATTGGCAATGTTTTTCGATCATATTTACCCCCATATTCCTTCATCGCAGTTTTTTTCCTTCTGATATGTGGTGGGGTTACATTGTATAGGACAGGAAGCCAGGCAGTTGGCTTTTATTTAACTGTTTCTGAGATTATACGCATGACTGATTCTAACTCAGTGTCCACCCTTTTTGTTTGGGCGCTGTTAATCCATGTTGGAGCTGTATATTCTGCCAATGAAAAGAGTAGCTCCACGTCGTGCGCCTAGAAACGTTTTAGCTATGAAACGGCCAAGAATACGGGAACCTGTCAGAGATCTATACTACATTGTGCCTCTCGCTTCATTTGGGCAATTATATTATATCTATTAGGGGGTCTAATGGTAATTGACGATATTGCTATTATATATGTGTGTGTGCGCGTATTTTATTTATATAAATGAAAAGTACCCTCTTTTTTATCCTTTCAGTTTCCTCTATGATATATTTCTATGACGATAAATTTGTAATATGACAAACAAAGAAAATGATGCAATAATCAGTAATTTAAAAATATTTTACAAAAAAGTATAAAATTAAATATTACGTAGTATATATATTGCTCCACCACGTACATCTGTTAGTTGAACAATTGTTTGTAGTGTTATTAACCGCATAAGCGTAGGATCAACTGCAGAAGTAGTACACTATATTTTATCATTGTATATGCTTATGGTACCTCCCTTTTTTTTTATGACGTAGCCAGTAAAGCTATGGTTTCTTAAAAATACGGTGCCGTTTTTTTTTAGCGTACGTAATATTACGTTGAATGGCGTCATAAAGCGATCAAAAATTGACGGCCGCTTTTACGATGAACTTGAAGTGTAAAGTTAGAAACACCGTTCTTCAGTTGTGTAAATACTGTTCATTTTTCATGTTAAAATTGAAATTTGTAAACTTTTCTTAAAAATCGACGATTTAGGTTTCTTGGAAAATGAGGAGTCATCAGATGATGAAATTAAATATTGAGAAATAGATAACATCTTTAAACGACGTAATAAAGAAGATGTATACGAAATTTTAGTACGTTGTCATCTGCATAATAATGAAGAAAAATTTCGTGAATACTTCTGTTTAACACCAGTGCTGTTCGATTATGTTTTAAGCTGCATAAAAAAAAGATCTAACGTTAAAATCATATAATCGTCGGAAAAAAACAATATCTGCTGAACAAAAGTTGTGTATATTTTTAAAGAGAATATTATAATTATCAAAAGTTCAATAAAATAATTTTTACCTCATATATTATTTGTAAGATAATGTGCTGTTGAATGGCAGAACAACCATTTTAAAACAATATTAGTTCAATGTTTTATTTTTTAAACTGTAGGTACAGATATATTAAGTTTCATCTATTCTATTTTTTCATTATTTATAATAAACTGTATTATTACTCTAACTGATTTATTAGTTTTTACACCAATTGTGTTGTTATCTATACTATTTTTCCATTATTTATAATAAACTGTGTTCCACATTGTTACTGTAATTTCACGTAACAAATTTTGTTTTAATTTCCAATAATCTTTATTTTTTTATATTATATAAAACATCGTGATTTCTTACAAAATCAATAAGTATTTCGTTGTTATCGCTATTACAGATGATTCCAGTCATCTTATTTGAAAAGTCTTGAGTACAAATAAAACCGAAATATTCACCGGTTTATATCACCGTACTATGATAAAACGTTGATAACACTGTTCATCCCCGTAATGACGACCGCTTTAAAAGCAACGTTGCCGCGATTTCACCGTTTTTTTTATACAACAGTAACAGTTCCCGCTTCTTAAGAAAACACCATCGTTTGTTTCCATTGTGAACGTTCTCGTGACGTCATTCAACGTATTATTATCACGGCATCAAAAAATGGCACCGTATTCCTAAGAAACCATAGCTTAACACGCATTTTATTATTTACTATGTAAGATGAAGTCATTTTAAAGACTGATTTTATAAATCTGTAATAAGGAAACAAATTATTCATTAGTTTTTGAAAATCAGTATAATATTTCTTAGCAATCTTTTTTTTTTTTTTTTTTTTAAAACATTCAGAGTTCCTATTTGCGTAGTCCGTTAGATAGGCAATTTTAAATACTTACTATCCTTTTTTAATGCCTACATAAACCAGGTATGCAATATGATGCTTAAAAATCAAAAATGATCCGATTTTGATACTTTTTTCTTCGTTTTACTTGTCTTGAACTCCTAAATATTAAACCCCCTTTGATAAAATTCGTAGTTAATTATTAAAATACACAAGAATATTTTCTCGGTTATTAATAATTTCCAGTAATTTTATACACACACATCATATGCGTGCTCACCTGCGTTCTTGAATGTTATCCCATTTTGCACGTAAAAATAAAACGTACATGCGGTGGTCACCACGTTATGCAACGAACAACACGACGATAATAATGTTATATATGTGTGTATGTGTCGGTTTATTAATTTATATACATGATAAGTGAGCAAGCATTTCAGGCATTTACAAAGAATGAAATGTATATAAAAATCGAAACAATGTATATAATATGTGTGTATTTGTTTTTCATTTTTTATATATACATATTATATCATCATTATTTGTTGTCAGCCCGTAGATTGTTTTGTAGCAGCCTGTCATTTTTCTCTATTTCCTGATAACCTCTTCAGTTTCGTGCAGTTGTTACATTCCAGGTCTTCTATAATCTTCGTCATATATTCGTGGCGATGTCTTCCTCTGGGTTTTTTTCCGTATACCATTCCTTCCAATATGGTTATCATGAGAGTATCGTGCCTCAAAATATGCCCAACCAATTGATCCTGTCTTCTTTATATATTAATATATAAATGAAGTGCTTCGTATGATAAATTTTTCTTTCATTATATATATATATATATAATTAGATGAAAGGTTTTTTAAATTTTGTTTGTGTTACTGTTATGACCAGTATTATTATTATTATTTTAAACATATTAAGTAACTAGAAATATCTTTGAAGACAAAATCGTAACGATATTTATCATATGTATAACGGTAAAACTATATCTGTTCTTAAATGAAATTAAATCATATCTGTAGTATAGTAAACACATAACATTTGATGCTTTTCTAACTAAAATAAAAAAAAAGCTTTACGAATGATCAGCAGCATCATTTTGTCTGATTACTTTATCAATAATCATCACCGCTGGTAAAATGAAAGGCTAACTTGAAATTGATATTGCAGGGTATAACTTTAGTTAGCGAATTAATAGATTATTACGGTTTAAACGTCGTTCAAGCTTATATGAATCATATTCAGAAGAACGCTGAATTGGCCGTTCGTGATTTGTTGCGCAATGTAGGACGTCAAACCGAAGAAAGAACCGGGAAAAATATTCTATCCGCCGTCGACTGGTTAGACGACGGTTCGGTCATCGACGTAACCGTTACAATCGACTCCGAACAAGGTCGCGCTATATTCGATTTTACGTTAGTATCGGTCATTTGTTGTACGTTATGTTTCGTTAAAGCTGTATCGGTTAATAAAAATGCAATCCCAACTTACAAGAATAAACTACTAATACTCGCCCCAATATGGAGATATGGATGCGAATTATGGGGCTGCAGTAAAAAAAAAAAAAAGACAATATAATGAAAATAGAAAGATATCAAAATATTAATCTTACGTTAATCGTCAGTACTCCATAGTATGTAAGGAACAAAACTATACATTATGAGACATGGAGTAGTACATAGCTGACGTAATTGAAAAGATGCCAATCAAACATCAGGAGCGGTTACATAGTTATGATAACTGGTCTGCAATTAGCTTATTCGATAACTCGTCACAGATGTAAATTCGCAGGCTAAGGAGAACTAAGCCATTAGATCTGGCATATGAATGAAAATTATGTAAATTATTAAAGTACTAAATAGAGACTAGTCATTCGACTGTTTATCCTTCATATCATGATCTGTTACTATACCATCTACTCCAAAAAATCGTAATTAACCTAACTAGAGATCGATGTAATAAACGTTATTATGAACGATTGTCGTGAAAATGTCAGTTCGTCAGCATAATTATTCCTTTACTGTTGCGTTAGCTCGGAAGGTTTTGTTTTTTTTTTCTTTCCCCGAAGTCGGCTATTATAATTTCGAGGCTAGGCGCTTTGCCTTCAATTTTTCCTTCTAGTGCATGCAATGCCGTTTTCTCTTATCTTATGCGCTGCGTACTTCCGTTTTCTGCTTAAAATTTTCTGCACTCTCGTTGCTTTAATTAGTAATTTTATTCCTCATATCCTTCGCAAGGTTCACATTTCAAAAGCATTCAACCGTCTTATACTTTCTGCGCTCAATTTCCATGTTTCGCATGCGTAATTTAACACCGATGTGAACTAATCTTAAATCATAATTTAATATTAACTTTTCTGTCTTTCAGTACGTAAGTCATATTTTCAAATTCCCGTTTGGCCATAGCGATTATTGTCTTCACTTCTGCTGTATCTTTTCCATCAAGTAATAAATAGTCGTTTTAATCGTTTTATGTTGATATATATCTGCTGAGAAAATTGACGCTTCTAACTCGTTGGCACGATTTAGATTATCTGTATTTGTAACAATCCCTATCTTGATTACTTTTGTTCCTATTTTTGAAACTCCGAGTCACGGGTGCACTATTTGCCTTCATGGATTACCGTAGAGCCGGTACCGCTAAAATTAAAGTAAATTCTGCAAACTATGTTTATTTTGTTATTTATTTATACGTTTACATGATTTTTCGTAGTCTTAAATTAATAACAAAAATGCGCAGGCACTACTTTGATTAAACTTGAACAATTTGATCAAAATATCTTCAGTTTTTCGAGTGTAATTTAAAAAAAATTGATCATTAAACACTAAAATGTATAATTTGGTTTCATATAGGTGCGGTAATTAGTTATTTATTTCTTTTTAAATAGGGGTACAAGTTACGAAATATGGGGAAATTGTAATGCTCCCCGCGCGATTACATTTTCAGCTTTAATTTACTGTCTTAGATGTATGGTAGGGTACGATATACCTTTAAACCAGGTAAATACATAATGTATATAATACATGCGTTCATACATACATATATATATATATATATATATATATCCATCCAAAATGATTAAAAAATATACAAAAATAAACCATTACCACATAATGAAAGCAAAGGCTGCTTCAAAATAAGGCGATAAGTAATGTTTGTGTCGTTTATCACAAATCGAAAGATATATATATATATATATATATATATATATATATATATATATATATATGTATATATACATTTCATATAAAGTAAAGTCTTATCAACTTCAAAAACGATCCTCAACAACACGAAAATCGATGGAGAGCTGATAAAACAGCGTTGACAATTAAATACTGAGCGGTGAGCGGTTTACTATTTTCTTTCCGAGTAGGCTCCTAATACCCATTCCATATTTGGTAGATAACTGAGTTAGCTGGGGGCAGTGGAAAATTTTAGCGTAGTACTGTGTGGTCCGGAAGTGACAATAAATTTTGAGAGTAATTCAAATTTAATGATTGAAAAAAGACGCTAAAAATTCAAAATTGAATGAATTTTCTGTCGATTGTGAAAACGAATTTTATTTCTTTCTCTCTCATTATTACTACTCAGAAGTGTTAATATTTTGGGAATATCATGACCATGTTCAAAAAATGAATACAACCACTAAAATTCAAAATATCAAAAAACTTAATTTTCTTTATGTAATTAAATTATTTCTAAATTCTCCATTACAATAAAACATTCATTTACTCTTTAGTAATAAAAAAAATATATAAAGTCACTTTCAATCTCTGCAGGGTGACCTTAAAAAAAACAACTATTTATATTTTTTATAATCTTTTATAAAAATTCGGTCGTTTTATTTAATTCGAGACAATTTTGGAAAATTACATGTATGACTAATTTTGAAATGTCATACGAGAGTTGGACATGAGTATAGATACGCTTAATGGATCCTTACTATGAATTGAAATAAATTAGTACAATAAATTAAGTATATTTTTTTTTTTTTTTTTTTTTAAAAAAAAAAAACAATTTGATTCCGTAATTAAACATTTAAGAAACTTAGATTTAGTTCTGAAATATTATTTCTTTTCTAATTACAATATTGTTAGTATGGTTTTTTTGTTTGTTTGTTGTTTTTTTTTAATAAAAATGATAAAACTTTTACTTCCCTAAACTTTCTTCATCAAAATAGCTATTGTAAATAATAAAGTGTAAATAATTATTTGTTATTTATTAGGGATGTTTAACACCGGTACAAATTATAATTCCAAAAGGAAGTTTGCTGGATCCTTCCGAAAATGCTGCAGTTGTTGGTGGAAATGTGTTGACGTCTCAGCGTATAGTCGACGTGATATTTAAAGCTTTCGGTGTTGTATCCGCCAGTCAAGGTTGTACGAATAACGTAACATTCGGAGGTAGCGGTTGGGGTTATTACGAAACTGTTGCCGGTGGCTCGGGAGCTGTAAGTGACGATTAAATATTACAGTTTTACAGTTTAAATTT
The DNA here is from genome assembly GCA_032883995.1 of Coronaproctus castanopsis. Lineage (NCBI taxonomy): Eukaryota > Metazoa > Arthropoda > Insecta > Hemiptera > Monophlebidae > Coronaproctus > Coronaproctus castanopsis. The sequence goes on along the minus strand of CM065052.1, from coordinate 220,763,413 downwards.
GGATTTGTTAAATGAATGAATAAAACTATTGATTTCTGTTGAAGCATCTAACGCGAAATAGTCTAAATTGTTCGGAATAAATTTTTTTAGATGATTATAAATTCTACTTGGTTTCGATTCTGTTCGTAGAAATTTGCAGATCAAAACAATTAACGAGGTCACACACTTTTACGTTGTTAGATAAGAGGAACAATACATTGATAAGATAGTCTAGAAGTTTCAAACCTTTTATGTGCGAATCAAAACAAATAACTTATACTGTCCATCTCCACCACAAAAGAAAAGGTATAATTATCATAAAACTGATTGGAATGCATTCCATAATTCTATAGCCGCAGTCCTCCGATCTATTAATATAGACAGCTCAGAATCGGACAATTACATGCAAATGTTCACAAATAAACTTATTTCTCATGCTAACCTTCATTCTCCCGAAGTAAAGAAATATGTTAATTCGATTCCATGGTGGTTCGCTGAATGCACTTCTGCAATAAGGAAAAAGCGCAAAGCATTAAAACAACTGAAGGCATATCCTACACTGGAAAATCACATCACTTTCCAAAAGTTACGAGCCCAAACACGTTTCACTCTAAAACAAGCGAAACGTAAATGCTGGCAAGATTTCGTAAAGTCAGTTAATCTTAAAACTTCAACTGCAATAGTCTGGAAGAAAATTAATAGTATCAATAGAAAACCACCCCAACACCACTTCCATGTATCCTTATAGATAACAAACTCATACATGACATAGACTCAATCTCCTTCGCATTTGCACGCTCTTTGATTACTCAGGCTACTGATCATCGCACCTACACTAGTGAAAAGAGCAGTAGTAATTTAGATTTCGGCTTTTCTTCTTCAGACGATGAACCCTATAATAGTCTTATCCTAATTAGTGAACTTAAACGCAGAATCCATAATATAAAATCATCATCGCCAGGCCCAGATGGAGTCCATATCTTGATGCTCCAAAGAGCCTCAAATACTGCAATCAACCTTCTGTTAAATGCATTTAATAGCATATGGACATCTCACTCTTTTCAAAAAATCTGGAAAATTTCTGATATTGTACCGATTTTGAAGCCTAACAAAAATCCTATGCTGATTAATAATTACATCTCATTAACATCTGTTATTTGTAAAATTTTTGAAAGAATTGTTAACAACCGTCTCCTCTCGTTTCTCGAGTCTAGACAACTGTTAACCAGCGTTCAGTGCGGATTCAGACCTGGAAGATGTCGACCAACTCATATTTCTAAAGAATTATATACAAAGTTCCTTCATTCCGTCTTATTTGATTTGGTAAAGGCCTTCGACCGGATTGCTGTATACAAGGTTTTATCTACCCTTCAAAACTGGAATATTCGCGGACGTCTTGCTATCTTCATTCGGAACTTCCTTACTGAGCGTCAATTTCGCGTTAGATTAAACGATACGATTTCATCGTTTTATAACCTGTCCACAGGGCTTCCTCAAGGGTCAGTTTTAAGTCCTACATTATTTAATATAGCCTTTAATGACATTATAAATGAGATTGCTCCACCAGTCAAATGTGCTACTTATCCCGATGACCTTGCAATATTTATATCGGTTCCTTATGTCAGTCTTGGTGAAGATTCCTTACAAGATGCTATAAATAAGCTGACTTCCTGGTCCCTAAAACATGGAATGGAGTTTTCTCCTTCTAAAACTTCCGCAGTTCACTTTTATCGAATACGAAACTGACAACATGGACTTAATGTTTACTTGAATTGCATACGCATTAAATCTTCAAACGTCGTTAAATATGTTTGGATAATTTTTGATAACAAGTTAACTTGGAAACCTCATGTAGCGCATATTAAATCGAAATTCACTTCCAGACTTAACATTATCAAAATGCTCTCACACTCAACATTTGGATCAGATCGTTCAATACCATGCTATTATAAAACCTAAAATTGACTATGGCGTCGAAACCTACTAGTAAAAAGGTCCTTTCACCCCTTAACACAATCCATCACATTGCAATCCGACTGGCCATCGGTGCGTTCCCAACGACTCCAGTTTGCAGCATCACATGCGAAGCTGGAGAACTCCCTCTTGATCTAACATAGGCAGCGTTCTCTACTTCTCTCCTTCATTCACTTCTCCTCAAATCCTAATCTTCCCACTCCTCAACCTTTGGCTTCAAATCTTCCCCCTCATTTCTTACTTTTGCTAAACAAATAGAAAATATCCTGTACTCTCTTCATATCTACCTTCCCCCAGTTTTTCCTTCCTCCCTTAACATCATTCCTCCTTGGAGTGAGCACACTATTCCAGTATACCTCAGTCTCACCAAATTTTCAAAGAATCATACTCCTAAAACTGTAATAAAAGCAGCTTACCTAGAAATGATTTCACGGTACCCATCTCATAGTTTATACTTCACCGATGGCTGTAAAAACAAAACGGGAGTAGAAGGCGCTTTCGTTTCCTTCCAGGAGTCTATAGTTCGTTTCTTCACTCTACCCCATTACTCAACAAAACTGGAGTAGGAGGCGCTTTCGTTTCCTTCCAGGAGTCTATAGTTCGTTTCTTCACTCCACCCCATTACTCAACAAAACTGGAGTAGGAGGCGCTTTCGTTTCCTTCCAGGAGTCTATAGTTCGTTTCTCCACTCCACCCCATTACTCAATACTATCGGCGGAATTAAATGCCATCAAAATGGCGATAATGGATATTTCAACCATTGTCGTTGACCAGTCGTTCTTAATATGCACGGACTCTCTTGTATCATTACAATGCCTTAGTGATCTTCATGATCCTAAATTACACCCCCTGGCTAAAGAAATTGGTCATTTGATCATAACTTCTAGTAAACATGTAGTTCTCACATGAATTCCATCGCATGTTGATATACAAGGAAATGATCAAGCGGATAGTGCAGCAAGAGAAGGCTTATCCATTCCCACTCCTGCCTACACCATTGAAAGATCTCAAGACTTTCATAAAATTTTCAGTGCGTAAATCATGGAACCTACAGTGGTCTAACAAACTGCGATCAGTTCGAGACACAACATGCCTCCGGATTCCATCTCACTCGGCAAACAGAAGAGATGATGTTGTACTTGCTCGTCCGCGCCTAGGTCATACTAATATTATCCTACAAAATCTTCCTCCTCCTCTATGTCCAACCTGTAATGTCCTCATTCACATTCTTCTTGAATGTGTGCAATTCAACTCCTAACGTTCTATTCTCGACAGACCGCTCAGGCTAAACATACTTTCCTACACGCAAGATGTTTCCGATAGTTTATTAAATTTTCTTAAATCCTCCAATTTATATAATCTAATTCAACAATCCGTACTTGCAATTTATTCTTCCAACTTTCTACTGATTCTCACTAACCCTACGTTCTCTCCTTTCCCGTGCCTCTGGCCTAGGTGCAGTACATGGCACGTAAATCTACAGGTAACGTTTAAGGCGATTTTGAAATATTTATTTTTTCTTATGTAACGAATTATTATCCGGACCACATAGATTATTGATCTCTTTATGAGACGTTATCGTTGTGTATATAAAAGACGGAAAATTTCCAAGTTAAACTTTTTTACATAACTCGTACAATGGCCATGTCAATGTTGAGTATTTCGCAAATTAATTATGTAGTACACCTATAGGATGAATACTATTACTGTAACAAAAGTGTTGGCATTGTTCGTGGACAGCTAGTTTCAGTTACTGATTTTATAATTATAAATTATTCTAATATTTTTCCATACGTGTGCATAAATACGTTTGAAATTTTCGTTAGTGTACACGTGTATTTCTGTATGCAGGATTACGTGAGTACTTTCCAGTGTAGCGAGCGTGTGTGTGCCTGTATGGAAAATTTGTGTTTTTTTTACTTTATGTGCAAATTCCAATGCGAGAGAGTGTGTGTTTGTAATGAAGTAGTATAAATGTTAATTTTTTGTATTTTACTTTAATAATTTAATTTTTTTTTCTTTCAAAAATTTTTGTTTAATTAAGTTGTATACTTGATTTAATTATTTATTTCTGTGTTTGTATTTTAATTGGCATTAGCTAAATATGAATAAATAACTAAATAAATTTTTTTTAAAAACACGTAACTATGTAAATTTTGTAATGTTTATTTTTCGAATAATAATAATAATAATAATAATAATAATAAAACTAATTACACGATTCCGGCTCGATGTAGGGACCTTCTTGGCACGGCAGAAGCGGCGTGCATGTACATATGACGAATACCCGAATTACCGATCCTGAAATTTTAGAACGTCGTTATCCGATTATATTGAACGAGTTCGGTCTACGTCCAAATTCCGGCGGCGGCGGTCGTTATCGTGGCGGTGACGGAGTTGTCAGAGAATTATTATTCCGAACTAATTTAACGTTATCCATTCTTACCGAAAGAAGGGTATTTTCTCCGTACGGATTAGACGGTTAGTATTTATTTATATCGTCAAATAATCATCATTCAGTGCCGCTTCCGTATCGGAGGTAGGCGACTACTTACCTATGCATGTTTTGTTGTACAGTGTAAGTAGCCTACAAAACAATCGTAATAATTATGGCGCTAGCGCAAATAGACAAACGTACACACCAGGAAGAACTGATTGTAATCGCTTTTGTTGTTACTACATAATGCAGCCCCGCTTGATTTTTTAGGTGTACTTATTACTAGCGCGCACATTATCGCGTGGTGGTGGTTTGCCATTGCCTTGCACGCGATAATAGGAATATTTATATTTGTATTTTCTGATGATAATTTTTGCGTCGCACCTTTCGTGTAGAAGTCCGTGTTCTAAGCTACTAGAATTTTTCCTTACAAAATGAGCAAACATTCAAAACGCGAATTATATAGAACGCAAGTACGCGCTCATTATTATTATTATTATTATTATATAGTCATAACCGTTTATGCGATCGGTATACGAAGAAATTTTTTTTATTTACATTTATTTACCTATGTTCGACATCTAGGTCAATTACGTCTCGATGGTACAATTAGTATGAAGTGTTGTGTATATTACAAGATAGGTTAACACCGAAATGCGTAATATCAGCGTCAAAGTATGTCTCGGATTTCGTAACGAATAGAGAAAGTAGAAAAGCGAAAAATATCATGATTACGAGATAAGATTAAATCCGAATAGAAGATGTAGGAACAAGATTAACGTCGAATAAATATTGTTGGTAAAAAAACTGATGGAGCATCGAAAAAAGAAATTATTCAACGGAGCCCCCCCGTATACACCGGAAAATGCGCAGAATGGAGATGATATAGATATTCGTAATATTATCGCAGTCGTATGCAAGCGATGGCTTCGTTAATTGCAATTTAGACATGAATTAGGAGATGCAATCGGTGATATACAATTTTTTTGTATTTCGGAAAAAATCGTTTAATTTTCGATTTTAATCTTAGGCGGTGAACCCGGGGCGAAAGGAATAAATTTATTGATAAAATCCGACGGACGTATCGTAAGAATGCCGTCCAAAACCGAAGCACATTTGGAACCGGGGGTAATATAATTTTTCTTTTTATAATTCAGATATTTATTTTTATACACGGATATTCGCTCCGTTCGACGTCTTGTTAGGTTATCGAAGATCTACATCTTGCACCGCCGTTTTCCATAAAAGGTGTATGGTCGCGTCAAATGATTCAAGTCGTCTGTTCTGACGAAATCCGCTATCGTATATTTGATAACCGGTACCTTCTATTTTGTGCGCGTATCACGGATAATTAATTTCGTCAGTTTTATTATTCAGACTAGTTCTCTATTCTTTTCCTTCTGGTTTTTTTATACGTTCTAACACTAATTAATTTATTATCTTAACCGATAGTTGTCTGTAAAACCGTTTCGTATGTTCAATATTTAATGTCCGACTTTCTGAAGCGCATAAAATAACGTTGACAATTTTCCATCGTAAACCATTATCGTGATTACGCGAAACGTTCTGTAATTTGATGCTAAATAGGTCGTCTAAATTCTAGTTACGAATTCAAATTTATCCGCTTGTTCTAAGCATTTAGAAATCTGTGTCACGCGATAAGAACGTTGGAATAACTAGCGGCGTTTGTTCAATTTTAATTTCTTATATACGTTTTCTGATACTTTCACGTTTGGTTTTTTTTCCCCGTTAAATTAAATTCGTATTAAAATAAATACAAATAGTTAAAATCATTAAATATTTATATATAAAAAGACAAAGCTTTTCGGCTATATTATCGATTAGACATAAAAATAGAAATTTAAAATATACACAATTTATAAAGAATATAAAAATAAAAATGAAAATATAAGAAAATACTTAATTTGGATGTACAATATTACAAAAAAAAAAAACTATTACATTATAAAATAATATCCGATAGTGAATGTGATAAACAACACGACCAACGAATCAGTAACGTAAAATGTATATAAACAATTACACTAACTAGCGGGAAAAATAAAAACTTTAATCGAAAAATTGATTCAATTTATAATATACTTCTTAAAACGATTAACATCGAAATTTATCGTCGAATTTTAATGAATTATTCTTATCTCTTTTATTATTTTCATTTTTTATAATAGTTTGTTTGTTTTTTTTAATGTTTTTCGTATGTAAAATTTTATAATTTCGGTCGATATAATTTGATTTTTCGTTTTAACTCTGTACAATGTTTTCCGAATAATGAGATTTTTCGTCGTTGTTCGTATATGATGAATTTAGATGTTGCCCGACTCTTTTTTGCTATGTATTCTTTTTCACATCGATTACAATATTTAATTTATATATTCCCGAATAATTTAAATATATTCGTATCTTCTGTTCCGTAGTTACTAAATGATATCGATGATGCGCTATTATTTCTAATTGTAAATCTATGTTATATTTGTATATCGTTACATTGCACACTATTCGAATTAAAATATATAGCTAATATGAAGGCGTAACTTTCGGTTGATGATAAAAATGTACGATTTCGCGTAGTAAATTTCATGCTTAAACGTGTCTATTTTAAAACGAGCCTTATATAGGTAATAAACATATTTAACCGTTTGAGATGTACTTTATAAAATGTCGACAGAAAACTATACATAATTTTCGACGTATAAAATAAAACATTTAGTTCGAATTAAAATTTCATATACCATATAATGCACATCATGTTTGAAAGGATTAGCATTTGGGAACACTACGATCGAACGGGCTCAATTCATTTTATATATCGAAATAGACAATGTTTAATATTTTATTATATGTGTGGGTTTTTTTTCATTTACCGTGTTATTAGGATATATTTAGATTATTGACACCCGGCGGTGGTGGATATGGTTCATCGAACGCTGTTGAAAATGTGATTACGGAATCGTCTAAACAAAAACCGGTATTTCTTGAAAGAGGCAGCGTTTACCAATATCGAATTGAGCAAGAATCGGTGTGAAATTTAATGATTAATTCGAACAGTGAGATGATATATGTATGATATAATCAAGATGTTTTAACCACGCTCAAACTTATGTATGTATATACATATATGTGTATATACCTCTTTTACAGGAATATATTTCTACAAAAATAATCACAAGCGTGAACTTATTTTTTAAACTGGACATTATATCGTCCCATAATATATCATATCATATATATATATATATATATATATGGTGACAGTAAATAGTATAATTAAGAGATATACGTGTTATTATATACCAAACGTGTAACACGGAAACGTAGTTACCAATTATTATATCGACTAATATATATTTTTATTTATACTAATATACGGAAATTTGTTCACTTATTTATGCTTACATTATTCAAATAAAAAAAAAACATTATGTTATTATTGTTTTTAAAAAAAGAAGAGAGAGAATGACAAAAAGAAACTTCAATGTTATTTTGATCAGACGTATGTCTCCATCGAAGTATGAAACATTTTTATTATATTGTTTTTTTTTCTAGCGTGTACGAAAAAATAAAACAATTATTGTTATTCGAAATTTCAATAATCACGTTTGATTTATTTTAATTAATGCATTGCTACGAGAAGTAATTTGCTGGTAATATAAATGGAATTTATTAAATATAAAGTAAAAAAAAAAAAAAAGCATATAAGGATTAAATTTTTAATTGTGTTTTACGTTATTTAATATAATAATAATAAATAATAATGTTATTATGTATTTTTAGATCAAATTTAATCCAAGTAATCTATTTCTGGGGGGAATATAACAATTTTCTACTTTCTTATAAAGTAGTACATGAATGATTTCATTTTTAATTACTGTATAAGAAGAGAGGAGCTTAATTTTTCGTTAAAAAAAAAAAAAAGTATCTAAAATGACAAAATTTAATAGAAATGATAATTAAAAAACGACATTCGTAATTTATTAAAATATTAATTAATTTTCATTTCGAAGTCGAAAAACTAGACAATTCAAAATACCGTTGAAATTGATCGATAAAATAATTATAACGAGCAAATTTTTAAAAATTATAAAATTATCCGACATTTTTCACGAAACGGTTAAGAGTACATTTTAATGGTGTCGGTCGTGAGGAAACAAATAGATAGTTCGTATTCGCTGAAAAGATATCGAAATAAATATAAATATTCAAAAATATTGTAAAAATATATATATATAGTAAACAACAGAAGGAGTTAAAATCACTTTTTTTTTTAAAAATTAAAAATCATAAATCTTTTCGGCTGTAAGCCATTATCAAGTGAATATAAAAAATATATATAAATGTACTAAATATTAGTTTGATACGCAATTTACAAAAATATAATGATAAAACAGTATTTTTATATAATCTAATAGTGAATGTGGTAAACTATAATCAGCAACATAAAGTTTATACATAACAATAATACAATATTAAAATAAGCATAAACAAAGACGTCCAACAATATGAAATTTATACGTAAACAATAACACACAGTCTAAAACAGTTGATGATAAACCGATGGTTGTAATTTCAAATCCGAGTAAGATTATTATGAAAAGAAAAATTAGGAAAAAACCTTTCTTTCAATATATTATATATATATATATGTATTTCTACATCATAAGGTAGATAGCCCGTATAAAACCTGATCAACTATTTTATTATACATCTTATTGGTTATTTCTATAAGTTGCTACACAAGGTATTGGCTATATTTAATATTCGTTGTTAACTTCAAATCGTAAAAGTTGGTTGCCGGAAGTAATCGTGATAAATTAGATAATTGTAATTGTTGATTAGAACTTTTATCTAATAACTTATTCATTTTTTCACTCTATTGATTGGTTGATTAATGGAGCAAATCAAATCCGCAGTTTGTTCTTCCATTCCTCTTTTCTTCTGCTTAGTTGTTTTAATTCCTGATAGTTCTTTGTTCCCATATCCTTCATAATTTGTTAATCTTCTAACCGGTCTTCCTCTTGTACGTTTTCCGTCCAATTTTCCTTCTATTAATTCTGTCAGTAAAATCCATTTATTTCTTGGTTTGAGTTATAGTTTTCATGTTTTTCTTCCTTAATCTGGTTATAAAATTTCTTCATTTGTAATCTTATTCGTCCACTTTATTTTAAGCACTCTTCCCCAACACCCGGTTTCAAAAGCCTCCAGCTTTACGATGTCTACTTTCTGCAATGTCCAAGAGTTTCAGCACCGTAGAGACAGACTGACCACACAAATGTTTTTACGAAATTTTTTGTTACGGCTAAATCTAGTTTTTTCGATGTTAACAATTTTCTTTTCTTGTGAAATGCCGCTTTTGCTTGTGCTATTCGATACCTCATATCTGTTGAACATTTTCCGTTCCATTGAATTACCTAAATGCATGAAACATTCCGTCTGATCTATTTTTTTTGCCGAATTTTCGTTTTGTGCACGTCATGATTTTTGTTATCTTTTTGTTAATTTTCATGTTATAACTTGTTCAGAAGGTTATCTACTACATTTAAAATATGTATTATTAGTACTTTTTCACTTTCCGCTACTATGGCAATATCGTCAGCATATCTTATCATATTTATTTCTTTTCCATTTATCTAATTTCTTTACAATCCATGTTATGTAATTCTTTAATAGCGTGTTCCGTGTATAAGTTAAACAGATACGGTGACAGGTTGCATCCTTGACGTACTCCTTTCCTTAATCTAATAAATATTTATTTTATAAAAAGAATTAGATGAAAAATGAAACACGCTTACTCCGTTTATTTGAGAATGGTATTTTTAAATTTCACAACTATCCCATCGCTGAAAAATTGCTTAAAGTTATAGCGATGCCGAAACAGGCAAACGATGCTTCACGAATTACCGACATTCGTCCTGTCAAGTCTACTTTGTAACTGAATACAAGAGCCTTTTAAAACCATAATCAGAAGAACTAAAAAATATGAAGTTAGATTATCAATCTCGAAGATAAAAAATTGTATTACATTAAACCGAAATATATTAAACATTTTTTAAATCTATTCAATCAGAAAATTGTAAAAATTTACACGTAATAGTTAAGTATTTTTATTTTTTCACAATTTACGCAAAACAAACCTCTGAAAATAAAATGATCAATCGTATAAATAATAAAACTTCAGTAAAGAAAAAATTCCACGCGTATTTTAACGTCGGCCAGTAACGATGGGAACAACATATAACCGGGTACGCTATCCGAATGTTACTTTATACCAGTCATAAGTAAAATAAAGCCATCCCTTCCATATACCAACTTTTTAATCACAAAACTTAATCATAAGACTTACCTACTAATAACACGAAAGTCTTCGACATATGATATATATGCAGTATGTTTGCCATTGCGCCGCCGCAGCAGATTTATTCACGTACAACCTTAATGCGCAGATAGATCCAGACTTGCATGATGTAATTATTTAAAATGTGATTCATGGTCTCTGTGGGAACATTCGATTGTAAGGATGACGGTAAATGTTCGAAGAGTTATCAACGGGAATTAGTAGGAGGAACAATTACCGGAAATAATAGTTTTTCACAGTATCGTAGCCGATCGACCGCAGACAACGGAAGATCAACAATTTCAATAAACAAGACATTAAAATTAATAATCGCTATAAATTGTTTCGTACTCACCGATCTTATCAAAGATATTAAACCCTAATGTTGAATCTTGCCATTCCGTAAAATCTGTCAGATACTTCTGTAAATACGCAATTAAAGAAAGTAACATGTTTTGTGGTTGAAGTATCTGCAGATGACGAAGTTACCGAATATCAGTTAGGCCGGTTTTTTCCATTCGTGAAAAATACAACATTGTGGTAAGCCATGCACTTAAAAAATGACCAAAGAATGATATGGGATCTATCTCATCATCATTATCATTAAGTGTCGTCTCCGTATCGGAAGTAGGCCACTACTTACCTATACATATTTTGTTGTACAGTGAAGTAGCGTACAAAGCAATCATAATATTTAGCGTAGACACAATGCCCGGAGGAACTGATTGTAATCGCTTTGTTGTAATGTCGCAGTGTAGCCCCCGCGTGTTTTTATAATGTACTATGCGCGTATCTAATCGATATAAATTCGCGATCAGCAAAAGAAAAGTGTCATATATTACTAAATTAATGTAAATAGAAAGTGTTGGTCTTATATGAAAGATAAGATTGAAATAACCCCCGCAACAAATTTTTTGTAGTAATTTTTGATAGAAACGGACCGGGTATGAGCATATCAAATACATTAGTAACAAGGGTATGTACGGATGATAAATTAACTTAAGATAGCGCAAAAACATTCGGGGCACACATTATTGCGTACGTACTTCACATTAATAAGAAATATACCCGATTGCGAATGTTTATGGGTCGGGAAAAGATCCGTTTATGAATAGTATCCGAGGTGTATAAAATATCGCAATACGAATAAGCACCAAGGACTAGCCCAATTAATTTACAAGTCGAGGTTCCAAAAATTATTATAGCGAAATATTTGGGAACAATTAAGGTGATAATCTATATTAAAGAAATAATAAATTTTAGGATATAGAACGCCTTAAAACAAGTTGTTCAACCATCATTTACAGTCTGACCAGTTTTCGAAATGTGTAAGAAATAATCCGACAGGGGCGTAGCCAGGGGATGGTTTTTTTAGGGTCTGACCCCCACCCCTTGGAATTAATCTGATAATAACAAAATATATATTCGTTGTTAAATGCCATTTTGCATTTGTTCAACCTATTTTCTTTTTTTTTTATTTTCATTTATTTTATCAAGTAAATAAATAGTTTTGTAATATAGAAGGTACTAGAAGAATAGTGTAAAAAAAACGCGAAGAATAGATTTTAAATTTTAAATTTAGTTAAGTATTATTAAAAATATAAAATCATTATTTATCGTTTATTTTTTCGCGAAATTTATTGTAACCATCTCCTTCTTTCCTCGATAACATACTATTAGTGTGTTCCAGTGACTTTAAATATTTCTGCCGTCTATTCCTTCTAATAGAATTACATATTCGACGTCTAATAAGTATAAAAATAACTCATTTAGAGTTGGATTGCTTTAACCTACTTCAGTTTTGGTTATTTACTTAGAGTTCAATTTAACTCGGGTTTACTGTTATCATTTAGTTTTATTTGAAGCCCCCTCTTCAACCAAGTCTGGCTACGCCACTGTAATCCGGAATGATAAAATATTACGCTTAAAATCAATTGTCAAAGAAATATCGCCGACAGAAATAAGGAAAATCAGAGTTCCAGGTTGTCTTAATATATATAATCCACCGATGCAATAGAGTCGAATATATTCGGTCCGTCCGAGATAGGATGAGTGTTTTTATTTGCAGTTGCTACTAGTTAATGTTCGAGGTCCGTTCAAATATTTACGAATTTTTAATGGGTTTACAAATAAAACGCTTAAATGGACAACAAAATGGAGACTGACCGAATGTTACTTATAGTCCGTACTGCTCTATATGGAGTAGAAGCCTGGACAATTAAAAAGTCGATGATAAATAAACTGCCTTCGAGGTGTGGCTTTACCGAAATATAAGGTTATCATGGGCGGATAATGTTTCGAATACAAAGATTCCGCAGCGATTAAATAATTTTAAAAAAAAAATAGAACCGGTGAATATTATAAAAAGACGGAAATGGAAGATTCGACCTACTATAAATGATCATTGAAGGAAATAGGAAAACGGGAAAGTGGTATGGAAAACCTGATTTGAAAACACGAAGGAATGGACAGGTCACAACACAGAAGCCTTAATATTATCTGACAGATCAGAAACCGAAATAACCAACTTCTATTGAAGATATGGTACTAGAAGAAGAAGTCGTATTAAAATAATAAATATCACTTTTTTTTTTTTAATTTCAGTTCAACATATTATTATAATATTCGGTAATGATTATTATCCGGGGTTTAATCATTTTCCAATTTATATAATATTCGAATAACGGCAACTAGTAGTCGATTTGATAAATAAAATTAAAAATTATACCATTTTTAAATATGCACCATATGTACACCTGTTCCGTGTATACATGGCAGACGTGTATATATAAACGTGCGAGTGATTTACGGTTCGCACCGATAGTTGTCGTATGTTTAATGAAATAATAAAAATGTAAACAAAACGAATAAACATGTGTAAGAATCTACATATATATATATATATAATATATGTATATAGTACACAGATAATGATGAGTTTAGTTTCGGAATATTGTCGACAGAAGGAACGGGGCCTATTTAATAATAAAATAAGCGAATAGAAAATTTTGGCAGGAAATATGTTTAAAAATGAAAAATAACCAAGCCAAAAAGATAGACGAACAAAAAAGAAATTAGTACCATATAACAGCTCTGCTCGGCATTGAGAATCTAGATCAGCGATGTTTTATCATCTCTTAACGAATTAACGAAATGGCGAGAAATGGTGAGGCCACGATCGGGCGGCTGAGGAGGGGATGGGCTAAATTTTATATTACGGATGAGACGGTCTTCTTCTGGTGGTTAGCCAGTCAAGTACGAAGCGCTTTTTCTTCAGTCTTCTTATCTCGGCGGCGCTGGTTTCAGTTATTTGTTTGTGCGCTATAATTTTCGATATTTTTCGAAATATTTCGGAATTTACCGTAACTTTTCTAGCGACGATTTATTTCGGCATTTTATTATTATTATTTCTTTATTATTTACCAATTTTCATCTCTTTGTCGCGAGTTGATATAAATATAATCGTGCGCGAGAGTACATTTACGTAAATCTATTTTTTTTTTCCTCGTTTACTAGTGAACAGTATTAGTAATTAATAATTAATAACTAAGAATTCATATTTAATATTTAATATTTAATAATTATTAACATTAATTAATAATAATAATCGAGAAGTACAGAGTCGTTCGCTGAATTATTTTTATTTATAAAGTGTTTCGAATATTTTTAATTCTCGTTAAATTTGAAATTCTATTTATACACGTACACGTTAGTTTTGGTTATCCGTACTATGCGAGCGAGTGAGTACGAATTAACTGGGAAAGTTGGGACATTCGCGGAATTTTTCCGATCGTAAGCGGGTAGGTAATAAATTTTTTTTCTTAAATTCGCGCTTCACTAATAACGATACAAAAGAAAATATCTATTATCAGCAATCAGATATATATATATATATTTATATACTTTTTTAAATATAATTTTGAACGTAACCTACGGGGGTATATAACTTGATATAGCTAACATTAAATAAGCCTTAAACCAATTATTATATCGCGTATGTATCTGACAAAGAAAATAATATTTTGTATCCGGTAATGCAAATTATTACATTCAGATACATTGAGCTATATCTTCGTATCTTATCCTAAAGCCTGTGTTACATCATTGATCGGATGTAGGACTACCCTAATCTTCTTCATCGACAACTATCCTGCGTTTCACGAAGCTTTTGTTTCCCTGCGACTGCCACAATATCACCCCGTCCACCTTCTAAGTAGTCTCCATTGAATAAGTTCTTTTGTCCACCTTCCATCTTATTGCCTACCAACATGACCATCCCACGACCATTTGTTCAATATCTTCATCGTGACTCTTTTTAAATTTGGAATGTGGGTGTTTGAACAATCGTATAGCAATGGAAAAAAAAAGCTTTCAACGATAAACATTTTCTCTCTCTCTCTCTCTCTCTCTCTATATATATATATATATATATATATATATATATACTTTGTGTTTATGTAAGCGTGTGTACAAAAATCAGAATACACGAAATTACATAAGCTTTAACACATATATCCCCATACTAATACGTGCATAAATATATATATATGTGTGTGTATGTGCTGTGTACGTATATATATATATATATGTATATGTATAAAATATGAATTATACCTTTGTGCATATACAAATATATACGTATGAGGATGTATATATATACACCTACATATATATATGAAGTCGTTATATGAAGCGAGATAAATATTTTTTTTTTATCTCCTTCACATCTAGAACTGATCAGTATAGTCATCTACCAGATATTAACGATGACAGTATCATGATTTTCAAGATCTGCCCATCAGCACGATCTCGATCTTATCTATTGAACTTTCATACTACATCAACAACGTTTCTCCTTTTCAACCACTTGCGACCTACTGTTTGTTGTAGAAGGTTTAGGTGCTTTTCTACGTCCTTCCAATTTCGACAAATGATTGGAGGTAGCTAAATTTATTTCTTCTACAACGTACTTTACTTGTAGATCTCGATGTAGCGTATGGTTTGATACATACCATGGTGCTCCCACCAACGTCCTCAGGATCTTGCTTTCATAGCGTTATATTAATGTTACTTTTGGACGCACATTTTACTTATAGCGTATGCAACTGAGGGGATAATTTGAGAAAATAAACAAATGTTATCGAATAGTTTGAAGTATTCTCGTGAAAACTTGTACTACATAAATCATCATCCTTAAGTCCATTGTCTCGCGTAAGGACGCGGTAACGTCCAATTTTAAAGTTTCCCCCTAATTATTTCTATGCGTTGCTGTGCGTGGAAAGCCATCGCCACGTTGTTTCCGGTTAATGGCTTAATTTGATAACTCCATCGTAATGGCGTTTATCGTGCACCCATGTATAGCGATTCATCCAACGGACTGCATATTCCTCTAGCTATGACATATATACGTATCCCGATTTATCTTCGGCCGTGGACCGATTTCTATCTTTAGCTTCTTCGAAAATTGCTTTCACACATCTATCGGGCGTACTTAATTGGCGCTCCTTCTAGAAGAGGTGCGTTCACGGTGGATGTAGACTTTTCCCTTTCTTAATAGATTGCGTTTGTCGTCGTAAATTTCAAATTTAAACGACGATACGCTCGAGAATAGACGACGTGGGTACGAAATTTTTTTTTTAAATTCGTCGCGAAAAGAGATTTTCTTAAATTTACGGATTTTTTTCTGATTTTTTTTTGTTTCTTGTAGTAATTAACTTATTAATCAGCTGACGATCACACGTGTTTCGTTCACTTTCATTCTTTAGCGCGTCCGAATCGTCCTGATGAGGAGATCGGGTGAGATGGCATATCTAACAGATACAAATTCCACGTTTGTACTTATAATTAGATTTCTCCAAGACAAAAAAATTCATTTGGTCGACCTGATTTTATATATATATATATATATATATATACATATAAAACGAGAACCAAAAAAAGCTAAAAAAAAACACGTAGACTATTTTTCTTACACGGGTTTTTGTGTTTTTTTTTTAATAAGGGAAGACATGTAACGAGAAAAGCGTACGTGGGCGAGATAAAAACAAACATGATCGAGATTAACGCTCACACCGACTAATTCATACATATTATGGAAACATACATGCACACATATACACACATGCACACATATACACACATGTACATACATATAGTGAATGTATATATGTATATAAAAATAATAAATAATTACATAACACGCACATATATAAGATGCATATATTGTGTATGTGTGTGTGTGTATTGTAGGTGGTTTCGGGAAATGGACAATGTAGCTCGCCAATGAATACACAAATATTTGCCAGAAAACGTAAAAATTGAAATGCGGAAGTTGTGTACACTGATAATTCCACCCCTACTCATACTTGGAAATTGAATATTGTTATTATATGTATATACATATATGTATATATATAATTTAACAAAACAAAATAAAAACAATGTTAATCACTATAAAATTTATTTTATGTATGCGAAGCTTTTCAACTATAAAGTCATTTTCAAGCGTATTTGCTTGAAAATGACTTTATAGTTGAAAACTTTTTTCGCATATATAAAATAAATTTTGGGTATTTGCTTCAAAATGACTTTAGAGGTGAAAAGCTTCGTATATATAAAATAAATTTTATAGTGATGAATATTGTTTTTATTTTGTTTTGTTAATTCATAAAATTACTACTTTCCAATACATCGACATTATTTAAGTTGTATATTTAAAAATAATCGGAGCCGAAAAATATCTTCGTAATTGTAATTAAAAAATAGAAATAAAATTCTCATCAATTTCTATCGAAAACTAAAGAGTTATATAATAAAATATTTAACCCGTTTCGATCGTGCGTTACCAATTTACGAATTCTACTGTTAATATGTTTTTGGGTAGTAAATTATAAAATTCCGACATCAAATTATACATTTTATCATAACACGCGTGTTTATTATACGATTCTTTCTGCTTGTTAGGTGAAGAAGTGTAGATAATTTTTAACGTGCTCGTGTAAATATTTTCGAAATTGTGATATTTCACGTCAGCTAGATGATAATAAATTCTGACAATATTAAAATTTCATATGTACCGTATAGTGGACATCGCGATTAAAAAGGTTTAACGGTTAATCGGCGTCAGATTATTTTTCATTTACGACACAAGGTACTCCTTACTATACGTGGTACGGAATTAGTGGAGAATGCGAATAAAGTAACCTCATTTTGCATACGATAAATAATTATATGACCGTATCGATCGAAAATGTATCTCGCAAAATTGACAATTTCGTTAGCGTTGTTTTACAAATTCGTGTATCGTTGCGTAGTAAGGATTGAAACGTAAGAAATAATCAAGCGAAACTAAGTGATGACGACTTATCGCGACGTTCACATTTCGCGACGATTAAATATTCGTTCTCTGCTACAGTGTCTCAGTGGGGGTTAAAGATGCCATTTTTAAAACGTCATTTCCATAACGTGTGTGAAACGACGGCCGATTGACTGAACTCGTCAGAAATCTAGTTGTTCAATCGGCAAAGATCTCCCGTGTTTCCTTTGTAGGATTGCACTAGAAAGTGGACATGAAATTTGCGCTGTACAACACAAAGCTGCAAAACTAATTACCCGAATGGTGTTATCCAATAATGAACAAGTTGCAATTATGTTTCTTGTAGGAGCGAGGAGGACAGTAGCCTCTAAGTAACGGTTATAGATAGTTGAACTATTCGATTGCGTTACCAATTTATTGGCTGGAAAGCTGTGTAGGTCTTTGGAAGGAACGTTATAGAAAAGCGCATAGTCTCGTGTTGATCGTACGTCGGCTCGGGGATGGCGAATGACCTTTCAATAGTTTCACCGACTGAATCCAACTATAGAAAAGAAATTACGCTCCGTAAAATCATCGACGAAGGCGTTCGTCGCATACCGAGGAAACGGAAAAGGTATGATACGCTTACTCTGCTTATTTGCACTCGTACCGGTTAAACAAGGGACGAGAGTTTAAGCCGTTCCGTTGCGCAACTGTCGGATATCGGTTGAACGTCTACCGGTCGAATGTCCCCAATTTATTATAACCCAACAGAATACTATCAACTTCTTATTTTACTTTTAAATACATTTTAAAACGTTCGAACGATTTATTTTATTTCGCGGACGAATTATGAAAATATATTTAATCTAATTATAAAAATATTTTTTTTTACTAAATAGTTCTAAATGAACGATACAATTTCATTCCCTATAGACGATTGACGTATATTTTCCTAATTCGAACGATATACTCGATAATAATCGTTTCGTTCTTAGATTTCTAAATGCTCAATTTATTAACGGTCGGGCTGAAGAAAGAGGAAACTGTATGGCGTGTCTGCGGACACGGTTTACCAAAGCCTCTGCCATGATATAATCGCAGACGGATAGTTGTAAATTGCAACAGAATTGGCAAATAGCAAGTATAACGAATTTAATAGATCAGCCATCGAATAAACAAGAAATAGGAAAAATTTTATAATGATATTAAGAATATAAATTTGATATAGATGTTATTAAAATTATAGATATCGTAGAATGTAATTAAACAATTGTAAATGGAGTTTATAGCGAAAATAAACTTAAACGTATTTCCACCTCAAAATTTTCGAAAAATAAATTTTTAATTATTAAATAAATATATTATTTAGAAACGAAAAAAATATATTATTTAGAAACGAAAAATAATATATATATATCACGATATGCCTATATCAACCCACTGCTGGGTTTAAGCAGTCCTCAAACTTTTCCAACGACTCCTATCTCGTACGGCTCGGATCCAATTGATTCCTGTAACAATATCATCTCGCCATTAGGTCTTCCTTACGGACGCCGGCTGCCAATGGGCCACCACTGTATACCCGTTTAGTCCATCTTTCATCCTTTTGTCTTGCTAAATGTCCGGCCCATTTCCATTTTAGCCTGGTGATCCGTCCACTGCGTCTACCAATTTCGTCTGTTCCCTAATCCATGTAACCGTCTTGCGATCTTTGAGCTTGATTCCGAGGATAATACGCTCGTGAGCCGTTTGAGTCTTCCTAATACTTCTAGCTGTCCCTTTAGTAAGGCTCCATGTTTCAGCTCCATACGTCAAGACTGGCATCACGCATTGATTATACAGTTTACTTTTTAGACTATTTGGTATTTCTTTATTTTTAAAAATGTTTCCTAATTTCCCAAATGCCATCCGGGCAAGAGATATTTTTCTTTTCGTTTCCAGTTGCATTATATTATTCTTATCCACAGTAATTTCCTGTTCCAGGTATACGTATCGACTTACGCGTTCAATTTCTTCGCCATTTATAGTTACTGGCGTGTCTTTCGCGGTATTCATCATTATTTTGGTTTCAAAAAACCAAAATATATATATTATATATATATATATATATATATATATATATATATATATATATATATAAAATATAAACGCGATTTACGTTTGTAATTATGCATTATATTCAGTTGGGTAAAATTTAAAAGTCGTCTACAATCATCTTCACTTCGTTATCTGATTACAGATGTGATCATGCGATTAAGTTCTGCCATTTATTCCTATATACTGCCCATTAGTTGACGCATTGACATCCCCGTCATCTCTTGTATGTCATCTACAAAACGAGTCGGCGGACGTCCTCTGCTTCCCTGGAATTACTCCTTGTGTTATAATCATCTCTAACCCGTTTCGTCTCGTGATATGTCTAAATAGACATCTTCTTTTTATAGTTGGCGCTAATCTATCTTTTTGTTCCATCCTAAGTTGTTGTAGTATTGACATATTCGTCTGATGTATGCGCCTATAGGAGCATATTTCAAATGCCTCCAGTTTTCTATTTATCGTTTTTGTTATTGTCCATATCTCAGAACCATAAAACGGTATGGAAAATGCCAAAATTAATCATCTCTTTTTCATCATTATATTTATAGAATGCTACAATATCTTATTTAGTTTTGCTACTAATTCATTTGGCCATCCAAATTCACCGCGCAACTTTCTTTCTATCGTTTCCATTGTTGGTAATATGCGCTCCTAGATATGTAAATTTTTTTTTTTTATATATATGTCAGGCACTGACGTAAATATTGTAGGCAGTTTCTTAGCTCTGTCAATAGTTACAATTGTACATTTCTGCCGATTTAGTTTTAAATTCACTTTCCAACTGAAATGTTCTATTCGTCTTAGAAGTTCCGCTAATTCGCCAGTTAATTTTTCATCAATACCACCGTATCGTCTGCGTATCGTAAATTGTATATGTTTCTTCCACCCATACTGCCCTTCGGTTACCTGCCTCATAATCCATTCGCTATATATATATTGTATAGCAAAGATTGCCCGTGCCCTCTTACTTGTTTTAATTCTTTTAGATAGTTGACCTTCTATTTTTATATTTCTTCGTATAAGTTTTTTATTAGAGTTATTAAATGCTGTTGTATATTGAACTGTTTTAATCGATTCGCTATAAAAACCAAAAAGGCAGGTTTCTCGTACGAGTGGAACAAAAATAAAATGATTCCGCCTGTTTCAACAAATACCGCTGAAAGTTGCTATCAGATTACGTGTCGTATATGTCGTGAACAGGACAATATGTATATATACATATATACATATACATATATTATATATATATATATATATATATATATAACTGCACAAAAATTCTCTGACAGCTTGTTGCTTTTATAACCGACAGCCAACAACATATAACAGGAATTATACACTGTACTTGATTTAGACATCGGAAGAGGATGCTAATTTCTAACGTCGGTAGGGTAATATTTTACTTCTACTGGCGGTATATGAAATTTAACGCAAAACTCCTACGCAGAGAGGACAAAATTTGTAAACAAAGTAGACATTTCTTAACCGCAGCAGAATTTCATTTTGCGGTCTTCGATGTTAAGCTGTCCACACACTCATATACCGTTTATGTTCGTTATACACAACGAAACGATCATTTTCCTTATTACCTTCGTTATTTATTATTATTGGAACCTGTAGTTTTCGGTTAAATTGGATTAGTAATGTTTCCTTCATTTTGAGCTCCCTCTGTTTCACATTTCTAGGTCCCTGCTCAATTTAGACGTTTGTTCTAATTTGCTTTTTCAAAACTACTTTATCGTTGCTTCTAAACTACTTGTCTGACCATACAAGTTGAACTATTTTAATTAATATATATATACTAAATATATTTATTTGGAACGTGATAAATAAAAACTGCGACGAACGAGTTAGGATTTTATACATACATACATATATATCACCGTCATCATCGTATTGTTCGTCCCGAAATTCGCGACTGACCATTGTACGTTTATTAAATGGGCCAGCATTCAAGGCACTAATTATTAACTCAGATTTTCATGCGTATGATGTACGTAGTCGGGTGCAACTGTGTTCTTCGTGATTTGGTTAACAGTCGAGCGCTCTAGCAACTATGCAACCACGTCATTTATATATCGCGGAACACACTTCGCGTTTCTCCGCAGTTAATACACTGGCATCAACTATTACGGTGGTACAGTTCAATAGTAGAGGGCTCCGTGCGAAAACCAAATGGATGATTCGATAGTACATCTAGGCGTTTTATAATTGGGGCGATACGATTTTAACTTCTCCTTTGATAATGAGGAGAGTAAGTTGATGGACCGGTATGATAAAACATCGGATCGCGATTTCCCTATTTTATGAACCGTGACACTAGTGTATTGCATTCTTGGAATTACATTAACGATATAACAAAAGAAGAACAGCCGCTTTTTGTAGCAACCGCGAAATTAAGTAGTTTTATCAAAGTCAACAACTTTAAGTAACGGCACATTACGAAGTTAAAACGTGAACTTTTCTTAGAGAAAATGTCGGAGTAGCGTGTTCACTTTGTACGTACCACACACACATGATTCTAAATTTGGCCAGAGTTAGGTTCGATCGCGTAATCGAATGAGCTATATCTCACGGACGCCACAGTGGGCACATTTAAATTTCATCTCAGTTCCACGCTTTTGCACTCTTTTTATACGGGTATGATCGGTCATATCACTCGGTTGTAGTATACATATTTTATAATACTCCCCACTTGTCATATACGCGATGTTTATGTACATACAGACGGAAAACATTTATTTTCATCGCCATTGTCGGCACCGCGCGAGAATGGCTCATTCGGTTCATGATATTTATATCAACATCGCTAGTAAACTTCGACGATACACGTAAGGGTTATATAAAATTTATCAGATTTAGTAGGAAATGTCTATTTTCTCTCAATAGATAACGTTAGTAAATTTCATGTTTACAATAATAATAAAGTACATTTCTAACGATGTATCTATCGGTGTATAATATATACATATAAATACAAAAATATATATAATAAATATCTATAGACGCTATATATATCTCTGTATAGAGGAAAAAGCAGATTTAGTTGTGTAAGCGATTTTATCATGTTGCCTATGTATAACCGCATCGTCATCATCACCAACTTTGGAACTAAGTAGCAGTTCTGAATGTTGTGGCAAGCCTGTTTAAAAAGAAAAAAAATGAAAAATAAAATAAGAAAAGAGCCACCGTCTGCTCGAGGCTTCATTTCGAACGCCGGACACGTTTCTTTAAGAACTTTCTCTTTACCGGCTCAGTCCGAACATCCCGATCGTATTAAATCGTGTTTTCCACTAACACGCGTCAATTCTACTTGTAGGTTTCTACCATTTTGACAGGATACTCTTTTTGTTACATTACGAATTGGCTCCTAAAAGCTTCAACTGCCGACCAAAATACTCTCCATAAGGGGTGAATATTATTGCATCCCTACCCAAGGATATATATATATACAAATATATAAGTATATAGTGCGATAAGGGATTTTTTACCGGATTATGAGACTGTTAAATAATTCATATATACATATATATATATATATATATATATATATATATATATATATATATATATATTCCTTTGGATTTATCTTTCACACTTTTCTATAACTATGTAAACATTATAACTGAATGTATACACACACACACACACATATATACATATACACATTCATAAAGATATAAAAATTACAAACGTTTTAATCAATTCTCATTTTGATGTATAATTGTGTTACCAATAATCCAATTGCAATGGTGCCCGTTATATAAGAAGTGGCTAAGAGTCATCAACCCGTTAGGATGATATATCCAAGGAAGGTGCAGGATAGAGACAATTGGAAGGAAATGGGGAAAACCTACATCTAGCAATCGTAATCGTAGTCTTAATAACTATATATATATATATATATATATATATATATATATATATATATATATATATATATATATATGTGATGAAAAAGTATATAAAGAGCATGGCTAATTATGATTATAAAATAATGTGTGCGTTAAAATGCGAGTGAAACTGAGTGCACATTAGCGTTTCTTCTAGGAATAAAGTTGACGAAACGAGACCTGTACATTTTAAGAACTGAAGATAAATTTGAAGGAGCGAAATATAATAATTACAATGTGGTGAAACAATTTAGAAACTGACCAGATTTGGATTGCGTAGAGGTATTGAGGGAAAGCTTACATCTAACAACAGTAGATCGATGTAAACAATTAGATAAGATCTGCACGGCGTACGGTATTCATCGAAATTACATTTGCGTTGCTACATCCAGTGCGCTTCACTGAAAATTCTGTCCGTCTCTGAATTCATCGAAGTAGATTAAAGAGAAATAATGATTTTAATCAAGAATTTCGAAAAAAATGACCAAAAATAAAACAAATTTATTTACTGCCGGGAACCGTATGCAAATAACAACCTTACAAATTACTTGATGTACTCAGATGAACCTAAATACAAATGCCACGAAAATAAAATACATTTTATATATATATATATAATGAATTATATTACATTTTTATAAAATGCTTATCTTAAGCTTCATTTTCGTATTGTCTTCTTCATGTCTGGCTTCAATCGAAAATGATCTGAAAATATTTTACATTATCTTTTAAACATGTAACAGTAACAGGCATATCTAAAGAATTCTCATACCGATGTTCTACTCTGTTCCCTTCAGTTTTTACGATTTTTTGCATAATTGCATGTGTACTCTTCCGAAAATTATATCGATTTTACTTTATTATTGCCACGACTTTGCATACGATCACAAATGTAAAACAATTTATTATTATTATATATATATATCACACTATCACGATATGCCTATATTAACCCACTGCTATGTATTGGCATTCCCCACGCCAAATCGTATTTATAGGTCTGAACGATATACCTGTGTAGATATTTTTACTATTACTATCTCGTTTTAATTAAGTCTACGGAGTATATTATCGCGCACGCAGGTTGCCAATTGATTTTCTTGTCTTGCTAAATGTCCGGCCCATTTCCATTTATTCCTGGAGGTTCGCTCCACTGCGTCTAACAATTTCTTCTATTCCCTAATCCATCTAACCGCCTTAGGATCTTTTGAGCCCGATTCCAAGGCTAATGCTTTCCTATATATATATGTTCGGGGGTGTGTGTGTGTGTGTATATGCATATGTATATGTATACATATATAATGTATTTTATTTTTATGACATTTATAATTTAAGTTTGTCCGAGTAGATCAACTAATTTGTAGGGTTGTTAATTTTTACATCTGCTTCTACAAATAAAATAACATGTTTGACCTTGGAGTGCGCACCGTAGCGGACGAAAAGACGTCTTAGCGAATAGCAAACTCCGGCTCAGGCATACAAAACTTGCGCATGGACACCGATTAAAGATGAAATTGACTCCAAATTGTAATATACGTAACATTATTAATCGTATCCCAGTATGGTTCCATTAAATCGTCCATTCTTCCTTACAATATCTTCACTAGTAATAACTAATATTTTCTGCAGATTAATTACATTCGTCTGATACACTAAACTATTCGATTTAATATAATTTTTTTCATTTTCCGTCTTTACCCAATAGTGCGTTCGATGTCTGCAGTTACTTGAGCAGCACTGTTTCCATCGAAGGAGGCCTCGGTGGAGCTAGTTTATTGCTTAAAATCTAGGTGTTATTAACAAGAACAGGGGACTAGTGCGCTTGAAGCTAACTAATTATAGACGTGCATATAAGTAGCGTGTAGCTGAAAAGTAAGTAAAAGCATACGTGTAATAGTAGTCCGCTACTTGTATACTTAATCTAAGGGCAATGATGGGACGAAAAACGTGTGCATGAAGAAAGGAGTCTGTGAAGTGCGTAGTAGTAATTAATAATAAAAATAAATATACAATATAAGGAGGAAAAATACAACTTCAGAAACAAAGATACCAAAATATATCTTGCCGATAACGAAATACACCATTTCAAAAATAAAAATCTGAGAAGAATATGTAACTTCGTTTTCCGTAATACTTATTTCATTCCCAATTATTATAACACACAATTTATTACTGGACACGGTAGTTTCAAAACTTATTTAAAACGTTTTGGTATTGCTGAAACTGATAACTGTATTCGATGTAATTTTGCGGATACGGTTTATCACATCTTGCAGGGGTGTAATTGTAATGATATTGTAATAGAATGTAAAGCAGAAGAATTGGTAAATAGTAAATATAAAGAATTCAACGTGTGAGCTATTGAGGAAATAAATCATAGAAAAAATTATAATTTGATATACTAAGATTTAATGTTCTTATATTGTTATTTTCACTATTCATTTTAGATGATAATAATATTATATCGAATTAAAAATGTAAGTTAAGATTGTAAATGGAATTTAGAGTGGCATTAAACTTAATTGGATTGTCACTTTAAGTTTCATAATATAAAGTTGTATTTTTATCAAATATACTATTTTTGAACAAAAAAAAATGTAACTTCGTTGCATGTTTTATTACTTCCTGTTTTATCACATCAGTAACATGTAGAACATGCAGGTCACGATGCAAAGCTTTGTTCGATACAAACCATGGCGCATTTGCGATGGTTCGTGTAGTTTTATTCTGGAATCGCTGCATTAGTATTATATTTGTTCTAGCACTGCAGCCCCATATTTGACAGCCGTATCTCCAAACAGGGGCAAGTGTATATGGTGATTTTATTATCCAAATGTAGCTTTTCGAATATCTACCTATTAATCAGTATATTTTTTGTGAACTTTTATATTTAATCCGAGACAATTAATAAGTCTATAGAAGCTGTTGGTTGCACGTAAATCAGAATATTTTTCAATATTAGATTTAAGAGAATTATTTCAATACCGGCAAATCGTATTTATAAGTCCGAACGATATACCAGTGTAGATATTTTTACTATTACTATCTCGTTATTATTACCCGTAGATTACCTGTAGATATTTACGTGCCATGTACTGCACCTAGGCCAGAGGCACGGGAAAGGAGACAACGTAGGGTTAGTGAGAAAAGGTGGAAAGTTGGAAGAATAAATTGCAAGTACGGATTGTTAAATTAGAGTATATAAATTGGAGGATTTAAGAAAATTTAATAAACTATTGGAAGCATCTTGCGTGTAGGAAAGAATGTTTAGAGGAGTTGAATTGCACACATTCAAGAAGAATGTGATCAATGAGAACATTACAGGTTGAACATAGAGGAGGAGGAAGATTTTTGTCGGATGTATGGAGATATTAGTATGACCTAGGCGCAGACGAGCAAGTACAACATCATCTCTTCTGTTTGCCGAGTGAGATGGAATCCGGAGGCATGTTGTGTCTCGAACTGATCGCAGTTTGTTGGTGAGTGTGCAGACCACCGGAGGTTCCACGATTTACGCACTGAGAATTTTATATAAGTCTGGAGATCTTTCATTGGTGTAGGCAGGAGCGGAAATGGTTGAAGGAATATGCCGTCTCTTGCTGCACAGTTTTGATCACTTCCTTGTATATCAATATGCGATGGAATCCGTGTGAGAACTCTACAATGTTCGGTATTTCTTTCGATTCGTACGACGTAGTATTCGAATTTAAACTACGTCCTTCATATTACCGAGGGGAATGGAATAAGTTAAATCTGAAGGAAATCGAAAATATATATATATATATATATATATATATATATATATATATATATATATATGATAAAATAGATAACGCCGAATGTTCTCGGTCAAGAGAGTCGGATGTTACTATAGCATTAAATGTTTTCGAGAAGAACAGCAAGAAAGATGTCCGTGTCTAGAGCTTGCGGATATATTTACAGAATTGAAGGAAATGAACAATTTTAGTCGAATCGAATCATCGCTCATTTCTCATCTTGTAAGGGTAAGTAGCGTTGTACGGAATTAATTTTCCTCGGAATATAAGCGAACTTTGGTCGTTCTTTCTAAAGTGAAAAAGACTTCATCCTTGAATAAATTTTCTTTCCGCGAACAACGTCTTGTCCGATAAAGATATCTACGGAAAGAAGAAAATTTCACAATAATAATAATGATGATGATGATGATAATGATAAGAACGTAACGACATTTCTGCATAAGCACTCTGACGAAAACAAATGCGAACAAACGGAACATTAAAAATTTAAAAAACAAAAGTAAATATTCTTTTACATACGCGTCTTTCCTCGAATTTATTGACATAAACACGGAAGTATAAACATAGTTATAAAACCGAATGTATATATACGTGTATGTATGTACACACACAGACATATATATATATGCAAAAATATACATACCCTTAAATACAGCCTAATATATACGTATAATACGTCTCGTTATGATCGAAGTACCGGTTTACAGATGAGCCACATTGACTCGAGATTATTCGACTTTTAAGGCCAATTAGATTTTACGTTATTGGGATAATCGACAAAAAAATCGAAACAAATTCATTCAGTCGCAAAATTTTCGGACACTTTTTCGAGCATAGGTCGTTGAATTCCTGAAATTTCTTCAGAAATCCGGGTTTTGCCGATCTCGTGGACGTGTTTCGTAAACGCGGCTCTTGAGGTATGTCCGCAAAAAAACCGAATAACTTTATTATTGATTTATTAATTTATTATTTTACAACAATTGGGCTTGAATAACCAAAATTACTCATTATGAACACTATTTCCATATAAACACATATACATGATAACAAAAGAACAGTGGAAAAAGGTTGAAAATAAAATAAAAGTAGAATAGAAAACAAAAACAACAAAAAAAATAAAACACTTAATTTTTGATATATATATATATATATATATATATATATATATATATATATATACACATTCAGAGCTGCGAGGATATTCAAGGCCAATAATTAAGCAAACGAGAAGGTGGTAAATATTTAAATGTAAAATTTTATCAATAAAGGCATCTCGGTACTATACAAATCGCAAGCAAAAACGACGGCTATAGTTCCCGCATGCATATGACAGTATACAGATGGAGTAAGATTGATAGAGTACAAATGGGTAGAAAGACAATTCTAGTCGGAACGAAGTCTAGTCGAGCTGGGAGGTTTTTAGGAGGCGTAAGTGCGAGAATGGATGTGGTAGGCAGGTTAGGTTGGAGAGATCTCTATAAAAAGTTAAAGCGTCTTTTACAAAACATAGATCGATCAAGAAGGTCTGCTCGAGCGCGGATGCAACTAAACAGGAAGAAAGAATCCGCGGAATTCTCAATGTCTTTCGATGCCCCAAGTTTTGCAGCTCGATCGCATACTAAATGCAGGTAAATTGAGATGCAGTATTTTTTAAACCATCTGTGTAAAAACTAACGTATGATCTGACCATAACCTAGCGGTGATTGATAAAAATATACTATTCATTTGGACTTACAATTTGAGGTAGTGAAGAAAAACATCAAGCGTCAATATCGATCTTTAAAAAACCACACTTGTAAGGAATGATTGAATATTTAAGGGAGAAAATTAGGTATAATACGATCAGTACAGGGTAGCCAAATCTGAGTTCTGTCAGCTAGCGGGGGATTGTATGCGGGACAAATCTCCAATGCCGGTTAATGTGACTGAAAATACTAAACACGTAACTTTGAATATTCTTTTTGAAACTCTCTTATTTCGCTGTCGTGATCGATTCACACCGAAAATAACGTTCCACGCAAAACGCGCGCTCCTTCTAGTTATAGGATGCCGTGAAACTGGACAAAAACGAATCTTTCGTGTGGTGTACACTAAATGTAGAGCACACGGTTCGCGTTGTAGCAGTGTTACCAATTGCGCTATTCAAAAAATAAAACCGTCCGTCTTCTCAGAGTCACCCTATATATATATATATATATATATATATATATATATATATATATATATATATATATATATATATATATGTATTAGATGTACAAAGCAAATGATATTATTAGCGAGGATTAACTTATATCCGATACCATTAAAGGGTGTGCTTTTAGTTAACGAATTCGTAACGTAGTTATCTAGAATATTTTCCTTTTCCTTTTTTTTTTCATTTAGATATCCACGAGAAAAACATAAAATTGTGTAGCGCATTAATCATTAGTAAAATTAATCAGAATGTCTCTCGCACTTTATCTACCACTTTCGGTAAACTCGTTCTGTCTTCAATCCAACTTGTTTAATAATGATGATTAATAATGATGATGATATGGATGGCGATCCGTAACAAAATAATAGTTCATTTTTGATCGAAGTAAAAACGTGTACTGTCTAGATTACTTATTAAAATATTAATGACGCTGTTAATGGTGTTAAGTAAATTATCGATATGCGATCGCCGTGTTAAACGCACATTTAAAATAACGCTTTGAAGTATCGAAATAATTAGCGGAAAGAAATAATCGTTTTTTTGCGGTAATCGAGTTATTATTATTATTATTATTAAACTAAATTAATGCTCCGTGTGCAGTAACTAAAGCGAAAGGTATGAGGGTGAAAAAGTTATAACAAAGAGTAGTGACGGGATATGCATAAGAACATGATTAGGTTAGTATTAATAAAAGAGGAATATTCATCTTTGAAGTGAAGTGGAAGTGAGGAGGGAAGGTTGAGGAGTAAGGAGTATAAAGGACAGTCAATGAGGGTATGGGAGACAGCTACACACGGAGGAGCCGGGGTTCTGTTGAACATGCGTGAATGGCCCAGTCGCAATCTGCTGGGGACAAGATGTTCTCTGCGGTTTGAAAGCGAAGTATTTCAAGGTAAAAGGGAGTTCTTGAAGCTAATTTGTCGACTTGTAAAAATTACCCTCGCACATCCATCGCCACTAACATTTCACCTTAAAATCTTGAACCGTTGCTAACGTATTTGTAATTTAAATTAAAAATACACGTTTTAACATGTTATATATGTACATTTTATATATATATATATATATATATATATATATATATATATAATAATAACAAATATTCAAAAAGAAAGGAGCTCATGAGCTCGTGTTAGAAAAATAAAATATCCTATCACATAGTTTAATAAGGTAAAGTAAGAGTACACCACAGATTACAATATTCGGAGCGTTATCTTTGTACACGTCTTAACAATAAGCGATTAAAACCTGCTTTAAACTCAAACGTTGCTTTTATTTACTGTACTGTATGAATATTATCCCACAAATAGTGAAAATATTCTAATAACTATTTTTGAGCGACTGTAACAATCAAATTTAGCCATACACTAAAGGTTCAATATTAGAGTTCATTACAAAATGTACATTAGCGGAATTGTTTGTACTTAAAGGGTATACACGTGCAATAAAAATATATTTAATAACTAAAAGATACCGTTGTTAAATGAAATATTTCATATACACAAACAGACACTTACATCATCGTCCTCTTGTTAGTTGACGAACATCGTCGTTAGTTAATTAAAGATTATTTTTAACATACAAAATGGACTAGCATTCAAAACACACTAATTATTTGGTGCGCATGCGTATAACGCTATACATCGTTACTATTTCTGCAGTAATCGTTTATTCCACGATCTGAAATTGAATCCTCGACTGCTAGTTGGAAGTAGACTACTCTCGAAATAATTCTGTTATATATATGTATATATATATATATATATATATATATATATATATATATATGCATATATATTATAATATATAGATCTTTTGAAACAGTGACAATATTTTAGTTTTTCTCCCCACGAAACCTGAGTTCAAATTGCACTAGAGACTACAATTTTCAATAGTACAAACGATTCCAAAGAAATCAGCTATCCAGATCAATGTTATGAGAAAGTAAAGAAAAAGCAACCATATTTTCTTCCCATCAATCCGTCGTTTAGCTGGACCTCTCTCAATCTTTAAGTAAAGAAGAGTTGCCTAGGTTATTTACCTACCAACATTTCAGTTTATTGACCTGCACTCCAATTATATATATATATATATATATATATATATATATATATATATATGCCGACGGGCATAGTGCGTTGAGTATGGCGGCTTTCTGTTTAATTGCCGAAGTTAAGCAACGGAATGGATGGTTGACCGCCGGCTCAGTGTGTTGTGTGTTGTTAATATGTCCCAATTTGCCTGGCCTGCACGGGAGATTAGGCTATTTACTCACCAATTTATTGATTGGGGAGACCTGCGTCCAGTAGTGGACCGATATAGTTTTAAAAATATATATATATATATATATAACGTTTCTTAAATGAATTAACTTCCACTCGATTTTAATTAAAAAATAATTTTTTTATTTATTAACAATACAATATAATATAGTTAAAATAAAGTTAACATTATTTTAACAATTCATAAACTTACCTAAAAAGTAACATCGATTTTGAAAGTGTTTAATTCGTATTTTAAATCAAAAAATATAAAATTATTAAAATAAACAAAATAAATTTATTTACTAATGGTTTTTCTTCTTTTTTTTTACAATTTACTATTTCGTAATGTTAAATAAAATAGTATTAGTGCAACCATTTTACACACACATATATATATATATATATATATATATATATATATATATATATATATATATATATATATATATATAGGTATATAAAACGAAATCAGCACACATCAATATCAACTCACTGCGGAGTATAGGCATTACCCAAACTTTTCCAATGACTTTTTTTTAAACACGATCGAGTATAGTTTTTCTGATAATTTAAGACATTTCCCAAGTATATATATATATTTTTTTTACTAATCCCAATTTCTACTCTATAATGATCGGCACGAAAATCAAAATGAAATTTTATAAAATGATTTTAAAAATCGCATTGTACGCGTTTCGAAGAAATTGTTATTTGTTTATAAATATATATATTTGAAACGCCAATTTTTCGGCATTTAATATGTACTCATAATCCGTTCGTATATATATATATATATATATATATATATATATATATATACTCATTTATATAAATAAAATAAAATTCTCTAAATATATAGAAAATAATGTGCCCTCCAAAAAGGGGTTTTATGCTCGCGTACGTTATGACTATTGAACTCGAAGTTCAAAGGACCGAATGGGAGTTGAGGTAAAGAAACTTTCGTCTCAATTGGGGAAACAGTTGGCGCCTTTGAACGCTTAACTAACCGACTACGACGCAAAAAGCTTTATATGCTGGACGAAAGAACACGTGTACACATATGCACATATATATTCATATATTGACTACAGGCATCAGTTCTTCGCAGCTATCAGTGTCTATCACGAGTAACTTTATTATTTGCTTCCTTCAGATTAGAGGGGCTAGTTAACGAAAACTGGTTTATTCCTTTACGTCACATCATTCCGTACCAGTGATATTATTATGCTCATTCCAAATTAACCGAGCAAAATCTTCCCGATTACTTCCTTATATTGTCATCGTGTAAAGTAGGAAAAAAGATTATCGTAAAGTATCGACGGAAATATTATCAGGCTGAAAAGTTCCGAACTTTCTCGGTGCCTCCACAAGTAATACCTCTTGTCTGAAGTTTCATCTAAAATTTTGCCTAATTTCACCCTCTTGAACTTTTTTTTTTAAATTTTTATTTACGTGAAAAAGTTTTTCTTCGCTGTAGAATGAACGTTCATATTCCGATTATGCCGCGATTGTGCGCTCATCCCCTCCCTACTTAAGGTACTCTAATAACTGCGCGAAATTTGTATCGAAAGAAGTTTCAAATATCGTCGAATAATATAAAAAATTATCGAATAATTCGATATAATATTAAAAAGTTCTTTATTGTTAACCGATAGGTACTGTTATCGACGATGTATTATCATGATTATTGATAATGCTTGGGTTTTTTTTTTTTGTACATACTACTAATTTTGCAAATGTCATCATTTTAATGTATACAGAAATAAACCGATTTCGGGAAGATGTGCGATGTATCGTGTCCGAAATGTTAAATTTGACAAAAATTATTAATACGTGCTATGGCGAAAATAATTTTAAGAGATACTATTATTATCATCATTATTGTAATTATTTTTATTATCATTATTAATATTGAAAAAAATTGTAAGATAAAATACGTATTTTAGAACCGGAATAATCAATTATTCTATTACTACGTATACTCGAGTTACCTTCATATCGCAGTAGGTCCTGATCCGCGATTGATGTGACTAAAATTAAAATTAAAATTATCGAAAGATTATTATTCGATAAACAATTCCAACTATAGATAGCCGATTAAACAATGTTGTTTTTACGTCGAATTATTTTTATGTATCATCAGCGAACACGGATTATTTATCCCTTAGTTGCATACCAACTCATTACACTCATCCATCTTAAAAATTGGACCATTGAAAATGAGCTATTATTCTCCCCTTCAAAAACGCACCTCATAATAATCCACAGGAAACGAAACTTCCCTCCACTAATACTTTCCACATAAGTACTTCCATTATTAGGCTTTCTTTTTGACTCAAAGCTAACCTGGCGACCTCATATAACACAGCTTAAAGCTAAATGTTTGAAATTATGAAACATTCTCAAGTATCTCTCCAAACCATCCTACAACTTGCACATCAAAATACTAATAAATTTCTACAAATCCGTCATTCTTAGTAGACTAAACTATGGGTGTGAAGTTTACTCCGTAGCACCCCCAAAAGCTACTATAATGCCTAGATCCCATACACCATTCTGCTCTTCAGCTAATTCTTGGCGCTCACCGCACATCACCGGCTGTGAACATGTGTTCCTTACTAGGGATACTCCTACTACATGATCATAGAGAATATCTAACATTTAAACTAATACTCCGTTCCATCCCTATACATGACTATATGACTCTTCTCCCAAATTCCCATTTGATCCTATCCCTCGCCTTACAGCCGCTCTAAATGAATAATATGACTAACTCAAATTATCCAACTCCCCTCCCCCACCCCTTGGAAAGAGAATATACATACCAATATAATCCTCCTGCAATATAAGAATATGGTCGAGCAAGCTCATTATGAAAGCAAATAAGTTAAAAAATAGCTATTTACCAGCATTGTTATTTACTGACGGCGCCAAATCCATATCCCATTCTATTAATAGATCTGCAGCATGTGTATTAACAATTTATGCTATCCAATACGACTGCATGATTCTTGCTCTATATACGACGCAGAATTATACGGTATATTTTTCTGTCTCCAGCACACACTCCTAAATCCCGGTGACAACAAAACTTTAATCGTTACCGGCTCTCTTGCCGCTGTACTGGCCCTCCAGAAAACAAAATCAAATAACCCTCTAATTAACTTCATACAATGTCTTCTTTACAAAAATTATCACATGATACAGATCCAGTATCCCTCTTGTGGGTTCCAGGTCATAATTCTGTGGAATGAAGTAGTGGATAGGCCAGCCCATTCTATACTATGTTCCCCTACAACCTATAAAGCCCCGCCATCCCCTGTACTAAGCAGCCCTCAAATACTTCTTCCACCACAACTGGCAACAGAAGTGGAATTCGTACCACCTTAACTTCCTTCTCGCCATCAAATCCAATGTAGGATTCTGAGAACCACCTGCCAATTTAACCCGTTCCAATTACATAGCACTCAGCAGGCTCCGCCTTGGTCACATATCACTCTCTCATGATCATCTTCTCCAACGTACCAATCCCTCGGCTTTTTCCTCTCTTGCCGGCCCAATATCCATCCGCGTACTCTATCCGCTTTCATTTCCAACAGTTCTTCAACTATTCCCTCAGTTATACAGTTCCTTTCCTCCTCCAACCTCAGTTACTACATCTTAAATCACCAGTGCCGTAATAGCCTCGGTAGTTAAACACGACACTATAAAAATAAATAAAAACAAGGAAAAAAAAGAAAGATTACACTTATATAAGTATAGAATAGCATACTCGAACAGATGTGTGCAATTCTTCGTCTTCTTCGTCGTTGTCTGTTTTCAGACGTCGTGACCATCGTAAGCATTTTTAAACTATTTTTCGCCATTCATTCCGATTGTGGGCCGTTGTATACGTCAATGTGTCGATGATATCCTCGCTGTATGTAGAATCTATTTCGGCGTATAACACGGCCGAAAGATCTGATAGTTTTTATCTTCTGTACCAGTCTATCCTTTTGCTCTATTTCAAATTATGTCAAAATTTATGTGTTAGATCGATGTGCAATGCACGATATTCTGAGTATTTTCTATAACAGATCATTTCAAACGCTTCTAACTTACGACATAAAATTTTGTTTAGATGATTCAGATCGGTAGCTCACTATCGAAAATATTAGCGTTTCAATTAGTCTCTTGTTAGTTATTATCCGTATAGAGTGTTCTTTTCATATTTTATTTAATTTTCCTACGGCACTTTTAGCTATTCCGATTCGTTTTTTGCGATTTCACTTTCATCATTTCCACTACTCGTGATATATGCTCCAAGATATGTGGTTGAAGTCTGTTTTTCGATGTCTAGTACAGACGGAAATGTTTCAGGCAGTTTTCCAGCCCTATCAATTGGTGCATTTCGAACGATTTAATAATGCGTGTAATACGCAATACAAAACTGACACAATGTAAAGCATATCCTGACAGGATGCAATCGTAGCAGCGCCGAATTTACAGACACCGACGGTACCGAATTAGTAAATAAAAAGTTCTCGACATTTAATAATTTTACAATATCCGAAATAACATACCGGGAAATCTCATCGACATTTATCATAGTGTAATATAAACTTTATATAAATTTACAATTCTAAAATAGATTCCCTAGTGAACCGCAAACTTAATATTTAATGTACTTTAATTTAATTCTTAACTTTTACTCTATTTTTGTTTGTAAATAATCGAATATATATATATATATATATATATATATATATATATATATATATATATATATATATATATATAGTTCTACTTAGGTAACACCATTCGGGACGCATATGTGTCATCTTTTCTTACGTATGTCTATTTAATTCTTCGATTTACACATATGCTAATATAGGTTGTTGTTTTTATTGAAAAGTTCCTTTCAACGTATTAACGTCTAAAGTTGTCGGAGGATTATTTGTACAATACGATTTTAAACGTATTCTTGGCAAGACACCAGAAGTTGTCTCCTAAGGCAGAGCGTTAGTTTTAAGAGAGTGCTTTGTTTAATTAACGTAAAACCGTTAAATATCCTAAATACCGATTATGTTAGGATAAAAGTCGTATTATTCTCATCGATTTGTTCTAAATACTTCTCGTTAATATAAATATTTATTTAACGATAAAAAAAAATAAAAAAAATAAGCAAAAAAAATTTGTTAAAATCAGTAAACAATTATTTTTCCTTTCAGGACAATCGCAAAGTTTTTCGCCTATTAAGCCGTTATTAATAAACGAACGAAATTTAAATTTGAAATAAACGAAAATTTACAGTTGGAATTTTTATAGAAATCTACGCGATAATCTTAAACGTTTAATATTAACGTGTACGTTAGCCTGCAAATCGTAGTTATTAATTTTAGAGCAACTATTGAAAATATTTCGGGGAAAACGGGATAATGTAATCCTTAACACGGGGAAAACTCTAACTTATCGCATACGCGTTTTTTATTCAAAAATAAACCTCCAAAGACTATTTCGGATTAGGTTACAACCTGTTCGTACTTAAAATCGAAGACGGAACATCAAACTGGGCACAAGAGTATAGTTATACATTTAAATTTGATTCGACATTTAACGCGGTAACAGACCAATCTACAGAGTTTATAACTCGATCGCTTTGGTATATTAAAATTTAGATGTAAAGTTTTTTCCGTTTAATATTTCGAATACATCCAGGAATTTTAATAATTTGGACTTCGAAACGTCACACCCAGTTTACGGGTTTGATGTAAAATCTGCGATCGTTACGTTTGTATTATTTTATTTCCGCTATTAAAAATAAATAATTTACGAAAGAAAGGAATTTTGTTTCCGTATAAAAAATTCTATAAATCGCGAATAATAATTCAACTAAGTATTATCCTTAAATATTTTATAATGCGGAATATAGTGATTTTTTTAATAAAAAATCAATTAACAAATTAGTTAAATCACTAACATTTATTTTCTTGTGAAAAACACAAAAAGCTTTTCGGCATTTACGCCATTATCAAGTGATAACAAAAATTATTTTTTACAAAATCATAATTTCGCATAATTAAAAATTAAAAAATATCTAACGGTGATGGTGAAACTATATTCCATACATAAAATGTTATTCTTCTTGTCTGTTCTGTTATTTATTTATTTTTTGAAATGTTGAAAAATTGAATATATTAACACGATTTGTTTACGCGATTTTGTTCAGAATTTTTAAATACTTATTTTTCATTTATACTTGTAAAATTGTGTTTTTTAAAAAATTTTTGTGTTTGTATATTTTAATATTTCATATTTTACTTTTGGACATCGTACATTGCGACAGTAAATGAAAATTTAAAATTCCATCGGTATACAACTTTTGCAGAATCCAGAAAACGATATCGTAAAAAATAAATAAAAAAAAAAACAAAATCAAGTAAACAAATATATCGATGTTAATATATTCAATTTCAACATTTCAAAAAATAAATTAGTAACAGAACAGACAAGAAGAATAACAATTTTATGGGGTTTCACCATCAGATATATTTTTTAAGTAATTATTTTTAATTTGTAAAATTATAATTAAAAAAAAAATTGTTATCACTTGATAATGGCGTAAATGCCGAAAAGCTTTGTGTTTTTCACAAGAAAATAAATGTTAGCGATTTAACTAACTCTTCAATTGATTATTTATTATCCTTAAAGTTACCTTAGCACAGCTACATACAAACAAATGACTTTGCGAAAATTAAAAAATAACAAAGAAAATAAAAGTAACAATAATTTAAAATATATATATATATACATATATATATATATATATATATATATACTCGTATCATAGTAGTCGTCACCCTAATTAGGGTATCGTAATTAATCTTAGTCCGTCGTTGAAGCAATGAGTTTACGCCAATTGTATCTACCGGCAGTCGTACACATTAATCGAAAGTCCGGTCCTTTGTCGAACAACATTTGTCCATCGTTTACACGTTCCGGTGGTAGTTTACCATTAACAATCCTCATGTAATCCTTCTAGTCTCCGCATGACATGTCCAAATAATCCCATCACTCTTGCAGAAACAATGGTCGATATTAACTATTTAATTTAGAACGTGTGAAAATCGTATAGTATAGATTAAGAACCGGTTTGACACAGACAAAATTTTGGGCTTAATAAGTAATTACGGTCGGGATAGTTAATCGTAAAAACTTCTTCGATAATTGCTAAATACGAGAAATATTGAGCGTAGAATACGTGCATTGTATACGAGTTTCCTCGACGAGTACTGAATTCCGTAACATCGGAGTTTTTTGTAAGTCTAAGTACTGGCAGACGCTGCGCACAAAATCGGACAAGCGTAAATTAACGATTTTAAAGTATTTTATGATTATATTTTAGTTCGGATAACATCACCGTGTTGTTGGAAATAAAATTTTAATGGCTTCGTTACTGAATTTATTATTCGCCCCGACTGTAATGGAATGTAAAATTATTCTAGACCGAAATATATAGGATAGCGTGTAAAATGTATGCATTTTTATACATATTTTAAGGTAAATAGCTAGAGGGAACATATACAAGATTTCTCGTAAAAATGTATATTTTAATTTAAATGATGACATGTACACAACGTTACCTATAAACATTTAACCACGGACATATACAAATACACTTTGTTATATATCGAGATTCGTTATATATATTTGTGTATGTCAAATTTATGTTTACGTATTTTACAAACGTGTATATATGAAGTATATATATATATATATAAAAAAAAAATTATAAAATGGCACCGGGCATACATATATATGTGCATACACAAACACAATCCAAATCGAATGTATACGTACATATATGTTCATAAGTATGTATAAGTATAAGCGTGCCTTTTCAAGTGCGAGCAATATATGAGTAGTAGAAATTTTTTAATGTATTTTAATATCTTTTACTGCTTTTTTGTTCTTTCAAGTCTTGAGATTCCAATTTTAACAAAAATTGGTCTACGTTAAAAAAATAAAGACTCTAAATCACGATTGTCACTTGCGGCGAAATATATACTAATAAGAAGTCTTCAAATAAAATTGCATAAAAAAAACACAACTAAATTACAACGCCTATAAATAAGAACACAACTTTTTTTTTCTTTTTTTTTTTTGCCTTTACAGCTTACCCAGCGTGATACCGTGGGGACTATCTACATCTTAATCGCGCATGACTTCAATAGAAATGTCGCTATATGGGGGAATAATTGTAGATTATCCAGATGTAGAAGGGACGATAATACGGAGGTGTAATACTCGAAGAACGTAGCAAGACAAGGTAAAGCTCCGAAGGCGCCACAACAGAGCATTCAAAAAAGACACGATCGGGTTTGCAGACTCTGCCTGTTCAGAATGAAGAGGACAGAAGAGACTTATTTATTACTGTATTATATTCACGCGTGCTCGTGAAAATATATATATATATAAATTAAATATAATAAAGTCAAAAAAATTAATGTACATACTATTAACAATACGTGTTTAATTCTTTTACGTTTATACCTTTTACTTTTTTTGTATTGTAAGCCCGTGTACGAGTTATCTTATTTATAACGGCATTACTTCGTGATGGTTAAAGAATTTTTTCTTGAGTAGCTCGTCGGTGCGTTCGATCTAATCTAGTATATTTCAGAATTATTCTTTTTTTAAAGTGAGGATGCCTTCACAGCCTACCCAAAGTATTTATTTGCTATTTATTCGAATTGCCTAAGACCAAACCGGGGAGCATAACATTATCAGGAGTAAGATAATTTTCGTAGATAATTAATTTTTTATTAGCGTAGCTCAAAAAAATCGGGAATAGTTTAAAAGACGTTACGCTGATTTTATTACGAACACGATCGGTTGTGTTTGTTAATAGCTTTATCTAAGACAAAAGCCGAATTCTTTTTATCTCGTAACGAGTTATTAACTATATTATACGGCTTAATTAGAATTCCTTATTAATTTTTCCATTCATCGAAGTACGATTCTAATTTCTTCGTAACCATTTGTTAGGGGCTTTTTCGTACAGTATCCACGGTACGACCCGCGGATTTTTATAGTCGCCCTCCGCTACTCCAGCTAGTAGAGATCTCGAAGTAATTCACCTGAATTTCTTTTTTTTTCTGTCGATAACGATTTTCAATTCTCCAACGCCATCATAGCCGAGTACAGGTAATTAAGGGATCGTACTTCTATAACGGAGAACGTAATTGTGATATGTCTTTTTAGTTACGAGTAACAGTCTTTCTTACTATCGGCGGGAACGAATGTACAACTGAACTCTTAAGACTAGAGTAATTCGTTTCGGTCGTTTTGGAAAAATGACGGTAAGCGAACAGTTCTGGCTAACGAGATCTTAGGTTCTCCTCGGATGTGTATAATCGTGTTATAAATTACGAAGTTTTCCTAACCAATTCGCCATGTTCAGCAAAATGAAAAAGGAAAACAATATAACGTCTGAAAGTGCATTTGCTTCTCGTTATGAGGCGAAAATAACCGTCAAAAAGAATAGAGCGTGGGAAGTCGAGTAAAAAAATGAAAAGTATGAAACAGTACAAAAAAAATAGCGGAACGTGCTTACACGCACATATATATATATATATATATATATATATATATATATATATATATAACTTTCAAAACGGAAACAGAACATCGAACGGTAGATACAAAAAGAGGAACATTAAACTTTGGGGAAAAACTTTATTTATATCTAACAACGTAATCTATTGTCAGTAAGACTCGGTTGTTAATACTGTTGCCACTAGAATTACACCAACAGTATTCGTAACAGTAGTAGGAGAAGAGTCCCGCATAGGCGAGTATCCCTAAGTTGCTGTGGCAATTTTTTTCTTTCTTGATAGCATTCCAAAGAATATATTCCTTAGCCGTAAACTATTTTATGACTTGGCCACCTATTCAAAATCTTCCAATAAAAATCGGGCCGCGGAAAAAA
This sequence comes from Coronaproctus castanopsis, assembly GCA_032883995.1. Classification (NCBI taxonomy): domain Eukaryota; kingdom Metazoa; phylum Arthropoda; class Insecta; order Hemiptera; family Monophlebidae; genus Coronaproctus; species Coronaproctus castanopsis. The sequence continues at coordinate 220,721,180 of CM065052.1, read as the reverse complement.
AACTCCTATCAAAGTCGATTACACTTTATAACAAGTTTATCGTCTTATTTCTTCATTTGATACACACACACATACACACGGATACATATATATATATATAAAGTATAGCGTTAAGTTTTGTATATAAAAAGAAAAATTGAAAGGTGGAAATATCACGGCAAATGCAGCTTAAAAATTGTTCTGAATAAAATACAAAATCGCACACACACACACACACAATATATCTGTATCATCGTTATCGTTATCGTCGTCAATGAATTTATTACCACACGCGAGGTATGTAAGTGTATATATATATATATACATATATATGGATGTGGATATCTATATGTATATAAATGTCATGTATGTATTATATATATGTATGCATGTATATATGTATGTATATATAAAGTATATGTATGTATATATAAAGTATATGTATGTGTAATTCGGAATTTTAAGCTATCATTGAACGGATCAAATCATCCTTTTACGGGGTACTAAATTGTGTAGTTAATTCTCTGAATACTAAATAAAGTTTTATACGTTTATTTTATCGCAAAAATAGAATATATTTTAAATCTTCGTCCAATCTTACATTCTATATATATTTCTAAATATGTGTGTTTGTGTGTGTATTTCTGTTTTACGTATCGCACTCGTTTTCATTTTATCGCGCTGGTATTCGTTGTTAAAGTGTAATTTTAATTATTTTTATTCCTTATTTCTTTTTCAATTGTTCTCGTGTTTCTTTTTTCATAATTTCTGGAATAACCTTCGATCTTCAAATTTGATTTCAAGTCTTGTGTATGGAAAAAATTTAAATCGTCGACTGCCTATTTTTCGGACGACTCGTCTACGCGTTATTTAGCCTGTTTTTTTTTTCTTGTTTCTATATTCGGTAGGCGGTTAAAAAAATGTTCGATCGATGTGCATTCAATTTTTTTGAACACTTTTGCTGATTTAGTCGTTAGAAATTTATAGAAATTTTAAAAATGTACCAAATTTAAATAGTCCAGCATCCAATCTCGGACCTTAAACTACGTAATCCTTCGAAACGTGTTTTAGTAACTTATTTTTCTTGATATATATATAAGTAGTTAACTCGGTTAAATAATTACCAGAATAAAATCATGTATTATGTCACATAAGTCCAGTGACCAATGCCTCTGTAAACAAAAGTTTAACGTGAAGTCTTGCTGCTCAAGTTTTTGCAAATATCCGGGAGTTGGAAAGTTTCAAATAGTCTTCACTGTGAATAACCGTTTTGCCCGTCCGTATCGTGTATTAGTCAGGCGTATTGCTTCATTCATTTCGTATGGCTGATGTCTGAACTCGTTATAGGACAATATCTAGATTTCGAATTCATGTTAGCGCTGTCACTGATGCTTTGTGGATATCTCCAAAAGTTCCTGTAAAAGCTCTGTCTGGACAATCACAGACGATGTGCTCGATGGGATTTACAGGCAGCGTCATTTTTAAATTGCCACAGCGTTAGCATGTCGTTGCACCGTCCGTTTTTAGTGCGTATTCGGTTTAATTGCACCCAGTCCTTCCTCGGTAGATCAAAGCCACTTACCGCAGCGTCTGGCTGGGTTATCAGTTTACGTTATTCACGCCATCCCCTTCGAATTTTCCTCTGATTAGGTCTTCCCAGATGCATATGCCGGTCTTCGTGATGCACTTGAGGCATGTGCTTATTTATAGGGAGTTCCGGTAAGGTTTTGTACTTTGCCCATTCCCGTGCAGTTGCTATTTTCCTACGTATGTGCGAGGTGGCATAATATTGCTGAGCACTGGTAGGCGAACAAGTTGCGTCGATTTAATTGTCCCTATTGTTGTATTCAATTGTGTATCTACCTTTGCGGTATGGCGGCTGTTTAGCCAAACCGAGGCTCCGTATTCTGCTGTAGAGTATACTAGCGCTAGCGCAGCGGTTCTTAGCGTCCTGGCTGAAGTACCCCATGTTGTACCAGTTAGCTTTTATATAATATTGTTTCTGGTTTTGACTTTTGCGGAGATATTCTCCAAATGCTTTCGATATATCAGCTGTCTGTCTAACGTTATTGCAAGGTATTTGTGCATTGGTTCGTAATTTAACATATTGTCCTTACATTTGATTTTAAGTTTCATATTGGCAAGCTGGGATGTTAGGTTATGATTCAACAGTTTTAGAACTGTTCAGTTGTAACCGCCAGCGTTCGAAGTATCTTAAAACATTAACAATTAGATATTTTATGTTGTACGAATAAGAAACTCATGTAGAAATCCAAAAATATAGAAACGATGCGATCTTCAAAAACATAATTATGTGAAGTCGAAAGAGAATGGAAAATTTATTGTGAGGAAAAAACTATCAGAACTAGAAAATGAAGAAACTCATGCGCGTGCGTTATTCTACGAAATTTTTAACAATGTTCTAACTCGGCTGACGTTTTGCAAATATTGATCAACTGCAATTTTTATCGCTTCCAGATACAAGTAAACATGAAGAGTACAAAAAAAATCCAAATGAATTTTTTTCAAATTCCTATGGCGAATTTTAGCTGAAAAATCAATTGCTATCAGTGTATACGGATGCTGACCTCAATAAAATGAATCCATATGAATATTAGTGAAAGCAATGAGTGTATCTGAGTTCGATAGTTTACAAATTAGGCGAAATACCTAGTACAACTGCTAATGTAGGTCATTATCAGCGTTGAAACGAGTAAAATCATATCAGAAGTCGACACAGCGACGGGATAGATTAAGTGGTTTAATATCCGCTGAAAAAAAAACGTTGTTAAATCAGCTCCAAAATTACGATCTTGTTATGACTGACTTTATTCAAGTAAACCATCGAACGGATGTTGTATTTATTGAATAGATGTAACATCGCGTGTTAAATAAATTTTCGTTCGCTATTACACTTTATATGATTATCGCTTACCCTGTAGAAAAACTCAACGCCACTGATGTAATAATACATTTAAATGTTAAATCGCGGAAATGATATGTTTGACGGTATCCTAATAATATGGAATAATAATTATGAGGATAATATTTTGAACAATTTTTTTTTTTTATCTAATACAAAATGACTATAATAGAAACATTCAATTCGCATTAGAAATAGGAGGAAAAACAATCAATAAATCAAGAATATTAACAAAAAAAAAATTAATATAGATATATACGTACATAGGAAACCTATACGAACAGACACATTGTAATACCTAAAGATTCATTCCACCCAAAAATGCATAAAGTTTAAGTAATCTTATAAAAAAAAAAATTAACAAATAAAATAAACGATTAAAAAAATAATAAAACAAATAGCGATCAATAATAGATATAATTCTTGTACAGTAGGAAAAATTTACTATAAAAATAAGGAAAAAGATAAAAAGAATTATTCGATTAATCATATAAGAAGTCGTACCAATAAAACAATAAAAATATTTAAAAAAAAAACAACATTAATTTATGCAATACGGAATAATACATGAACATATACATTATTGAAATGAATTAGTAACGACGAGATAATAGAGGTTTACTAGAAAATTCATAATTATATGAATTAAATTTTAATTAAGGAGGAAATCGAGTTAAAAGACAAAATCGATAGTATTGAGCAAAATTATAAAATTTTAAAATTTTACATACGGGAAAACATTAAAAGAAATAAAACTATTATAAAAAAATTCAAATAATAAAAGAAAGAGATAAAAATAATTTACTAAAATTCTGTGGAAGAATTAGTAGTTTTTTCGAAATATACTATAAATTTAATCATTTTTGACACTGGATATAGAGTTTAGAATGTGATTTATAGATTATTACGTGTATTTCGGATAGATTATGTTATTCGAGGCATATTTCTATTTATTTCCTTCGAAAATAGTATAATAGCCGAAAAGCTTTGTGGTTTTTTAATATTTGGTTAAACTACTTTTTTTTCATTGTTCATTTTTTATAAAAAACGAGCAGAAAAATTTAGGAAATCTTTCATCCGGCAGTGGATAGACAAACACGCATACTTATTTATAATGTACCTACTACGTCAGGCAAAGTTGATATTTCCGCTCATGTTGACAGATGCAACACGGTAGTTAATAATTTATTATTTTTCTTAAAGTTGATTCTTTAAACTTAAAATTTGAAGTTAACAAATCACATATAATGGTCGTCACGGGTCGTAATAAAAATATTAAGCTTAATAATTTTAACTTTATCCTTGTCGGTTTCATTAAATATCCGGCTTCTGTTATAGACAATAAATTTACTTTCTCCAAAGCGTATATAAATGATAAAGTTAATAAACGTTATTATATTTTCGAATCTGTCGGAGGAAAGTTATAGAGTTTAAATTACAAAGCTAATTTTATATAAAGAACTAGTCGCTATATTTATATTGCGATAGTACACATATTATCCTACTTTAAATAAACAATATATTCGTAATAATATTAATGTCAATTGTAGAAAATTTGTAATAGATGTAACATATTCGCACATTACTGTATCTAATATTTCTGTACATGTTTTAGCACGTGTATTTGCCGACTTATATATTAAAAAAATATGCCTTATCTTCAAAAACAAATTAACTCAATGTGTGTAAACTGAATAGCAGTAATTTCAAATATATAAATAACTGTAATTAATTTAAATCTACTAGATACGATACAGAAACTAAGGGTAAATTAATTAAAAGTTATTTTCCTGATATCTTAGCTAGTTTACTTTTACATGTCTCACATCTGGACACGATTCTATTGCATACTATTTAAACAAATTAAAGATTATTAACTGTAACTGTTACCAATAATGATACCGAAGATGTTCAAAATATAATATGTGTATTTTCTAAATATAATGAATTAAGATTAATGTATAATATGGACTGATCATTGCCTTTCAATGAGATAGTTCTATTGGAATATTTTCCAATCATATATGAAGTATTTAAGGTCAAAAAAAAATATATATATATATATATAACCACTATAGGTAACCGTAAGCTATTAGTTTATTTTATCTTTATAATTACGCTGTTTATACTTAATAGTAATAATAAAAAAATTATATATATATATATATATATATATATATATATATATATATATATATTATAGATGACTTGATTCCAATTTGACGTTATTTTAGCATAATCATAAAGATCGACAGTTGTAATATCAAAGAGTCTTCGTATAGCTCGAAATAATATCCTACTTATTATTTGTAAAAATAACAATGGGATTCCTCGACCAAAGTGGAAATGCTATTTTCAAAAAAAAAAAAAAAAGTGCCCATAACGATTTTTGTTTTTATTATTATTATTATTATTATTATTATCATCATCATCATCATCATGTGACGATAGAACATGCGATTTCGAAACGGGGCAAAAGTTAATTTTAAAAATGGAGCCGTAATTCCGGGGACGACAAAGTATAATTCATTATAACGGCGGCACTATCCGTGTTCACTGCCAACTCGCCGTCCACCCAATGAGCTCCATCGGGGGCCTATCGTCCTCTTCCACGCCATAAGTCACTACATTCCTTATCTACTAACCGCTTTTTAGGCGATTATATCCTTATAAATATATATTTATATTTATATATATATATATATATATAATATTTTCTATTTTTTAATCGAACAAATGGCGATTCGATAGACGAGATATTATTATTTATTATTAAAATAACAACGCCATATTTATTTTCGTTATTTTCGGAATTATTATTATTGTTATTCTGTAAATAGTAAGTTTAGATTTATTTTTATAGTTCCTTAATTTTTATATTTAGCCGGTACAATCGTTTTCGATGGCATTGTATTAGTTTTGTCATGTTCAAGAAACGAAATGATTTATTTTTGACATTCGATATCGTCAGCGAGACGTGTACGAAATTCTATTCGCACTTTTCCTTTTCATCCTATCAGTCGGTTTTTCTATACGTATATATATATATAGTAGATAAATAAGTCGAAAGAAAATAGCCTTGCCCTTAACGAAGTAGAATGTATAAATAGGCACACGAGGGTAGCCCCATCGATGGGTTTGGATCCATGTAAGTGCATGTTTATTAATATGCGTGTGCAATATATGTAAATATATAAATAATAAAAATAATTAAAAAAGGAAAATATAGGTTAAAAATACGTGTGTCAGTTTGGATATTGGCGTATATTATGGAAGGTGACATATCTTTTTCAGTATTTAAGCATTTGCGTTTATATATATATATTTATATATATATATATATATATATATATATATATATATATATATATATTTATATATATATATTTATATATATATGTCATAGTGGAGGCGCATTTTCTATTTCTTATCGCCAAAGCTCGTTGAACATTAATTATTATTACATTAATGTAATAACGAATTTATCATTCTGCGTTCTGATTACAAATTTAATCATTCTTTATTTTTTTTATATATAGAAAAAATTATCGGGTATGCGGGGCAGTAAATTTACAACGAACTTTCACGATCGCTACTAACACTATTTAATACTTTTTAAATTAAATAATCCCTTCAAATATTAATTTCAATTTTTCAAATTTGTTAATATAGTAATTAATTCTTTTTAAATTTTTATTTATTATATTCGCATTAAAACTTTAATATCATTCGGTTCGGTTAGTTATTAAACAATCTCCAAATACCTATAGATCTAGAGATTGTCTTTATAAGAAATTCAGTATTTGCTACACGCATCTTCGCGCATTAATATCGAATTATATTTTCCTAATAAATTTATCATTCGGCTGTTAGTTTTTACGTTCATAGACATCTAGTACCGTCGTTTGGCGACTTATATAAGTTTAGTATCACTTTTCAATTTATTTAACTATAATAGTCTTTCCAGTGTGAATTATATATATACATATACATATATCTATATCTATATATATAAGGGCCTTCAGCTGAAATGGTCATGGCGTCCAGACTTCTAGTCAATTTATTGTATATATGTCAACCTTTTTTATTAAAAAGTGCAGCACACGTATAACAGCGTTTGCGGACTTTTTTTCATTCATCCAGATAATCTTAATTTCTTCTGCATATATCTGAGTAAAGATGTATTAGACTAGCATCGTTATTTAGAGGTCTTCCTTCCAGTCTGAAAACTGTCCCACCTCAATTGCCGCGAGGATATAAGTGAAGAAGGAATATATTTTTTAAATAAAGTTCAGTTATGGAGAAATAAACTAATAAATAACGAATCAAGTATATATATATATATATATATATATATATATATATATATATGTATGTATTTATATCAGCCACTCCAAAGCGATTAAAAACCGTGTAAACCGAACTACCAAAAAAAAGATTCTAAAAAAAAAAAAAGGCTGAAAATGAAATTTACTAACGAACGGTGAAAAATAAAAATTACTGAAAAGACGTTAAATCGCATTGGCAATACCAAAGAATCTTCTTTACGGATAAAATAGGAATAAGCCGAGCAATATCATGTTAAGATGAAAATACTAGACATTAGAGATAATATTCGGCCTGTGCGTAGATCGCGTGCAAAATAAAAGACTCGGATTTACAATATACGTGTCCTTCCAACAAACGCAGCTTACTGATCACAAAAACGGCCATCGGGATAAATTAGAAAAATGCATACAGCTCGAAAACGACGATTGCAAAGGAAAATAATCGAAGTAACAAGCATTAAAATAACAACAAAAACGAGACGAACACGGATGATGCGCTCTATAAAACATGGCGGAAATAAAGAGGAATCGGGTAGAGCACGTTAAATACAACTTAGGATGACCAAGAAATGCATACCGAATGGTCAGCGTTAAAGACGGTTGAACACAGGGGGGGGGGAAACGAAAACCAGATATAAGAACGATATTGACAAGCACTCGGAAAAAGGATTGAAAGAAAAACACAACCATCACGAACTGAAGATGCTGGGAGAAAAATATTCCAGATGTCTGCAGATTAGAAGAGGTCGATGCTCGATATCGAGCTCTAATTTCCCTAATATAGGTGTACGTTTAATGTACTCGATAATATAGATCAGACCAACGTTAAGTAATTAGGTATTTGTAATATTCTAAGTGCATGCTTTCAAGTGGGAAATAAAAGTTATTGTAATTGTAATATATACGTAATATTTATTCATGTACATGCATGTATATACATACGTATATTCATACACATACTTATGCATATATATATATATTAATATCGTTCTGTTAGATGAAAAGCATTTTTAGTACAGCGGATACATCCATAGACATATTTACAATTTTCATTGTTCAGCCGTGAAATGAGCTAGAGTGAAAAATATCAATTTATTATTGCACATACATACATATATATATATATATATATATATATATATATATATATATATATATATATATATATATATATATATAATATACATTTATGAATATGTATATATATTTTTTTCTGTTAGATGAAAAACATTTTAAAGTATAGTGCATTATGTCTAAATAGACATATTTACAATTTGTATAGTTCAGTCCCGACGTTATGCATATGCATGTATACACATACACATATTTATATACACATATATATATATACATATATATATATATATATATATATATATATATATATATATATATATATATATGTATATAAATACATAGATATTAATTGAAAAGTGCGGAACTTAGTAATTGTTAAAAAATAAATTACAAAAAATGAGATAAAATCATTAATATTTTCTTTATGAAAATTACAAAGCTTTCCGGCTGTTAAGCTATTATCAAGTGAACATAAAAAAAAACAATATATAAAAATATGTACATTTTATAAAATATAAAATGTACAAAGTATAAATTTAGTTATATATAATTTTTTTAAGTTAGCAAAGTGGAAAAACAGTATTTATGAAGAAATCTAGTAGGGACATTCATTATCGGATTATTTTATAAACCCTACTTTTTCACTTTGTTAATTTTTATATGTTGTATATTTAAATTAATGTTATTTACATTTTATATTTTTTTGAATTGCATATATTTTTTTTTATCTTCAATCGATAGTGCTTTAATAGTTCGCTATTCATAAAGAAAATTTTAGTGATTTGAACATTTTTGTTGTTGTAGTTATTTATTATGTACATATATTTATACGCACACTATAAATTAAACGACAAAAAAGGAGTTAAAATCACTAATTTTTTTTAATGAAAGATAACAAATCCTTTCGACTGTTTCTCGAGTGAATATAAAAAATTTAATTATGAAAATATATACAAATTTACAAAAATATAAAATATAAACAATATTACTTACATACACAATTTACATAAATTATTAAAGTGATAAAACAGCATTTTTAAATAATCTTATAATGAATGTGGTAAACGACACGATCAACGATTAACATTATAAAATTTATACACACTACATCTCGAACTTTTAAAATTATATATATATATATATATGTATATGATACATAAATAGATATATTTACTATTTTTCAGTTGCGACAAGAGTCAGATCGAAAAGGATCTTATTATTATCATTATTATATATATATATATGTGTGTGTACGTATGTATGTATTTAACTGAGAGTACATAAAAAAATGTGTACATAGCTGTGAAAATACTCTTTTGTATGACTGCAAAACTGGAATTGTATAATATATAAGAATATTCGGAAAATTTCAACAGCTTTACCTTACGTATTCAACGGCCAGACTTGGTCCCAACCAAAAAAAAGTTTCAATCTGTTTACAAACAGCAATTACGCTGGCTCGAGAATATTACACGTATGGATAATCTTATAGGCAAAGCCTACGAACTGTTAAAGAAGGCGAAATTTAGCGTTGAGTATTTAAAGCGAAAAAACAACTAGAAAAAGGACGTTTCGAAAAATGAAAATATCGGAAGAACACATAAGCCAGAACACTCTACAGAGGGGATGAGGAAGAATGTGAGATTTATTTAAATGATGAACACAAAATAGAATACGTTGAACTATAGTGCTTTAGTAGCTGATATGATGAGAACAATATGCGTCGTATAAAACCTACGATAAAATAATACGACGAAATTTGATTAAAAAAATATAACCCGCCACGATAAAAGGACAAAATACAAATATCGCGTTCAATTCAATAGAAAAATAGATTACAGTTAATTATAAAAAATAAACAAATATAGAAAATAGGAAATAAAAATTAACTTAAAAATCGATGTTTCAGTCGTCATTAAGAGTGATCTGGCAGTATTTTAATTAATTCATTTTCGCGCATTCGCAATTTTCATATTGGCGAACATGTTTTTTTTTTATTATTTCAAAATAATGTATTTATTCAAAATTACACCGAAATATATGTTATGGAAACTTTACGGCGACAGTCCAATTAAGTTTATTGCCACCATAAGCTCCATTTACAATCTTTTAACTACATTTTTTAATAATAATAATATTCTAAAAATTAAGATGATATACGTAACATTGAAAAATTAATCTTATTAATACGCTAAGTTATACTTGTTTCTATTTCTTATTTCTCTAATAGATACAAGTTATTAAAATCGTTATATTTATTATTTTCTAATTCTATCGTGTTACAATGTAAAATTATAAAATTATTTGTTTGCAATTAAAACCTTGCAGCATATGGTAAACCGTATCGTAAAAGTTACATGCTCTACAATTTTCAGTCTCTGCTATTCCGAAACATTTTAAATATTTTTGGCGAGCATGTTGATGTAGAATAATAAGAGCTGGAAGGTTTCCTAGTGACTAAATCGAAATTTCGCAACGATGATTTTGTAACGAAAATTTTAATTTACCATATGTACTGTTGGAGACTGAAAACACGAACGTGTTAACCACGGACGATTAATAGGAACAATAGTTGTATATGATCGAGCAAACCCTGTAATCAGTTCTAAAGGAACCCCGAAAAATATGGAATAGTATACCAAAAATCGTAATATCTGCTATATTATCGAAGGAATACACGCATCAGTTAGTCTGTGTTCTTAATATATCACAGCTTTCAACCTTTTCAGTGCTGCGTGTACAATATTCTACGCGAAATTATAGAATTTAGTATATATATATATATATATATATATATATATATATATATATATATATATATATACACACCATCGTGTAAATTGCTATTGAAAGGGTTAAAGATTCGTACCTCTTACAATTACCTATCTACTATTTCAACGCGAAAAATACAAATTGGTGGGCTCTCGTTTACAACTCATACAGGCAGAAACCTTAAAGTTGCTATAGACTCAACCAAATGTTACATATTGTCGGGAGGCTTACCTACATATTGGCCGACAAACAGAAACAAAATTCTCGATTTGTTAGATTTCGTTATAACAAAGGGAATCTCAAATAACTATATGAAAGTTATGAACGATTCTTCATCACTATCTTCTGAAGTTGTTACATTAAAAGTTAGTGAACAGATTCAAATGAAAGAAAGAAGCTATTCAACAAGTTTACAAACTGGGAAACGTTTAGGAATACGTGAGAAGAATGCCAAAATCTACGCATTTCACTTAAAACGAATGACTTATTTACTAATCAAATAATAAATGCAGCGTGTAAAAACACACCTTTGATCTTTACAATAAATTATAGTACGGTTTACCCGGATTATGTGCGCCAGCTGGTAGCAATAAAGAGACAACTAAGAAGACAGTGGATGAGAACGAGAAATCCGCGCGATAAAACCGCGTTAAATCATCAAACGAGGAAAGCGTTGCTTCAAAATTTCAAAAACGATACATTTACAGAATATATGTAACCAATCTATCTTCCTCAAAGGTTGGAAATTATTCGCTGTGGAAATCTGTTAAATACCTAAAAAAAAACGAAAAAAAAAAAAGAAGTTATCCTTTAAAATGAACGATGGTGACTACAGATGATTAAAGCTGAATTATTTTCCACACATTTGACCGAAACTTTTCAGCCAATGTAGTTCGTGAGTACCTAAACCAATCTTCAAGACCAACAGTAATCAGGTTTTTCTCTCCTGCGGAAGTTAAATCCACAATCAAGAAATTGAGCAACAAGAAGGCTCCTGGTTATGATTTAATTACCAGTCGAGTTCTAAAAGAATTACCGAGAAAATCAATAGTAAAATTAACATATATATTCAACGCAATCGTGAGATTACAATACGTTCCAGTACTATGGAAATTTGCAAATATAATTATGGTTCAGAAACCTGGAAAACCTCCTGAACAAATGCTTCCTATCGACCAATTTCCTTACTTCCAATACTCTCTAAAGTATTTGAAAAAATTAAAAAAAAAAAAAATGATTCAAAAGATAATTGACAAAGATCAAATAATTCCAAATCAGGAATTTGGCTTTCGAACTGGGCACTCAACAGTGCAACAGGTTCACAGAGTGGTTAAGAAAATTGAAGAGAGTTTCGATAAGAAACAAATATGCTCTGCAGTATTTTTGGATATTCAGCAAGCGTTCGATCGCGTCTGGCATCCAGGACTACTCTACAAATGTAAGAAGTCATTGCCTGCTCAATATTATAACATTAATCCTATTTGGATGATCGATATTTTCCAGTTGTGATAAATGATAAACAATCATCTATACGCAAAATACAGGCAGGTGTGCCGCAGAGGAGTGTACTGGGGCCTTTCCAGTACTCATTGTTCACCAATGATGTACCGATAAATGAAAACGTATTTGTAGCTACATTTTTTTTATTTTTTTTTTTTTAATTGTATAATAATTGCAATCTGGCTTACATAGCCAATAAGCAATTCTTCTATATGGGTCGTGACAGGATTGGAGATATCATTCATCAATGATACTCCGAGCTACCTCGCCAATCAATCAAACCGATGTGGAAGGTCTAAGGGGGTGTATCGATTAAGTCTATGAACATCGTTACCACTATCTAGTAAGTTAACTGCCAGTCGGTTCGGGTGGTATTATAATCTGTGCAAGTAATGTTCACTATATGTTTGGATTACCTCCCGCACATATGGTACACCTAGGTCACGATGCAGATTGTCATTACGCATGTACCATGGCGCATTTGTTATAATTCTTAATATTTTTGACTGACATCGTTGCATCGTGTTAATATTAGACACCGATGCTGTACCCCAAAGGGATTATTATTATTATCGTATCAATTACGCGCTTATTTAGAGATATCCTGCATTATAAATTCACGTTCGACAGCCAGTCTTCTGCGTCTTCTTCTAGTGAATGTAGCCCAATCAGTCCTTTATTAAAGCTATTTACTTTACACGAATTTATAAAGTGTGACATCGTTTGGATCTCGCCACAGCTGCACAGCTCCGTTTCCGACAGTTTCCATTTGTTCATTAAATATTGGCAACGACCCTGGTTGGCTCTGACGCGATTTAAATTGCACCATGTTTTTCTGTTGAGACCAAATCCTGGCACCCTGCTAGCCGGATTTGATATTAATTGTCCGTTTGTTGGAGTCTGCTTAACCCATATTTCCTTCCATTTCGTAGTTGCGTCGACACTGCTCTGTAGTTCGTTAGCCGTCAGCCATGCTGGTTTCCTGCTGCTGAGACGTGTAGGTGGGGGATCTTTGGTAAATTTTTCTACGTGAGAGTGCATACTGTTGTATTTAGCCCATTCTCGTTTGAATGTTTCTTCTCTGCGGATGTGCGGTGGAAATATATTTGCCAGCACGGGAAGCCACATAGTAGGAGTAGATTTTAGCGTCCCGGTTACTAAGCGTAGTGCTACGTTCAGTTGTGTATCGATCTTCTTAGCATGCGAGCTGGCCATTCAAATGGGTCAGCAATATTCTGCAGCTGAAAACACTAGTGCCAGTGTAGCAGTCCTGATGAGTTTTGTCTCTGCTCCCCAAGCTGTACCTACAAGGCGAGCGATAAGGTTTACTCTTGTCTTCACTTTTTGAGCTATTTTTTCGGAGTTCTCTTTGTATGTGAGAGTTCGATCAAGAACGACGCCTAGATATTTTGGCGTTGGGTTAAAAGGTAAATCTTTACCGTTGAGTTTAACATGTATTTTAGCTTTTGCCATCTGTGAGTTGAGGTGAAACACCGAAGTTTCTGTTTTTACCGGATTTAACCTGAGTCTCCATTTAGCACATTATTCGTCCAAGCTGTGTAAATCTTTTGTGATTACGTCCTCGCCATTTTTTAAGTGCTTGCTTCGAGTTGCAAGTACAATGTCGCCTGCATACTGGAAATTCTCCGCTTAGGGGACCGGTATATCATGTATATATAAGTTAAATAAAATTTGCGCCAACACTGAACCTTGTGGAAGGCCATTATTTATGGTGCGCCACCGGCTATGGTCTGCTCCCGTATACACCGCGAATCTTCTGTCAGCCAACATATTTCCAAATAGAGTTACGATTTTACGACTAGGAACTGCCTGGGCTATTTTTAGGAGCAAGCCATCGCGCCAGACTGTGTCGTAGGCAGCAGTAAGATCGATAAAGACTGCTGATGTCTTCAAGCATTTTTGGAAACCAGATTCGATGTACGAAGTTAAAGCCATGACCTGATCGCAGCATGATCTTCCTGGACGAAAGCCTGCTTGAAATTGTGGAAGTACTTTATCTATTAAAGGGGCGATTCTTTGATGTATTAGTCGTTCGAGTAGCTTGTACATTGTACTTAGTAGCGATATTGGTCTATAGTCTGCTGGATCTGTTCCTTCCTTACCAGGCTTCTTGATGGCGATAACCTTAGATTTTTTGAAGATCGCAGGCAGTTGGCCAGTCTCGAGTATATGGTTAAACAGTTTTAGTACGAAAGTCCTAGTGTTTCTTCCAAAATGTTTTCGGGATATATATTGTCTAGTCCTTCGAATTTTCTATTTTTGATTGATTTAATCGCGCTTATTAATTCGGACGTATCGAACGGACTTGATACATCGTTCTGTAATTCGTTTTTCGTAGCTTGCGTTTTATTTCTAATGACACTTGTTTATCGGATTTAACTTTGCTTATTTTTAGGAGTCTTTCTGCTATTTTGTCTGGTTTGATTTTGTCGCTTTTATCGATTTCTGCACTGTCTGTGCCAAGTCTTCTCAGTAGCTGCTACGCTTTCCTGCTCGAATGCGTGAAATTTAGGCCTTCGACTGTAGCTACCCATTTCTTGTGACGTTGACTTTTCAGTTGGTGCATAAGTTCGCTTGCGATATCTAGATTGCCTGTCTTTTCGAAATTGTTATATAGGTCTTCACATAACTTGTTCCAGCCTGGAACGTACTTCTTTCTGAAACCTCTTGGAATATTTTTCTTGGCACACCGAATTACGGTTTTTGTAAACTGGCCATAATTTGTTACTTCTGGTTTAATGTGTATTATCTCCTTCTCTAGCTCATCGGAGAAGTTTTCCCAGTTAGCTTTAGCAAAATTCCATCTTGGTTTATTTATGGACTTCACAAAGGGAATCTTCACTCCCGTAGTTACTAACACTGGAACATGTTGACTATTCGGGAATCTGGATTCGACCTGTCTATTTATGTTGTATATATCTGTTGCAGGTTTAGAGTGAATGCAAAGGTCTGTGGTATACGATCTGTTCCATCTTGCCGAGTAAAACGTGCCCGGATCTTTGGCGTTATATGCAAGCACAAAATCGTTTGCTTCCATCCATTCAGTTAATTTACGACCATTTTCATCTTCTGCGTTATATCCCCAGCGCTGGGAATGACTGTTGAAATCTCCGAGGTATATGGACATTCTGTTTTCGAAGACTGGAAGCGGAGTAATTGGCCACTGGACGCTTGGGGGTTTGTACACGTTTATGATGGAGCATCCTTCAACTTCGATAGCGATTACGAATACATTATTTTCAGACGCCTTGTACTTCACCTTGTAAGAGATGATTGAGTTTTTGATGTAGGTAGCTATTCCATACTGTTTATGGTGTACTGCGGCGATCGGAATGAAATCAGTAATTTTCCCTCTTTGAGACAGTTCGCTATCTGAAACAGCATGCGTTTCTTGTAAGAGTATGACATCTACCGTATTGCTGTATTTCCTCGCGAGAAATTCGCATTTGGCTCTGCTGATACCTTCTATATTAAGTTGTAGGATTTGGAGGCGAGGTCCAATTTTCGACGTAGGGCAGCCCTGAAAATGGCTATTTCGGTTATCTGCGCTCATTATCTAGTTTATTTCTTCTAGTTTGTTTCTTCTTCAAATATCTTGCGCGCAATCGTAGTGGCAGAGTTAGCCGAAATCAACAGTAAACCGTTAATATCGTTTCCAGGAGCACCGCGTGGAGGTCTCTGCCGTGCCCCGTATACCGTAGGTCCACACCGGTCTGATAACTGCGTTATACAGCAATAATTTCGATTTGAGAGGTAACTCGGAATGTCTGCCCAGGAGCCAGTACATCTTTCTCAGTTTTATGTTTATTTCTTTAACCTTCATCTTAATGTGTGTTTTCCACGTCATTCGTCGATCAAGCCACATCCCCAAATACCGAGCTTTACTTTCCTGTGGAATAAGACCATCAAGATAAACGGGTGGGCATGTACCGCGTCTATTTGTGAACGTGACCTGTACTGACTTCAATGGGTTGACCTTAATTCTCCACTGTCGTGCCAATTTTTTTAGGTGATTTAAACCGGCCTGTAATTTTTCCGACGCCGCTATCGGATCGTTGTCGCTTGCAAACAATGCTGTGTCATCAGCGAATGCTGCAACCTCAATGTTGGTTTTAACTGGGAGGTCATGTGTATACAAAAGAAATAGAATTGGACCCAAAACAGAGCCCTGTGGAACGCCAGCCTCAGCAGGGTAAAATCCAGATACATCGCCGTCGAGTTTAATCTGAAAGAATCTATCTGTTAGATATGAGGCCAATAGCATGTAATATGCATGTGGCAAA
This sequence comes from Coronaproctus castanopsis, assembly GCA_032883995.1. Classification (NCBI taxonomy): domain Eukaryota; kingdom Metazoa; phylum Arthropoda; class Insecta; order Hemiptera; family Monophlebidae; genus Coronaproctus; species Coronaproctus castanopsis. The sequence continues at coordinate 220,704,297 of CM065052.1, read as the reverse complement.
GAGCGTTTTATTTTTAGAAGTAACCCCTCGTGCCACACCCGATCCAAGACTTGAATAACATCCAGGAAAGCAGAAGAACAGTACTGTTTCCTGTCGAAACAATTATTAATATACTTCTGCACTCTGTGAATTTGCTCTACCATAGAATGCCCTTGACGAAACCCGAATTGATAGTTTGGAATCGTGCCTTGCAGCGGTTCCCGTAATCGTGAGAGCAGTAACTTCTCAACGGCTTTCGATAGTATAGGTAGAAGGCTAATTGGTCGATATGAGGATGTTTCGCAGATAGGTTTACCTAGTTTATGTATCATTATAATCTGAGCCATTTTCCATTGCGAAGGATAGTAGCCCAATCGAATAACAGCGTTACAGATACTGGTTAGTAATACTATAGCCTTTCGTGGCAAACATTTCAGCATCTTCCCAGTGATTAGATCATACCCAGGAGCTTTATATACTGGTAAGTGGCCCGTTATCACTTTCATAATTTCTTCAGGAGAAAATGGTTTGATTAGGCGAGACATTTGAAAGGGAGCAGCCAGTTCTTGTTTTATTTTATTATAGAAAGCCTCTGACCCTGTATCAGGTGGGTGTGGTTTGAACACATTCTTCAGATATAACCCAAAAACTTCCGCCTTATCAAGATTGCTGCGTGCCCATTCGCCACTACTTTTTCGAATGGGAGGAATCATTTCCTTTGGCCTTTTAAACGATTTAGTGGCCTTCCACAATGAGTGGTCATCATTTTTTGAGTATGTGCTGCACAGGATCGATTTTAAAGTATCATTTTTGTGCTGTTTTCACAAATTGCTTAGCTCTTTACCTATTTTGTTGAGAGCACTTTTATCGACTGGATTCCTAAATGTCTGCCACAGTTTTCTAATTTTTCTTTTTTTATTAATTTTCTCCTTAATAGCGCGGGGATAGTTAAAATTTTGGCTTGCAGAGTCTTTTGGGGTGCTTAACCATGCTGCTTTCTGTAAAGTCTGATTGAAGTATTCAACTGCTTCGTCAATATTATCCTCCGATTTCAGCGGAACATTGACGGTAATATTCTCTTCGATCCAGTGTGTGTAAGAATACCAGTCAGTTTTATTAGTATGGAATTTAAAATTAGTATTCTTAATTATTACAAGTTGACTTACCTCTAGTATTACTGGGGAGTAATCTGATGAAGAGTCAAAGGATGTTTCAATATTTGTATATAATTGGCTAATACCTTTGCTAATGAAGAAGTCGAGCAGGTCTGGGATTTTATTTCTATCTGAGGACCAGTATGTAGGTTGACCACTAGAAAGTACATGGAATTTAGATTTCGAAATACACTGATATAATTCACGTCCTTTAGGAGTTACTAACCTTGACCCAAAACATGTATGTTTGGAATTATAATCCCCGCCTACAATAAATCTATTTCCTAACGAGTTGAAAAAATCATTAAATTGTGCCTGTGAAATTTTGTGCCTAGGCGGACAATAGATTGATGAGATAGTATTTTATCAGTGTTTTTTATTAGATTAATCGAAATTGCCTGAATATGAGGGTACTGAAAATTTTTGAATTCATAATGTTTTAAATGACTACTTACTAAGATTCTAAGATTGCTGCTCCCCCGCGAGGCTTACCACTTAGATGATCAGCACGATAAAAATTGTATCCATTTAATGTGTAGTAATTTTTAGTGGTGAAGTGTGTTTCTGAGAATATATACCTACATAAAATCCAGTAGATGATTTTGTTTTAATCAGTTCTGGATTAGAGGGAAAAAACAGAAAAAAACTATTCACAATACGAACGTCAGATAATTTACGCAAACTCGTAAAATTTTTTGAACCTTTTCAAACACATCTTCTTGTATATGTGTTTTTGTATGTCGTGCGTTAAAAATGTCCCGGTATATCTCGGGTTGAGTTTAATATTATCCTTATTAAATTATGAAATTCAAAAATATATATATGTGTATCCTTCACCAAGTTCACTAATTCATTATCTACACAAGATGGATCACTATGGTGAGCTAGTAGGCAAATCCTCTTTTATTCAAATATTAAAGAAACAATCTTTCAAAGCGATGGTAATTGGATAATTACAAAAATCAGAATCGTTTACAAAACACCTTGCTGCTACCTTCCAGGTACACAGTGATATTGTCAGCCATATGGGGTGGTCCTTCGATATTTGAATTGTCCACTACCTGCATTTAAAGCACCTATTATCTCTCCAGCTGGAACAAAGAGAATAATAATAAAATTACCTAAAAAAAAAAGTCGCCAGGATTTGACCTTATCATATCAGAGATCCTGAAACTGTATCATATCAGAGATCCGGAAACTATTTCCAAACAAAATAGTTTTATTGCTCACTAATATATTTAATAAAATGTTTTAAACTATTACCCTTTATTATGGACATTTTCAGCAATTAAAATAGTATTAAAACCTAATAAACCGTCTCGCCTACAAATTACTATAGGCCGATTCCCATTATTATTCAAATTTTTGAAAAACTTCTACTAAGTAGAATATAGTCCCATCCTTACAAATTAGTGGAATAATTCCTTTTTTAAAAATTTAGACATTCAACTATACAACAATGCCACCGTGTTGTTGACAATATCTCTACAGCGCTAAAGCGTAAACAGTATTGCTCAGCTGTATTCCTTGATGTCTCACAGGCCTTTACATCTTGGTATCCTCTACAAACTAAGGAATATCATTCATCATACGATTTAACCACAAAACCATATCTACAAGACAGATGTTTCTCTGTCAAATATGGGGAGACCAGCCTGAAAATTCATACTATTCCACAACGAAGTATTATGGACTCTTCTTAGTATTTTATATTGCAGACATATCCGTTAATAAAAATACGGTGTTCGCATGTTTTCTGACAATATATCATTAGATTCTGACCTGGTGGTTGTAATAAACTTCAGTTTAACTATTACCCTTGGTTTAACCAGATAGAATCAAGATTAATCAAACAAAAAGCAGCCACATTATTTTTTCTCCGCGTAAAAGGCTGACGCCACTAGTCCATCTAGATAGGACATCCATCCCCCAGTTAACCGTGTTAATCATGTTTTAAACACCTCGATTTGTGTCTCGATACAAAACTTATACCAGGAATCAACACATTTGTAATGAAATTAAAGATGTACGGAAACGATATGATCTGCTCTGCAACTTTTTCAGAAAATAATCAAAGCTATCGGTTGATAACGAACTGTTATTGTACAACTCGGTCGTAAAACCGATTTGAACTTACGGCATCGAACTATACGGCCCTACTAAGCCAGCTAACATCCGGCATTTACTGTCAATGCAATCGAAAATCTTATGTCAGATTATAGACGCTGCTTGCTTCGTGACAAATCAATCTATACGTTCCGACTTGCGAACACCAACTGTTTCAAATGTAGCCTAAAGATGCAAGCTCTTTTTCAGCAAACTAAGAAACGACACCTAATCCAGCTATTCTAAAACTGACAACTCGTAATATGCCATGCGCTTCATCACGTCGGTTGAAGAGAAGCTGACCGAGAGATAATCTGAAAACTTCGTCCACATTGTCTCATTCCTCCTACATACGTCCTAAGTTGATCGTCAGTATCTGATTCTTTTTCTGTTCCTTCATCACATTTACTAATTGCGCAAATCCTTCATCATTGTTGTCTTATTTATTATCGACCTACGTCTAGTAATAGAAAAATAGTTTATTCGTTAACTTTTTAACTTTCCATCGATTATAACAGTCGATTTATTTATAATTTATAGCTATCGATAGTGTCTACATACAGATTGTATCGACAATTCTACACGCATTTAGTATCATAACGACGTGGTGAATATTTTTCAAACAGCAACGAGCTTATAATTGACGTATCTATGATTTATTCGAAACAATAATTTCTGAATCATTACCGCGTCAATGATTACAAAAATAATGTATTCTTATTTAATTTTTACAAAACGTCATAAAGTAACAAAACTAAACAAATTATGAGAATTTTTCAAACTTAATAAGAAACGCTACTATATAATATTTCGAACTAGACAGACTTGTAATATTGGAACGGAAAATTATGATAATATTCTAATGAAAAACTAGTTTCATAACCGTGGGCGAATTTCAGAGAGGTGAATTAATTTTCGAAAAGATTATTTTGAAGTAAAGAAACATAAAAATCAAAAACTATAATTGAAAATTTTGTTCTTATTCATTTGGGATAACTAGCGCTCATAAGAAAGTAATAGTAATAATAATAATAATAATAATAATAATAATAATAAACGGTGATGATAGTTAACATCTGAAGCAGCTGTGTTATTTTCAACTTTTTTGTCTCTTGTACACAGTTGATAAATAATAGACACACACATCATTCTCGATTCTATTTTTATTTGAGCGAAATTTTACAGATCTAACGGAGGGCATTACTCTCGAGTAAAGGTCCAAATATAAATGTAAGTTTATATACATATTATATAAATACATACATACATACATATATATATATATATATATATATATATATATATATATATATATATATATACATAAATATAAATATACACCACCTACATTAAGATATATGGGTATATGTAATTACATGTAACGATGTAATTTAAACTAACGCGTTCATTCATACTCGATAATTATACTTTCAAATTCTTCTTCTTCTGTCTCTTCCCACATGGATTTAAGAGATCATCATGGCCAGATTTCTAGTAATATCCGCTTAGTTTTATGTCTGTCTTGGACTATCCTAAACAATTCTTCCGTCGTATATCCTGTCCAGTCCTTTAAGTCATGCTGCCACAGTCTTCTTGGTCATCCTGTGTCTCCATTGATTCTTCCTCGCATAAATCTTTTTATTATTTCATATTTTTCTCCTCTTATTACATGTGCAAAGTATTGAAACTTTCTTCTTTTTATCGCCTGTATTATTTCTGGACTACCGACATTTATTTTTCTTAATACTTCTATATTTTTAACCATTCATGATAACTTAGTCATCCTCCTGTAGATCCACATTTCGAATGCCTCCAACTTTTTTCTATATTCCTGGTTGATCGTCCATGTTTCAGCCCCATATAATAATACTGGTATTTACCATTCTTTTTCTTAGTTCTAAATTAATGTATTTTAATATATTTTTTAATTTGCAGATTTTGCTAATTCTATTCTACATTTAATTTCCATTTCTCTCGAGTACCATTTGTTGTTGTTATCCATGTGCTTAAGTATTTTTGTCTGTTAACCCGTTCTATTTGAATTCCACTTATTATTAGTTCCGGAATATTGTTACGTTTTAAATTATTCGTTTAATTTAATAATTTCGTCAAATTTATAATTTAAAAACGATAAATACAACTACTACTATACGCAAATAAACGACATTTTATTTAATTACGACACAACTACTAACTAAACTACTTAGTGGCGGTGACGAGCATGTACTCTCGTCCGTATGGATATACTGTTATATCTATATCGATTTTCACCAGTCTATAGTAGGTCCATTAAACGTCGTACGTGTGGACTTTTATTAGGAAATATATCCGGCTCCTTAATTTCGCAGGGTTTTTTCATATTTTAAAATATTTAATTACCGTTACAATTAACGAACTTTAAAATAATTCAATTTCAAGTATACTACCATCGTTAATTCGGAAATAATATTATCTATTAATAATCCATTGTTGAATATTCGCGGCTACCTTCGTGGATAATTATTTTATTATTAACGGAATCGTGTGATTTTTTACCATTTAAAATTAATACTTATTTCTAAAACACTTTTTTTTTATATATATAAAAATGTTGTTCACCTTGGTGTTAACTTCTGTGTATTTCGAACGTGTCGATCAAATACCTGGAAAATCCGCTAGCTTTTTGCTCTCGATTTCCTCGCTATTATCCATTTATACCTTAACAATGAATTACATATACCACTGATGATGTGTTTCATTCAGCAGCTTGCCAGCGAATTATGTTCTTTTACTCTCGAAAAAATTTTTCCTTCCTTTAGTTAAATTACACCTAGCTGATGGTAGCTATTTGGCAATTTGAATACTTCATGATTAGCAGCCTACCCATTAAAATGTATCTCTTAATCGGCTCGATTCTGTCGAATAGAATTAGGTTTTGGAACCAGAGAAACTTTACTGGCAATTAACATCATGCTTCAAAAACACGAGGGAGATCAACCTTAGACGTATTCATTGGCTTTCTTGATTACGAGAAGGCATTTGATAGTGTTCAATAAACTAATCGACATTCTGATAGCTGTCGGTATTGATGACTATGATCGTAGGATAATTAAAAACCTGAATCAAACAGCTGAGCTCATTCTAGGAAAGGGTGAACGCATTGACTTCGACGTGCAACGCGGAGTACGACAAGGTTGCATTCTTTCACCTCTGTTATTTAATCTGTATGACGACCATATTATGTTCAAATCAGCTATCGGTGACATGCTAATAGGAGTGCAGATAAATGGGAGAATTATTAATAATCTGCGATATGCAGACGATGTGGCGATTCTTACAAATAATGGAAAAGACCTTCAACACCTTCTTAATAAACTGAACACAGAGCTCATATAATTTGAAGATAAATGGAAAAAAAAAATGGATGAAGCAAATATAACCTTAACACAGTTTCCATTAAAATTAATAACAGGAAGATTGAAAGAGTGCAGAAATTCACAAATACTTGGGCTGTTACATTACGAAGAATCTAGACCTAGATACGGGGAATAAAAATGCGATGTAGTTACAACCGAAGTTCTATTTCTAGTATGCGGGATCTCCTTTGCAATAGATCCTTACGTTTAAATATACGTCAAAAAATGATGCAGTGCTACATATATCCAATTTTATTATACGGAACTGAGGCATCAACATTAAACAAAAGGCAAATAAATAGATTGGAGTCTGTAGAGATGTGGCTACATAGAAGGATGTTGAAAATACCACGGATAGACTAGATATCAAATCGAAAAGTTCTAGAGATGGCCAAAACTGAGAGAAGCTTAATGAAATCAGTTATTCGAAGGAAAATAAAATACTTCGGCCATGTAATTAGAGGAGATAAATATAAACACTACTAATTATCCAAGGACAAGTGGATGGGAAAAGAAGTCGAGTAAGACGGAAAACATGCTAGTTGGATAACATCGAGGAATGGACGAACACATATACAAAAACGAATGCAAGAAGCCAGAAAAAAGAAGTTTTGATTGCTATGCATGATCGCCAACGCTCTTCGTAGAGTAGGGCATCAGAAGAAGAAGAAGCCGAAATTCTAGCGAATTATTCAGAAACCCGATCGCCATGTTGTTCGGATGCACCTCTAGCCTACGAACATAATTTTTGACGACGATATATGTTACTTCCAGAACAAACTTCATTTCAAGGTCTTCGTGGAGCGTTAAGTTAGTGATGTATCACGGTGCATTGACAACCGTCCGGAGGATGTTATACAGGAACCGCTGAATAATCGATATGTTGCTGTTTTTAAAACAGCCCCATAATGGACAGCCATAACACCAAACTGGTTTCAAAATTTGATTATAAATTAATAATTTTATATTCAGCGTACATTTCCGATTTCTTGTTTAGTAACCAGTATATCTGTCTCATTTTTAGGTTTATTTTGCCATTATCTGTTTCCTCCACGTCAGACGCTGGGTCAAGCTGCATACCGAGATATTTTACAGCTGATTTCTGTGAAATTGCAGCACCTTTCAGAACTACGTCTTCTGTTGGATAAATTTTTCTGTTAGTAAAGACTACTCGTGTTGATTTACTTTCATTTACCTTGATCCTCCATAGGTTAAGCTACGACGAAACTTCGTTGACTGCTGCCTGGATAGTATTGCGCGCTCTGACGGGGCATACGTCACAATACAAACTCGCAGTGTTATCAGCAAAAGTCGCTACCTTCACATCAGAGGGTGTAGTTTTTTCTCAAACTGCAGTCACTTTTTATCATTTCTCCGATACATTTAAGGTAATCATTTTTATATATTTAAATTCCGCTGAACTCGTATAATTCATTAATATGGTTTTAACGATAAACAGATCTAATAAATCCGAAATATGACTTGTAATGGCCAAAATATTCGCTCTCCTGATTATAATTAATATATATATATGAAAAAGAAAATATTAATTTAAATTGTAAACATAAAATATAACGCATTGTACTAAGTAGACAGAATTACCCTTAGTAGCTAATATAATTAATGACCTATAAAATGAACGATCATATAATACAGGAAAATTTTGAACAAACCTGCAACAATGAAAGAAAGAGAAAAACAAATAGCGTGCAATTTAATTGAAAAAAAAAATGTATTTTAGCTAATTGTCGATATATAAATAAACAAATATAAAAAATGAAGTTAAACATCGGTGTTTTAGTCAGCGATGTTTGTAGCGCGTAGATTACGTAAGCTGGTCATATTATAATCCCCCTATGACTTTAATTAATTTATTTTTGTGAATTTTACAATTTCTTTTAAATTTGTTAGAAAGCTTATTAATGTAGAAGAATAAGAGTTCTTAGTTGAAAATGCATATCTCGAATCCTGGCAAACCCGGCAACGAGGGTTTTGTAATAATTATAATTTACAATACGTACTGTTGGAAAATGAAAACCAAACCGGACATGCATATGCTAACCGGGGACGGATAACAGTTTTGTATGTAGTAGTTTTTTATTTGTAACAGTGAAGTGGAAATAGCTTTATAAGCATTATCGATATTAATATGATTATTGAATGACAAACGCGAGTCCAGAGTGACACCTAAATACTTGACATCTTTATCTAATACTTTAATTTCCGGCGAGGGCAATGGGTGCCTTCTTGAAAAAAGATATTGGCCTCAGTTTTCTCGGTGTTTAGAGCTTTATAGTACTTACAGACAGCGAATTTGTAATCTACTATAAATTGTATCGGGGTCTATATGAATCACAATACAAGTCCGAGTCATCTGTATAAAGGCAGTTTCAGCAAAAGGATTTTTTATTAAGAGTAGGAAAAGATAAGGACCTAACACACTACCTTGCGAGACGCCAGCGTGATAGATCCCCATGATGAAGAACTTAACATAGAAAACTCTATTGCATAAATACGATTTTATTACTTTTAATCAGTTATGCGGCGTAATTATGTTGCAAAATTTTATATAAAAGTATCGTGGCAAGCCGCGCTAAACGTTTTTTCAACATCAATTAATAATAATTCGGTGTGTTTATTAAAGTTAAAACTGTTATGAAGTCAGCTGCAATCTGATACACTGTAGATTAATTCTAATATAATACGGTTTATTTACAAGAATATTGTTTTCAGATGAAAGCTTTTGCAACTGACAAAGTATAACTTTTTCTATTAACTTAAAGTACTTAATAAACTAATGGGACGAATATTATTTATATTATCTTCCCCGGGTTTAGATAGAATAATAACTTTAGCTGTTTTCCATCTCACCGGAAAGTAAGAATTTATGAGAATACCATTATTTGTTTTTAAATAAACGATTGTTTTGCGAAGTAAGTATTCAATCATTGTTGCAGAAATTTTGTCCGTCTTATTCCTCAAGAAATTAACTTCAGACGGCATATCGAAATGTGTTACCTCCGAGGAGCTACCTGCAATAGTTTGGAATCTGTTTTTAATTTCTTTACATTACAATGATGCGTTCTTAGCGCTAATTTGTCATTTTGTTTACCGATATTTGAAAAGTGGTTAGCAAGCAATTCTAGTTCATCGTGTAATTTATAAACCAGTTGATTAGTTTGCGAGAAAGCAATTGTGTTTGTTTTGTTAAAAATTTACTGACTTTCGAGAGAGTATTATTTTTAGGAGTTAGCCTAGGGCCAAGAAATTGTTCATTGTTTCTCCAATTATTTGATAAGAATGTCGAAAATTTTAGCGGAAGAGAATATATCTGTTTAATTTTCATGTATCAGCGTGTGTATTTAGTTATCTTTCCCTTATGATCATTTTTAAGAGAAATAATTCTTATAAACACAGAACATGGTTTTAAAATAATTATTAATCTGAATTCATAGTGCTCGTGTTTGACATTAAAATCTCCCCATCCGGGGGAGTATATTTCGTGCACGGTTTCGAATCAGTTTTTAAGCTGGTCATTTCTTATCAACATGTCTCAAACACCTCCATGATACAGTTAAAGGATTTACCGTTTGTACTGTATCATATATTTTTGATGTTTTACAGCTCCCGTTTTGTTTAATATTCTCTTTTATAACTGTTAGCATTTACATCTTGAAATGTAAATAAACCTTCCGTTACTGAAATGATTATCCGATATTTTTTCCTTACTTTTAGATAATATACAATTTCTTGGATATGTTCCAAAAATAGCCGTTCGATTACGCTTATATAACATTCGCTAACTCACAAATGAGTCGAGTCAGTATAATGATGAGATAAACTAAACGTCTACAAATACGAAGTAGCAGCTGTATAGGAAGATTTTAAAAATCTCGTGGATCACCGAATCACTCGATAAATGATTTTCAGACACTGCGAACACTGTTTGTTCCTGCGTCTATATCTTCTACTCTGTTCGCAGATGATTTCACAATCAGTATCGGTTGTAAAAATCTACAATCAGGTACTCGGAGATTACAAAATGCAATCAATAAAGCGTATGAGTGGACAACACAAAACGGTTTAGAATTCTCGGTATCAAAAACAAAATGCATCCACTTTTGCAAATTAACGAGCTGTGATAAAACCCTAGTCGTTACACTAAATAATATACCAATCCCTCAGACACAAACAGTCAGATATCTCGGTCTAACATTCGACGACACGCTCTCTTGGAGGCAACACATAAACGAATTAAAACAATCGTCCCTAAAGAAATTGAATTTAATGAAAAAACTATCTAATAGTTCTTTTGGAGTCGACAGAGCCGTCTTACTCAAAATTTATCGAACAATAATACGTCCCTGTTTAGATTATGGTACTCCAATTTATGGAACGGCAAAATCATCGATTCTGCGTACTTTAGATCCGATTCATCATTCAGCTATTCGATTGGCTCTTGGAGCTGTTCGCACTAGTCCGATAATTAGCCTATTAATTGAAGCCAATGAATGGCCGCTAAAATTTCGTCGAGAGTACTTAATGATGAAGCTCTTGATACATACACCAAAAGTAGATTACATACAACAAACATACAAAAAACTAAAATGTTACGTCACCTCCCTCAACAGGGTTATTTCAAACTCATATTGCAAATATCATCAAGACCTTGAAACTCAATCTTTCAGAACAAACTGATCATCGCGTAATACCATCGCTACCACCAAACAAAAGAACAAATTTAAATATTGACGTATCATTGGCATTACACAACAAAAATATGATGTCAAAACAAAGAGCCTATGACAGTCTAATGAAATCATTCGATTCATATGAAAAATTCTACACAGATGCGTCAAAGACAACCCAAGGTACGGGTTGTTCCGTCATACATCGAGATATCACCGTAAGATACGTTCTACCAACCGAATTCTCAGTACTATCCGCTGAACTAATGGCAATCAACTTAGCTATCAATTTGGCTAGAGACTTACGCTTACCAAAAATAGTTATTTTTACCGACGCACTTTACGCCGTTCAAAGCATTAATTTCGATCCCACAAAATCTAACCACCCAATAGCCCAAGATATTCACCTGGCAGCTAACCAACACGTACAAGAAACCATCATATGCTGGATCCCTTCACACTCCAACATAAAGGAAAATGAAGAAGCTGACATCGCTGCGAAAGAAGCGGCGGAGATGTTCCCAGTACCAAAAATTTCAATCCCAATACAAGACGAAATACACAATATCAAAAACCAATTTCACGAGGCATGGAACTTACACTGGAAGCGTATTCCCACAACCAACAAACTTCGAAACGTCAAGTTAAACACAGATCCATGGAGAACAATCATCCCATCGCGACGTGATGATGTTGTACTAACTCGGCTCAGAATTGGACATACATCATTAACCCATAATTACTTAATAGAAAAAAAAAAACCAACCGATATGTTGCTACTGCGGACGGGAGCCTCTAACAGTCGAACACATGCTTACAAAGTGTAGGCCACTTCAAAAATACCATCCTGATGGCAATATTTCAATTCATACGGCACTCTCTGATAATCCAGCGGAACTTGAAAAAACCATTAAGTTTTTAAAAGTTACAAACATATATCCTTTGATTTAATTAAAATAGCTTCGGTGCCTCTAACCTGAGTTGTGGTACACGGCACCTTTAAAAAAAAAAAAAAAAAAAAAAAAACTGTTAATAAGCTAGTTAAATGAACGTTAGTATTCGGAACACGTTATCAGCAAAACGAAAGTTTGGGTTTTCTTAAAGCATACAGGTTCAGACGGAGATTGGATCCGAAACATTAATAAACGAACCAATATCCAACTCTGTCCGATATCTCACCCAGCTAGCGAGAGAACGCAAATGTTTTATCTGTCATCTGATCGCTCACGTTCTGCGAGCATTATGCCACACCCTTAATAACGAGAATAATAATAATAATAGTAACAACGTGCGATATAAAACATTTCCAGCCGGAGAAACATACAGAACGACGACGTTATTTGAATTTTTTTTTTCTATATCAGTTACATTATACCAGCCCGCGCAGGGTTAAAGTTCGAAGCTTTTTTGTCGTCGGTTGAATTTTATACGCGAGGAATTGCGAAAGCACGAAGGAACGAACAAATGGGAGGAATTGTTAAACTTTTAAGGGAAGACACGTACGTGTGAATATATTCACGCGTTCTTTCAGTTCTGTGTAATATTCCCTCGAGATTATAATACGATTTCTGCGAAAATTAAACGATTCTTCAAATTTAAATACGAATTCATTCATTCTTACAAAAAGAAATTTCTTCTCCAATTTATTTCTTTTGATCCGTCAAAACTGGCACGACTGAAATAGAAAATTTCGATTTCGCAAACATCGGTAGTTTATCGTTGGTAAGCGTCGACAAAGTACCACCGGGCTATTTTTGTATAACATCGGGCGAATTTAGTTTAACCTTTTCAGTCACGCGTCTTTCGCACAAAATTATATACTTTGGGATATATACACGTAATCATCATTAAGTGTACCATCTCCATATCAGAGGTAGGTGACTTCTAAGCCTATACATATTTACAGTGTAAGTAACCTAAAATGCGATCATAATATGGCGCTAACATAGATAGACACATACACACCCGGGAGAACTGATTGTAATCGCTTTGTGTTCACGTACTATACTATATTGTTACTAGCGCTCGTATAGAGTTGCGCTCGGTGGTTTGCCATTGCCTTCCACGCGGTAATATTACGATTATTTATATTTATATTTTACGATGATAATTATATATATATATATATAGATATATGTATATATAATTAAAGAAAATTATTTGAGCAGGTGATGTGTTATAAAGTAACATATTTCGTACATTTTAGACTAAATAATTTCTAAGGCGTTAATTTTTATTTTTTCAAAAATTCTACGTTGACGAAATTTTCCTTATTTTTACGAAAATTCGCAATTTTTTCTTGGCACTCAAGAGTTTATATAGGAACGTTGCGAAATATTTAACGATCGCTTAATAAGTACATTTTTTAAGAATAACAATACCACCCTTTATATGTTAAACAAATTAACCGGTTAGATATAAATAACAGGTTACTTCGACGCTGAAACGTATTAATACACATATATATATATATATATATATATATATATATATATATATATATATATATATATATATATAAAACAATAAAATATTTTATAGCAGAAACAGAAAACAACTTATAACAAATACTGTTTTATATACTTTTAAATTAAAGAACTACGCGTAACAGACGAACGTGTCTGTTTTCTAACTTTTTATTCAAATAAACGATCGAATAACGGTTTTATTTTTATTTTATATAATAATTTTAAGTTTACGAATTTTCGAAATTACGCATTTTAAATAGACAACATTTTATTGGCGAGTAGAGTCGAGCATAGTGACCATATAAAATATTTAGTAGCGACATTGCAGAGATCTCTCACTTAGACCACTGCAGGAATACTGATCAAAAAATGAATATTCGAAATGGAATATCGAAGAAGCTCGTAACTTCCAAATGGCGTGCAAACGTTATGGTTATGAGAACTGCAGCTCTGCCGTTATGTTTCTGAGCTGAGGCTAGGTCTGTACATGCAAAACATGTGGATATTGCCTTAAACGAATCGTGCCGTTAAATTACAGGCTGCCTACAACGGCAACAAGAAACCTTTATCTCCTGAGCGGAATAGCGCCACCACATATAAGACGCCATATAATAGCCAACAAGGATAGCACTGTTTAGAGACATCCAATGTAACGGTCACACCGAAGTGGTATATAGACTTAAGTCGAAAAATAGCTTCATGAAATGCACGAACACACCGAGGACACAACCTGAAAACGAACGGATATGAATTAAAGAAACCCTGCCAAACCCAGTGAGACCACCAGAAGAAACCTTGGCGCCACGATATAAAGAGAAATGGTATGGCGAACAATCAACCGACCGGAGTGTAAGATGAACCAGGTGTACAATGCATGATGTCACCGAGGCAATGTCGAGGCTAGAATTCTGGCCGAATACTGCGGTACGATAAAATAAGAAGAAGAATAATAATAGGGGAGTTAGCGATTTCTAACGGTTTTAATGCGTAACGAATATAGTTACATAAAATGTAAGAATTTACACAGCACCTAGATTCTATTTTTAAATCAAACAACTCAGATGATATTATAATGGTAAATGATTGAATTATTTTTCAAACAGAGTAAACATATTAACTATAATTATTGAATAATAAAACGTTCGCGATGCGTTTCCGCAAGAAACTATGAAATTATTTTTTTAAAAAAAAGGAATTAAATATCATTCGGTTTAACATAATTTCGCTTCATCGCTTGACATTCAAATGTTAGGACAGTGCCAAATTTTAACTCGACCAATTCACCACGATGTAGAAAATTATACGTACGTTCGTGTATTCGATTGAATTTTAAACAGTCTGTCAGCAAGTTCTTCGCTAAATCTTTTCTTAAACAGAGCTTATCTTCAAGTCCATGTCGTTATTTCGTACAAACCAGGATGCATTAACTATATCCTACGTAAAATTTTTTCTTGTGTCCTTTCCATCAGAACTATATCAGAGTTACATGCAGTATAGCGTCTAAATTGGCTTTATTATAGATTTATAAAGCGGAACTTTACTAGTGAAAGAACTGGATTCCTTTCCGACAATCTAGTCCATATTTCTCAGTTTCAGTCTGATCTGCGTACGTTTGGAGGAGTCGAGGAATGTTCTATTGTAACGATTTATTATAACGAATAATAGAATTCTTCGTGAAATGTTTTGATAATAGACGAGAGATCTAAACGAGGTATTTAAAGGACGACCGATATTATTAGAAGAGTCGGCAAGATGGATCGGGTTCTTCGAGGAGAGTCTAGTTTTATTAATTTTAGACGTATAGTAGACGAGCAGATTAAAATGGGAAAATTGCAAAGCTGAAAGACAACTTGTAGAGTCGGTAAAAAAAACGATCACACTCGTTCGGTTTATATAATTTCCTTTCGATCGAAAACCGAAATTAGAATACTTGAATTCGAATTGGCAATACTAATTATCACTATTAGTAAACTTTTTATTACCATCATTACTATCATTTTTCTCTCTATCCTTTATCCGTTATACGTAGAGCTTTGGTCGATAAAAAAGAAAAAATGATAAAGTTACCCGGCAGGTATATTTTAACGAACTTAGCCAACGCGGCGAAAAGGTGTCGTTATATAATCCACCCCTTAATAAAGCGTTTCAGAAATTTGGACAATTTTTTTTTCGTTAATAACCAAATTCTTTTGTTTAAAAACCGCAATCGACACCACAATGACCATAACGACGGGAGCCATCATCGAGGGAAAGTACTCTACCTCGAAGCGAATAAAGGCTAGTCTTTAATCGTGGTAAGCGATCGAATAAAAGCTCGTATATATAAATATATATATATACATATATATTTGTATATACTTTTGTACGTTGCGTCTAAACTGGTAGAGAATAACGAGAATACCAGAACGGGGGGGATGGTTAAAAGAAAAGACGATTGAACGGTTAAAGAAATTTAAAGGAGAAGAAAATGTCGCCAATTTAATAAGAGGAATTTTATCATTTAAGGTCTTTATCTAGACTTCAGTTTATATCATTTTTCTATCTCTCTTTCATTTACTCATCACCTCTCTTACTCGCGCGTATCGATATAAACCAGCATAGAACATATATATATATATATATATATATATATATATATATATATATATATATATATATATATATATATATATATATATATATATAGACTGTACGTTTAAAACGAGGTTTTTTCTAATTGGCACTCGATCCGCATTGTGCGATGACTTTTTTAAAACTGGGTTTTGTTTTAAATCCGGTTGAAAAAGAAAAAAAAACGAGTGTGGTTCTAGAGAAAGAGATGATTATACACGAACGAGATGAGGAATATAAAACGACACCCGAATAGAATTGTGTAGGGAATTAGGAAGTTCGGTGGAAATTTTAATATTTCCTCGGAGATGCGTAAAGAATGTAGACACAATCCGGCGATAGATTGAAACCAACGTACGTACACTAACGTAATTAAAAAGGAAGACTAAATAGGATGATCGGTATTTCTTGAGAAATTTTTAGACCGCGTCCTGTCCTAATCGGATTAAATTTTTTCGGGCAGATTTTTAAGTAAAAACGTTAGCGACCAGAGAAAAATATTAAAAGCAGATCGGAAAATAGAATCATTAAAACGAAGAAAAAAATGAATTTCTATATTAAAAGTCGATTTCCCGAAAGGCAAAAAAAAAAAGTGAAAATAATTAATTTTTTCTTATATTTCGAAGAAGGGGGAAGGGATATTTTCATTTTCACTGATCGCGTCCTCCGGCGATGTTTTGATTGTAGCAAAGAAACTCGGATTAAAAAAATATATATATATAGCATTATTTTTCAAAAGTCGAATTTATTATTCGCCATTTTCTAGCGTCGACGAAAAAAATGATCGGTTCAATGTCGACGATTTAAAGGTCGTTTACTAGCGTAGCTTTGTCGAAGAATTCGGATAAAAGAAATTTCTGAAACATCCGTCCGCATATTACGGAATGAATTTTAGACAAGGAGATTAGAAATCGTTCGATTTATTAAAAAAAATTCTCATCGTACCGAAGAAATTTTTCATTTTATCTCGTTTTGAAATATACACAAAACAAAGCACGAACGTATATATATATATATATATATATATATATATATATATATATATATATATACGATCCACATAACATCTAATGCAAATTAGAATGCGGTAAAGTGAAAAAATTCCAACGATAAATTTTATAGGGGATTACGATTACCTTTACGACGCAGGTATAAAAGATATATAGGCGTATAAAACAAATCCTTCTACAGTAAGCCACGTAATTCTAGTTCTAGTATTAATAAATAAGCTAAGATATTTATAAGTATATTTTTGATACGGTAAGAGTGTAGGCACTTTGTTATTTTTTTTTCTATTAAAATTTTTCCCGCGCAATCGTATAAATAAGGCGTCAATTTAAGTAATCTTTTATAATATTATATTTTGTATTAATTTTTTTCTGGAAAGAATCGTTGATTTATTCGGTACAGAAAATTCTATTGATTACTTTTTCAAACAGAAAATATTTACACGTTATTATTGTTCATTGTTTATTGTTTAATAACCGAAAAACTTTGCGGCGGTTTTTTTAAAAATTAAACAATTTTTAGTTATGTTAACTACTTCCTTGTTATATGTTCTTTAAATAGATGTAGTTACTGTGCCTGCTTCGAAATCAGCAGTGGTCGAGTTACTGGCTCGCTGCGGAATATCCTGAAGACCGCGGTTGTTATATTAGCGTTTCGAAATTTCGTAGGGTACTTTGAAAGTCGTCCACATTATTACGAACTTCATTTTCGATCGGTATACTCCTTTTATGCTTCATTTTTAATTCACGCTCGGGAGGCCGACCTAATAATTTATCTATCATAAATAATTCATTTTTACAAGATTTCGAATATAAAAGTATTAAAGAGTAAAAACAAAATGAAACGCCGATAATAGGCGCGCTAAAAAACGTAAGTAAAGGAAGATCAAAGAGAAAATTCCGATGCAGCACGATGCCGTTCGAGTAATGAAATATATATATATATGAAATATATATATATATATATATATATATATATATATATATATATATATATATATATAGCGAACCGTCGTTGGAAAAATCGTACGAACGCTAATTCGTTACGCTAATTACCTTTTCGTTTAATTAATTCGCCGTTCATCTAGTCGAACTATGTACGAACTTATTATATAACCCACGCTGGTACTTAACAGTCGTTATTTTCATAATTAACCGCCGAACCGAACTAAACGGGCGTTAATTAACGGCCGATAATGACGCGTTTTATTTTTCGATCGACTCCGATTATTACAAACGGATTTATCTTCTTCGTTGGTAATGTCGTTTTCGCTGAAACTTGAATATTAATATGTATCGGTAAAAAATGAAAAGATGTTGAATCGTATATCTCGCCGGATTAGGAAAACGATAGCCGTATATAGAGAAGAACGCGAGACACACTTCGAGCGGATACCATCGCATACAGGGATAATCGGAAATTAAGTAGTGGACACGTTAACCATAGATCGGATATATATATAAAATAGAAGCCATCGAATGGAACATATTACTTGGATTAATCAAAATGACTCTAAAATTTATATCTACTACCGAACGGAATAATCACTACAATATACAGTTGAATATTCCAAAACTACTAAGTACCATCTCCGCGTCGGGGGTAGGTTACCTATGCATAATTTGTTGTACAGTGTAGTAACGTACAAGGCAATCATAATACGGCGCTATCGTAGATAAATACATATACACACACTCAGTAGAAATGATTGTAATCGCTTTGTAGTCACGTCTCACGATGCAGCCCCTTCGTAGTATTATTACTAGCGCGCATATTATCGCGCGGTGGTTTGTCATTGCTTTCCACGCGATAATAATATTAGGATTATTTATATTTCTGATTAAGAACCCAAATGATAGCACGTGTACTGCGACACGAAGGGCTAATAATGCATCTAATAGAAGGTATCCGGAAAAGAATGTGATTGGAAGGACGCGAACAAATTACATCTTATTCGAAGCGGTGAGACGACGTCATCGTATGAAGAACTGAAACGGATTGACAAAATTAGAATTGAGCACAATATGATGATGACACAGTCGTAATAATGTATATAAATCGTACACGAGTATTTCCGTGCAAATAAGCTATCGCTCGATTCGTGCCATTAACACGTATACTAATTGCGCCTTATTGCAAAGAACTTCAATGGCAAGAAAAAATGTCGAGAAAAATGGACTCGATCAAATCCAAACGGAAACTGCGGTCACATATCCTGATCATTGAACGGTTTTAGCTTAACCCGAAGCGCATTCGGACTGAGGATGTAATCGCTAACGCGACGGAAAATTAAAAATAACGCTGCCTGCGATCGCGGATACGCAAACCATCGAGCACATTCCTCGTGGATGCGCGCAAGTCGAGATTTTAATTTCAACGATATTCACGAACTGTAATCTGGACGTTAGGCAGTTCGAATCGTACGAATAGAATAGAAAATGTCTACTGACTACGTTACGAAAGTAATGAAAAAAAAATAGCCTTATATTGTTTTGTCCTTACAAATATAATCGAACTTCGATATTAATCTTCAAATAGTAATAATTTTTGTAATCAGTCGAAAATTCGTCTTGCAACATTGGACCTATTTCAGTTTGGTTTAACAACACATAACTAGGATCAACTTCATAATTCTCGATATAATTTGTTACGTCGCAATGGGAATACGTATTATAAGATGATTCGTACTAAATTCCCAACATACTCGATATATCTGATAGAAAGTTTTACTAGTATAATGGACGATATTTTGTGCGCGGTAACAATGGAATATCAAGTAAAAAAAAAAAAAATCTGTTAAAAATACTTTAAAGTATGTTCTAAATATGAAACTATCTAGTGCGAACGATCGATTGAAGCTGTTATTCGTCAGAGGGTCTGCAAATATACGAAAAATTTGATTTTAACGGTTACCGTTTCCCGAGAAAAATAAATGAAATCAGGAACTATGATTCCGAGCAATTAATGTGTACTAAAAGCATGGTAATAGTCCACCATCTAGAAGGACTTCCTCGTTTACGTGTTTTACAATATAATGGATATGTTATTTTGCCAATCTTCAGCCTCTCTAGACCAATTCGTTCGGCGCTAGTCTTATACCTGTATCATCGAATTTAGTTTCATTTCGGATACATTCTCGTTTAATTTTATTTCGCACGTTTACGCGCGAAGTAATTCTATCGGTTTTTTCATATATATATATATATATATTTTTTTAATTATTTCAAAACTTTAACGACCAGATAATATATTACAATTATGCGTGCGCCTAAATTATATATGTAAGGGAAAAAAATGACTTTTCAATTATGTACGTATCGCTTGATAATAAAAATAGTTAAATATCGCGCGCGAGTGTAATAATTTTTTATTTTTTTTTGTTTATTTGTAATATTGAACTGCCCAATACACACAATACATTTAATATAGGAAAATACATAAGCGAAGGTACAGATTCGGCAAATTATCACGAACTAAGATTATAATTAGCGTTTTACATAAATCTAAATTTTAATATGAATATGTAAATAAAAGAATAAGTTATAATAAATCGTGCGGTTTAGTCCGCCTTAACCTACGAGTGTCTCCTTCTGTATTGAGAAGTTCAGCAACAATTGTATTCGGATGTCCATAAAAATATCGAGTTCTACCCGAATCAACGAAAACCCGTTCATTCAAATTATAAAAACGATCAGAGCCAGCGACTATGCGTCAAACCTAATGTTCTATCGAGCTGCTCTCTCAGATACGTCGGTAAATGTGCAATATATATTCCGTTATTTGAAAGAAGCGCAACACCTCTGAGAAATTATTCAATTTCGATTTTAAAAAAATTATTATTTAACGGTAATTTCTCAAAAGAACTTCTTCCTAAAGCGCGGGGCTGTTTTCCGCGCATATGTTTCAATTTCAACATCATATTATATCGTTTTTAATTTTCAAGAGATACAATAAGCGGCCATTAACTAATTATATTAGTATAAACTATCTCGGCGTGTATTTAGATATTCGACATTCGAATTTAATTCATCGGAGAATAGTGTACAGTTAACAAATTGTTCTTATAATTACGTCAAAATTCCGGTGTATGCTTACTATATTACAGTTGTACATTTCGTAAATGTGGGCAATAAACGAAATAGTTATTGCAATAGTCAAATGTCTGCACACCTGCATGAGCGTTGATATAGTAAACAAAGAAAATCGAACAAAAATTTATGAGCCACAAATAAGTACAACTTCAGAGTCGAATGAAATACACTATTTCAAATTAGGCGATCGGAAACAATATTGCAAGCGATAAAAAATTAAATAATAATTGAAAAATCGCATACATAATCTATAGACTAAAAACGAAATTACATTAGACAAATAACAATACGTACACGTACGTACATATAGATTATTTGAAAAGAAATTAAAATATTGCGGAATATTTTATTGGAGCTTTTAATTCTTTTACGATTTAAATAACAGAAAAAGGTTGCATGATAACGATGATAATGGTAACAAACGAAAATAAATAAATTCTTAGTAATAAGACATAGTCATTGTTGCGACGTTCTCAGTAATATTATGTAGAACTGTATCCTGGCGCCTGACTGCATATAAAAAGTTATACCGTAATTTTAAAATTACATGTATATATATATATATATATATATATATATATATATATATATATATATACATATATATATATTGTGTGTTTGTGTATTCATATGCGAAAAGTTTAATAGTTTAGAAATATTTTAAAATGTTAAACAGACTTCATCTATAAAAACGAACTTATTGTATAAAGTAAATGTAGTCACATCAAACTCGAAAGTTGGTTAGATGCTTCGCTTAACGATTGTCATCAGTCGAAAAATTGAAAGAGGACCTCATTTAAATAAACCGACACGTCCCTGGAAGAGCCAACACGAGGTCGTTTTCCCAACTCTCCGCTAATTTAGTTCATCATCGGCGTATTAAGACCGTCCTATTATTTCGAAGACAACGGCAAGCGCAACCGATAGATGTCGAACGAACCTTCGCTTTTTTAAAAGATGTTCAATCTCGAAAATAGACAAAAACGAACGACTAAAAAGCTGAAAATGTTGAAAATGCAGATTAAGCATTACCGAAGAGCGTATTGCCGTCGTTAAGATTAAGAAAAAACCGGTTTAAATAAAGTACGTACGTGAAAAATAAAAATGGGATCGGATACCCTGGATTGACCATGTTATAAAACATGAATACTTGGAGATGATTTCAAGGGCGAAATCCGACAGAAACGAGGACGTGGAAGAACCAGAAACTCACATTCATACTTACTACGAGACGCTCGGTAGCTGTAAGAAGTTAAAAACAGTTGCGGAAAATCGGGAAAATTGGAAAAATATCATCTGTGGAGAATGATCAGGCTTAGGACTGAACTGAAAGAACAGAAGAGATTGTGAAGAATACTTTCTCGCGATTTCACTCGACTTAATTATACGGGTGCCCTATATATATATATATATATATATATATATATAATATATATATTATATATATATATATTATATATATATACATATATATATATATATATATATATATATATATATATATATATAATATATATAATATATATATAATATATATATATATTATATATATATTATATATATATATATATATATATATATATATATATATATATATATATATATATATATATATATATATATATTATTTTGGAATACGATACATCTCGCTGCATACTCCGCACATAAGAAACAATTTTCAACCGATAAATTTTTATTAAAAATTATTTTCAACCTAATTTTTTTCTTTTTTATTATATTATTTAATTTATTCCCATCGCCAAAAATATAATAATAGACACACAACAGACATATCTCACACGCGAACGAATTCTTGTATAGAGAAATTCTATTATCATTATTAAATTAACGTGCCGTGTACAGCGGCTAAGGCTAGAGGCACGATAGGAAAAGAGGATTATATTAAGGAGTGCATGCTTGAAAATGACGTAACTGCCGAAAAGCTTCGCGATTAAAAACTTTTAGCGATTATCGGTGTTATATTTTGTTTGATTTATTATTAATTAATAAAATCACTACTCTCCAATATATTCAACGTTTAATGGAACCTGAACCGGGTTTGGAGATATTTATCAATTTTGATGAAGAATTTTTCAAAATCTATAAATAAAATTTATTGTAAATAAATCTAAAATTGAAATTATGTCTGGCTAGTGAAATATGTATATCAAATTTTAAGTTGTCGTTATATAAACATTTCTGGTAATTCATATGTAAAAAAAGATGTAATAATTATTGTGCGGGCTTGAAAATATGACGTAACTGTCGAAAAGCTTCACGATTAAAAACTTTTCTATCTTCCGGAGAGAGTTTGTGAAAATCTCTACAGTTAGAAATGAAGTGATCCTTTTGACAATAACTGTAGAGTTGGTTGACTCCAAGAGTATATGCTTTTGAATGGACTGGAATGTACGGATTGCTTGATGAACTAGTGATAGGAAATAATTAATCCTGCTTGACATGAAAAGCCTTAGCACCATGGTTTCCGCTACTTCGAAATTGTTAAATAGGCTCGGGGCAGTTAGATTTAGAAGCTGATGTATAAGTTTCAATTGTTTCAGGTGCCCGAGCCCGTCTGGTGACGAATGTTTTGAATTGGGCATATGCTGGCAATTCGGTACTCGAACCTAAGTAATACTGCCGAGATTCGCGTGTTTTAGGATCTAGCTTGTGAGTTAAAATGCGCACAAGAAGCCCATCCGAGTCGATAGGATTACCCAATGTAGAAAGAGTATATTTTATACATTCTGTAGTAACGCTAAGCATATGATTGAACGTTTGAGAAGTATCGTTTATAGCTTTGGGAATACCCAAGAGTCTATCAAGGTGCTCAGAGATGATTAAACGTTTATTGTCGTATCTAGAAACGATGGTGTTCCAAGCTGAGACAAATGAGTCTCCAGTAATGTTTAGATTAGCTATTAATTGAGCAGGCTCCCCTTCAAGGCACGTGCGGACGTAAAGCATTTTTTGCCATATTACTAAGACATGAGAATTTAACCTACCATTGACATAAATAAATCATGAAAATGACGCCACTCGGTGTAATTTCCCGAAAATTTAGGAAGATCCATTCTCGGGAGCTGGGACATATTGCGATAAACATCGATTATAGAAATATTGGCAGGATCTGCACTATTTTCAGGCTTAGCTGCTTCCAGTTCTGAAAGTTGTTCAAGTAATTCAGCCTCTGCATTTACATACCATTGTTTTGCAGTATAATAAGCTTCCTTTGTGAAGTATATCGAAATCAATTTCGAATCTCTTGGTAGACATTCTTTCACCAGATAAGGCAGAAGTTATAAGACAAAATTGCTCTAGTGTAAATGAACATATTCCAGACTGAGTATATGGCCTTGAAATCATTGAAAAATAAGCCAGAAATAACTGTATGTAAGGCTGACAAAGGTAATGCTACTGTTATTATGAAGACAGATGAATATAAAGGTAAGATGCTAGAGCTATTAGAACAAGATCCTTATGTGAAATTAGAAAAAAATTCACTTAATAGGATTAGAGTATTAAGATTAATAAAAAATCACAGTTAAATGCAAGCACTAAGAAGGAATTGATTTGTCATATACCTACCATGCCAAGGATTTATGGAGTACCAAAAATACACAAAATTGGCTATCCATTAAAACCTATAGTTTGTTCTATTAATAGTCCTATTTATAATCCGGAAGGTTTTATAGCTAAACAGCTGAAGTGCCTAGCAGGTTGTTTACCGTCTTGTATACAGAATTCTGTGTTCACAAATGTTCCAACATCAGAAACTACAGAAATCATAAAAAAGAAAGGCATTTCAGGTGAAATTTTAGAATTTATAAAAACAGTAACTGCTGATAATGTGTTCTCGTTTGATGGAATATTTTACAAACAAATAGGAAGGTATGGCAATCGGATCAAGACTTGCTCCGATATTTGCTAACATTTATATGGAAGAAATTGATAAATTTATGCTTAATAACTGGAATCCCAAGTGTTGGTTCAGATATGTGGATGACACATTTGTAGTATGGCAACATGGGCGTAAGAATTTCGAACAAGTCTAAATAATATCCATCCTAATATCAAGTTTACCATGGAAGAGGAGAAAAATTGTGTTTTTAACCTTTTTTAGATGTTCTAGTAAAAAGAAACATAGATGACACATGCTCAACTAGTGTATATCGAAAAAGTACACACACTGAATTATACATACATAAGTCAAAAATTGGGTGTTTTTAAAACTAACAATGAGAGCCCAGGGTTTATGTGACAGCAGTGGTATTAAGAATGAACTGGTTAATCTTAAGAAGACTATGATCAACAATGGGTACAAAAACAGTCCGAGAGATATACTAATAAATTCAGTACTACATCTAGAAAAAAACAGACGGAAAACAAAGATGAATATAGGGCAAGCGTAAAGTTACCATATATTATGGGAACAACAGATAGCGATTGCCAGGGTGTTGCGAAAAAAAAAACAGTATAAGAACGGTATTTGATACCTATAAAAAGATAAAGAACCTGTTAAATAATAATAAAGATAAAATTCCCGATGGTCATACTGCCGGCGTGTATAAAATTCCTTGTTCGTGTGGGAAATACTACATTGGACAAACTGGAAGGTCTATTAATAGACACATTAAAGAGCATGTTACAGATTGTAAATATAAACGCGTAGGTAAATCAGCAGTAGCAGAACATCTAATTACAGCTGGTCACTCTATAGACTTCGAGGAGAGGAAGGTATTGGTAAAGAAGCAAAAATATGGGAAGCGAATTGTTCGAGAGGCTATTGAAATAGAGAAGCATAATAATTTCAACAGAGAAGATGCATTCCGGCTACCTGATGCTTGGAAACCAGTATTATTAAACAATAGAGAAAAATTAAAATATCCTACCGAAGTGGCCGACCAAGCATTGATTACAGAAGAACCAACCAATCACAATACAGGAATATCAGGTGATGAATCAGCCGATGGTAGGACCAATCATAGCGCTGAAAATATAATGACTACTGAAAAATCAACCAATCACAATACAGGAATATTAACTGATAGTAGGACCAATCATATAGCCCTGGAAATATAATGACTACGGAAGAATTGGCCAATCACCATGCAGTAATATCAGGTGATGTATCCGATTGAGAAGTGCCTATAAAAGGAAATAACTCAAGGGTCTGTGATTTAGTTCGTTTCTGATGATGAGTGGTGTAAGTACATTTTCGAAACGTTAAAAATTTTTTGAATAATCAGGACGTGGTTTTCACCGAAAATAATTCTAGACGAATGGAAAATAACCACGAAAGTTTTAATAAATATATAGACATAAGTTTATCAAGAACAATCAGTTTATTTTTAATAAATTAACACGATACTTAAATGTACAAAATTATATATATATATATATATATATATATATATATATATATATATATATATATATATATACGTATAACACAAATATATATATGCATAAATGAAATGACAATTAAGGAAAAATGAACGTCAATTCAGAAACACGTCTTCATGAATACTTCGAACAGACTGACTTTGGCATCCTTAAGGAAGTCCTATTTATACCAATAAGAATGACTAACCTAATTGGTTGAACGTCTGACAAGTAAAAGAACCCTGATTGGTTGTTACATCGCACCATACTCAGATAAGAAATCAGCTGACATCGAACCAGACGCTGCGGCAAATTGAACTTCAAATAATTTCAAAGTCATATATCCAGGACGGAATTCAAATGTTCATTATTTGCGGTAACGTTCGTAAAATGATTTTGTTCGCTTTAAGATGTTCTCGAAGTGTTTAGTTCGAACGTTTTTCGCGACACTCGAGGATTCCACGACGCTAAAGCGAAGAAATTAAGGGCTAATAGAGACGGGAGAAAAAAAGAACGAAAGGAGTACAGGCCGGAATAGATGAAAGAACAATGAGCAAAAGAAGAAGAAGAAAAAATGATTTATAAACGAGATTATTAGCGAATACCGTTGAAGACCGAAGTTGATAGAAAATAAAAACTAGTAGAGCGGGCAAAATTGACGGATGCTGTGGACCGAATAGAAAAACTGAAATAGACATCTCGGTTTGAACACGCTAGCGTACTGTTATGCTAAGACGCAGACGAAAAAGTGCCTATTAAATTCTAAAAGTAAAATAGGCAATCGAATAATAACGCGATAGGCATTAGCGGCGATGGATCCGAACTTGATCCGAGTCGCTTACAATCGGAATCATCGAAGTGGACACTCCTACATCAACTGCTGGTCGTCGATACGGACGTAACGATTAATATGTTTGCGTATATATTATCGTATGCGCGTTCTATATAATGCGTATTCGCGATATTCTATATAATAAATTTATTTGCGTATTTACACGTGTATATATATATATATATACATAAAAATATACGTATAATATATTCCAACGGTATGTTGCGATATGTTTCTTATTTTTTCTTATATACACTCTAGCGTTAGGGGTTTTTTTGTGTGTTTTTTTTTGTTTTATTTTCTCCATCTGTAGAAGGAAATTCTAAAGCGCGTAACGAATGTTAGTATCGTAACTGTTATTACGATAAGAAAAACCGTCGATATGGAACACGTTATTTACGAGGAACGAATAGAAAAAAAAAACTTTTCATTTTCTTCTATCTATCAAACTTCCGCTTTGGCGTCATTCCGGTTGTACGCAGCCGCCAGGAAGTTGTATACGCGTTTAAAGAAGAAAAAAAAACGTTTCTTTTTAATCTATCGTTCGATAAAATATCGTTTACGTTTTCCATCCTGCTTCCACAATACATAAATATATATAATATCTCGTTGAAAAGGGGGCAACGAAAAAAAAAAAAAAGACGATTAAAAAACGATAAAAAACGAAGAAAAACGAGCGGAACAGTTTCTCCTATACGCCTAATAACCGGTTGCTCGATTTATATTTTGATCGGCTATTTTTTTTTATTCGACTTCCACGGATGGTTTACCCGTTGGACGCATTTATTAAGTACGCTGACTTGTACTGCTCGCTCTAAATTATAAATAAGCTTTTTTGAAATATTCATAACGATTTTTAATACCTTTCAATGAAATATCATTTGCTTCGAGAACTGGTTGGATCGTTCTTTCTTTCGTCATTTGGCTTCACGATTGCTTACCCATCGGACGTATCTTACAGTGCTCGCGCTAAGGACAAGACAAGATCGTCATCGGCCACAATCGGACAGTAAGCATTTTTTCAGTCGCGCGTTACCAAATATCGACATAAAAGTATAATAAGTTTTATCCCAATTCCTTTTCGATCGACCCTACCGAAGTACCGAAAAAGTCGTTCTGTCATTGTCTCTATTATTTTCGACTGATAGCTTCATCTTGTTTTCGCGACAATATCTTCGATATTCTTATTACTTGGTTTTTTCCATATTTCACGATCAAATCTCATTTTGCATATTATTTTCCTTTCCTTCAATTATTATGTTATTATTATCGTTGTTTTTTTTTTTTTTTAACATTGAAACTACTAACTAACGCGCAAGAAAAAGACGGCAATCTAAATGTTGAAAATAGACAGGCGCCAGCTCGTCCGATTCTATTACACCGTTACTGAATAGTCTAGCGCCGGTAGAAGAGATAATTAATAAAACGCCAAAGCTGACAGATAATCGCGCGAGAATAAACTTTAAACGCATTCGGGATATCTCACCGGTAAACAACAGCCATCGTAAGGATATGTGAAATTTATTGTTTAACTTTACGGTAAATTTCGGCGAGAACGAACTTATTTCCCTCGAAGCCTACACGCACGCGCACACCTGTAAACAATAGTAACGATAGCAACGATAATGATAGTAATATTAATAAGCTATACGGTGGGATTCGCAGAAAAATAAGATTCAGAAGGTTGTGACGGATGAGTCGGATGTACGCTGTTTATAAGTTAAAGTCTGGATACGGCGTTAATGGTTCTGTACGTTTTCTTTTTCTTCAGATTTTTTCCAACCTGTCAAAGATATGCCGCTAACAATCTTGTACATATATATATATATACATATATATATATATATATATATATATATATATATATATATACATGTATAAGAAACGGTTATATCGCGCGTAATTCTAGAAAGCATAAAATTAACGACCTTACCGAAAGAAAGGATAACTAACCAGCAAAGGTATAATAATAATAATAGTAATAATAATAATTGAATAAAAAAATTGCCTACCTTTAGGGAGGTTTCGTTAAACAGTTTTCAGTAAATACCCTACGAGCTTAAATATAATACAATAAACACTCTATACGTTATATATATATATATATATATATATATATATATATGTACGTTACGTTTGTATAGGTTTAAAAATCCTGCGGCGTATGTTAAAAACCCGTATAGAAAAGTTGAACTTCGAGTAATAAGTTCGTAAAAGTTAATTAAACAACTCGACATTACGTGAAGAACTGATAATTAAATATATATTAACACAAATGCTCACCTGGGAAAATCATAAAGGAAAACAGGGGAAATAAACCAAAATTAAAACGAGAATTAAGAAGATGGTTGCGGAACAAAGAAAATATTGACAAAATACTAAAACCGATTTATTAAAGAGGAAATAGACGAGGATTATATCGAGAAATAAGCACGGATACCACAAAGGTGCTACTACAGAAAATAAAGAAAAAAAAGTGTATGTGAGAGTGTGCGTGAGAAGGGATGTGAGAGTGAAAATGAGTGGCAAATAAATCATAATGAAGATTGTAATGTACATTTATCTATATGTATAAATATGTATTTTTTTGTTGAGCATCTTTAGCTTATATCTCGCTTTGTACCAGCTCTCGGCGGTTATGGAATAATTCATTTTAGAGGGGCGGCTAAACGACGTATTAAGCCAATTCAAACGCCGCAAAATAGATTTGTAAAATTTTTTTTTAAAAAATCCTTCTTCTCATGACATGATCCTAAATATTCCAGAGATATACCAATTACAATTACTCGACTATGTCTTCAAGAATAATCCTTACAATATGTTGCTCATCACGGAATACTTTACGAGATCAAATCGAGAGGGGATGGTACAAATACCGAAGTTCGTATCGTTTCAAAATTCAAGCTATCTATAAAGGCGCTGTAATTTATAACACGTTGCCCATGTATGTAAAAACCGACTTAAAAAAATTTTAAGAAACGTCGCAAGCATTTAATGAGGGTACATAAAAAGTAAAAAGTAAAATAGAACACTTTGTTGGTTTTTAGCGTTAGGGTTTTTCTACAAATTTATGTGTATGCATATACTGAGTACTGCGGCGTGTGTGTGTGTGTGTGTGTATACATTTGAAAATGTCAGGGTTAACTTAATATTATATGCATGTACACCTGTATCCTAAATTGCATTAGATTACATTTATGCAACATTTAATTTTTCGTAATAAACACCGTATATTTAAGAAAATTATTCTATTGTTTATGCTGCTACTCGCGCGTTACATTTGCAGCATGTTATTGTAAACTGTTATATATAAGGAAGTAAAAATAAAGCTTGATTTGATTTGATTTGATGTATAATATATATATATATATATATATATATATATATATATATATATATATATATATATGTATGTGTGTATTATATTATACATAATGATAATACCTGCCGGCAAGCGAAAGCTTTGACGGGATAAGTAAATGTAACAATTTTTTGTATTTAGGAGGGCGCCCGTGTGTATATGTGCGTCGTGTGCATTGGTGTATATGCAAGTGCACAAGAGTTGTGTACATATGTGTGTTATTATCCTGCTTATGTGTGCGGATGTGCAATAAACATGCTTTGTAAAAAATGTTATACGAATATACATTTTAAAAAATTTATTTGTGCAGAACTTTTTCTAATAATTTAAGGTGTGAAAATTATAAACTTCCTAAGAATATCCGAATATTTATATTTTTTGTTTAGATTTCCCGTTAATATTTTAAATTTAAAAAGTCCTATTTTAAAATCAATATTTCGTTGCACTTACAGAATATAGACGTTAGTTCGAACTGTTCGATTTCTCGGCTTATCGCTGGAATACGTACGGAATATTTAAGACTTTACGTAAAGTTGCGTCGGTTAAATGTATCCGCCGAGCAACACGTTTAGAAAAATTTGACACGATCATGAAAAAATTAAAGTTAGATTACTTTCAAATTGCTGAAACACGGAACCGCAGATATTTGGAATTTTTCGAATTAAGGTGTTGTCGGGTACGATTAAGTATACCGTTGACGGTCAAGAAGGCCAATGAGGCGCTCGACGAAGTCGGGGTGAACCAAGGAGGTTATTAAAGGAAATTCTTATCGGACATGGACGGGGTTTTTTTTGGTCACTCAATTGGAGCATAAAAAAGATCTTCATTAAAGGGAAATTGAATCGATAAGAGATCGCGGCCGTGTACACCTATAAGACGATGAAATGGATTAATCCAGTTCATGAAATGGTGTTTCGAAGAATTTTTTCTGTTACATATAAATAGTGTCTTCAATGCTAGCCCACACTTTGTACGTAAGAATAAACGTACAATGACTATAGTTACGACGTTCAGCAACGAACAGTACGATGATATGTATATATATATGTATACATATACATATATAATATTATGTTTATATTCATATATATATATATATTTATATTATTTATATATATTTTTTTTTTTCCTATACAAATATATAAAACTGTAGTGTCTGTGATTTGCGAATATTTTCATTATAATCACTGCATTGGGCTTCCCACAGCGTATAGCCTATATTGATGTCACACGTGAGACAAAAATTACAATAATTTAAAAAATTTTAAAAAGTAGTAAACAGAAAAATCTTTGCAAAATCGTTTAAAATTATAGGCGTTTCCCAGTTCGAATGTACCTTCACTACCAACAATCGCAATTCAAACCACGTTTTGTTGTGTTAGAGGCGTGGCCGAATATATATTTATACGCACGTATATATAGACAACGACTATGACACGTGCAACACACGACCACTAAACGAACATGATATCTATATTCGTCCATTCTGTTTTTTCTTTTCGCTTTTGCGTAGTAAAAGAAGGATCCATTTTAAAAAAGTAATTACACAGGCGAATCCGTGGGTAACTTCATGTATATATATATATATATATATATATATATATATATATATATATATATATAAGGATGAAAAATATGATTCTAACGATCGAAAAGCTAAAAAATGTAGGCGACTTTTCTAACGTTATGGAAAATGTAAATAAACGAAGCGCATAATTCGAAATTTTGCAAAGAACGTTTTGGTACTGTTCGGAAAAGTAATACAATTTTTTTCTTTTGGAAACTACTTCTGCATTGCGTGATGGTCCTTATGCATAAACGAAGGAACCTGAAGTGATATATCAGTTTAGTAACAGAAAAATAACCAATTCCGCCAGTGAGCTCGCCTTATGAATAATAATGCTAATCGGCTGCATTTTAAATTATTATTTTTCGCGTATGGCTGCTCCCGGTGAAGATGTTACAGCACGTACAAAAATATAACTCCCTACATATGCGTACATATGTTATTACATACACACGTGCGTATGTCACGTATACGCATATTCTCGCGCGTAATTTAAAATGTGTTTATTCTTATTTATCCAGTTTATTCGTAAACTGTATACGAATGTTTCTTCTTATTGTCTATACCTACAAAATAGTGATGATGATAATAGTCATAACGACGGTGGTGATGTCAAAGGAATTGTTTATTTACTCAAAGCGCGAATATATGTATATATTTATGAATATACATTCACATATATATATATATATATATATATATATATATATATATATATATATATAATAAACTCTAGGAATTAAAAAAATTAAAAATTGGAAACTGGAACTAGTTTATAAAAGAACGAGGAATATGTCTCGAAAGTATAACAGCGTTAGAAGTGGAAAATAATAATAAAAAATGTTCAATAGAGAAAAGAACAACCTGACAAGCTGGCCAGTAAAATTTCTTATATAATGTGCCACGTTAAATTGGAAACTTTCAAAGACACGCACATCGATCAATTGTGTGATGTTAGTGCATTAAGTGAAGAACTCGATGCGGATCTTAAAATGTACAGAAATAACAAACTCGTAACTGCATTTTACTCTCCTTCAACAAACAGGATATGTCTATTTTTTGTTATTTATCTCGCATATGTTTTGTTTGTCGTTTTTCACTACTGCCGAGGTTATTACGACCCACGAAAGGCTGTGTCAATATTTTAGCTGTTTTTAATATAAATTAGTGTGATAGCTATCTCCGGTGTTTTGGCCAAGCACCACTGCTTTGCTAACTGAATTGAAATTTGTACACTTTATTTTTTTCCAATTTGTACTTAGCCTAGTAGGCTATAAACAAATGTCCGAAAGGAGACTATTGTATTGGTGTATTCTGTCCTATTTACTTAAACTATCTCGAATCTTGATTCCCTTGAGACGTCTCGTCGCCGATTTATGAACTAAATATTCTTCTCGGTACGTCCAGCTGATCCATCAATATATAATATATATTCACGTCGAAGTGAAAATAATAAAAGTTAGGAATTAAATAATTATATATATATATATACATATATACATTAATAAATTTATTTGTATTTAAATAATTAATTACGTTTCGTGAAATCGCTCGATGCAAACGATAGATATATAAATTACATCAGTAATTTACGAAATAAGGAACAGTATTTCATATTAATGGCGATGAAGAATAAAGGATAAGAAGTCTAATTCGACGCTCACTAGTAGTAATTACATAAGATAATTATCATTTAGTTTAAGGTAAGCGTTTGTTGTAGCACAATAATAATAATAATAATAATAGTTAAGCGGTAACTCCTCTATGGTCTCACACGATGGATAAAATAACCGGTTGATCGGGAGACGGCAGGACGGAAGTGGGGTAGAATAGATGTTGGAGAATATGAGAGTAAAACGGTTTTTAAAAAAGTCGGTCAGTTGGAAGTTAACAAATTTTACGTTGCAAAGTTTTAACTTAGCAATCAGTTTTAAAATCGCAAGTTTAAGTTACAAGTTTTAAGTTGCTAGTTTAAGTTTTTAGTTTTTCAATTTGATAGTTGGTCAGTCGCCTCATGAAGAAATGAAAAGTGTTGAAGTTTTTTAAGGCTGAAGTAAAAGATGATCAGCGAATTCGATTTTAGAAATTAGATAGAAACGATAACGGTCATCAAGTGTATCGATAAGAAGATCGCTGAAACCATTATCGAATATCTCAGAAAGGATATAGAATCGATGATCAGCCGTGCACGCGATAGCAAGGCGACATTCAAAAGTCAGCCGGAGTGAAATGGACGAATGATGCTTGGGGCTGAATACAACGAGAAATTAAGGGGAACGCTTATATATAGAAATAAACGAATCATGAAATATATATACATATATTATATATCATAGATAATAAGGGCATAAACAGCGCATGAAAAATTGGTATTAAATATAAGACGGTTCGACCAAAAATGAAATACTTGGAGAAGAACTGGATTCTTTAGAAAGCTCAGAACCGGTACGAATGAAAGTGATTGGAGAAAACCTACGTCCAGCAATTGGCCGATATTATATATATATATATATATATATATATATATATATATATATATATATATTTATACATTATTGCACATTTAATAACGTTTATTATTAGTGTACCGCTGTTTCCGAATACTTTACTCTTACACACACACACACAAGAAGTCCTTATAGTATAGTTTCGCTTAATAATATGTATAAAAGGATTGCTCGTTGATTAACTATTTTGCTGCTACAACCCTAAACGGTTAAACTATGGCGTACGAATTTACTTTTCGTGAATATATGCGCGAGATACGGATAAAATACGTAGGTTCGCATAAATAATGATGATAATAATAATAATAATAATAATAATAATATGGTCATGACCACAAATCAATATGAATTTAGAACCCCTTATTGCTGTCGTTTAAGGATAATTATCCTTTAACAAAGGGTTCGGTATTATTTTCCGACGACGATAATACGCTATAACTACATTAACATCTCTCTTTGATAATATGATAAATGTTTGACGATGTTACTAAGCAGAATAATTCGTCCAATATAACAAGGTCGTTATTATTATAATAATGCAAAACGTGTATAATTCGAAGATCTATACGTAATTTCAAAAGAGCAATATTTACATAAGCATTGATAAACTTCTATTATTATTATTATTATTATTATTATTATTATTATTATTATTATTCCAGGCTATCTATCAAGGAGCTGTTGTATTCAATAATTTACCCAGAGAACTAAAAATTGATCTCATCAACTATAAACGACGGCGTCGAAAATTGTTAACATCGTTCATCCTGGGTAAATAAAATAATCAACTATCGCACACTGTAAAACGGAGGGGGAGACCGCAGTTGCTGGCATATGAACACTTACTCTACTTCTTATGTCCACTATTTGATATTTAGTATGTGTGTGCAAGTATATTATATATATATATATATATATATATATATATATATATATATATATATATATAAGATGTGAACGTTACATAACTTGTAAATTTTACGTTCAGTAGTCTATATCATATACATCTATATACAATTGTGTGGATGTGTGTGAGTAGTATATAAACCAGTAATATAATAAAATTTTATTTACTTATTTATTTATTTTTCATTTACTTATTTATTTTTGTTTTATTTGTAAATTTTATTGTATTTAGTAAATTGGTATTCGCGCAATTATGCGCACAGCCA
This sequence comes from Coronaproctus castanopsis, assembly GCA_032883995.1. Taxonomy (NCBI): domain Eukaryota; kingdom Metazoa; phylum Arthropoda; class Insecta; order Hemiptera; family Monophlebidae; genus Coronaproctus; species Coronaproctus castanopsis. The sequence goes on along the minus strand of CM065052.1, from coordinate 220,667,974 downwards.
ATGACAAAATGCTTATTAATTTTATATGTAACTATTATTCCAGAAGAAATAAAATGATTTAATTTGATTATTTGATGATTTAAGGCAGTTCTTCTCTTCAGTTCCTAAAAGTCGTTTATACTCTGCACTCATCTACTCATGCTACTGGCATTTATGATATACTTGATTCCGTAAAAGTTCTTTATTCAACGTGCGGTAGTGAGAATGTTTGTCTAAAAGCAAATGCCACTTGCTCTTCTTCAGTTTTATAGAGATTACAGTTACTTATGTGCTCAAGAATGCTAATAAATTTAAAACTTCATTCGATTGTAGTACGACGATATGAAATGAAGGGAAGAGCGAAAATTCCATGCATAAATAAATCACGAATAAGAAGACAGGCTTTTTACCGGGTAGAATATAATTCTCTATACCTAGGGGAATTTAAAAATCGATTTAACGAATTTCTGAACGATGTTAATAACATTTATTCAGCTTTGACAATGATTCTGTCTTATTTTACATGACTGAAATTCTAGTACACGATTAACTCTAATAACTTGTATCAAACATTTCTCTTCTTGTATAAACGATGTTAATAACATTTATTCAACTTTGACGATGATTCTGTCTTATTTTACATTATTGAAATTCTCTTACACGATTAACTCTAATAACTTGTATCAAACGTTCGACTTCTTGTATAAACGATGTTAATAACATTTATTCAGCTTTGACGATGATTCTGTCTTATTTTACATGACTGAAATTCTAGTACACGATTAACTCTAATAACTTGTATCAAACATTTCTCTTCTTGTATAAACGATGTTAATAACATTTACTCAGCTTTGACGATGATTCTGTCTTATTTTACATGACTGAAATTCTCATATACGAAGAACTCTAATAACTTGTACCAAACGTTTGTCTTCTTGTATAAACGATGTTAATAACATTTATTCAGCTTTGACGATGATTCTGTCTTATTTTACGTTACTGAAATTCTCGTACACGATTAACTCTAATAACTTGTGTCAAACGTTCGACTCCTTGTATAAACGATGTTAATAACATTTATTCAGTTTTGACGATGATTCTGTCTTATTTTACATGACTGAAATTCTCTTACACGATTAACTCTAATAACTTGTATCAAACATTTCTCTTCTTGTATAGTCAGCATTGTTATATTTCACGAGATCTAATTGCGATTGTTTACAATGTATATCATTCTGTTATGTATCGTAATATGAATATTCTTTCGTTTTCTAGGTTGTTCCGTTAGGTTTTATACGAATTTAAAGAACTCATCGAACATTTTCTTTATATAATGAAGTCTTATTCGTTGTTTTGATATGTTTTTGTTCGATAATTGTTTTACTCTATTTATATGTTCATTGTATAAAAATTTTGTTGTGTCTATTGTAGATGCAGTTTTCAAATGTGTATGTATATGATTGAGCGCTGATGTGTTTTTGTGACGTGTGTTGCCATTCGCGCATTATTACTGCTCAAAGCAGTTTTATTTTATGTATCTATATTACTTCGAATCGAACAGGATTATTATTATTATTATTATATTATTTTTTTATTTTTTATTTTGTCCATATTTCTGAATTATCGATGACCACTAAGTGTTTCCTTAGTAAATAGATCCTATACACGATTAGAATTATCGATAATGTACCCCGAATTAGCAAATTTTTTCCTCTCATTTTATAATTAAGTTCCGATAATCGTACTATCTGATAATAATGTTATACTATTCCAAATTATTTCTTCATCTCTCTTTAATTCCCTTCAACTCTGCTTACCACCGATATATGATATCGTGCCTAAAAACGAATTTCTTCCACTTAGTCAAGTTCCCACTTTTACTGATAATAGATAATAATTAAGTAAACAACTTTTTTTAAATAAAATCGAATACACATTTTTTTTTGTTTTAATTAACTTTGTTACGAAAATTCACTCTACAACATGGACTGTGTCGTCTAATATATATATATATATATATATATATATATATATATATATATATATATATATATATATATATATATATATATATATATATATGCATTAAACACTTCCAACCTCTTCTGTCTTGTGCGGCTCGAATCCGGTCAATTCCTGTCCATTTCACAATATTATCCCTCAACCTGTTCGTGGGGCTTCCTTGAGTACGACAACCGTCGTTGCATCGTATGTTTGGTGCACGTATTATCGTCTTGTCTCTCGGTATGTACTGCTCAACTCCATCTGGCGATTCTCAGTAATTTTGTTTGTTGTTTTATGCATGAAATCGTCTTGTTATCCTCGGATCTGATATAAAAAGAATAATTCTTTCGTGTGCCGTTTGAATTTTCCTAATTCTTCTAATTGTTTCTTTAGTAAAATTGCATGTTTCAACTTCGTACGTTAAAAAATACGCGCTGATTGTGCAGTTCAATTTTTCAGGCTATTCGGTGTACTTGTCTAATTTCCCGAAAACTTTGTTCAGCATTCCAAATACCATCCAGACGAGGGATTTATACATATGTGTATATATTTAAAGTAAGTAATCCTGAAAAGAAGATAAATAAAATAATGCTGAACAATTAGACGAGAAATAATCATACGGACGAGAATTACGATTTACGCAGGTATGAGACCACCTATACGCGAAACTGCTCGAGCGGCGGCTGGATCATCATTATAATTTTAAAGTATAATTCAGACTTATTTAATTATTATAAATCCGTAGCATTTATATAAGTAAACACATACATAAACCCTCTTAGACGCGCAAGTAATTGAACGGTATGAATTTATGCACGAATACAAAGTTTCATTACAAGTACGATAATTAATTAGTTTAAACTGTCACCATTTAACACTTTTCTCATCTTTGCAGCAGATGTTTAGTTAATAGTTTCCTTCGCCTTCATTTGCAATCGATTATATCAGTTTTTAGTTCTCTAGACAATGCATTGTACTACAAATTGTCTGCAACCTCATTCTAGTCTTATTATAATGTATCGTCTCGATTGCACCTCCGGACAGAGTCTTTCCGTTACATTTTATCCTTCTTAAGAACAAACTGCGGCAAATGAACGTACATAAATCTGATACGGATGTAAGTTTATCGCCTACATTTGAATTCTCATTCGTGTGATTATTCAGTTTAACGCGTGTTTTTTCCTAAAATTTCAATTGATTTAATATCTCGACACCACGATGCGATATTCCATACGTTAAGACTTTTCCTGGTGTGTTTAATGAGTGTGAGGCTGGTGAATGTGTTCGATGTATTTTTTTTGTGTTTTATTTTTTTTACTTTTAATTTTATAATTCAGAAAAAAAAAATATTCATTGTATTATTTTATTTATAAGCCTACACTATAATTGGCTGTTAGCTGTTGTGTGGCTTCATTAAATAAATAAATAAATAAATAAAAATAAATAAATATTGAAAAGATATTTAAAAGCACAAAAAAAAAGACCGGTTAATATAACGCGAGATAAATTAAACGATTAAGTGGAAACTATTGTAAAAAGATAATAAAAGAAATAATTCCACTTTCTTTATTTTTACAACATAAAACGAACGAGCATTCTATAATAATAATAATAATAATAATGCTAACTCTACTCTTACTTTCCATGCCAAATACAAAATTTACTCATGTAAAAGAATTGAGAGAATTTGTAAAGTACTAGAAAATGAAGCAATCGAATCAACAGCATATTAGCCGTAATATCTACATATTTTCCCCACATATCAAATATAAGATCAGTCTTGAAAATTTAAATATAACATTCTTTAATTCTCCAGTAATCGCGGCACACGGCAACTTTTATTTTGTTTACAACAATCGTATTATATTTCGGGAAAATTGTACGTCTAAAGGTGTTAAGGACCGTTAATAACTGCTCAAAGGAAAAAATAAAGCGTATGGTATGTATGAGTAACAATAACAAGAAAATTATACATCAGTTAGTCTACATATATATATATATATATATATCGCTTATACATTCATAAACATAAAAGTATTTCAAACTTGGATGTGGAAAGTCCTTTACAAATGAAATTATGTTTAAGGGCAAAACAGTCAAGATGAGACAAAAAATAAACATATTCTCAGTGATTACCCTGTAATACACGTACAAACATAAAACATAAGAATATTATATAATTTAGTCTATATAAAAAAAAAAATGAAAAATATATATATATTTCTTCATTATTAGTAATGTTATCACTATTACAACTATTGATTAAAACGGCACTCTTATCATTATTATTATTATTATTATTATTATTATTATTATTATTATTATTATTATTATTATTAATTATTATTATTTAGTTTATATTTAAAAAGAAAAAATATCCCTATATTAGGGACGGCAATGCTGGCCGGTGATATATTATTATATTATTATTAGTACACATAGTATTATTTAATCGCTTTAAACTAATAGATTCATCAATATGTCAATAGTGTGACTCTTAACAAAATTTATGGCATCTCTCACCTGATGTGTATACACGCCAAGCCTTCTGCAACATAGGAAATCCTACCAAATTAATAAAAATACAATAAATAAATAAAAAAAAAAAATGGTAATTGTTTTCTCCCTTGAGAAAGAAACTTACCCTAAAACCTCTGATCAACCATCCTAACTAACTAAAAATATTATCCGTATGCTTATAGCGCTTCTTTATTAAATATTTAAATGAATTTTGCATCGACTACTAAACCTAGGCATCATCATTTGCAATGTATAAAGAAAATACTTAGTGTAATAATTAATTCGCGTACTTTATAACGCGTACCATAATTTTCTTTCCTTCAATAGCGTATTGTTACTTTGTAAAAAAAAATGAACACGTTTATTATTACATTCGGTATACGACACGCCATTATAAGTACCCTTATTAATAAATATATGCGCCCCATCAATATTATCTAAACTAGGGACCGAATAATAATAATAACAACGAAAGAAAGAAATAAGCCGAACATGGTGAGGTGGAAATTTACCACGGTTGTGGTAATGTGAACGAACTAACCGCGATGAAACCAACCGAAAAGATATTAACGAAATTTAGTAACACCCGATCGTAGTCTGGAGCCGTGGGCGATGCAAACGGTTGTACCGGGTGTAGGGACGATAGAGAGTTTCCCTTACAATTCCTAATCGAGTCCCTAACATCTTTAAAGTCAACGGTTAACTCTATACAGACAGCGTCACAACGAAGTTGTTCGTCTTCTCCTGTAGCGCTGGAAAATTTTCTTCATGACACAACAATAGCGTCTCTTCTAAAATGTTCTGTCCCCCCGGATGACACTATGGCCTCAACCGTGCCTTACTTTTTTCTCATATAATATATACCTATATATGTATGTACGCGTGAATGTTTCTTCAAAATTTACCCTAGAACTTTTGGACTGTTCATCCTTTATAGTGGTTATTTTATACAGTTCTGTTGTTGTATCGCATTCATAGCGTCCCATCGTTTGTAGATTCAGACAGATTTGTCTACTACTCTTTTTCAACCGCTAATTTCTTTACGTATGTGAGATATCAACGTGAACTTGTATTATTATTATTATTATTATTATTATTATTATTATTACATATATGTATGTAACGTACACGGACGGAATTTAACCACAACCGCCGGAAAAGTCGAAATGGTAATAAAAGTGCGATGGATGAAAATAGAGTGGAAAACGTTTTATTATTTCTCCCGAAATGTTCGCCCATTTTTCTTTTCTCTTTCTTTTCCATTTTTTTTTTATTATTATATTTTTTAGGTTTTTTTTTATTTTATTTTTTTTTCGGTCGATTGTTCGAGTGTGCGTGGAGTATAAAAGTACACGGATAAATGTCACGAGTGTGTAATTTGGTTTCTTGTTTAGCGGGGAAAAGTCAACGAGAGGCTAGGACAACCGGGCGACGTAAAACATTGCCCGCGATAAAATTGCACTCGAGTGTTATACATTGCCATGCGATTTCGCCAAGTCAACCGTTTCGCTGTCACGACATTGTATATATTTCGTACGTTATATATGTTACACATATATATATATATATATATATATATATATATATATATATATATATATATATATATTTAACTTTATAGAATACGTAACCAAAGTATGAAATAGTTGCGTCACAATGGTTATAAAAATGCATTTTTCCTATTATGTAAATAAATAAATCGCATTTAACCGATACTATACGTACTCGCAACTATATAACTGTGTATTGTATTCTTTTATTTTGGCGCATGTGATTTATTTCTTTAATAAATCCGTGGATTTAGTAGTTATTTTTGCGTCTAGTATGAAAACGGTATTATATCGTTTTACTCCTGCGATTTTGACTAAAATGAGGAATTTGAATATTGTATAAAAATATATATATATAGTATTATGTATGCATGTGTGTAAATAAAGCGATGAAAATGAAATTACATTGTAAAAATGCCCAAAAATAAAAGAGAAAAAAACAAAATGCACGCGATAATGTTCATTTATAACGGGAGAAAATTCACAAAGAAATTCTATTCGTGTTTATATAACAATAATCTCGTTATATACGAATTTAATTTATAAACATTTTTTTTTATTTTATTTTATTTACAGACGCTCGAAAGATCATTTGCGTCTAAGGGTAGGATTATATGGCAATAAAATTTTATAATATATCTATTTTATAATGATCATCCTGTAGTACTTCTTGAACTGGTTGATATATTGGTTTCGATGGTTTGCATATTTTGCACATTCCAGTAGTATGTGGTGTATTGTTATTGGAGCATTACACATTGGGCATTTTGGAGCAGGTGTATTGTTCAGTAGGTATTGCGATGTAAGTATGGTGTGGCCTATTTGTAATCTAGTTATAGCTACTTCGTCGCGCCTTTTATTTTGTTCCGTGGTTTTCCAATGTCCTAAGATTGGTTTGATTTTAAAAATATGTGTGTGAGCGGTCTCCCAGTATTCCTGATATAATTCACTTTTTGTTTTATGATTTAGTAGAGATCATTTGTGAGTGCGGATGTTATCATTTTTATGTTTTTTGATTTTGTTCCGTATTTCATTTCCTGTGATTACGGAGTGCGCTGGAGTTAAAAGGAACACTATTTGATTTTTTTTCTGTATAAATTTATGGATGATGAATTTTATGTTTAAAATATCTTTAATCAGTTTCTGAATCTGTTGTAGAGCGGATAATATTGAGTCGAAGCATATTATAAAGTTAATTTCGTGTTTCTCTTTGACTATATTTTTTAACGCTTTGTATATAGCTATCAATTCATCTGAAGATGTCCCAGTAGGTAAGTGGTATGCTTGTATTCTGCCCTTTATACGGTAAACAGAAGTGGTTTAGTTTAGTGTCTTAGAGGCGTCGGTGTATATTTGAGTGTTGTAGTTTCCGTAGGCTGACAAGTTCGCTAAATTTAGTTTTCAATATGTCAGGTGATTATATTTGTTTAGGTCCATATTTATCGTTGCAGTAACTTTGGTCCGTGTAATTTAGGTATACTTTTTTTTAAATTTTGGGTAAGGTGTTTTGAAGTCTATCTAAGAGGTTATGAATACACACGGATGGTTGTAGATTTAGAAGCATAAGGTTTATTTTGATACAGGTGGTGTAATTTATTTTCTGTTACGTTATTGTAGACTGGGTGGAATGGAGTGGACAGTAGTTTGATATAATATTTTAGCACGAGTGTTTGTCTTCTATATTTTAGTGATAGAATATTGGCTCCCACATGTAGAGCTGATGTGGGGTTGGTGTAGAATCCTTTTAATGCTATTCTTATAGCTATATTTTGTATTAGATTTATATTTTTCAATGTGTGTTGATTTATCATACAGTATACTACCAAAACCGAGCCTGCTTAGGATTATGATTTGTATAGCTGGATTAGTGTCTTTCTATCGGATCCCCAGGATGAATGATTTAGCAACTTCAACATGTTTAGTTTTTGATTACGCTTTTAGATTATTTATGTGTTTTTTCCAGTTTAATTTCCTGTCTAATGTTAGTCCTAATAGGTGTTATCTGTATTTTCAATCGGTATTGATTCGATTTGTAAGAAAGCAATACTTAAATTATGTTTTGTGCTAAATGTAATTTAGTTTTAGTAATAGAAAAGGTGAGACTATTAGACGTGGCCCAATTATTTATTTCATTTATAGCATTTTAGAGCGGAAGTTCTACATATATTTTGTTTCAATGTGCGAGTATCGGAAGATTATCGACATAGATACAATATTTAACTGGGGAGGACATGTGTTGTTTAATATTTACAAAAGCTATTATAAATAGAGTTGGACTAATTACTGACCCTTGGGGAGTATCACTTGGATATTAATTTGCGACACGTAATTTTTGAACCGAAATTTCCTATGATGTAAAAATTTTTTAATAAAGATGGGTATGTTTAATCCCCATCGATGCAAGTTTAATAATATTTCATGTTTCCACACTTTGTTGAAAGTTTTTTCCAAATCAAAGCTGACTAGTAGTTTTGTTTTGAATTATCCTGTATATCGGTTATTAGTTTGGTTGACAGATCCTCGAATTCTAATGGATCTAGTAATTCAAGTTTGTCTAGTTAAGCAGTCTGCTGTTAATAATTTTTTCGAGTAATTTGCAAAAAGTATTTGTGAGGGAGATGGGTCTGTAGCTAGTCTAAGGAATTTTTATTTTGTTTTAATAACGGAATTAGATGAGCCTCTCTCCAAATCTCTAGGAATGATTGGTTTTGCCATAAAAGGTTATAGAAATATAGGATTTCTACTCCCCGTTTTGATATAATTTTGGGATTGTCGTTCGTAGTTTCTAACTGTCCTTGCCAAGTCCAGCTCATAATGTTCAAATTCGTTTTGTTCGTCTTGTGTTAGAGGAGTATTTATGTGTGTTAGTGTTTCGTCGTCTAGTATATAGTGTCCCTCGTCGTTTATCATATATATTTATTAATTTACTGTGTCATATGCTGTTTCTTCTGTGTCTGTGCTTAATTCTTCGTCTGTGTGTAATGCGTTTTCTAATTTATATAATCTTTTTATATTATTTTTATGATTGTGACACTTTGTTGCTAGTGTTTTATAATAGTTTGTTTTTAATTTTAAAATTTCTTTTTGTGTAATATGTTTTAATATTTTTTTATTTTTTTGTTTTATTGTGTATAATGTTTCGTATATTTTGCTGTGTGGTATCGTTGGTGCCCAGTGCTCTTTATTGTCGTAATATGTGCGTGTCTGTAAATATATATATGTATTAATATGTATATTATGTGTGTGACATATATGTATTATATATTATTTCTTACCGATTACTTACCCTTTTTATCGCTTCTTCAATTTCGAATGCTAAATGATTGAATAGTTCAATTATTTCTTGTTTGTCTTGAGTGTATTGTGTTTTCGTTGATATCTCGTCTTCCCGAATTTCGCGATCTATTGTTGAACACGACTCACTTGCAATGAAATTCATGACTGAATGAAAATAATGAGAGATACGTTGTCCTTTTATATATTTTTGTTTTGTATGTGTGTGGTTAGTCATATGTGGTTATTGCGTTGTATCTAATTATAGATGTTGATAAACTTGTTTGATAATGAAAGTTATTACTAACTGGTCCTTGTCCGGGGTCCGTACGTGTACAGGCGGATCTAACGAACGAACGAAGTTATATTATTTTTTTGTTTATCCGTTTTTATGTCACGCGATGTTTTGAGTTCCCTTATTGTGCATCTGGTTCAGGAGTTTTTATTTTTTGTTCGGGTTTTCAGTTGTTAAACAACTGGGATTCTTAAAGAATCCAAAACCCGAACAAAAAATAAAAACTCCCGAACCAGATGCACAATAAGGGAACTCAAAACATCGCGTGACATAAAAACGGATAAACAAAAAAATAATATAACTTCGTTCATTTTAGAACTGGAGTTAAGATGTTTTATCAAACTTACGTGATTACTATCCGGACCTGCTGCTGTTGGGCGCATTTCATCTAGGGCGGTGTAAAATTCTTCCTTCGTTATATCTGTAACTTTGATATTTATGTCTGATTGAATAACGCAGTTAGTTTCCACTTCATATTTTATTTTTTTAAAGGTTTCGGGATAGTTTCTGTCCGACGACATTTCATAAAAATAGTCGGCCAAGACATTAGCTATTTCCAGTTTGTTATCGGTAAGCTGAGAGTTTACCTTTATCGCTGTTATTGATTAGACTTAATGTTTATTTGAGATGTTCCTAATTTGTCGCCATGGTTTATCCGGTGCTGTTGAAGAGTTGTTTTCACAAAATTTATCCATTAATTTTTTTTTTTTAGATTCGCTTATGCTCATCCGTATTGATGCCCTAGCCTTTTTGAATTTTACGAAATATTCTACGGTAGGTTTTTTCTTGATTAAAAACCTTCTCATCGATAACTAATTTGCGAAGTTGGATGTATATTTAGCTTAATTCGTTTTCGAGAATTGAGTTAGGTATACTGGGGGACATATGTTAAGAATTCGTTTGGATGGATTAATCAGTCTTCTTAATTCATTCTCCTCTAATGTTTATCGATTTATGTTTTTGAAGTAAAATGTCTAATTTGTTTTTATTTGCATGAAATACATAGATGCGGAGATAATCTGATGAAGACGGCCCGTATATCATTTGGGGATATAATTTCTCTTAGCTTTTCTACATAATCAAGTTGCCCGACTCCGATTTATTATTAGCGCACTTTTTTTTATTTAATACCTGTACTTTGGACAGCTGCTTTTCGGGTGTGTGTATCTAGTGTTTGTCTCGTTAAGTGTTCCAGTGTTTGTGTAAGCGAGTCAGAGTATTTACATTATATAATTTGAATTTACCGGTTTGGCGGAATTGTTTAAGTGGGGTTACCTGTCGTCCTATTGAATGGTGTGATTACGTCTGCTGTATGTGTGTCGGTTGGAATTATCAGCATCATCATCATCGGTGGCTCGTTTCGAGCATCGTGACCCTATGAATCCTCATAAACGAACGTTTTTAGCCGCCATGTAGTTCGATCTGCTGCCCAGTCCATCATTTCTCGTATTGATGCGGTGCCTGCGATTCTTTTAATTCTGTCTATATATCTTGTTGGTGGCCTGCCTCTTTTCCTACGACCTTCTACCATACCCGTCATAATCATTTTTTCCAATCCAATCTGTCGTATGATATGTCCTGCGTATGATGTTACTCGTTTCTGTACCACGGTTAGTAATCTCTGATTCACCTTAATTTCTTGAAGTATTGACAAATTAGTTTTTTTCGCAGTCCATGGTATCCTTAGCATTCGCCTCCAACGTGTGATTAAATACGACTTCCCGCGGCAGGTGCCGCCGGGGAAGCCATTGTTAGTTACTTACTTTCTGTACTATCTCAGGCACTTGGTATACGCTAACACTACTATATATTACTACTAATCCTACTAAAAAGATCGGAATAACTCGCGAACTGCAGTCTATTAACCCTTTCGGTATCGGTGGTTTCACCAACCACCTTTTCAAATTTTGTTGACAAAGGTCTCAATGGTCGCAAGTCGAAACCACCTTAATTATAGCTACTCCCATCTATAGTGATATGAAGTAACCACTTTTTCTAACGCGAATCTAGCGTAATTCTTTGATGGTTTTTGTTTATGTTCATTTTTCCAGGTTTTGTGTGTTTTTTACAGTTTTTCGATTTTTTTTTATGGCAAAGTTTATCTATTTTCCGTCAATATTCAAGATATATATGCCCCAAAAACCGATAAAATGAGGATACAAGGTCTGGATTAGGGCCAATGAAAATGGTTATATTTCAGAATTTTAAATTTACGCCGGGAAAATAGAAAAAAATATCGAGAAGTGTTTAGGCGAACGTGTTGTAACAACGCTTACTAAAGATTTAGCAGGAAAGGGTCATCAAGTTTATTTTGATAATTATTTTACATCCATAAAATTGTGATGTCGACTCTAAAAGAGCAAAAAATATATGCTTGTGGAACCATAAAAAAAGGTAGAATTGGTTTTCCAAATGATTTTATTGAGAAACATAAGAAGAAATTCAGATTACCGCTGCACTGAAGATGTTCTATTAGCGGTTTGATAAAAAGCCCGTAAGGTTTTTATCAAATTTTCATAATCCTGTACAGCACACAACAGTAAATAGAAAGAATAAAGATGGGTCCACCGCAGAAATTTCATGTCCACAACTAATAAAGGACTATATAATTCACATAATATGGGGTTTGTTGACTTGGCGGACATGTTGAAAAAATGTTATGAGGTAGAGAGAAAATGTTACAAATGGTGGTTCAGAATTTTCTGGCATTTTCTCGATGTGTCCGTTGTCAATGCTTACATAATATTCAAGGAACGTTCAAAAGATATAGGAGATGTAACATTGGATCATAAAAATTTTCGGTTGGCAATTATATCAGGGTTGGTCGGATCGTCGAAAAACAGCTCACCAAGAGGTAGACGCAGTGATCATAAACGGCAGAATACATTCAAAATACATGTTCCCCCAGAACAAAGATATGATCAAGTAGTACATATGCCTGTAAAATGTGGATCCCGAAGATGTGCTTTAGTACTGCAAAAAATCCTCACCGAACAAGATGGAGTTGCGTCGAATGTAAAGTTGGTCTGTGCATAGCACAAAAAATAAATTACTAACATTAGACAATGAAGTCATTTTGTTGTAAATATATGTAAAACATGTAAAACTATTATTTTTAAAAGATTCCTGTGCTATATAATTAAAAAAACATTGTAATATAATACAATATTTCAGGAATAAATTAATTTTGTTTTCCACATTTATACCTCCATAAGTACCAGTGGTTTCACATTCGCTGTATAAAAAATGGTTAAATTTTTAATTTGAACAACATTTTTTTGTTATTTAAAAATTAGGTGTAGTAATAACTGAAATAAAGTAATCACTTTTTATGAAATATTAAAAATTAATATATCGGTACCGAAAGGGTGTTAAAACAAGAGAAACGGATACGTCAGACCGCATAGCGCTTTATCGGTTTTTCCCTAAACCTGTTTACCAAATGAACCACTAAAAAGAAGATAAAGCGATTTTAACTAGTTTTTTGTTGTTTATTTTAATAAAAAAAAAACAACTCTACATTCCGCACTCTTTAAATTTCTGTTGGAATTTCACATTTTACTTCCTATCGTAAAACGTATAGATGTAAAATTCTTATTTTCCCGATTCGATCTTCGCATTTTAGGAATAATGGACGACCAGTCACTTAAAAGCGAAATAAGCCGAACAAGAATTAACGAATCTACTGGTTTTTTTTTTCTAAATTATTTTATTTATAGAACGATCTTTTGTAAGCGTACACTTAAAATCCTATCAATAGCGAAGAATTTGCTATTATTATTATTATTATTATTATTATTAAATTAGATTAAAGCGCCGTGTGCAGCATATTAGATTGAGTGGTCGAGCTATGTTTTACGTGGGAAAAGGATTAGGGGAGAGTTTTAAAGTAGTCAGCAAGGAGAAGAAGTCGGAAGGTTCAGTAAGGATGTCTGGCAGGAATATAAATGGCGAGGATATAATTTATATGTACCCATAAAGTTACACTTTAACAGCTCTAATACAAAAACTGAAATAACAATAGGAATAATTAACCATTTCAGTCGCGATGTCCGCTTTATTTCTGCACGGAATTCTTGATATGAACAAAATTTTTTATTTTCTCGGTGACATGAAATGTCTCGATTTTCGAAATATTTATATATATAGATACATCGAAAATTATCTACATCTGAATAAGCGATATTGTATAATAAATAAAATTTATAAATTTACGTAAAAAAGTTACGATGTATGACTGGAAAGGTTAAACAAAAAAATAAAATAAATAATAATAACTCGTGTATTAAATTTAACACATAGAAAAATCGTCTAGTATATATATATATATATATATATATATATATATATATATATATATATATATATATATTAAGAACTGATTTAATGAAAAACCTGCGCTTAATACAACGATGTTGTTAAATTATCGTCGCGATAATTATATTTATCGTCGAAATTTCTCACGATAATTTATAAATATACGTTCATCGAGCAATATTTACCGTCGAACGCGTGCACTGTAACTCGCGACACATCGGTTTTGCATTAACTGGACTCTAGGTACTGGCAGAAATCGGACAAGCTTAGATTAATATAGATTTTATAGCAACGATAATGTATATTAATTTCTCGTTAACTGAAGAAAGATTTTTTCACTTATTATTAATGCGTTAAATGAAAGACGAGAATCTAGAAATTAACTCTAAGTTAGTTATGTTATAACATTTGTATAATACGTACATAATGAAGAAAACTTACTGAGAGATATTAATTGAAAACGCTGTTCAATCATAGCCCCGATATAACACGGTTACGATTATCACGCGTGGAATTTGCTTCCTTTCATTATCTATTTAGAAATGTCGTTTAAAATTTAGCCTAGTAGAAAGAAACGATATTTGTCATCGCCTGGTTTATTAAATAAATTACAAGCTCGTTTTCGATGTTCGGACGAGTTAAAATTCGAGATCGAGCTGAGGCTGACTTCGAGTACGTTCAAACTTGTCAAAGGAAACTTTTGACGATGACGCGATAGCTGAATTTAATTGCTGCGCCTCCGTGAACTTCCAAGAACAACGATTGTGTCTTGCGAGACGAGATAAAAGTTTTACGAGCAACACACACACACACAAACTTATATCGTAATACGTTCTATATGAGCATCCAAAAAGAGAAAGACGACGGTTTGCAACTGTCCTCATCCATCTAGTCGAATCGTGTGTAAGCTGTTTGACGGCGAATCTAGAAAACACCCTAGATCTTACCTTAGCGAATGTTTTTAAATAGGTTATTATCATTTTTTTCACCGGACGCTCTTTTAATATTTATTTAAAAGCCGTTAACTAACATAACCTGTATACGTCCCTCACACTTTCAAAGTTAAATCGTTTACCGTGACTTTATGTGTTCGTAACTTCTAAGCAACGAAATACATAGACGCGATTGCGCGGTCGGGCCTTAGTAAAAACGTAGACGTAATTTATTCAGGCAAGATTTATTCGATAATAATTGGAATTTTTTTTTTAAAGATTTTTAAAATATTAAAACGTATTATTATTCGGTTTATTTTTAGTTATTGAAATTAATTAATTTGATTAATAAGGGATTGTACGTTTCGGTAATTCCTAAACAAAAATAATAATAATTTAAAGACAAACACTAGAACAAATATTTGAAGGTTATACATTAAAATCAAACCGTATGATAATATAAATGAAATTTAGTCGAGTACGATCGAGTATTAATTATTTGTTGAATATTTATCGATATTACACGAAATATTACGTTAATAAACAGACAGCTGTAAAGTAATCAGGTAATTAATATTAGAGAAAATTTAGTTTTTCACTGAAATTTACTAAAATCGTAATAATGTAAATAATAAATGTTAATTACACACGCATTCACCAATTATGTTTATATATATATATATCTTTTATATTTATTTATTTATTTATTTTGTTTCATTTTTTTTTATAATTTTTTATTTTCTTTTAACACACGTAACATACACATATATATATATATGTATTAAACGCATTTGAAATGTGGACGCCAGATGCCTGTGGCGAATCTCATGAAGAAGTGCTTAAAAAAAAGGTGAATGAAAAAGATGACTCTGAACAGGAAAATAAATTGTGTGGTACGCAAAATCAGGGGAAGAATCTAGCCATATAGGAGAAAATCGAATGGAAGCCTCTACTGGGAAGAAAATAACTGGAAATGATAACATCAGGAATGTAGCCCAAAACCGTTAAGCACATAGTGGATGCCGCAAGGAGCAGACGATTTGGGGGCAGACACAAAAATTTACGCACTATTTCTTTTAATCAACAAAGTTTATTCCATTTACCCAATAACTGCGTAATAAACAGTAAGTTTAATTATATCGTATCAAAGGTAAACCTACATTCAATTTCTGACCAAGCTATTTGATTAATAGAATTATAATGACATCCCAACAAGCTTCTCTAAGCCATAATAAGATCTGTCGGGCAATCCGAAAAAGATGATTTTTAAAATTAAATCTGATAATTCGAAAAATGTGGTTAAAAAAAATTAATAAACCAAAAAAAAAGTAACTAAAATCGCTTAAATCTTTAAAAATTTATCGATATTAACTACTTTTTTATTGTTTATTCACTAAATATAATAAAACTCGAATATTTAACCCTTTCGGTCACCAAGTCCGCTATATGGTAGATGAAATTTTAATACTAACAAAATTACGTATTTTCTGGTTGACCATGAAATGTCTCAATTCTAATTAGATCCGTGTAAAAACGATCAACTAGAGTTACCTCTTAAAAGCAGCATTATATAATAAAAAACCAACATAAGATTTATAATTTTCTGTCGCCAAAATTTCATGTATAACTGAACGGGTTAAAATAAGGTTTCAGTTTTATCGGTAGCGTACCTCGTTAAGATACGGGTAAAACGAAATTATTATAGCAAAATGATCATTCGATATGTGGTACAAACTGGGACTATCGTAACTTATAACCGAAGAATTGAAAGTTACCATCCCCTATAGGAGAAACTAGGGGTTCTACCTAGGCATGCTACCCATGAGAGAGTTCCGCTTTATCGGTTGCGTAAGTGGGAAGAAGATCCTAAGGGTCTAATTGTGATTTTGCCCTACTTTACTTATTTATTATGAAATTTTGGAAGTACTAAACATTTAAAATTAATTTTTTTATTGAATTTAAGATCTAAATTTTTTGCTACATTATATATATATATATATATATATATATATATATATATATATATATATATATATATTGGTTTTCTAAAAGTGTTACAAACGATAGTATGTAAAGTTCTACTCAAGGGGGTTTAATAGTTGCATTTCGAGACGTGTAAAATAAAACAACTTGTATGCAGACTATTGCATGCATGGTTTTAGGTAGTTTGTATGTAAACTTGTCTAAATACTTTCGAACTAAAGAATAGACTTTATCATAAATTATAATATAAAACCAAAATCATCCAAATGACGTCGTGTTTAAAGTATATACTTTCGCTATTCGCGCATTAAGAAAAAGCGTTTTGTAATAATTACGGACACTACTACTAACTCAGCAGCTGCTGCTCTGTTCATGCAGCTACCGACACTGTAATCCATTATTCCACAGACTGATGCTAGTGGTGGAAATATGAACACAAACTATAATTTAAAAATCAATATTTAAATATTCTGCTACCACTGAGTATATATATATATATATATATATATATATATATACAAATTTATATGTGTATATCGACAGAGTGAACCTGTAACAATATTTACTACACAGGATTCAGTATTTTTTTTGTCGGGACTTCAAAAGCTTACTATACAAAACGATCGACTTTTAACGTTATACTACCCGAATACTGCACGTCGGGGTAATAACATTTTAAGTATTTGCTTTCATAATTCGTTAAGGTAGTAACGAAATTTACACGGTACGTAACTAAAGACCCGTTGCATCCACACGGACGTATTAATATATATATATATATTAATATATATTAATATATATATATTTATATATATTAATATATATATATTTATATATATATTCTACGTCATGAGGAATTTAAAGGTAATCTTTTCGAAAAACCAGGATAGAGAGCAAACTGCTGGAAATTATCGCAGATAGGGTTGAACAGCTGAAGTATTTAGTCACGCTTGAATTAACTTTTATATCGAACAAAGTTAAAAGCTAATTTCAGCGTTATATCGAACTGTTTCCAGCTTAACCCAGTCCACGTGTATTAATAATATTCACGAATGTATATAACATCTTTATGAACAGTAGGCGCGATCCGTTCGTGCGGAAGATAATATCAAGTTATTCGATATTTCTTTAATATGCCATGAAACTTAACGAAACGGGAAATTATTTGATATATATATATATATATATGTATATATATATATATATATATATATATATATATATATATATATGTGTGTATAGGATGACTCAGAGAAGACGGACGGTTTTGTTTTTCGAATAGCACAATTGGTAACACTGCTACAATACAAACGGCGTGCTCCACGTTTAGTGTACGCACGAGAGATACGTTTTTGTTCAGTTTCAGTTACCACGGTATCCTATAAGGAGAAGGAGTTGCAAATACCGACGGTTAAAGAAGAAATAGAAGCAGTCAATATACGATATTATATAGAACGAGTACAAAATTAATCAGTTTGGCGCAAGGGCTTATCAAAGACGGTATCCGATTTAGACGATTCAAACGATCGAATATGATTAACTAACCGAATATGATATCAACAACAAGGAATGATCAACCATTGGGAAGCGTTCCATTAATTAATATGTAAATTGATTAACACTGCCGCTTATTGTCTTTTACTAGACAGATTGTGTGCAAAAATTTATGTAAGAAAAAATCTTCATACACAGCCAATCCTATTCATCTATGTAAATCCCGATCAGTCGTTTTATTTAGTCAATATATCTCGATAAGGTCGCTCAATTTCTATCTCGGCTCTCGCAGTTTACTTAATATATATGTATGTGTGTGTGTTCTAATCGTAAAATGTGTAAAATATAAATCTAGATAAAATATATTAATATTCTATATAGACAAATGTACTCTGAAATTCTTCAAATATTTCGGATATCGTTCAACGATACGGTTAATTATTTGTCGCGTCATTCCGTACTCTCGGCTAACGGCTTCTTTAAATCACCGTCTTTAAAGAAGATTAGTTCGACATCAGAAAACGGTTTATCGTCGTCAAAATTAACAATTTCGGCACATTTGTCCGTATTAGATTTTAGATTGCTTTCAACTTCAGGATATAGTCCTCTCGATAAGATATTAAGATCTATGGTGATTAGGTTATACGTATGCGCATAGGCGAACTTTTGTTTGTTTAAACTCTTCCAGAAGTTTCAAGCAATATTCTAAATTTCCATATACAAACTTACATAAACTAATCTTATATAATTTATTCTCTCGATACTTATATACGCGTGTCCTGTTTGACGTCATATATCTAAAACTTCGTCCAAAATAACTGCTCCCCTCACCGAATTATATCAAACGCGCCTTGATATACCAAAGTTTAAAAAATACCAGATATATTACATTTATCCGGCGTACCCAGGTGTAGAGTTCGCTTATGTCGGAGCAATAGTTAAATTGGTAATTATGATTAAAATATAAAAGTATACAAAATAGAAGACTGAAAATCGGCTTTATTAAGGGTTTTGTTTCCCCCCCCATCATAACTGACCAATCTTAGAGGTCATTTAGCGATTGACTTAATAAGATGAGCGATGTTTTGTGGAGGGGCAGTACTCAGCAGTACCCCCTCTAAACTTATGCTGACGAAGTCTACGTATTTCACTGGAATCATTCAGCAGATCAGTAGCAAGTGGATTCGTATGAACGCTAATTCGTGCAACATGTTTTTATTTCATCCTCCGCAAACATAACGTTTAAGTCGTTATGGAGCGTAAGATTTGAGACGTACCCGGGAGCTGCAGTAATAGTTCTTATAATACCCTATTTTGATATCGCTGTATAGTTAGATGTATTTACCGTATTTTACACGAACTTCATCGGCGGAGGCTTTCTCGTTCATATAATCTACAATTTTATTTGTAATACATCTACTTAGTTAGCTGATGAACTGTAGTAGATAATTTGAGATGAATTTATATAATAAATATTTTTCAAATCCAAACATTTCGCGTTAAAAATAATGAAATTTTTTGTTTGCGTTCAAATTGCCGATATCGCGATTGAAAGTGTCAAAAATTACATCGTTGTCTGTTCTTGTTAGAAGCGATATTAAAATAAAAACTATGATACATACATACATATATATATGTGTATATTAACATGTGTGTGTGCGTGTATATAGTAAGATAAATTTCTTTTACAAGGAAAAATCGTATATTTTGGTTTCAAAGAGAAAAATACTTCTTATTCAATTTTTTTTTTACTTTCCTATTTTAACAAGTCCGTTTCACTTTTTACATCTATACTTGATTTTTTTTTTCGACTTTATTTTTAACCTAGACTAGAAAACCCATCGACGAAATCCGTTTCCAGTAATTTCTCTTTCTATAACAAAAGTGCTTTTCCCCCGTTCGTATATGCTCGAGAAATCGGATTTTTCATTTCCAGAATTTAGAGAAAATAGTATATATATCTGTCTTTTTTCTGTTTTACTTTCATTTTAAAAAAAGATAAAGTAACACAAATCGTATGTATTTCTTTATACTCCTATCACCTTTCCCGCGTTTTAGTCCGTCGTTTTTAGTCGTAAAAAAATTACACGACGATCGATCGTCTTTAAATTCGGTCTAATCTCGTCGATGGACTCTACACCGATCGCATTTTTTTTTTATTTTTTTTTATTTTTTTATTTTTATAAATGTTAACACCGTCTTCTAGCGTAATATCCGGCGCGGATTAGATCGAATTTTCGAAGAAATCCGTAGAAAGTAACTTATCGTTAAAAATGAAATAGAAAATTGGAAAAATCTTCTGGAAATATTTTTCCATTGTTACAGAGTTCATTATCGTGATAAAAAATCCCGGTATGAACGAAAAACCACTTTATTGTATGATCGATATATTTTTCATCGAGAACGGTATCGATATTTAATCAAGGCCGAATATATAAATAAACAAAAAAAATTCAACAAATTTCAAAGTTATTATCTCAACACGGTGCCTTTTACCGATTTGCCAATTCGTCTATCTGATGAACTGTATTCGCGTTATATCAACAGTTTCTACTAAATGACTATAATGGAAATCCCAAGAAGTCGGTCTATCCTATCGTCGGAGAAATTAATTTCCCGACCAAAACTCTCATATCGGCCACCCGTAAACTTTTGTAATTTTCGCGAATAGTTTCGCATATTATCGTCAAGTACACCTAAACATAATTTAAGGTGAGTAATCACGTTAAAATAAACTTCCGTAATAAAATATAACAACTCCAAAACTTTACAAGAAAAAAACCCCTAGAAAAAGCATATCGTTCGAAATATACGCGTTTCGTAGGTAGTATATAGTGTGTGTATATATATACATATATATACATATATATATATATATATATATATATATATATATATATATATATATATATATTCTGGTTCGCACTATTTACCAATCGTTTCCACCCAAGCCTATAGCGAGTTTTTAATTCCGGATAAATCGGTATTCCACTTTCTTTTAGCATTATGTCGATGAATGTCGTTCGTGCTCTTCCACATGACTTTTTCCCCATTATCGTGTCTTCGATAACATCCTTCGCTATATTTTCACTCCGGCGTAATGTACGACCTAGCCACTTAATTAAGCGGGTAGGACATTTATTCCGTCATAGTCAGACGCTAGTAGTACAAATAAAATGGAGAAGAAGACCCCGGGAAAAATATATACATATCGAGTGAATAATAAAATAAGTTGAGCAGATGCGAACGGAGAAAGTTCGAACTGAGGAACTTTCGACGGTAGTTTCAAAGGATATAGAACATCGTAAAATACCATCCATCAGTGTACAGATTGAGGACGAGAGGAAGTAGAAGATGTACACGGAACAGTTTAGTTCAGTTACTAATTTATCGTAATGTAATAATAAAACGATAATTATATATCGCGTATAATTAAATCGGTGGAAAATTTATAATAGAATAAAAATTACGAATTACGTATAGAAGCGAGTGATTTAATATCAGTTAGGATGACGAGGTAATGATAGTCGAAATAGCAAATGCAGAAAATGTTGAATATAACGAACGACGGGATGGGGGGCAAAACACAACTATGGGTAAAGTAAAGATTAGTAATGATGGTGCGGTAAGTATTTACGATAAAACAACTAGAAAACGTACGACAATTTAAATATTCGGGATCGATGAACGATCAAGTCGAAGCTTGAAAATGCATGATGTTACGATTGATCTGTATCGAAATATGGGCATTCAATGCCGAACGTAATAGACTAGATCCATTTTTTTTTCTTTTTTTTAAATGGGGGTGCCTTTACAGCTTACCCAAAGCGATACTGTGGGGACTATCTTCGTCTTAATCAAGCATGCTGACTTGTATAGAAATGTCGCTATATGGGGGAATAGTTGTAGATTATGCAGATGTTGAACGGACGATACATTATACGGGGAGGTGTAATAGTCGAATGTGAAATTATTCGGAATCTCGCGCATAAACTTCGTAGATGTAATGTAAATGTCTATCTCGTGAATGACACGGAAAGAAAGAAGATGAAATATATGCCGGGTATAAATTACGAGTGGTATTCCTTGTTGGTAGTGGCAAGACAAGATGATTGGGAAGCCAACCGGAGAAAGAGAAAAAATTAGAATATGTTACGATCGATTTAGGAATATCGACAAAACGTACGAAGGTAATTAACGCAACGAGGGAAAAAAAATTGTAAATAACAAACTGTTACCATTATATAGATGCGCACGCTCTACAGTAGTAGACGCCGCTTCAACAAGAAGAAATTCCGTTTCATTTAGTAGCTTCTTCCTGTCAGTACATCAACGTGTTTTACATTTCTCGCTCCCTGGCTGATTTTATTATTTCGTCAATTTTTTCCTTTCCAATGTTTAATCATTTCCTGATAGGAAATTTTAGCGAACAGCAAAACTATTCCTCTTTATTACTAACGACAACAAAAATCATGCCATAAGTCTAACTTATAACATATTCAGGTAAAAACATATTAACGCTGCTTCCGAGATTATGTTCTAGCTATTGAAATAAAAGCGAACTATTTGCAAATCTCACACCTAAAAATAATTCTTAAGTTTACCATAATTTCACTCCTACCGACTCTTCTTGGATATGATAAACATATATATACATATATATATACATATATATACATATATATATATATATATATATATATATATATATATATATATATATATATATATATATATAATCGTATTTAGCCGACGTCGGTAAGCAATTTATTAAATTTAACCCAACGTCGATACTAAATACTATAAAGATATAATGGGTTATATCGTGGTCGCCAAGCAATTATATAGCTATTATTTATTAATAAAACATGAATTTTAATATTTGATTTTTTTTTATTAGATTATTATTATTGTTTTTTTATAACAAATATTTATTAATACCTTTATATTAGCTCCTATATCTCAGTTCAAATATTCAGAAGAACTTTTAACACGTAAATCCGCAGCTACCAACTTACAAATAGTTTGATTATTTCATCATTATTATTTATAGATTCAGAGTTATTCTTTACTTATAAAAAATAGATTTACGTACATCTAAATCATATAGACTGAATAATATGTAATAAAATAACAAATTTATGACATACACGAACACAGAAAAAAATATATACAAATTCAAAATACGATTTAAACAACAAAATATATATATATATAATTATAAATTTATTTAACAAGATGGAATTGTAAGACCCGCGCTGCACCGCCGACAATGGATCTGTTTGATGATCGTTGCGTTGCGACGTGTCGATGTCCTTCTTGTTTATTATTAGTCAGCCCCAAATATTGACTTTTAAACGACTAGATAAGGTTTATTCGTTTTACCGGTAATAATTTCTTATTTATATAGTTCATTTATGTAATTATTTTATTTGCAAGTTCTGCGATAACCTATTTATTTAACTCTTTATTTTACGAATTGTAATTAAAAAATAATTAATAATAGTAACTCGTACGTGCGAATTCAGAGTGCTATACGAGCAACTCCACGCTTAGGTTATATATTACAACTTTATATACTCGTAGTCGTAGAATCCAAGACGAAATCTCAACATAAAACTAATCGGTTAATCGCGCTGCACACTTAATTTTATCTTCTGAATTCCCCGCGTAGTATGTAATCGATACTGTTCTACGGCTTATTTTTCTTTTTAATATCTTATATATATATATATATATATATATATATTTAATCATATTCGTATATTTAATCTTATCGCGGGATACTTGGTTCTATATTAAGTACACGAGCAAATATCGTAAGCTCATTCGACAGAATGGACTTTTCTGTGCGAGCCACTGATTTTAACCTACTATAATCATTACACTGTATATTCTTTAATACCGCATTACTCTTAAATCATTATATTATATATATATATATGTATATACACATTCATACAGAGGCAAGTATAGATTATAACTTAGGATTTCGCTCGTATTATACCTGAGACCCATTCGCAAAAACCCTTATGGACAATGTAAAAAATCATTTTATTATAGTGTATGAAACTAATTAAATTAAGTACATAGGGCGACCCAGGGAAGACGGGGGGTTTTGTTGGTTTTTTAATAACTCAAAAACTATTTGAATGAAATTTTTTTTTTTTTTTTTAAACAGCCCATAGGACTATAACTATGATACAATCTTAGCTGGTTAGCTAAATAATTATCTATGTTTATGACATGGTTACTTAATAATTAACTACTAACTATTAAGTACGAACGGGTGTGGAGTACGTAACCCATTGGCTACGCATCCATTATCCGCATAACGGTATTTATATATTTACGTAACTAAATCTAGAGGTTGACGACGCCGAAGTCGCCGAGTTTCATGTTTGGTGTCGAGCAGTTGTCTTGCTTCCACGTTAACATGACTGTGTAGTCGCTGCCTGTGCGATTTCGCGAACTCCTTAATGACATCATTAAGGATCGGCACATGGAGATCGGAGTGAATATCGTCGTTACGCGAGTAGCGATATGCGTCGACTATTGCACGTAAGATGACATTTTGACGACGTTGTATCACGTTTCGATTAGTTGTGGCAGTACAGCCCCACATAGCAAGACCGTATGTCCAGATCGGCTTAATAATTTGCTTGTATAGCAGAAGTTTGCACGACACATCCAGCTCGGATTGTCTTCCCATTAATGGTTAATGGGAAATTTTATTTTGAAATAGTTTTAGAGTACAATCTCATTTGTGGAATACAATATCGTTCGGATAATCGCCATTTGCAACGATAAATTCATTCAGTCCGTACAAAATTTTCGAACACTTTTTCGAGCATAAGTCACTGAATTTCGGAAACTATTGTAATTCAGATTACGGTACTTTATTATATTTCTTTATTTCCTGTATATTATATATATATATATATATATATATATATATATTAATATATATATATATATTAATATATACACATAAACCAGTAGAATCCCATCACTTAGAAAGATGGTAGTAAATGTTTCCTGGCGATCCTTTTATTAAAACTATTCATACTCGACTTTGTGTAAGTTTGTTTTATGTTGTACACGTGTCAGAGTGAATAAATTATTACGATATATATATATGTGTGTGTGTGTGTGTATATATATAAAATCTTGTACGTACCAAATTGTCCGAACAAAATCTTCGAACAATTTGTGCCTCTAATTTTATTTATTAGATTTTAGTTGGTGTTTTTTTTTCTTGTCTTCTGGCATTTTGGCAACACGTTCTGGTTTATAGAGCGTGTTGGCAATTAACGTATTCGAGAAGTGTATATCCGACAATTTTAGTAAGCACGCATCTGATGGAAGGCGTCACTTCTATTAAGTACGCAGTAATCGGTTAGGAATTTCGCGATACGCTTCCGTTCCCATTTCATTATCGGTTATTTTCGCGAAAAGAATTTCGTTTTTTCTCTTCGCTAGCGACGTAACGGCGCTTAATTGAACTCCCTGAACGACTAGAAAAATGTGCGGGTGTAATTTTACGATCGTTATATCCGCTGGCAATTTTAAAATTTTCATTTTTTATTCGTCGCGTTATATTATTAACGACTAACGTTGCAACTGACTGTTAAAGACCAATGAGAATAGAACGTCATTAATCAAACGGATCGTTTCTAATATATAATTTCATCGATATAATAATTGTATATATATATATTATCCGTACAGTGCATACCCTCGCTTAGAAGCTACATAACTTTAAAAACGTATTATGCATGCGTAAAAAATGTTGATTTGAAGCTACAGTATGCATTTACTAAAACTATCGAATTATCGTATAAAGTTTCTCCAAACTAGCTGGCTACACTGTAAGAGACGTTTTTTCATAACAGATAGTTTTAATCAAAAATAAACACGCAGGATTACTCCTCCATAGACATTGAGAAAGCCTTTGATACTATACGGCATCTCGGATTAATATATAAATTAATTCAACTAAAATTTCCTAATTATATCGTTAGACTTATTGAAGATTATTTAACAAATAGGAAATTTATGGTAAAACTAAATAATCGCAACTCTTCTGCCGTATGGTCTATCTTAACTGGAGCACCTCCAAGGCAGTATACTCGGACCCTATCTTTTTTTCTTATTTATTAATGATATTCCCGAGGATAAACGCTATTTCACGAATATAGTTATTTTTCTATTCATCGCTACTCTGATATTATCTAATATTCCATTTTATTATATACTTATTCTGTGCAGGTTTTGGTGGTGGTTTTTCCTGTAGTCTATTTTAAGCTTCGTTTCTTTTATTTATATTATTATTCATATATACACGTGTAGATGATGATTGTTGTTTCATATTTTAAATGTAAAAATACACTTTTTATTTATTTATTCATTTACATTTTAACATCAACAAGCGAGGTAGGTTAGCAATTACTATATGTGTGAATTTATCGTTTTACAGTATTTTTTGTATAAAAAATTATTTCGAAGTTAACTAGAGTGTCTTCTTTGCTGGTAGCGACGGTAAGCAGGCAGATATTTACTTATTATTACCTTAGAATATTAAATGTTTGTTACTAATTAAGCAACATTATATGTACATTACCAACTTATTTTATGCACACGTAAATTGTAGTTTTTGCCCGTTTTTGTGTATAATTATTTTTAAATTAACAATTTTAGACTGATACATTAAACTTTCATATTTACGGACTAATGAAGAAATAATACAAGCGATATTACTAGACGGAAGTGATGACGACGACTGTGATTATTTTAGTAAGGTGTGTAACATGGAAGACGACTTTTTTTTAGATGATACAGAACGAAGAACAATATTAATTCGGTACTTTATCAAGATCATGATAGTTGGATCACCCGTTAAATGAATTTCAAGGTATAGTAAATTCTACTGCAACTAATAATGTTAATATGGTTGTCGACAATGATATAGTGAATATGCGAAAACTTTGCAAAATGATCGTTCAACTGGTCGTCCACTACTCAGTACTACTGAATCGAGAATAAAAAATAATAATAAAAAAATTCAACCTCCGAAGGACAAAAAAATTACCAATACGAAGTGGAAAATGTAGAATTTTTGCCGGTTGCATTTGAAAAATTAGAATTCAAAGGAAATACTGAATTGAATGATGACATACAAGAATTATGTACATCGTTACAGCTTTTTCCGTATTTTATTACACCGGATCTTGTCGAACATATTCTTTATGAAACGAATTTTTTACAGTACATCTATAGACATAACTCGTACAGCCAATATAAAATCTGCAGAAATTTATAAGTATATTGGAATATGTTCGATGTTTACAGTAAACATTTTCGTATACATACTGGAATCGCAACTATCCACCCATACAGGAATCGTTAACGCTGAATCGTCTTGAAAAAATTCGTCACGTACTGTATTTCAATAATAATGCTAATCAGAAACATCGTGATTAGGTATGACCGCTTATTTATCGGCCGCTCATTGAAACCATCGAAATACTGAAACAAGGTTTTTTGTCAGTACCGATGAGTTCATCATTGGGTATGGATGAACAACACAAAAGCGCATAGCTCACTGAAGTTGTACATTCCGTCAAAATCGCATAAATACGGATATAAAATATATATGTACTGGCCGGTGAAAATGGTTTTTACCGCGATTTTGAAATTTACACAGGCGAAACTCGTTCATTAGATCGCGATGAAAAAAAAAAAAACGGGGAAAGTTCCAACGTCATTGTACGGTAGTCGTGTAATACCAAAGTAAAATGGCTGCAAATTATGACAACTATTTCAATTCGGTGAGCGTTACAGATAGAACAGAGGTATTCTCAGTTTAGGTACTGATTACCAAACTGTCCACATCCTGATGACCACGCAATGAGTGAAAAGAATATAATTGTTTCGATGTTTTCTCGTGTAATGCTTCTTACAATGTGAAAAAAGACAACAGTTGTAACCTCTGTTATTTACATTTGTCGGAGCCGATCTAATAGGAACTTCGCAACGATATAATAGGATAAGATTTATATGTTCCAATTCTTGCTATAATACGTGAATATAATAAAAACGTGGCTTTTGTAGACTCGTACATCGGTCATTCTAGTTAGAAGTCGCAAATATGGAATTAAAATTAAGGAAAACGTTATTTAAATCGTACCTAAGCAGTGTATTATATATTATACGGTTCGAAAACGTGGGTGTTGAAATCTAAAAAAGATGGTCTCGTAATGGAGAGAAATTTTGGTAAGAAGACAAAAAAGAACAGCTCTAGGGAAATACGAGTGGGTCAAATAGATTAAGGGCGTAGCGGGCAAAACGTAATTGGCAAGTCATCCCAACGTAAATTACGAAGCGGGGAGACAGAAAAAATGAAAGAAAACGATTTTTTGTCCTCGGTTGTTAGCAATTCACGCCTGTAGTTCATTCCATTCGATTAGGGCCCTAAGCATTCGGAGAATGAGACGATCGAAATCTGCGATTTAAAATAATATTTATTTTTCAGCGGAAATTGCAATTTTCCGAGAAAATCGACATTTTTACAAACGACATCTCTTAACCGGAAATCTCGACTTTGCCGCTATCTACGGAAACGATAGTTAATTCCGATCGTTGTTTGCCTATAATGCCTGTAACCTAATCGATACTAGAACGGAGCAATAAGTTCTAATCGAGACAACGGAGGAACTTCGATCCAATTTAAACGAGTAAAATTTGAAATTTACACTTTTAAACATTCGCGCTCGCGTATACTCGGGATTTTATTTTATTTTTTTTACGTGGTACCGAAGAAAAGAGAATCGTGAATATAAGGCCTAATTTATTTCGTATTATTTACGAAATAAGTATGTTTTTAAATAGAAATTATAAATTTCAATACGGGCGTTTATAATAAGCAGTACATCGAGGTGAAATAATTTTCGACGCGTTTATATACGTCACAGAATTTTACACGTTTCACGTCAACCAGAAAATAAACAATTTCGTCAAAATTTCACCTACCCTCTATCGGACAATGTGACTGGTGAAAAAAAAATAAGTCGTATTGCATAGTCTAGCAATCCAGCCCAAAGCATTTAATTCGTTGTTCGCATCGTCATCGAACGTAGCGTCGAAAATTTTTTCCGCTGTCCCGGTTGCTTTGATTTCGAATAAATTTCTCAGCACACGCTAAGTTAGTCGAAATGTAAACGCTTAAATATACAGATTGCTAATACGATCATCTTAGCGATAGGCGAGGAAATGAATGTTCCTGGTGAAATGGGAAATGTGTTTTTTATTTTTACTGTTTCGTTTCACGTTTGAAGTAACGAATTTGATGATAAACGAATGTTATTTCGAAAAATAAAGGAAGGAAAATTAAAGACGCGAACATGAAAACGAGAAGTGAATTTTTCTGAAACTTGGTAAACATTTGACGCTCAAAAGAGCATTTTACTTTCTCCGTTTTTTTTTTTTTACATGTATATATACATATATCCATGTGGAAAGGTTTGTTTCTGCTTTATACATATCCATGTGGAAAGGTTTGTTTCTGCTTTCTTTATTACTTCCGAATAAACCTTTTCCTTATTTTTCATTTATCTTTATTATTATTATTATTATTAATGCTTGTTCTCGAATATCGTATCCGACATGAGATTCTATTTGTAAAGAAAATAATACGGAATAGTGAAAAAATAAATAAATATAAAAGGCTCTAGGTGCGTGTTATTTCAATTTGAGAATCTGTTTCCTGCTGTCTCTTTATTAGTTGGAAGATGATCCTTCGGAGGCTCGTTTGTCTGAAGTTTTATTATAAATCGAACAAGCACGGAAATACAAAAATGAGAACACTCCGTACGAGAATAATTTTTATTTCTCAGCAACAGCTCGATACGATTTAGTCGACTGAATAAAATTTCATAACGAATTTAACAGATGTTGCCGTCCGAGTAATTTTCTTATGAAGTCCCCCGTTGGTAGAAAATAAAATTTCGTCTACATATATGTGTATATATATATATATATATATATATTTATTTATTTATTTATTTATTTGTAGATTTATTTATTAACGAGTAAAAAGGAAAAGTTCCTTTTAACGAATTTCAAATGTTATAGCAGGCGCGATGATTAAATTAAGTTTCATTTAATAGTTCGTACCAAAAACGGTTGAAAACCGGTGGAGAATCGTCCTCCGTCAGAGCAAAACAATCGACGGAATTATGCGAAAAGTAACGGTGTTGATAAACCGTTACTTTCGAGTAATAGGTTACGAGGTTCCAGTGATCACTTCGGTAATAGGTGACGAGAACCATACGCTATTGTCGTTACCGTATTAGGGTAGGAAATATTTGTCACAGCTTTAATAATAAGCACTTCGATATGGTAAAGTTATTTTCACTCTTATTCATTGTGATCAGCTGATTATAAGCTTCTTGGTTGCTGCTGACAAAAGCGAAAAATTTGCATCAGATAGGTCCATATTGGCTAATTTGCATCTCTAGAAGACAGCGTGAAACATTCAGCATAGTCTTTATTTCATCGATGTTATCGTATATGTTATTATCAATATAAACGTTGGCATAGAGCAAGGTGATAATTTCAATTTTCTCCAATACAACGTTGGTTGGTGAGCTCAAGTTTGAAACATTTTTCCAGCAGTTTAATTTTGCTTGTTTGAGTATGTACCTCTGGCTTTTGCGCGTAGTCTTCTAAAATTCAAATGATTTTCCATATTTGGATTCGATTTTAATTTTTTTTTATCGCGTTCCGTCTAATTCTATTTCTGATTTATCATTTGTTTTGTTTTTTTATTGTTTTTTAAAAAATAAAAATAAAATAAATAAAATAGACTCTAATACCATTGTGGTAGCGGCATTGCTTAATTTAGAGGATTTCATCGGAAGAATTATTTTTATTAAAATTTGTTTCCTATTCGAAATATACTTTCCAAAATTTAACTTCGTTTATTTTGTAAAACAATAACTAAATTAGTAACTTCACTTACGGCAAAATGTTAACCACAAATGCTAATAATTTATGTATATGAATATATATATATCTTCTTCATTAGCCATTATCAGTCCACTGCTGGACGAAGACCTCACCCAACTTTTCCCAGACGACGCGATATTGAGCTTCATCCCGCCAATTTGACCTGAACTTTTGGATTTCATCTGTCCACCGTATCTTTGGTCGTCCTAAGGCTCGTTTGGTCTCAGGTTTCCACGATGTTGACGCACTTGTCCGGCGGTTTTCGGCTCTAGCTACATGTCCGCACCATCTCCATTTACTATAATAATACTTATTGCATCTTTAACTTTTGCTGCTTTTCGTACGCGTTTCGTCGTCCATTTGTCCATCACAGTGATCCCCAGCCTAGACCTTTCCATTTTTCGCTGATTAACTTTTATTTTTTGTTGCATTTTTTTTTGTTCATGTTTCACTAGCATATGTGAAAACTAGACACTGATCGAACACACGCCTTTTCAGGCTTATTTTAACTTCCTTAAGTATGCGTCAAAGCTTTGAGAATGCCATCCGTGATAATTGTATTCTTCCGGATATTTCACTTTCTAAGTCGTTGTTTACTTTAATTAATTGTCCTAAATAGATGAATTTATCAACCATTTCCACGTTTTGTGTGCTTATATTTATATCCTTGTATTTATTTCTTACAACTTCATTGCCCATATATTTAGTTTTATTTATTAAAATCAATATAAATGTATATATATATATATACATATAAAGTTAAATAAAACCACACTGCTGAATGAGGTAAACAAGCAACATACCACACGACGATAGGTAGAGAGCTACCTTAATCATAGCGTGAAAACTATCATTACGAGTACTTCACGATGTCAGAATTAAACCGTGAGAAATTTAATTCGGTTTTCGAAATAACACGGTTATCACATTTCACCGCGACGTTAAATATAGAATAGGCAGAATGCGAGAAATATATGAAAGAAGAGGGATAGAACTAATCGAGCAAGTAGACCGAACGGAAGGTATAAAAATAACTAATGAGGGAAGCTAATAGAGAATGTGATATTGATAAAAAATCAAATGATCATTTAGCGGAACAGTTAAAAAATCCTCTAGACAAACAAATACTACACCTTTGATGAGGATATATACACATATAGAATATCATATGTGTATGCGTATGTATAAACAAAATTAGGACCCATTAACTGTAAATTTGGTAAACCACGTCGCCTACACGATTTTCATCGACCACCCCCACGGATTGATGACGAACTTACTAAATGAATCTTCACAAGCAAAACAATTTGAAAAATGATTTACTATTACTGCCTTTTCTCTTTATTTCCAGCTTAATTTACGAATCAATTTGACGGATAGTTGAGTTGACTAGAAGCATATTTAGAATTAAAATGAACTCAGTAAGTGTAAGCAAAACGAGATTAATTTACCGTCACACAGGTCAATTATATATATATATATATATATATATATATATATATATATCAATTTTCCCAGCCAGCACGGATGATTAGGCTAACATCTCCAAACATGACTGTTAGAAAAAGAAAGGGTCATAGCAGCCAAGACCATAATGGGTAATTGGACTTAACAAAAGCCTTCTTATCGCCTAGTAAAAATAAATATAAAGAAGGCAACTACTGGACAAGACAACCACCTGGACATAGCAAAAATACCCAACATAAACACTCAATGTGGTACATACAATATTAGAAGGTTAGTTACTGAAGATAAACTTACAGAACTTGAAGAGGAATTAAACAAAATAAATTGGGATATATTGGGCCTAAGTAAGGTTAGACGGCTTGGAGAAAATACCATAAAATTACAAACACGAAGAGTATTATACTCCAAAGGCCAAGATAAAAATCATTTAAACGGTGTAGGATTCTTAATAAACAAACGATGGCCTAATAAAATATTAAAATACTGCAGCGTTACAGACAGAATTGCATATATATTAGTCGAATTACATCAAAAACAAATTCTTAAACTCATACAAGTCTATGCACCAACAGGAGGACATCCGGATGAAGGAATAGAAGAATTCTATGAAACATTACAAGATTCATTGGATAAAGATTGGTGCAAGTGGACAGTGATTATGGGAGACTTTAATGCAATAATCGCATCTAAGCAAACCGATCAAGAGAAGGCGAACATGTAACGGGTATTAGAAACGAAAGAGGCCAAACACTGATGAACTTTTTTTTGACATCAATAATCTTTACGCAATGAATACCTTCTTCAAGAAAAATTCAAAAATGAAATGGACCTGGAGAAGCCCGAAATTTTCGATACAAAAACGAAATTGATTACATTTTGAAGATGTTGTAGTGATAAATAACGTTAATACGTGCAGTGACCATAGATTATTGAGAGCTCGATTAGTAATAAATTTACAAGCCGAGAAACAGTACACAAAAATTCCTATTCATAAAGGGGTAGATGTGGAGAAATTGTCAAACAATAAAATAAGTTAACAGAATGATCTAAAAGAAAAATTACACAATACCGCTTAAATGCGAATGATTACAGCTAAAACTATGCGGGAATGTGCATCTAACATAGCTCTTAAAAATAAAGCTATATCGAAGAAACTAAGTTAATAACACTCTAAAATTAATGCAACAACGACGTGCACTGAAAGTAACAGTAAACAAAAATCTAATAGAGTGGGCAGATTTAAACAAACTACTAAGAAAAATCGCTGTTTGTACCAAAGGACGAAAAACCCATCGAAAAGAAATATATAAACAATGTAAACATATTTTGAAAAATAAGATTAAACACGCCAAAAAGATCGAATGGGAAAATTTCTGCACAGAAAATGTAAAACCGTGGGCCCTTAGCTACAAAATCGCCTTCGATAAATTAAAAAAAACAACGGAATGCCATACCATTGCTAAAGAAAATGGATGGAACCCAGATAATAGACACATATAAAAATCTAAATTATTGTCTGGCTGCTCTATTCCCATGTGATTGCTCAGACAGCGCTGAACAGAAAGATACACGTAACCTCTTTCAAAATTACTCTCCCAAAATTCCAAAACCGAATGAATTAATATCGCATCAGATAGATCCGGATAAGTTAACAAAAAAATAGTAATTAGTCTAAAAAATAATAAAGCTTCAGGTCCCGATAAAATATCAAACTAATAAAATTAATACACAAACATTTCCCCGATTTATTATTAACAATGTACCAGTGTACTCTCTGGCTTACTTTCCAAATTTATGGAAACTATCGAATGTAAGTCTGTTAAACCAAATAAAGACCCGAACAACATCAGTTAGGCCAATCTGCTTACTAAATGCATTCGGAAAAATATATGAAAAATTGATAAAATGTAACATCTTATATTACATAAATAAACGAAATTTCCTTGACCAAAGACAGTTTGGATTTCGGGAAGGTTTATCTACCGAACACGCGGTAAATTACGTCGCTTATAAAATCAGAGAAGGATTAAATAATAATAAATGTGTTTTAGCCGTTGATATAGACATAAAAGGGGATTTCGATAACTGTTGGCACCCTGCCCTTTTCAAAAATCTGAAAGACCTTCGTATTGAAGATGAAATCTTGCTTAACATCCTATACCATTATTTAAATGGGAGACAAGTAAAACTCAGTGTTGGAAATATCTCAGTTCAAAAAAACACGTGTATGGGCTGTCTGCGAGGAAGTGTATTAGGTCCGTTACTATGGCTTATACTATTTAACGGCGCCCTAAAACTACCATATAATAATGAACGAGTCGATTTATGTACCTACGCGGATGACTTAATATTCATAATAAAGGGAAACACCAAAAATGAAGTAGAACAAACTGCCAATAACACACTGTGTATGCTTGAAAGCTGGCTAAATTACGTCAAATTAGAACTCTCTGTAGAGAAATGCTTTGTGTCATTTTTCACCAAGTCGTTAAAAATGAAAAGGAACAATATTAAGGTAAAATTCAAAGGCGCACAGTTAAATGTTGTAGAACATTTCAAATATCTGCGAGTAATACTCGACAATAAATTATCGTTTAAATTTCAGATAGATTCGATCATTTCAAAAATAGACACTAAGTATTATCAGGTGTTAAAAGCATGTCGGAATAAATTGGGATTTGATTTCAATTATAGGATAGTATAAATCATTAATTGGGAACATAATGTCACATTGTAGCTCAGTACTTACTGAACGGCTGAAAGTTAAATGTGTTAGGAAAAATTATCTCGAAAGAAAATTCCTAATTAATGCGTGCAGAGCCTATAGAACAACTTCACATAGTGCCATAGTTACAATAGCAGGTGTCCCTCCATTAGACCTACTCATCTTAAGCGGAGGAATTATGTTCGCCATAAAAAACCATCACACATTCCCGTACATAAACAGAGCGCTGCTTGATCAAACTAATCTCTTAATACCAACAACCCGTACAACCCCACTTGGTCACACCAAAATTTGTGCGCGTCAAGTCAAAAATAATATAAGAAAATATATTCTAGAAACGTGGCAAAACAGATTGGAGCAAGATTTGGCGGGACGCCAAACTTACGCTTTGATAAGAGACGTAAGGGAAAGGCATAAGATAATCCTCGAGCCAAATTTTTACACATCGCAGTTATTAACAGAACACGGCAAACTCGCCGAGTACCTTCATAGATTTGGTCTAGAGAACGAATGCCCCTGTGGTCAAGTAGAAACAGCGCGGCACATACTATTTGTCCGCTGTATAACAAGGAAAAGAAGTTCGATTAAATAAATTTTAACCTAAAAAACAAGTCCATAGAAAATAATTTCGAAATTTTCGCATTCCAAGTATTACATTCCAGATTTCAAAAATAACTGATAGCTTCGCGCAGTGGTGCAATGTTGGTATAAAATTATATGTATATGTGCGTGTGTTGTGTATATGTGCGCGCGCGCGTAAAAGTGTGTGTGATTTGTATTTGTGTGTTTATTCAATGTCGTCTCGATGACACCACATGTGAATTCCAGATCACTTATTAAAAATATGAAAATTTTTATTTTGAATCATGTAATCATTATAAATATTTTTCTAGATATATAAACATTGTAATTATTGTATAGTAAACTCGTTGAATGCGTGCGTGAATAAATAGTTCATCGGAAAGTACACAGTCCGCACGAATGAAATTATGAATATATATATATATATATATATATATATATATATAAATAACTTTAGACTTTGGTCTACTTATAATCTGAATGCTTTTGTAAGAACCCGCGTCTGTCTGATTAAGCCTAACGGTGGTGCAGGAGATGCGGTCATCCAATATTAACATATAGTAGACTGTATTCACTAAGATCTTAAGAAAAAAAAAAATAAATGCATTAATCAAAAAAAAATAAGAAAAGAAATTAGGAATGATATTCGTAAATTTAACACTAACCTTATAAAGAAGACAATTGAAGATAATAAAGGCCCGAAGGTATTTAGCATTAATGTATCGCACAAAAATACTAACATAAAAAATACGGAAGGGACACTTATAAAAGAGAGAACAGAAATATTACATGAAATAGAAAAATATTTCACTGAAATATATAACACAAAAGTGGCGCCAGAAGGGCATTAGAGAAGCATTGATATAAATATGGTTAACGATGCGCATGTCCCGGAAATAATGAAAGAAGAAGTCAGACATGTTATCAAATCACTCAAGAGAAATAAAGCACCCGGACCTGACCAAGTATTGCCAGAAATGCTACAGTACGGAGGCTCAGTAATGGTAGACATGTTATGTGATTTGTTTAATAAGTGCCTAAAAGAAAATAAGACACCGGATGATGCGTGGAAATGTGCGGAAGTTATTCTGATCCATAAAAAGGGAGATACACTCGCACTATTACAGACCTATCAGTATGTTATCACAGGTGTATAAGGTATTTACTCGGATTATAACAAATCGGTTAACAAAATCAATAGACCTCCATCAACCAACAGAACAGGCCGGATTTCGATCGGGGTTCAGTACAAACGACCACGTTTTGGTAATTAGAACGTTAATACAAAATTGTGAAGAGTATAATTTGGATCTATGTATGACCTTTTTGATTACGAAAATGCCTTCGACTCGGTGGAAATATGAGCAGTGCTAAATTCACTATACGACTCTGGAATCGATGGCTATTACATTAATATTGCCAGGGAAATGTATGAATCGGCATCAATGAAGGTTAAAGTATGTAATAATATCGATGACATACCATTGAAACGAGGCGTAAGACAAGGTGATACTATATCGCCAAAACTGTTTATCGCAGCTTTAGAAAGTGTCTTTAGAAAATTAAACTGGAACTCAATGGCCATCAAAATAAATGGAGAAAAATTAAATCACTTGGGCTCGCTGATGATGTGGTTCTAATAGGCAGTAGTATAGAGGAAATACAATTAATGCTGGCAGACCTGAATGCGCAGTCTGAAAAGATAGGACTAAAAATAAATTTAGACAAAACGAAGATAATGATGAAGACAACAGGAAGTGCAACAATATCTATAAATGGTGAAAAAATAGAAACTGTAGGAAAATATGTGTATTTGGGACAAGAAATTACGGTAGAAAAGAAAATGAGTACGCAATCTCTAGCCTGGATTGCATTCGGAAAACTAAGCAGTGTATTTAAAAATAAAGAAATACCGAATAGTTTAAAAAGTAAAGTATACAACCAGTGTGTGCTGCCAGTTCTAACATATGGAGCGGAAACGTGGAGTTTTACAAGACAAATAATTAGACGAATTAGGAAAACTCAAACGGCGCACGAAAGAGTCATGCTGAATATCAGACTCAAGAGATCGTAAATGTATGGCATGGATTAGACAACAAACGAAATTAGTAGACGCAGTAGAACGCATAGCTAAACTGAAATAGAATTGGGCAGGGCATATTGCCAGACGGGATGACAACAGATGGACCCAGCGCATGTTGCAGTGGTGGCTGATTAATCATCGTCGCAGGCAAGGAAGACCCATGATTAGGTGGCGGGACGACATTGTGAAAGTAACCGGAATCAATTGGATGCGCGTCGCACAAGATAGGCAACTTTGGAAACATTTGGGGAAAGCCTACACCCAGCAGTGGGTTGAGATAGACATAACGTAATAACGTAATATATATATATATATACTTTATAGTTGAAGAGCATTGCATACATAAAATAAATTTTATAATGATTAACATTGTTTTGTTAATTAGATACATACATGTATATATATATATATATATATTTATATTATGTATAAAACATATATAATGTGGCTTCATTGATCGGTTATTACCTATTTTTAAAACGTACGAACAGAAATTTTTATGGACGTAAATTGACTAAATATAAATTGTCGACTCCTTATTTTAAGAGCATTGCATACATAAAATAAATTTTATAGTGAATAACATTGTTTTTATTTTGTTTTGTTAATTAGATATATATATATATATACACATATGTTTATATTATGTATAGAACATATATAATGTGGCTTCATTGATCGGTTATTTCCCATTTTTAAAACGTACGAGCAGAAACTTTTATAGATGACTAAATATAAATTGTGTCGATTCCTTATTACTTTGTAAAGAGTATTAACTGATTTTCATTGCAATTTCCTACCTGCTTAATGAATAACTGGAAAAATCATAATTTCAATAATTTCCTACGGATTCTAGCGCAAACGAAAAAAAGCGAACAAATATGTCACTAACTCGTTTATATTAAAACGCTAAATCGATTATATTAACTGAAATTATAAAATTTTGCATACAGAAAAACATTATAAATGAAAGAAATACTACTTGAAAAAATGTAAATAATAAAGGAAAGAGTTAAAAAGAATTTATTAAATTCGATTATAAATTTTGATAAAGAATCAATTTTAAGAGTACATTATAAAAATAAATTTTTACACGAGATAGAAATTTTTATTTATTTCTTATGTTTACGTATAAATCGTATATTACTTATTCGTTCGCCGCATTCACTGTCGGAATAGATCTAAGTTAGTATTTTTACATTTTATATAGTACATTGAAGCCGTTGAATTATGTCGTGTCAATTTATTAATATTTATTTCATAATTAGGTTAACTTTTTAATTTAGTCGCTTTATCGATAGACTAGATTAATAGGAAGTTATTTAAATTTACAGTTTTTCGTGTCATCAAAAGGAACTTTATACGGCGGTCCCTTTTTATTGAAGCATATGCCGTTTACACACACACATATACACATACATATGTAGGTATTGATACTTGTTCTTCCGTATAACACCGCGTTTATATAATAATATTATTTTACAGAGATCGCTTGGTGGACAATTGCTTGTTGCCTTTATTCTTGTTGTTTTTTACGAATACATTCGTATTTTGTTGAACATCAAGATGATCACTTTTTTTTTTCTAGTTCGAAGTAAAATTATATCCTCGGATGGAACTGAAAAATTTTATCCGACAGATTCATCGCCTTCCAATTCGAATTTCCGTTCACTGGCCGCGATGTATTTTAGTTGTGGTGTACTTACTTCGTTATCTGGCTGCTGCTCGTATGTTACGCGTGTAGATTTTTATTTCTTCCAATACGTATTTCACTTCGTACATACTTTACTGTCTTCTCGGATCCGGGATTTAATGTAATCCCTCAGTCGAAGAAGTAACAAAGTCTGGATGTGTCAGTTTATGGCGTCTAATTTTAAATTTGTTTTCCTGGTATTACGATTACGCCAGTAGAAAAGTTTATCGCGACTATTTTCAACTTAAGGAACTTATTTTACTTTCAATTCGAACGATCGCCACAATATATATATATATATATATATATATATATATATATATATATATATATATATATATATATATGTATATATATGTATATGTATGTATATGTATATGTATGTATATGTATATGTATGTATATGTATATGTATATGTATGTATATATAATCTTTATGGTAAATTTTATTTTTTGTTTATTTATTTGAAAAGAAATATTAATAAATAAAATAAAACGAAGTAAAATAAAATGAAATAAATGTATTACTTTTTCAACTATTTCAATTTCTTATAAATTAGAAAGTAAATTAGTTAATAACAGTAATAAATGCTAATTAACGATATATATATATATATATATATATATATATATATATATATATATATATATATGTATGTATATATATAAAGTTATAACGGTAATAAATACGTACTCGTAATCTGAAGAAAACGTATTTTCGTTGAAATGTATAAAATATTACATATTTCGAAACTTTATTAAAAGAGTCGTTTCGATTGTAACACAACTTAGGGATACTACCGAAGGAGATTAAGTATAGGGAGGTATTGAAAAAATGTTACCGGTACTAAAAATATAAGGTAACTTCTAATTATTTTATCGACACATCTTTGGAAATATCGGAGAATAACTGACGATACAAGCAGATGGAATCTACACGTTTAAGAACAGCCGGGGTAACAGTATAAATATGCAGAGTGCTAAAACGGAATCATACAATGCGCCAAACAGAACAAGATGAAGTATATAAACAAAAAAAATCAATCTAACGGTTGATATTGCGAGGTTGACTTATGTTTTGCTGAATGTTTTCACGATTATTAAAACAAAACAAAAAAACTGTCTCTCGGAGCGCAGGGAACAAGTGGAACTTTAAAGGCGATATAAAATGCAATATCGTAGAATAGAAATTTTTAAAGAGAAAAGAAACAAACACTGTTCGTTATGCTTAATAACTCGACGTGGCGATGACTCGAATGTTTTCGTTCTCACATCTACGTCGCATATATCTCTTTTGAGCAGCGAAGATTTGAACGAAATAACGGATACGCGCAAGAGAAAGAACACGAATCGGCTGGCTCTTTTTGCGGGTTAACTCCCCATATACGACGCGCCAATAGAAGTTTCACTTCAAAAACAAATTATTGTTAAATAATAAACGCGTGCATACACTCATCTATTTACACTTCACACGCGTGCGCGTAATATTTTTATTACGAAAACTCGTTCCACGTTAGAATGTAATTTGGAAATACGACACTTTATATAGATGATTTTTTGCTATTACGAGAAAAGAGAAAATCTTTCTGCGATGTAGAAAAGAATTTAAACGAAATACTCGAGGCTGTAGAAAAATTCTAAGCAACTACTTCAAACCAATCCCTAATAAGACAAAAGTGAAAAATAAAGATGCGAAACGCAAACTTAACTGACGAGCTGCGAAATTAGGTATTAAGCTCGATCGAGCTCTAACGTATAAAGAATATTAACTAAGAAATCGGTACTAGGAATGTTCTACTCGGAAAATTGATCAGTTCCACCCCCGGCATGTAAATTCAAATGTGAATAGCAGCTTTAGCTTCGTGTTACACTTCAGGTGAACACGCTCGGGAAGTATGGCAAAATTCGGCAAGTATAAAAGGGATGAATATATCGCTGCGTGAAATCGATCGAATAATTACGGAATGCTTTAAGTCGACCTGATCGAAGTAGTAGAAAAATGACGCGCCGTAGCACCACCATAAACGTAAGACGACGACCGAAAGAATTGAACAGGAACGCGAAACATCCATTTTATACAAAAGATTATAAGCATATTTACTAATGTACATGTAGTATATACGTTAAGGTTTATATTGTATTCATTAATTTGTCGAAGATTATACGTCCGTTTATTTCGAGTAAGATTGTGCGAATGGAGTGTGAATGATGTATGTTTTAATGAGTGTGAGACAATGCGTGTAGTTTTTCTGGTGTGTTTAATGGGTGTGGTGAATGTGTTCGATGTATTTTTTTGTATTTTATTTTTTTTTTACTTTTAATTTTATAATTCGGGAAAAAATTATTCATCGTATTATTTTATTTATAAGCCTATAATTGGCTGTTAGCTGTTATGCGGCTTCATTAAATAAATAAATAAAATAAATATTTTGACACAAACACCCGAAACTACTCGAATGGAATTATAGAAAGCAAGGCTGACGGAGAGTGAACCTGATTGCAACTAAAACGAACACTTAATTCGGTTAACAAATTGTCGTGACCAATACGGTAACCCTAAATAGAATATATGACATGGAGAATAGCAAAACTAATTGACGATGACTACAGATGTGAATGTGGTACAAAATTCGAAGCACCGGCTACTGCTCATTGTTTTTATCGCGATGTAGGATGAAAGATGAAGTTAGTACAATTGGAATTTCGAACGAGGCAATTCAAATTGTTAAATATTAGCGGGGGGGGATAATATAAATTGACCGGCACGATAATAATAATAATAGTAATAAGATGATATAAGAAACTTTTCGGACGCGATTGAAATTACTTATATTTATCGAGGTATATTCTGTACAGAAGTCCTAGTTAAAGCGTTACCACCGACATAGAAGGCCTCAACGGCTTAAATGTGATGTCACACAATGAAGGCGATTCAAGTAGATTGTTATTAAGACACGCATATAACTCGAGAAATACATTAAGAGAAATAAACATGTAGGAAGTAATCAGCGTGTTTAATTATGTTCAATTATTGTTTAAAATACCTATTATTATTCTACAAATATACATATAAAATGTAGATTACAACGCGATCAGCTAAAATAGACTAAATAAAAAAACAGCAGTGAAAACATATATAACAAAATAAAAACAATGTTAATCGCTATAAAATTTATTTTATTTTCGCAAAAGTTTTTCGATTTTTACATCATTTTCAAACTATACAAAACCCTTTCTCGTTTCTTTTTAAACGTTACACATTATATTTTGGTACACGCCGTCATTTTAAGCATCCCGATGTATCCTAGTTTTCTTTTATATCCTTTAGACGATCGTTTTGTTTGCGACAATAATTGTTTAACCATATAAACGGAATTTATATAATTATATTTTTATAATAATTTCAGCGATATAATCATTACATTGTGGAAAACTGCCACAAATTAATATATTTTAACTCGGTGATATTTTTGATAAAAATTATTTTTTAACGCGAATAATTAAAAACTTATCTTCATCATTTTGTAACAGTTTATTAAACATTATATATGCGTACAAAACAATATAAAACTCATTCATCCTTTAGGAAATTGAGACGTCCTACAGTCTTAATCGAAATAAGATTGTCATCAAGATCATCTTTAAGTGTTAAATTATTTTCTACAAGTAACACATTTATGTTTTTATATATATATATATATATATATATATATATATATAACAACACGGCAGTAAAAGTACAATAACGGGTATTTCATATTTTCAATATCTTCTTCAGTTATATTTATATCTGATGAAAACCAAGCTGATTTAGATAATTCGTTTGGATAATCGTCATAGAGTTTACTGATATTGCAATGACATGAACGACTGAATCCGAAATTGTTTTTCACATTCGTATATTTGTCCAATTTAAATAATATAATGCTAAACTGTCTATATCTGCCAAATCTCTGTTCAAGAAAGTCAGTCTGAAACTATTTTTAATCGGTCTGGTGATAATTTCTCAATTTCGCTTAATAAATCCGATAAATCATTAACATTTTTCGATAATTTTTTTTTGAAAATTGAGTTTTAAATTTGTTTACATTTAATGATACTCGTTTACTGAAAAACGATCTTTCTAACTGTGAATTGTTATTTATGATTACGGAATGACAGGCGCGGGAGAATATTTAATTTTAAACAGAACTATTTCACTTTTATCGTTTAAAAATTTTATACAAACTTAGTTGAATTAAAAATATTAAAGAATTCTTCGACATTTTGGAAACATACATATTTTTGTGTTTTTTTTTTTTATAAATTTCCCGCTCTTTTATACTTTGGTTGAGTACTCTTGTACTATATTATTTCGCTCAAAATGTTTTTTTTTTTCATCTCTACTTTTCCTACCTACAGACATACTTTTTGAAAGATACAAAGTACAGGTAGGATAGGTTGCAGATGATATCTTAAGTCTAGGATACTTTAACGGTAGCTCAATAAATTTTACGTTTCTTTCATCAAAATATATATGAATATCTTCTTTCGAAAAGTGTACTTCACATACCCTGCTATGTTTTGATGGTTTAAAAAACTTTTGTCTCCGTATCAGTTGTAGCCATTTCGAATATCATCGTCTTTCGAATTTTGAAAATGTGAACACGATTTTCGGCATTATAGTTGACTTTACAAACAGGCACAGAAATCTTTGCCTTCTTTACGCGAATCTGATATGGGCGATGTCAGAGCTATCGGGTCTTCTATCTCGGTGGTATTAAAGTCGGGTAAATTGCAAATTATGTTCAACTCAACACATCAGCTTAGCCGAATACGGCCCGGCACGAGTTTACGTATGCGTGTGAAGAGAGCTTCCGTTTCATCGTCAGCTTTTTCTACATCATCTAATCCATTTCATCGAATAAATCAGGACAAATGAAAAAAAGCCTTGCTTCAGGAACGGAATAAAAAAAATAGTTCCGCACCTC
Source organism: Coronaproctus castanopsis (assembly GCA_032883995.1). Classification (NCBI taxonomy): domain Eukaryota; kingdom Metazoa; phylum Arthropoda; class Insecta; order Hemiptera; family Monophlebidae; genus Coronaproctus; species Coronaproctus castanopsis. Next base: position 220,623,099 of record CM065052.1, on the reverse strand, counting down.
TCCTTTTATCTACATATTTTATAATTAAAATATTATCCAAGAGGTTGTTTATGTACGTTTTTGTGAGTATAATGTTGTGTGTTTGTGCGCGGATTTGGGATATGTTTCATACTTCTTCTACGTACTAGTACTTTATGTTAATTCTTATTTTATATATAATTTCATTTTTCATCCTTCTATTTGTCCCCCCCAATCTATCTTTTTTCCCTTTAATATTATTTCTCCAGCAATTTTACGCGTGTAATTATTTTTCACAGTTTTTATTTTTATACTTAGCAGTTACGCTGGACCGTAATCTTGTGTTTTGAATTCTTTTTTCTTAAATCTAGTCGTATTCCGTTCTATTATTTCATTAACTAATTACCCTTTGAATTTCCGGTCATATATTATATATATATATATATATATTTAGTATCATCTATTTAGTCGAATACCAATTTTTAAGCGTACTACGACGGAGTAGGGCGGTATCTCATAAAATAAAGCAAGTTTGGAAATCTTCCATACCGCGCAAACAATTGCCATATCATCTTTTCCAAAACTTGGCTCTCCACTACTAAGAACTTTTCAGTCTGTGGTTATCAATGTTTTCGTGAGGAAATCATTGAACTGATAAACAAGACGAAATATTAACTATATATACTAGAACAATTTCAATAAAAACTGCGAATTGCCTACTGCAATCGTACTATTTACAATATTATGATCTGAAATCTTTACAATTCTTTCAAAAACATTTCTTTATATATAATAAATAAAATTGGAATAATAAAAATAAACAACCAAAAAGTAGTTGAAATCGCTAAATTCCGATATATAAAAAGACCACAATGTTTCTCGGTTATTAAGTCATTAATAACAAAAAAAATAATAAAAACATACATACGATTTATAAAAAATATTAAAAAACAAATTAAATAAAATGTATGAAAATACTAAAATTTAGATGTACAAACATTCGATTAGTATGATACGGATGTAAAAATAAAATTAATTTTATTATAATACCCGACTACTAGTTAGCGATGAGCAAAATCGTTATTTTCAGGGGTCGAATCGGAACCGGTGCACTAACTGAACCGAATTGAACTGAACTGCACCAGCTGTTTTCAAACTTTTCAATGACGAATTATCAGTTTTTACATAGAATTATATTAAAGAAAATCACTAAAACGTTACAATATTTGTGCGCACGATATTGCTGTCACCGGAGATAATTTTTAATGGGCTGTATAAATATTTTTGAAATTGAACGAACAAATAATCTTCAACTCTTATCTGAATCTCGTGGATATATCAAAAATGTTTTCCATTTCCTGCATTCACTGAATCTTTTAAATCTAATCTAGGTTCGCAGTAAGTCACATATGGTGCTTGCTACTAAATAATAACAATGATATTAATAATAATAAATATGCCCTATTATTTTAAAAACAAACAATTTTGCCGAAATTCAAATTTATATACAGAACACAGTGACTGAAAGGATTAATAATTCGTTGTGTATTATCAGATTAACGTCAGAGTGCCATCACCTTCGGATTATTTTATAAATAACTGGTTTGCACACTTTGATAATTTTTATTTTGTTTTTTTTTACATCTAGTATTTTGTTACATTTACTTTTATTTTTTTGTTTTTCCTTTTATTTTATTTTTTTATTAAATTATGTACGTTTTAATTTTTTTTTTACCTGTGTCTACTTGGTATTGGCTTAATAACTGAAAAAGTGTGTGGTCTTTTTATATTTAGCGATTTAAACCACTTTTTTTTTTTTTTGTGGTTGTTTATTATGTTAATCGATGACGAAACATTACGGCGGAGTCGACAAGCTTCCGTTCCGATCTCGTAAATTATGTAGACACCCTTCGACTGGAAGTATCGCGGGTAGTAGAGAAATAGTAGGCTAGACGGATAATCCAGATGGATACGTAAATAAATCGATATAAACCTACGATCGCACTGGGAGAAGGAATTAAAGGATAAAAGAATTACATATTTCTTACGGTAACTACAAGTCTGCGAATGAGTTAGAGATATCGGTCGATCGAACATAATTCGAACAAACAGGATACGTTGATCAAAATTTAAAAAAAGAAAAAAATCCAACTTGTAGCCGTTCTATTTCAGTCACACACCCGCCCTAAACTCGTACCAATTTATTGGTAACATTACAACTTCCGATCTGCTCCGAATTTCCCTACATTCCCCTCCTTTGTCCGATATACATACTTATCAGAAAATTTTTCTAACTCCGAAATCCTGCGCTAATCTTCACGCATATAAAATCAAAACCAATTAGTTTCCTAGGATCATCTGTTTTCCTTCTTACGTTATAAAGATTTCCTCTCGCGCCACTAGCCGGATATAGCAGTATACGGAGCGATAACCGAATTAATTAAAAATAATAATTAATAATTTGAATTCGATAATGAGAGAACTTTAGCACATCGTATTATATTCGCGTGGAAGTAATACGTTTACAATTTTAACTTTTATATCCGAATGTTAAACTCTATCAGTTAATTAATAAATCGCTTTTATTACAAGCTGTTGGTTATATATTACACTACATATATATATATATATATATATATATATATATATATATATAATATATATATATTATATATATTATATATATAGGGTGTTCTTTAAGATGATGTGTTTAAGATGGCAGTTGAATAATTATAGCAAAAGCCTAATATAGTCGGGAATGAGAAAAATAAATAGTCGGTACGAGCGGTATACGAAGCGGGGATGAAGTGCAAGTCGTAGTAGCTTATTAAATATTCGTTAACGGTCTGCTTGGTTGAGTTCACGGATTAGCAGAAGGTTCAAAGTTGGGATTTATCGTTTCGATATTAAACTATGCATCTACCCCACGAATGATGTTATAACATTGGGCATATATATATATATATCAAATAAATCGAGTAGCCGTATAGCCGGTAAATGGCGTCAATACAAAATGCTAAAGGTCTCCGGCTTTTCCATATCAACCCGTCTATCTGCAGTCTACATCGTTACGGCTAAAGTGCGTTTTCCTCTAATCTTTACTCGCGTCCGTTCTGTCTATCCTATACATATATTTTTTTTCCCCCGGTACTCGCCTTACGCCCGTTTACCGCTTTTCGAACGTCGTCGCTACTATTTAAAACTTCCAGAAGGGTTCTCGTATAAACGCGCCAGATACCCGATCGACTATATCAAATCTCACCTGAGTTTAAAAGGTCCGTGTAAAAGAAAAGATAGATAGTAGCTTTATACTCATACCGGGGAAAGGGCAGTAACGTTCGGGGACTTAAGACCGTCATCATCCATCAAATCGTTTATCTCTTTCCGGTTATCGTTACAGTTCGTCTTTTACAATCTCGTTCCGTCGGCTCTTAATTAAATTCGAGAGCTTGTTGACTCCGTTTTATGTCCTTTATCCGTCGTTATCCGTGTTCGGAATATCATTTTATATAATAAAGGTCTCGTCGTGAAAAATCGACTACTTTTGCAAAATGTCGACATCGTCATCTTTTACCTTGATAACGATTTCCGAGCTTTTATAAATAAATGAAAAACGCGAAACTATCTCTAATTAGACACCGTTCGAATAGTTCTTACGCGATTTAATAAAGTTTTATTTTTATATAATTTGGTTTTCGTAACAACACTATAGAACAGGTTCGTCGATTAAAACGAAGATTATTGAATCGGAAAACAAGACAATTCGTACAGCTCTGCATGTACAAGCTTAAACTTCCGCTTCCTCACCCTTTCTAACTATTTAATTCGTGTATACGAGGGATACTTTCGAGTGAAAATAGCCGATGAATACTCACAGATGTCAAGGAAGCGTTCTTGGTCCAATATTATACTTTACAAATAACCCGGAGCTTGATAATGCTGAAGTGTATGTACGTCGATAAACAGCCACGGAAAAACTGCAAGAGTCACTCAGGCATGTAGATGCTTAAAACGAAGGGCGCATAAGTCAGTGAATATTTCTTTCACAAATCGAAGTATCGAACGCTTGTCAATAAAAATAAACAATCTTGTCGTTCCGAATACCAATAATGTAACATATTTGGACACTAGGCTCACCTGAGCTACCTGCGTTCGGAAAAAAATCGAGCATTCGAGGCTTAAAACCAAAACTACCCCATCGGATGCTAACTAATAAATCAAGTTTATCGTCGGAAAGTAAAACATATATAAAATAGCCTTAAAACCGATCTGAGTGTACGGTATACAACTATGGGGCTGCGCAAAAACATCTAATTTACAGTACAGCGATATCAAAATAGCTAAGAACTATTACTTGCAGCTCCCTGGTAGTACGTCTCAAACTTTACCCTCCATAACGACTGAAACGTTATGTTTGCGGAGGATGAAATAAAAAGACAAGCGAACAAACTTGTCGCACGAATTAGCGTTTCGCACGAATCTACTTGTTACCGATTTGCTGAATGAAATACGCACGGCTCGCGGAATCAACTTGGTACGGTAGCAATACACTGTAGCTCAGAATCGGAAAACCACGGGCAGTACTGGCCGGTGAAATGGAATCTTCAAAACTTTTTATATTATCGTCCCTATTATAGTAGTGTGTAAATTATAATAACATAATAATAATAATGTATAATGCTTTTCTAGCAATCACATCTCGTCTTATGTCTTGGGTAGCGATACCATTAAGCTCGTATAATTTCCCCAAAGGTGTTGATCGCAAACAACCGGTTATAAATCTGCCAGCTTCATTTAAACCTGCATCCACCTTTTTTACACGCGTATTCTCCATCAGATTAACAAATTGATAATGAGGATGTTCGTAACGTGTGTGGATTAGCACCCCAGAATGTCCTAGCTGCAACCATCATCTACGTGCGGTTTTTTCCCTAAGTCGAAGATCTATCCGGGTTAGGTAACTTCTAGATATTTATGATGATCAGCGTAATTCCTTTCCATGCGATTTTCACCTGATGACGTGTTTGCGTTTTTGTCCTCGTCTTATTAAGCTTCGTGTAATTTTCTTCATACTATGTATCAAGTTTGTTCGTTATTCGCTTTGTCGTCACATTACTCGAGGAAAATGTACGAGAGAAATCTCTCTCAAAAAAACCCGGCAGTAAACCAGCGCTTTTGACGAAAGACCAGTAAAATTACATTCGCTTAGAACGTCCTAGACGGTTCCGGAAGGACATTCGGAGGTCCGATTTGAAATAAAGTAAATACACGATTATAAAAAAATTTTTATTATACGTAATTTCTCTTAAACGTCTAAAACATGAGTCTTTTCAAAGATGAAACATTTGATACGTATACATATATATAATTTTTTTTTTTTAGAGTTGACGCAACAAAATGAAAATACAAATCCGATCGAAGTTAATAAAACGATGATAAAAATGGCGTCAGTACAAGTCCGTCGACGATATTACAAATTTATTAAAAGCCCTCCAGAACGAACAAAAAATCTGTAAAAAAAAATAAAAATAAAAACTTATCCGTTTTAACCCAGCTATATAGTTTTCTACTTGTAGAAACTTTTCATCAATTTCGTCACACTCTCGTCTTTTAAAAATGTTGAAATCGATACAATAGTTCCGGTTTTCAGAAGAGAAATCGGAGATTCATCCGCGACAACACGTGTAATCGTGAAAATCGAAAATAAAAGGAATTCCTGAAAACAAGACAAGCCCTCTAGCCCCGTCACAATATAACAGGGGTAGGTTGGGACGATACGAGTCAATTATCCCGTAAACTTTTATATTTTTCGTTTAACCATCATATTATATTCATTTATATATATTCATATATATATATATATGTTATTAGGACAGCACACTACATGTTTTCTCCTAAACTTTAATATTTTTCCTTAATATGCCCGTTATATACTAGATAGATAATGTGTACGGGCGTGTATAAATATATATATATATATATATATCTAACAAATTGTCTGACTCGCTAGTTCGAAAGTGAATTTTGATTAAACTTTCCGAAAATCTACAAAAGATATGATGAATAGTATTGTGTGTATGCTGTTCAGAAAAAAAAATTTCCCATTATTATGTATGTGTGTATGTGTGAATATTATGTACCTACGTACGTTGGAGAGTGTACGTATACGACTGCACGAGAAAGTTATTATTCGCGACCAACTTCGGAAAAACTAAAAACGGTATCGTCTATATGATCCCCCCCCTGTGAATTGAGAAGTTTCTGGATACTTGAAAAATTCCGAATCGGTGCCGTGTGTATTCTGTTTAAAAACGCCGCAAAATGAAATCGAGAAGATTGATAATGATAATGATGATGATAATCATAACTTTTTATACTTGACGATAGTTATTAGTACTGGTCGTGAACTCAATACGGATGACGAAGAAACTGGTCGAAATATCAATTTTGGAAAAACGCTGCAACGATAGTAATCAGTTTCGAACTAAATCGGACTCGAAGCAATTACAATGATAAGGTTCGTTGTCTGGTTAAATTTTCATTCAGAATTTAAAAAATTCAAAATTTGCATGTTTCGAGATGTGGTGCACGATAGCTGTATAATTTTGTTGTTTTTTTGTTTTTCAATATGTATCATGCATAGCAGAATGCATGATAGATTTATTCGGTTAAACGAAATCTATTCGTGTCACTTCCGCTTTACGCCAGCGGGATCCGTGTTAATTCACATTAATAATCGGATAGTTCCAGTTGCAAATTCTGCGAAATACTTAGATAATGCGTATGGATTCAAAATTGAAGCTGCCCAAATACGATGTAAAACACGTCAAATATATCATCGGACATCGCTCTAAAATGAAGCTAGATAAAAAGCTAGTAATATATAAAATTGTTATACGTCCAATATCGACTTACGGAATACTATTTCAAACAGCTGAAAATAAATTTCTTCTCCTGATCACACTAATGCTCGTTGGATTCAACGAAATGACGCACTCCATGCAGATCTACAGATGAAATGGGTCAACGCAGTAAGATATACGATTATGCTGGACAGCATCAGAAACGGCTTTCTTACCACCCGAATCCGGAGGCATCGGCACTTTTGTCTACTCATCTATATCCCGAATATACCTCATCAATTGATCGTTACCGATTAATATAATTAGTAGAGTTTTAGTCATTGGGCTAATCCTCTGATTTATGAATACCGCTTATTTAGTTTAGATCTGAAATTGTATTAACAATATATATATATATATATATATATATATATATATATATATATATATATATATATATATACACGTATATGTGTGTGTATTTTAAAAGTTTCGTTTAAATCTAACTTTCAATATATTACGCCGATAGGACCATATTTTAACTTGGTGCGGGAGTGTATGTGAATATATTTAAATAACACTGGTGTATTTTGTGAAAACTTTAACCCAACGAGACCAGAGGGAATGTTCGTATTTAATCCGGGGCATAAAATAATTTTAATAATTAAAAATAACAATAATTCATCTCGTAAATGAATCGGTCGAATCGATTTTGTTTTGCCTCGAAGACCTTTCTTATTTTACATATCCACCCGCTCACTTACTCGCGTTTTCGACGGTAGCAATTTATGTTGCAAACAACGGAGTAACTGTGTACGCGATATTCGAGGGTGAATATCCAGCACTACGATAGATAGTTTATAAAATGAAGATTAGTTCTCTAAATTATTCTCATTCGTAACGGACAGATACATCTTTTACCATCTTCCAGAAAACTAGCTCGCCGGTAAAATTACGAGGAAAGCTTTCTAAATGATGTCAAAATAGACGCCTTAGAAGACGATATGCACCGTGTCAAAATCTAAAAAGGTCATTTACGTACAACGCAGGCATTAGAAGAAGCGGCATTTATTTATTAACTATTTCGTTAACGTTTTAAGGGGGGGGATACACGAGTAAGTTAAATAATAATAATTCAAAAATAAAATTTAAATAAAATATTCATAATATTAGAAGACGTAGAAAATGATATAGAGACAAAAGTCGATCTGCTGCAATAACGATAATTCACATATATATATAGTATTTGATCGTCGAAATAGATATAGTTAACGAAATTCCCTGATAGAAGATAATAATAATAATAATAATAATATAAGAATATATAATGGCGTTTGGAAATAAGTTCAACAATACATTGTATCATTAGTATATTACTGGGGAATTTTGGTACAGATATCACAGATACGGTTTGTAGCAGTCAACTTTTTTCATTGCTAGTCCATTAGGTCACGTTGCTAACATCGGTAATGAGCAGTCGGGTTTATTTCCATTTTTTTTGTTTTTTTAACATTTCCTCTTGGCCGTATTAAGTAACGTTCCGTATTTCGTTGAAAATCATAAAATAAAATAAAACAAAGAAAAAAATAATAATATAAAACATTTATACTAGTCATTGTAGAAACTAATATTTTCTAAAATTCGATTGTTAGTACTATAATGACTAAAATTTGTATTAAAATGTACGTATGCAATCTAGTTAGCGAAATATTTAGTCGCATTAATTATATATCTCGAGAAGTTACCTGCCTCCTCATCTACGCCTGTGATTGTCTTGCATCTCTTCCGGCGACACATCAGTTTCTTCCTTTGGTATACCGACAAGTTGTACATATTTCGCTTATTATATATGTATATATATATCATCATCATCATGCTAGTATTGTTCGTTGCCGAACGTCGTGACTAGCTATTGCACATTTATTTTTATGAGTTAGCATTCAGGGCACTATTTATATGCGATGCAGATGCGCGCACATATGATGTTATACGGAGTGGGGTGCCACTGCCGTCTGCGTGATAATTAAGAATTAAATAATGATGAAAACGTAATCCTCGGCCATCGAATTGACAGTCGAGCACTCTAGCTACCGCGACATTATATATATTTGGATAAGTTTTTTATATGAAATTTTTTTTTATATTTCGTATTGTACGTTTTATTCTGTATGTGTAATTTCGCGTTAATAAAAATGTAGTAGCCAATTAATCGTAAAGTTTAGATATTGTAGAATGTAGTGATTTTTTTATTATTTAATTAGAAAAATCAGTCGAAATCAGTATAAATTTGTGAACTTATATTTAAATTAATGTTTTGCGTTTTTTAAATCTTTATTTTATTTAAATATCGCTTGATAATGATGGCGTAGTTGGCGAAAAGCTTTGTGAAATTTAAGTAAATAAACTTTTAGTGATTTAAACTGATTGTTATAATTAAGCAATTAATCGTAAATTTTAATTAATTCATAAATAGCTGTTTTATTTTTAGATATCATATACGGTTCTTTATAAGGTGGCGATCACGATCTAAAATTAAATAATTCCTTATAAAGAAGGCATCGTAACTAAAATTAACTGAATTAAATTATAGTAAATTTAAAATTTCTCATAAATTAATCTTCTTCTTATAATTAAATTCTTTATAGTAACGACATATAACAGCTTAAGTATATGGATAATGCTCGAACGACTAAATTACAAATTTAACATAATTATAACATTAATATCGAGTTATTTTATTCTATTATTAATATTATTATTAATATAACTTTTTCTCTTTTACTGCTGGCCGATCAATCTTGACACTAGTCTGGATGTTCATAAAAACGTGGTCGACCGTTTGATCTGACCTAATTTCTCAGCTGGGTCCATCGCTAAATCCTAACAAGTTATTTCGCGTTTCAATCTAATTGCGCCGGATGGCTACCGGGTCAGTTTGTAATTTTAAAAATTATATATAAAAAAAATATATCCATTCGATTCGTCGTAGAAAAAATGACGAAAAAACGCGTACAACGAAATAAGTCGTCGAAATAACAATTCGAAACTGATAAATTGTCTCGATTCAAAAATGCTCATGTCGGCCGTAAAAGTATTTTTAATTTTAATCGTTCTACGTAATTTAATGACCGCTCCTCGCACAGTTGCAGATGCGTTGTTTGCAAGCAGATGTATACTAACGGTCTACGAAAAATTACTTAAAATTTCATCATTAATTCGGTGTATGGAAAAATTTTTTATTCATAATTAGTCAACGTGTATTTGGTATTACGTATACAAATCGTATAATGAAATATATTAATAAAAAATTTGATTATATTTTTATAGCGATTAATCTTCTTTTAATTTTTATAATTCATAAAATAACTACTCTCCATTATATATAACGAAATATAACGTAGATTTAATAATAACACATTATTAAAATCAATTAATAAAAATATATTTAAACATTCGGGAATATATAAATTCAATTTGTAATTAACGTGAAAAAGGATATACATAAGAGAAACGGGCAATTCGTTATAAAAATTCACATAAAAAACAACGATGAAAAACCATTATTCGGAAATTATTGTAAATAGTTAAAACTCAACATATATATATATATATATATATATATATATATATATATATATATATATATATATATATATATATATGTGTGTGTAATATTAGTCGAAATTATAAAATTACAGAAAAACATTTTAAAAAAAATTAAAACTACTTAAAAAAATGAAAATAATTAAATTAAAGATAGGGATACAAATAATTTGAATAAATTCGACGATAAATTTTGACGAAGAATTTTTTGATTCTAAGAAGTATATTATAAAAATTAATTTTTATATTAGATAAAAGTTCTTACGCGGTTTTTACGTATAAATTTTCAATTACAGATTGCAGATTATATTATTTACTACATTCGCTATCGGATTATTTTATGAATACTACTTTTCATTTTGTTAATTTTTATCAATTGTATCAATTGAATATTTTTACATTACCCGTTGATGCCACTACAACAACAGCCACATTCGCAGATGATACTGCCATATTAGCAGTCAGCAGTAGTCACCTTGACGCTACGAATAAACTCCAATGTAGACTTGATCGAATTAGAAAGTGGACTACGGACTGGAAGATACAAATAAATGAACAAAAATCTGTTCACGTTTTGTTCACGCTACGCTATGCCGACAACATGTACCAGGTATACTTGGGAAACCAACCTGTTCCGCAGGCTAACTCAGCCAAGTATCTTGGCATGCATTTGGACTCTCGGTTATCTTGGAAAGTCCATGTAAAAATGAAAGCTCAGCAGATCAAGCACAGAACAAGACAGCTATACTGGTTAATGGGAAGACAATCCGAGCTGGATGTGTCGTGCAAACTTCTGCTATACAAGCAAATTATTAAGCCGATCTGGACGTACGGTCTTGCTATGTGGGGCTGTACTGCCACAACTAATCGAAACGTGATACAACGTCGTGAAAATGTCATCTTACGTGCAATAGTCGACGCATCTCGCTACTCGCGTAACGACGATATTCACTCCGATCTCCATGTGCCGATCCTTAATGATGTCATTAAGGAGTTCGCGAAATCACACAGGCAGCGACTGCACAGTCATGTTAACGTGGAAGCAAGACAACTGCTCGACACCAAACATGAAACTCGGCGACTTCGGCGTCGTCAACCTCTAGATTTAGTTACGTAAATATATAAATACCGTTATGCGGATAATGGATGCGTAGCCAATGGGTTACGTACTCCACACCCGTTCGTACTTAATAGTTAGTAGTTAATTATTAAGTAACCATGTCATAAACATAGATAATTATTTAGCTAACCAGCTAAGATTGTATCATAGTTATAGTCCTATGGGCTGTTTAAAAAAAAAAAAAAAAAAATCTTATAGACGGAGTGTGCTGTTTACGTACATTTACCGACAGATAATTTTTCACGTTGTTAATTTTTTTTATATATTGTATATATCTAAATTAACATTTTTACATATTTCTGATATATCGTATATATATATATTTATTAATTTTTATATTTTATTTTATGAAAATTTGATGAAAAACTTGATGATTTTTATAAAACGTTTAGTTGAAAACTCATTCCTTGGTTGTTTATTAATGTTTATATTTTATTAGCCGTCTAAAATGAAGCTGTATAATAAATTGTTAATATATAACACCATCATAAGTTCTATATGGAAATATGAGATACAAGTATGTACTAAAGCATCGTAAAATAATCCAGACAACTCGGAATAAGTTTCTTCAACTAATTACCAATGCTCGCTGGTTCCAACGAAATGATGCACTCCATGCAGATTTACAGATCAAATGGGTCAACGAAGTAATACAGGATTATGCTGACCAACATCAGAGAAGACTTTATCATCATCCAAATCCGGAGGCCTTGGCACTTTTGCCCACAGATCGTAACTTAAGAAGGCTTAAACGTTTTAAACCTACTGACTTGGTTGTTACTAAGTAATATACGTAACAGAACTTAACCATTGCGTTAAACCTCTGCACATGTTGAATAATCATGATTGCTGCTTATAAACTAAAGTTTAAGATTACAGAAAGGAAGTAGCTGTCCTTTCTTGGAGCTACATTTAAAAAAAAAAAAATTATTAAAACAATAAAATTAGCTACGATTACTTTTACGCATATACTATATTTTTATTTTACACTTCCGACGTTTTAAATTTCGTTCTATTCTTTTATTTTTTCTGTCGAAATTCGAATAAAAATTTTATTTTTGATCTTCGATCTTCGCTGCATAATCTAACTCGTTCATCTCGTTCCTTGAGCGCATAAAATTTTATTTTCGTCTATCAAACTATTTTATTTACTCCGCTTTTAAGTTTCCTATTTTTTCCTGATTACGTAACTTTTAGCGATAACGTGCGCTCGTAAAACTTTTCTTACGTCTGATTCATTCCGGTTTATTTGCAATTTGTATATTAATACGTTTATTTTAAATTTATATTATATATTTCTTTTTATCTCCTTCACATCTAGATTATTACTGAGCAGGTAAAGGTGTAGAGTTGTTACGGCGAACCAAACTCTTCGAGGGAGAGACAGTCGTAGGATTTATGCAGACTTTTAATAGACAGTCCCGCAAGCTGTACACACATCCTCGTGTCTCCTTACTACTGGAATTACCTACATGAGACTTTCCGCCAGTAGCCGCTGTTGATCTGCGACTGCTTATTTGTCTGACGTCTTATTCGCAGCTAACCTACATATCTGTAGGCCGTTCCACTATGCGCCACCGGTGGACGCACCTTCATTCTGTATTGCCAGAAAGTTAAGGAAGTTAAACTATATATTTTAGTATTTAAAGCTTTATCTTCTGACTATTTTACTTCAATTTATATCTCGCGTTTTATCAACCAGTCCTGTCGTACGAAAAATAATACATTGGCGTGAAATGGCGAACTGTTATACAACACCTATTCGAGTTTTGCAGAATTCAATTTTCCTTCACCAAAGTTACATCCATACAACTGATAAAACTTATAACGGTGCGACAGTTGTCTAAATTGCATTTGCTTAATTTCGTTTTGAAAAATGGTATTAAATTTAATATATTACTTAATGAACGTTATTAGGTCTCGGGGTGTACGTTACGCTTTTTAAGAAAACACGGATTCCTAAACAAACTGCTTTCCCCACGGGGCTGTGGCTTTTAATGCGTTGCCCAGGCAACTTGGAGTTGATCTTGCAAATTACAAACGGCGAAGAAAAAAATTATTGACCGAAATCCCGTTAATAAAATTTCAGGCGAACATTACAACGTTATACTTTTGTTCTTTTTTTTCATAGCCTTACCAAATTTTCCCCCAATAAAATATAATAATGGTCGCAGTACACCGGTATGAATATATTGTACTGATGTTGTGTATATGTATTATATGTATTATGTATATGGTATATGTACTTGTACGTATATGTTTCGAGGGTAGGTTTATATGAGTATGTATGTGTTTTATTTTCTTTTTATATACCTAAGTACCTAGAGTATGCGCCTCATATTTTTGTACGCGCTTAGCGAGTACTCGTGACATTATTTTTTAATTAAGACATAGCCGTGTCTTATCAGTTTGCAATCCTTTTATATTTTTATATACGCTGCAAGCCTGTTGAATTTCGCAGGCATTTTTATTAATTGTTTTAACGAGACTAAATCTAAATGTACAATAAGATTGAACAGATTTTGATTTATTATTATCATTGTTATTTTCTAAAAAAAAAATAACAATCGTATAAGGACCGTTAATAACTCAAAAAAAAATGAATAAATAACGTGTATAGTACAGATGGTTTAAGAAAATTATATGTCAGTTAATATATATATATATATATATATATATATATATATATATATATATATATAATGTATGGTTTATATATTCGTAAACATATAAATAAGTATTTTAAAACTGGGTGTAGGAAGTCCTTTGCAAGTGTACTTATATTTAAGGGCAACAGTCAGGACAATAAAACATAGTTCTAACCATTACATATATGTACAAACTTCTTAAGAATATTAAAATTTAGCTTATATTAAAAGCAGAAAAAGCATCTAAACGTTTTCCGCGTAATAAAGCCAAAGCTAATGTGAACATAATTGCTTTTTATTTATAACAAGCGGTGAATTTATATCTTTTTCAAAGTTAACTCTATATTCTTTAAAGTAACAGCGCTGATGTATGGTACGATAAATTTTATCAGGAGTATTTTTCACGCAGTACCGTTGGTTAGAATCTACGCAGATATTCTCCAAAGTTATCGTATCCGGTTAAAATTTGTGAATTAAAAAAAAAGTTCATTTTTTTGGGGTGGATGCGTCCATACAGAGTACCCATATCTGTATATTATGGAATGAATAAGAAAGGGCTACTTATAAATTAGGCAGATTAAGAAGTTAATTATAAACAAACAAAATATAACACAATCACTAAAAGTTTTTTAATCGCGAAGCTTTTCGACAGTTACGTCATTTTCAGACGCGAACAAAAATTATTACATCTTTTTTTAATGTAGGGATGTGTAAAATTAAATAACGATACCAGAATCTAAAATATAAGAGTATGTATATATATATAGTTCAGCATTTTGAAGAGCTAAGAAAAATGCAATATTTTTAGAAAACGGAACTTTAAGGCTGTGAAGAGCTTGATAAAACGCGAAAATTACTATGATCGGAACGATAACATCTAAATCGGTATGAATAGGATAAGAGCAATTAGGAGAACTAATAAGTTTCAACTTGTGTAACGAAGCCGGAAGGCGACTACTGCCGATATGTATAATAGCGTATTTAACTCGGGATATTAAAAATGAGCCGGTGATTGTTAATATATAAATCCCAGTAGGGTAATATCAGGGGTTTTTTTGTATTACGTTAAATACCAGTCTTTGGTTTCTCGAAAATTTTGTTTCCACGAGTTCAATTTGGACTGTTTTATTTTTCATACTTTAAAATCATTTTACACTTATTATAAATATACACTTACGTTCGTGTCTTAGGATGGAGTTTTTGTTCGCTGGTGGAAACAACGATCATTTTTAGTTAGAGTAACATTTAATTTCATCATTCCGCCATTAATTAACCTGGTTAATTTTTCTAAAAGAGCATTTCCACTAATTCTCCTAAGTAAATCTATCTACCGATCACAGGATTCATCATTAATAATGAGTGTACAGTCGTTGATTACTTTATCTGCATTCCTCAGTTAGGATAGATATAAATATAGGATACTCAGATATAATAGATGCTCAGGTAAATGGGGAAAATTCGAAAAGATTTTTTAATCTTTTGAGGAACAAAAAATGAAGAAAATGAAAACGGAATGAATACGTCATCAAGGTTCGTGACGGATTAGAAACGAACAACGAAACGGATTATCGTTCGAAGCGATTAAACAACCGAACCAACGATAAAGTTCGGCTTGCACTTTCAATTCAACAGCGTCAAACTTCCTATTCGTATTTCTTCTTCAATTCAAACTTTGGACACTTTTTTTTTTTTAATTCTGATATCAAATTTACATATATATATATATATATATATATTTATAATATACATTCTAGTCGACGCAGTTTAACAGATTGAAAAACTTTTTCATCCTTAAAAACTTGGTCGATCTGAATACTTTTCGAATTTAACTCATTTCGGTTTCGAGTTAATTTTTCTCTCTTTTTTTTTGTTGTTTTTTTTTTACTTTCAAAAAACTTAAAAGCGGAAAAAAAATGAGCGATTTAACGGTTGTCTGAATAACAGTCATCCCTTTCCGGAAAATACTCGGGATAAAATTACACATTAAATATCCCTATGCACGTACACACACATAAACACATACACATCCTCATAAACACATCGCTCGCATCCTTTTTTCGATTATACCTGTTTTGAAACAAAATACTGGCCGTCGAAAATACATCACCAACCGATGAGAGGCGATATTTTCATTTAGGCAATAAGCGTGTGATAACGAATCTCATTCGAAGAGGCGCCCGGCATGTTAGTATTTTAAGTGCTTCTCGTTTTATAATACGCGTAATAATATTCTGAAATTATCTCGTTTTAAAGAATAATATTAAGACTAAATTTCGCGGCGAGATTTCCGTATAACTTCCGACTCTAATCATTCGACGAAATACATCCCATTCTGACTACTGTCTATTTTTCTGTTTACGATTCGAGATATTGAAACGACACAACTATATAGGCTACTTCACATTTCGCAATCCCCGAACGAACCTACGAAAATATATATATTTTCGTTAAATATTCTATATATATACCATTATCCATATTTTCCAAACTCTTTAACCGTTTCAGTCACGATGTCCACTATATGGTGCATAAAATTTCGATTATATATTTTCCGGTTGACGATGAAATGTCTCAATTCGAACAAATCGTCTAGCGTCATCTATGTATAAAATTAGTAATTTGTTGTTAAAATTTCACGTGTGACTGAATTCAGTTTTTTGACCGTCTATTTCAATTTTCGGTTTTCAATCTTTAATTTTCGGTGACGATTTCTGTTTTTCTATATTCGTACGTAGACCAGCTCGCCGCTACATTTATCGCCGACTAGATTTTTCCCTATCAATAACAATTCACCCGCAACAGGTAAATTATTTAGAAATTCCCCTTTTGTTACCAATGTAATACGCTAAATACTTCTTCCGGAGCATCGATAAACCGCTCTTCCGATGTTACTCCGCCGTAATTTATTTTTGCGAGTATTCGACTTTTGTTCTGCAAATTATGTTCCGATATAAAACCGGGGAATTCTTTGTTTTCGAAGCATATTTAACGTAAATTTACGCTTTAGGAAATCGAACGCCTTACAGTAAACGTACTAATCTGGTTGATTTTTCTATTATTACTTGATTTATTAAAGCGAATCGTAGCCGAGCAACCTTTAAAGCCTGCCTGTTTAATTATTAATTAAACTGCTCGTTTATCGAATTCTTATCGCTTTATGTTTTTTGCAAAAATTATCGAAACTAATTTTTCTACATTATTTTTATCGTCACTTTTTTTTTTTTTTAATGAAGACTGCGTTTGATATTTTTATTTTTGTCCTTACAAAATCATAATTTAGCCAAAAACTTTTTATTACGATTCGAACTAGCCAGAAAACGCGTTCATCTCCGCTTTCCTGTCTTTTCTTTCAATTACGTTTATGTCTAAAATCTCATTTTGGTTTTTTTAATTACTTCAATCTACTTTGTTTCGTTTCTCCGCGCGTACACTTTCAATGCGTGATAATTAAATTTTTTCTAAAAATCTACGGTCCATTTTGAAATATTGAAATTAAACTAAATTTCTCGAAAAGTTGTAGCGATTTTTAATTAACGAATAAAACAAAAAAAAATCACGCTAAATATTTAATGAAAAATCGCAAAGATTTTCGCGCGTTAAGCAATTATCGTTTGCGGCACCGTATTAAATGATTCGAGTCCCACGGGTACAAACAGCGTGGAACCCCCTTATAAGGAAGGTAAAATTAGGAATTTACAAATTAATAATGTCGACAAAAATATACATATTTAAACGAAATTATTAGTGAAAAATCTAGGAATTTATTTTCATTTAAAATACAATAGGTAGTACATATTTATACACCGACAAATACTTATACAGGAAATTAAAATACTTCGTGTTTTTTTTTCCCGCGAAATTTTTTATAATCTCATTTATTTCTCGTAATATATCATACGTACTCGTGATTGTCAAATAATTTAAACGATCTGCACCCATTGATGTCCTTTATAGATTTTTCACAATAAACTTTCAACGCTTACGATGCTACTCATTAAATATATATCCGTAAGACCATTTCAACATTCGGAAAAGATTCTCGAACTCTTTTATCTAGAATTGAAAAATATATCGCTTGCTCTTTATATTTTAAAAATAAAATCGATAGTTTAATTATTTTTTGTGGAGGTCCTTAATTCCAACAAGTGCCTTTATTTAAATCCGGTCCTGATCGATCGAGCGTAAAAAAATAGATACAATTTATTTTAAAAAAAAATGTAAAATGAAAAAAATATTAGATATACAATTTATAAACATTCGTTCCCTATCGGATTATTCTATAAATACCGTTTATTCGCTTTGTTAATTTTTTATATATCTGAATTAATATTTTTTTTTTGCATATTTTTTATAGATTTTTTTTAATTTCCGCAATTATGCCGCTAGCTCTAGACTATCTAAAAACTGTTGATAAACAGCGAATGACCTGTTGAAATTTCTTATCCACCGATAAGGGTTTTCGCTAAATGTATACTACTTTAGTAGTTTGTGCTTGTTGTCGGGATAGTCCAGTGGCTAGAGCACGGTCTTCCATGTGGAAGATACCGGATACGCAAACAAAAAAAATATATTAAAAATATAAATAATCCGAATATTATCGCGTGAAGTGGCAAACCAATATAGTACACTATACAAAAACAGGCCGGGCTGTGTATTGAGTCGCGACAACAAAGCGATTATCAATTCTTCCGGGTATGAGTGTCTAAGCCTTGTACGCTACTTACACTATATAACAAATTACGTATAGGTAACAAGTCGCCTACCTCCGATACGGAGACGGTATTTAATGAAGTTTGTGTTTATCGCTATTTATTCATAATAGATCTGTAGTTTTTGTTCGTTTTAATCGTCTGATGTCTGACGAGCTGTCCAGTAGAGCAACAACTGAAGTATCTGTACGATAATAGACTTCGTATTCTCTATTTATTGTATTTTATTTCTCACACCACCTAGAAGTCCATACGATGTAAGATTGTTTACATACCACGGGGAGTCAGTTCTTAATGCTTTATATTTTGGAAGGGCTCTATTATCGCTGTAAGTACCAAATTTGACTTCTGTGTACGCGACTAAATTGTATCGATTTTTATATTTTACTTTTTTACATTCGCTCGATAATGGCCGAACAGACGAAAAGCTGCGCGGTTTTTCATTAAAACAGTTTACCGATTTTTAAAATCTTTTTTTTTTCTTCGTCGTTTTATAAACTAAATTTATTAATTGGGTTTTTTTTTTAATAACTCGCAAAGCTTTTCGGCTATATTATCAAGCGAACGTATAATAAAATATATAATTATATACGATATAATAAGAAAGATAAAATGTACAAATACTAATTTAGATATACAATTATTTTTACATTTTATATTCCTTATCATCATCATCATTAAGCGCCGACTCCGCATCGGAGGTAGGCAATTACTTACCTATACATAATTTGTCGTACAGTGTAAGTAGCGTGCAAGGCAATCATAAGCGTAGATATATACATATACACGCGTGGGAAAACTGTAATCGTTTTGTCGTCACGTCACAATGCAGCCCCGCGTGTTTTATATTATTACTAGCGCATGTGTTTTGCAATTGCCTTCCAGGCGATAATAATAATATTAGAATTATTTATGATTTTATTAGTTGATGATACATATAATCCGTACTCCAGCCATTAGGCTATCTTGTCGACCGTATCGAATATAGTTATATATTTTTATATTCCACAATAGCACTTAATAATGGCTTAATAGTTGAACACACAGCTTTGCAATTTTTATGAATCGTTTAGTGATTTTAATTCATTTCTCGTTTGTTTTTTTTTACATAAAATAACCCGTTTATTATCGATAAAAACCGAAAATCCGCGCGTTATTAATTAATATTATTCGATAATAAAATCGCACATTACGATAGAAAATTAAGAACGTATTCGCTAATGAGTAAATATCGTCTGATAATTCTATTGGGGAATGTCGTGATAAACATTAAAAGGACCTCACTCGCCGAGAACAACCAAAAACAAAACACAAAAGAATAACCGCAAATAAATACAAAACGGATAAATTGTAAAATACGTTAGCCACCACGTTCCTTGTCAGTCGTGCTGGACGCCCCCGGAAGTCCTGTCTAAGGTGGACATCCGTATTCGGTGATTATACGGTACAGAGAAACATTTTACAGAAATAATTCCGACGGAAAACATTAATCATCCGGAAAATTACGTCGTTCAAAATTTTCCTCTTAAAATTTCTTCCTGCGTCTGGACATATTTTTTGGACGTTATTTTCGAAAACACGACCGTTCTTCCTCGTAATTACAAACATAACCAATAGAACATATATATATTATATATATATAATATATATATATATGTTTATATAAATGTATGTATGCGTATACACATATATATGTAAATATATATAAAGTACCGTTTTAAAAATACAAACGACATAATTAGTCAATGTATCATCGACTACCATATATATTATATATACTGCCGTCGTCAATTTTTTCTCATTCCTGCGGAAGTCGTTTACCCTTGTCAACGGTTACCAATCGCGATATTTATTTATCGAATACGATATTTATACGATTTAGTCTATTTATTAATTTCAACTAGGCGAATTTTTATAATTTATACCACGCGATTGTAGTCCTTATCCGATTTCAAAGGTACCTCTATAACGTTGGCGAATGGGGACAATTTCCGACTGAAATATATTGAATATACGAACTATTAACTAATAACAAATATCGATTATATATACACATATATATATATATATATATATATATATATATAAATTAATTAATATAGATATATAGATATATATGTGTGTGTACTAAAATAAACTTCGATGTGGCAAGGAGAGTACTACGAGAATCGAGCTAGTTACTCAGCTCAAGAGGCGTCAAAACGAATAGTGCTGCAAACTCGGTAAGCGATTAGACAAACGAGATAGTACATATATATATATGGATAGGAATTTCACTTTTCAGACTAAGGAATAAAGATGGGGACCAAAACGATAATAGGGTCAGATGATCGAGATATACCGAAACATACAGATTTATAGTAAAATGAACAGCGTCGGGCGGAACTCAAAAATTATTGCATTGACCTTAAAATAAATCTCGCAAAAGCTATCAATAATATTATAGAAATGCTGTACTCATTTCCGCGTGCAGTGAAAAGTTGCTTTAAAAAGAAAATCTGTTATAGACTTAGCTTCAATGTTCCTGCATTTCTGTTTTGAAAGACTCGATTCCGGTCGTTTGTCATATAAACATTACGTAATTCCCTCTATTTATCTGCCGATTGATTGTTTATATATATATTAAAATTGCAATCTGGCTTGCAAAGCCAATAAACAATTTATCTATATAGATTTCATCAGTGATAGCCCGAGTTACCTCGTCCATCGATCAAACCGACTAGTGAGGTTGAAGGAAGTGCAACGGTTCAGTCTATATGGATTTCCACTATCTAGCAAGTTAGCCGCCAGTCGGTTCGGGTGGTATTCTAACCTGTGCAGATAACGTTCACTATTTGTTTGAATTACCTGGCGCACACCACTGATAACGTAATTTTCAAGAATACCACTTTTTCCATTTTAATGCGATATCTCATTTTTTTCCGTTCCACCTACTTATCTCTCTCTCGAGACAATTACTTTCGCCTCACCATCGATGTCGCATGTTGTAATTGGTACTTGCACGGACATCCAGCACGATGGATCGGTAGGTCTATACATCCTTTAGTTCACGCGCAACATTAACAACAACAACAAAGTATATTTGCATAAGAAATAAACACATAAAAGAAAATATAACATAGGTTACAAACATTGTGTACCGGGAATACCTTACCGCAATAACACGGTAACAATATAAAGACGCGCAACATTAATTTTATGTTATGCTCCTTGGAAATCCAACCGAGAGACTAAAAAACTATAATTTAACATTACTTTATTAACGAGATATATATGTATTAAAAAAAAGAAATCGTATCGTTCCAACTAAGTGAATACGAGGTAAATAATAAGAAAGAAAAAAAACTATTATGAGACGCTATTAACAAAAATAAACATCGCTTACTTAATTATATGCAGTGCTGCTAAAATACTCGGCAATATTCCTTTTTCGATAACAAATATGGTAGTTTTTTCTTTACACGCTTAAAGTATTTTTCAAACTAAAATATTAGTGTTGTTATTGTTGAGTCCGAGACACTAACTCAAACAGAAACGCGTGAGGTTTTTTTTGCAGATATGTTCGACATAAAAAACTATTATGAGACGCTATTAACAAAAATAAACATCGCTTACTTAATTATATGCAGTGCTGCTAAAATACTCGGCAATATTCCTTTTTCGATAACAAATATGGTAGTTTTTTCTTTACGCGCTTAAAGTATTTTTCGAACTAAAATATTAGTGTTGTTATTGTTGAGTCCGAGACACTAACTCAAACAGAAACGCGTGAGGTTTTTTTTGCAGATATGTTCGACATAAAAAACTATTATGAGACGCTATTAACAAAAATAAACATCGCTTACTTAATTATATGCAGTGCTGCTAAAATACTCGGCAATATTCCTTTTTCGATAACAAATATAGTAGTTTTTGCACTTAAAGTATTTTTCGAACTAAAATATCAGTGTTGTTATTGTTGAGTCCGAGACACTAACTCAAACAGAAATGCGTGAGTATTTTTTTACAGATATGTTCGACGTGTTTAGTCGAGATGTCGATCCGGTATTATAACTAAATTTATTTCGACACTCCGCTTATTAAAATACGAATTTAATTTAATAAAACCTCCAGTTATATACTCTTTTCTGTACAGTTATAACGCTATCATCATCAGCGTATAATGCCGTCTGTAAATGTTTAATTTTGGCAAGCCTTTACTTTTCGGAACAGTTTAATAATTTCAGTCGCTACTGAAACTTTTCCTCGAAACATCTTTCGACCATCTTTGACTTGAAGCTGGGTTTTGACCGCTACCGGACTAATCATTCTTCACAAAGAAAATCTCATCTTGTAAAGGAAACCTCAACCGCTTCAAAGAACTTATAATTAATAAAATTGAAAAGTTATTTCCGCGCGTTAAAGAACGCCTATATTTATCTCCATGATACGGATTTATAAATGAACTATAATTGATATTAATATACTGTAATGGCACTAAAAAAAATCACAATCTGACAATATTTACTTAATCTCAATATTTTGTATTTAAATGTCCTAAATATTTCCGTTTTCTTTCCTTCACGTCGATCAATACTTCTGATTGCTTGTGTCCAGTCTATTGAGCACCCTATTTAGTGATTTTTTTCTATCCGCGAGATACGTAACATGCGCCGGTATATATAAAGTTCAAACGCCTGTATCGCGTCTACTGTCTCCATGCTTCGCAATAAATTCTAAGGGGAAAAATAAAATTGTCCTTAAAATTATTTATTTCTTTTTCTTTTTTGGTTGCCTTTCATTTGTTTTTATTTTTCGTGGAAAATTAATAAAATCGTTAATATTATTTTCAGAACATACGTCAAGATGTCGTCACAATGAAATTGTAGCATTTCGTTTCGATTGATGTCTGCGACGGCTGCTCGAAAATCGAAATCGCCGAACAGTGATGTTTACAGGTGCTTAAAAATTATTTTTAACATTTTATTCGAATAATATTATTACGAAGACGAGGAGTCGCTGCGGTAGAAATCGATTTTCCTTTATACGAAGTAAAGCGAACGTAGTAGAGGATTATGGTTTTTTTAAATTTTCCTGTTCAATTTTTTATCACGTTCTTCGAGTAATTTTTTCGCCTTCGACCATCAACTTTAAGAGCTTTTAAAAATTAAAAGCTGAAAAATTCTTCTAGCGCAAACGACAAAAATCTCGTACTAACTTTTTATCGTTAAAAATCTAGAGTCGTTTTCTTTTAACTAATTCTCCCGTAGGATTGCTCCCCGTTTCGTAGAATTTCTCGTTTCGGTGTTTCAATCGCGATACAAGTTCGAAAAACAGACTGTTAGGGCGCTCTTTATTCCAAGTTCCTAATTTGCGTAACGTAAATTTCTGTAATCTAATTACTTTATACCTTCGCCATTACGTCTGTACGCGTATTTGCGACATTTCTATTCCATTTCTACGGCCGAATTTTAAATATGTTCGGACGAACATTATAAATACTTTTTTTATTTCACGGCTATAAAACATTTATCATTAGACCGAACAGAATTATAGTCCAACTTAAGATCGAGTACGAGTTAATTTTAAAAGCGAATAACTTAATAAGCAGCTACGTTAATGCTTCATTGGCGGCGCGAAATCCATATACCGTTCTATTTTAATAGAGTAATGCATCGTGCGCATTCTCCATCATACGGCTGCATAATTCTTGCTGTACATATGATGCAGAATTATACGGTATATTCGACATTTAAACCTATAAAGTCTGCCACCCCAATACCAAACACAGCCCCTAAATACTTCGTTAACTGGCAGCAGAGGTGAAATTCATACCATCGTAACTTTCTTCCTTATCGACTTCTGAAAACCAACTGTTCATTTATCCCGTTCCGACTACATAGTACTCAGCGGACTCCGCCTTGGCGATATATCACTTTAAAATCTATTCCAACGTAGTCATCTCCTGATTTTTGCCCCTTTTGTATACTCCCAAACGGATCTCTGGTTCGCAATATTTTACTACACGTAATCCCTATCGACACCCTATATCTTACTCGGGGGCAGTCCATCAAATATTCCCTACAATTCCTTCAACCTCATTTACTACGTCCGACTGTTAAGCCTTCAATGTCATAATATCCTCGGTAATAACACAGGACGCTATAAAAATAAGTGAATAAAATAACCGAATGTAGTAGTCGCATAACGTTGTCCTAAAAATTTACGGTAATTATATACACGACGCATATTCCTAATATAATTTCTCTCCCTTGCCACCTTAGAGAAATTTCACCGACATTATTAGTGTTACTCCCTCCCCTGATGTATTTTATTTATGAATTTCTTCTTCTACCAACTAGTCTGTTACTAGGAATTCTTCCTTACGTTAGTAGACACAAATACTTTTCTCCTCTTAGAATGTATGTCATTTTTCAATGGTTTCTTTGTATCTTCTCCCTACAAAACTACCGGAATAGCTTCGTCTTCACTAAATATTGATGATTATCCGTTTGACTTCAGCTCTGTGTCAGATAGTGTGCACAGTAAGGTTTCAGCGTTGAGACCTGCCTATTTCTTCACGTTTTCAAACCAGATTTTCCTTCTTTTACCTCTTCACCGTTTTCCTTGTGAAGTTTCCTTCAATCCTTCAATGATCACTGTCATCCATTTCTCAGGTCATGACCGACATAGGCTACTTTTCGTCTCTGTATAATAGTCAACAGTTCTGGTTTTTTATTTAGTCATTGCAAAATCAAATTTGAAAATCCGTAACCGCAACATATTTCGGGAAAGTCACATCTCGAAGTTAAGCTTTTACTCCATATAGCAGTACGGACCATACATAACATTTAACCAACCACCAGCTTTTTTTTTTTTTTTTAATTCTTCGTGCCATTCACTGCTACAAAGGCTAAAAGTACGAAGTCTATTGTCTATTATTCCGTTATTAGAGGTGTATTTAGTGCGAACGAGGAAAGTGATAAGAGTATTTTCATTTTTTTCATTTTTAGGTAAAAGTATTTCATTAAGCGTGTTAGGAAACTGTTATGAAGTGCAAATAGAGTTATGCAGAGAACAATATGGAGTAAGATATGAGCTATAGTGATTTAAACATTACAGAATCAACAAGTAGAAGGATCGGTTTTGGATAGAGTATAAGAATGAGTCAAACGAGTGTGACCTGTGCGGACTCGGAACAGCATTACTTCATCCTGTCTTGTGCGATGAACACGTTGAATAGACCAGATGCCACTATGTTGAGGTAAACCGGAAAATCTGACTGTTGCTTGTTCCTTAAATTTATAGAACTTGCAGTATACGTCGCGCATATCGGAACATGTTGCTGGAAGTAATTCTGCAGGGGACATGAAGGCGAGTTCTTTCGCAGCTCGATATGCTTCCTCATTCCTTCCATATCCTCTATGTCCAGGAATCCAAAGTTGTCTTGCTGATTGTAGAATTAATTTTCACAGCCAATGGATGCATGCATCTGTAATTTTCTTTCAGATGTTTGATCGAATACAGCAAATCTGTGACAATGACAATTTCACGCTCATTTTTAAAAGATGCAATTAATAAAGCCTGCAGAATTGCAAATAGTTCACATGATAGGACACTATAGTACGGTGGAAGTGGATAATGGACTATGTAATCATTATACACGACAGCACAGCCACGGCGATCTTCATTTTTTGATCCATCTGTATAGTAGATTGAAAAGGTGCTGTATTGAGAAAGGAATTTGTTGATTTTGTATTGAGATATGTTGTGATTCTCGGAGCAGTCTGCTGTAAGATCAGTATTTGGAATGACAATGTTTGTCTTGCAAGGAGGTAATACGAATGGATCGATAGGTGTAATTGTTGGAAGATCAGAAATCTGAATAACAAGTAGCGCTGTTTTTACTTTATATGAAAGATTTTTGGTAAGATGGATATATTCACAGTTTTGTTTTCGTTATTTAAATTTTCCATTTTTTAAACCATATCTCCGCCTTAGTAAGAGCTTTCTGTAAGTTACGGCCAGTTATCTTCGGATCCGTATGTGTTGAGAGCAGTGTCATCCGCAAATGTAGAGCCACGTGTACGTTTTCCATTGTAGGGAAATTTGCCGTGTATAACAAGTACAGCGTGGGGCACAGCACAGAAACAGGATGTATTTCTGAATAGGTATGTTTGTAATGCACTTTAAAACTCCGATTGTCTATGTACGATTTCAACAACAGGTAAAAATTTTTCAGCAATAGATATTTTAATTTATATAATAAACCACGGTGGCAAACTTTATCGAAAGCTTACTGAACATCGAGTTTTTTTTTTCTGTATCTAAGCTATTTTCAATTAACCACCCTATATAATTGATCAGTGGTGGAATGGTGTTTTATAAAACCGAATCGATGTTGCGGAATCATATCATTAGATTGTATGTAAGGCTGTAATATTTTTAATAATTTTTCTACTACCTTCGACAAATCAGGCAACAAAGATATCGGACGATAAGATGAAATAGAATACGGATGCCAAGTTTCGGAATCATTGTACTGGAAAATATTGTACGCGAAATATTGCATTACATATATGAGTCAGCAATACTATATCTTTTCGCGGAAGTTGATTCAATAATTCAGCGCTTATTAGTCGAAACCCAAACTTTTCATCTTTTTCAGCGTTTTAAGTAAAAAAGGTGACTTAATCGAAGGAGATGATTCATATGGACTATTTATATAGTAATATATTTCCCTGTCCGTCCTAGCCGTTATTTTTGGCTGAAACACGGTACTCAGCAAATAAATCTGACTTTTGTTTATCAATCATATTTTATCGGAGGAATATGTGTATTGGACTGTTTCATATTTTTGGTGCACTTCCACAAGGAATAGTCATCTATTGTTAGGGGTGAGAGTTTAGTTAAATAGCTATACTAAGGGGTTTGTTTTTAATTTTTGCTAACAATTTTTTTAATTCTTTTACTTTATTGTTGAACAATTTTTTTTATCCCAGGGATTCCCTGTTTGAAACCCCACCTTCGTCTAAACTTTCTCTTTTCCAAGACTAGCTTTCGGACTGATAGCGGATAATTATTACTTTTTTTTTGTAAGTATTGACTAGAGTATTCAGCGTGGCTGCTGTTTGTATCTCTCTAGTTAGATACGATAAGGCATTCTTGATGTCAATTTCGCTTTTCAATGGAACTTTTAGATTTAATTTGGTATCTAAGTATTCTCTAAATGAATCACAATCTGTTTTGTGGTTACACAAATATATTTTTTCCTATCGGCATATAACCGAATCGCCAAACGTTAAAATGATACAAGAGTGGTCCGAAAAAAGGTCGAAAGAAGAATTTATTTCTGAGCAGTAACTAGCAGTTCCTTTCGTAATAAAAAAAATCCAGCAGATCCGGTATTATACGATTGTTGGTTGGCTAATATGTCGGTTCCACCCCGTTTACGTGTATTTACATACACCTCCTTGTTGTCGTTAACCCTTAGCCCCACGCTGTATATTTGACGTTCCAATCAGCTCCTGAAACAAATTTACTCCCCCAAATATTTTATATATTTACTTAATTCTATTGCCGTTGTCTTGTGTCGTGGCGGACAATACGCAGCTGATAACACAAGCTGGCCACCTGTGGAATAATTGTGTTATATTCATTCTAATATTAAGTTCACCACTTTGTTATCCATTTAAGAATTTTATCTGTAAATATTTCCCCCCTTTTCAAGAATATGGTTCTTACTTACTCAATTCTGGTCCTTATTTCATAATTTGGGCCCAATGCACTATTAAACAGCCTGCGTATTTAAATGTGTTAGTTTGATTAATAATCGTATTGTTAATTTTTATTGATACTTTCTGGATTTCAGTCTTTTTGCTGACTACCGTGACAAGTGTTCTCTCTCAATTTATCCATTTCGGCTGATTCCGCATGAACCCTGTTCACCATCCGTTGAAGTTTACGTTCATTGTCTGCAATTAAGACCGTGTCATCGGCGTAACGTAATTACTAATGTTATAACCATTCATAATTTACGCCACCTATATATTCAGATAGTGCGTTCTGGAATATCTTTTCAGAATACAAGTTAAAAACTCCTGTCTGACTCCTTTCCTGATATTCTAATTTTTTTTGTTTCTACTCCTTCTGTTTTTACTACGGCTACTTGATTCAAATACAAATTTTGAATTATTATCCCATCTTTTCCGTCTATTCCCGTTTCGTGTACATCTTTTAACAGTATCGAGACATTTTTGTACTAGAACCTGCAAGCAAACTAACGCTTTCCTTGTTTAATTTTTCACTCGAAATTTCCTCGCATTTATTCCATGAATCATTTTCAAAAATATTTTTCGAACATGATTCATAAGACTAATTAGTCTACAGTCCTCGCATTTTCTGGAGCTGTTCTTCTTTGAATCGGCATAAATATGGATTTTAACTAATCGCTCGGTGTCTCATATATTTTATTGAATAATGTTGTCAACAACGAAATATTCAAATCGTTTATTGACGTTAACATCTCCACATATACATAGTCCGGTCTTGGCGCTTTTTTGTTTTTAGAATTGTTAATCGCTCATTTTAATTCGCTTTCCATTATCTAGGTCCAGAGAAATCATTTTCGTTCTTTGGTGTCCTCGCGTACACCTTTTTAGTAGTTGGTATTAACACACACGTGAACATATCCCTTGCCTAAGTTTCATCTATTACAAGTACATGCCTGTGAAAATTACAAATTTGTCGGTCTTCTACCTTTTAAATATAATTAACTTTATTTTAATCTATTTTTTTCTCGTTCAATTTTTCCCACGTACGCTTTTTTATTTTATTTTATACACTTTTTTTTTTTTACAAAATTTTTAAATTATATTTTATATTGGAAGTAATATAATTTACGAGCTCTTTGGATAATGAAAAACGTTCTTAATTGTTAACTAGATAAAAATGTTCAGATTTCATTAGGAGGAACTTTTAAGTAGTTGTTATGGACGAAGAAAGAATTTCCATAATTACAAATCTCGAAAAAGTTAAATATTTCCGAGCAAGTTTTCTCATATATATATATATATATATATATATATATATATATATATATATATATATATATATATATATATGTATTCTTAATTTTCTAATTATTCGGAAATTCTCGTTTAAAAACGTAACAAAGTCCATCATCCGAGCAATATAAGCTTCGTAATTTAAGTCAATGGCAGGAAAACAAGCCGGAATATGAACTAGGAAGTGTGACAGAGACGAAATGTATACGTATAACGGGGGATGAAATGGGACAAGTGAAAGTATTCCGAGAAATAATCTTCCGTAAAGTTGAAAAAGTTCTGAGCTTCCTTAACAGTTCGTACAGTTTAAATATTCCGTCTAAGTGACTGAAAGCTGAGTCGCTATTTTGTATTCTGTTATGTATTCTTCATCTTGTAAACAGCTTTCCGCTGCCACTTCGAAAGCTAGGTTTGTATTAAAACGGTATATATATATATATATATATATATATATATATATATATATATATATATAACATACGTATGATTATTTATTTACATATATATATATATATATAAATATATATATATGTATATATATATATATATACGTATACATAATAACTTTCCGGCTTTTTGCGGTAAATGCTTTGGAAAATAAAGAGGTAAACACCCATTAAAGTAACATTTCCCCGTTTAGACACAACAATCTTCACCCCCTAAGTTATACGTAGTGACGCGTAGCTAACAATTTTGCATATTCTTCGCACGCTTCCAGGCCAGGTAGGGAAATAAATAAAAAATAAAGCAGCCGCCGGTCGGTACTATCTCAATTGTGTAATGTCTAGAATGAAATATTTAAACACCTGCCCTAATAGGTTATTCCTTTTAGTAGTAATGTATGCTTAGTATCGTGTATTTACGTGTTTAATTAGCCGGATGATGATAAACGTCCTTAGCAACGATTCGTCAAATGTAACGATTAAATCTAGCAACCGATAGACGGACGATGAGTTAAATAAGAAATACAGTAAAACTTCTTTTTTCCGTCACTGTAGCAGAAGCTCGTCGGTACGGTACAAAAGAAGTTTCATGGACTGTTTACCAATAGTTAAAGGAAGCAATTTTTAATATGGCCAGTGAATGCGTCGACCTTAAAATGTTAAACCTACAGAATAGGCGGAAGAAACTATGGCCCGAATCTGCACTACCCACTAGCGAAGTGAAACTTTGCAATGACCATC
Organism: Coronaproctus castanopsis; assembly: GCA_032883995.1. NCBI lineage: Eukaryota > Metazoa > Arthropoda > Insecta > Hemiptera > Monophlebidae > Coronaproctus > Coronaproctus castanopsis. The sequence goes on along the minus strand of CM065052.1, from coordinate 220,591,990 downwards.
TGCTTAACAATGACACACTAACAACTGAGGAAGTGTAACCGATTGATTAGAGAGTGTGATAAGATGAAAAGTTCTGAAATTTTTTAACCGATAAAGATATTGTGTATCTAACGTTCAGCAGTCCAATAATGGTGAAATTGACTACGATGAAGAATCAAAATGCAGCCAAAACGCAGAAAACGAGCAATTCGAAAGCTGAAATAACGTTAACAAAGTATATCGATTGGTCCGACAGACAATAGGAGGCAAACTTTACACAGATCCTACTTCTAGAAAACATCGCCGTAAAGTAAGCTCAAGCTGCGAAGAAACGGAAGGAAGTTACCGATTCGTTTAAGATGTAAACATTTTGACATAGAGTTTTTCTAGGTAATTGCACCATATTGCGCTAGGTTATATTAAATTTCTAAATTTCAGTACTCTAAATCAAATTAAACATATTTTTAAAAATTCATTTCCTGTTATCCGTCACAGGCCCGATTCCGAGGATGACGACTGTAACTTTTGTACAAACTCTTACTAACTGAATTTCTGACGCATTGATTTAACAACTTCCATTCCCACGTGCTTCTATCCTTAGTTGCTGCACACGGCACGTTAATTTAGATTAACAATAATAATAATCGCTATAAGATTTTATAATTCGGGAAAGTTTTTCAACAAAACATTCGTCGTGTACGCTCGATAATGAAGTAATCGTTGAAAAGTTTCTTTCACGTATAAAACTGTGTGGGTTTTTTTTGTTTTATTTCTTCTTCTATCATATCTTCAATGGATGTTGGTGATTATCCGCTTGGCTTCTCATCTGTCGGATAGTGTTCGCAGTAAGTATTCTGTGTTGGGACCTGTCCGTTCCTTCATGTTATCAAACCAGCTTTTCTTTCTTCTATCTCTTCCTCGTTTTTCCGTGACGTTTCCGTCAACGATCACTTATAGTTAGGTCATATCTTCCATTTCTTAGAACACGATCGAGATAGGCTACTTTCCGTCTCTTTGTCACCAATTGTAGGTTTTTATCGAATCGCTGCAAAATCCTTCGTATTCGAAACATTATCCGTCCGTGATAAAACATACTTGGGTACAATCTCGAAGGCGTTCAGTTTATTTACTTCACATAACGTCCATTTTGTTCTCCATTTAAGCGCTTTATTTATAAATACTTTTTCCCAATTTCAAGAATACGGTCCTAGCACGCCCAAGTTTAGTCCTTATTTCATAATCTGGGTGCCGTGGGCTATTAACGTTACTGCCTAAGTATTTAAATGTGTTAGTTTGATGGATAATTGTATCGTTCATTTTTTTTTATCGATACTTTCTGGGTTTCAGTCTCTTCGCTAACTACCGTGAATTTAGTTTTCTTACAATTTATCAATATGCACATTGTGGCTATTAACCGTTTGAAAAACTTAAGGAACACTTTAAACAAAATCATGATAATGGTTGAAATTATTTTAACAAATTTTTGCAATTAAAAATTTTAATTATCAATAATATTAAACTATTTGGATGGAATGCGAATTCCATTGAACCTAAATTAAACGAATTTATTCATTTCATGTATGAAAACAAAGTAGACCGCACTATGTGAGACAAAATTATATCAGAACGTTTCAATCATATGTCCCGGTTATTGTGTTTATCGCGTGGATAGAACAAGACATAGGTGTTGCAATATTTGCGCGAGATACACTCCGACAACATGCTACACCAACAATAACACTAACATGGTTGCAGTATGTTGGAGTTGAAATAGAGGTGAATTATACAATGGTGTATATAATATGTGTTTACGGACCGCCTAAAAATATCAAATTATTTATAAGTGATATAAATTGTTTACTAACAAAATTTACAAATACAATTATTATAGGCTATCTCAATTCTTAGCATTGAATTGTTACTAATTGTGCTGGAAATCTCTTGGTACAGGCATCGACGAAATATAACTTTAATATATTACACATCCTTCGGATTCAACGTATTACACACGAAAGGGCATGCATTAGATGTTATATTAACTAAGGGATTTAATAAAATTACTAAACCTATTTCGTCATTATCCTCTAATCGTAACCCTATACTTGCATATATACAACCTTCATTAAATATTACTGTCTTAGAACAAGACAAAAAGCAAATATTCGTGTACAAAAATGCCAATTGGTGTTCAGACGTTATGAAAAATTAAATTTATCATGTATATTTTCACCTTTCACAATATCCACAATGTTAGACGAATTTTACTAAATTAATTATGGCAGCCGCTCACGATAATATTCCAAAATACACATTACTTATGGTCAAAATAATATTCCTAATTACGTAAAAAGTATTATTTCTCTTAAAAATTATTAAAAGCGTCAAGCTAATAAACGAAGGTATTATACAAAAATATAATAATTGTACGAGTTTTTCTACACAAATTAACTAAATGTTTACTAGATAACTGGAAAAACTTCTCTTGGAATAATTTTCTATCAACAATTGCAAACAACAGTCTATCGAAAATAAATAAGCATTTCATTAAACGCGTAATATCACTTCCACCGATAAAAGATCCACCCGCTAACACTCTTATTTGTAGAACAAAAAACAACTTAGAGGTACTCCCGTCGCATATATGCAATGTCAGTAGGCGTTCTTTAGAGCCAGTTCCACGAACACACTATCATAATATAAATAAAACAAATCAAATACCAACTAACACTAATGACGGGACTTTCAATGTGACATCTGAAGTTGCAAAACATATTAAACTAGTAAAAAATAAAACGTTCATGTGAAGATGACGGAATGTCTGCAGCAATCTATCGCGAAAAGCTATTATTTACCTTACAAATTTAATTATTAGCAAAATGGAAAATTTCTAAAGTAATTGTGTTACCTAAACCAGGACAGGATAGATGTTAATAATGTGAGACCAATTAGCTTACTCAGTAATCTCGGTAAAATTTCGTCGGAAAAAATCATACTGAATAAGTAAGAAAATTTCTCTTGTAAAAATGAGATACTTAATGAACAGTTTGGATTTAGATCAGGTTATTCTACAGTACATCGAGTTGCGAGAATTTCTGATTTTATTACTAATAATTTCAATCTTCGCAAGCAAACAGGTATGATAATGAGATTGACTTGGAGAAAGTTTTCGATACCGCCTGACATAGTTAATTAAATCTTATTTAAACAACAGAACATTTTACGTTACAAATTACTCTGATGATTCTTCAATAAACACGTCTTATTCAAGAGTCCCACAATTGGTCCACACCTGTTCTTAATTTTATTAAACGATATCCCGAAGATACCACTTGTACATACCGCATTATATGCTGATGACTTGGCTTTATACTGCACTTCATATAGAAGTGATACCATTCGTAAGAGATTATAGAAAGCTGCAAACTCAAATATTACCAGCGGTGGAAACTAAACCTTAATGCTGAGAAAACAATCTTATTCTCAAGAAGAAGACGACCACCTTTGTCTGACATTGTGGTGAAATCCAAACAAATTCCGTTTGTTAAAGAGGTTAACTCTTTAGTAGTGGTAATGGATAGTCGTTTAATAATAACCGCGTTAATTATGCTGTTGATGGAGCTTATAAAGCTATATCCAAATTTAATAAAAGGTCCCCGGTCTTATTGAGTAAAAAACTAATCTATACTGCCGTAATCCGACCAAGATTGACATATGCGTGTCCTCCTTTGTGGTGTTACGTATCTGATAGTAGTTATAAAAAATTACAATTATTTCATCGAACTGTATGTTATTTAAAGTTTTGTCATTACGCGAATATTAGTTTCCCCAATTTCAACGTATAATTGGGTCCAAAGTTCTTCACATTCCATTTGGAGTATAGCCGATTTTGCATTGGATAACTGCGAGTAATTAGCTAATCGATAAAGGGAGAACGTTTTTATGCATCCGGTATTTATTGATCGTTTGATTTTTCGATGTTTTAACTTGTTTCATAATTATATGATAACTTTATTCTTTAATTTTCAAGAAAAACTTGTCTACTATGTATTGTACTCTTAATGATATAGGCGGATCAGATATTTCTACTAACATGATATCGTAGCTGTTACGAATAACACATTTCACTCCCCAGGATGAACATAAGGCTCCTGTATAAGAGCAACATACACACCACGGTTTCGCATATAGATGGCAACCTCTTCCGCAGCCGTACGACTACGTCCGAGGTTGACCTGAAGAAAGTTTATCGGCCGGACTGAGGGCATAGTCAGTTTTATTTACTAGCCTCAGAATTTCCCGACGGAAGCAAGCGCAATTCTTATCATTAGCCTGATGTCTAACTTCCCTTTTACCAAACTTCTTACAATTTAAGCAAGTCGGTAATTTCGCCAAACAACGGTCGGACTTATGGCCCGCCTTGCCGCAATACGAACATAACTGGGCCTCAGCCCTACATTTACCGGACACATGTCCGAAGCCAAAGCACTTGAAACACTGCGTAGGTTTGACGAAGTCAACCACCCTACACGTGTGGAAACCAAGATATACGCGACCAACCTTTAAAAGTTGTTCACGCACACTTGGCGCCACAGCAAGCACGAGGCTACTCGTCCCACCGTACAATGTTTTCTGAAAACGGAAATGTATCTTATCGATTTCCGAATCCAGACCATTTTGCTTTATTAAGGCCTCTAGTATCTCGGCAACCTCCCATTGAGGCGTCCTTAATATTTGGACCAATGGAAGGTTTGGAGAACTTACAGACACGCTAAAGCTTGACTGAGCCCATTTGGAATCAGCCAAAATCTTCTCACGCGTCGGCAAATCCTCTACGGCAAGATGTACTGCCTTGCCGCGCCTATACAGGTTCTTAATTTTCAGCATACCCTTAACCGGATCCAAAAGGCTCCGTACGGCTTTCTTGTCAACAGCCTGTGCTTTATCTCGATTGACAACAACTATGTCGGGCAAAGCCCTCCTAGCCCTGCCAACCGGCACAGGTCCTAGACTTGTCCGAACCTCAGTCGATATATTAATCTTCCGAGAATTCGGACCCCTATGTTCCTTTGAGCGCTTGGCACGGTCCGTTTGCATGCTACGAGCAACGTTTCTCTTTACGAGAAGTGCCTCGTCAGTGTGTGTGCGGTGCTGGTGCGTGCACGGTGGATCATCTGTTGAACGCACAAGCAGATGAACTTAGAGGTACTTGTCGCCTAGCAACTTCGGCCAGGGAAACAGCTTTCGGTCGGTATCGTCAAATTATTGGCGTGCCGGCTGATAGCTGGGCAGATTTCTTCCGTCAGAAGTCTACCTGGTCCATTGGCCTAGATCTCCTGCGCATTCTTTATAGAATCGCATTAGAAAGTGGAGAGGAAGTTGCTATATACAGGCCGCAGTAGGGCCGACGAACTCTTCACCCGAGATGATAACATCTAGTACCTGACAAGTCGCGGAGGCGATTTGTTGGGGGGCAGTGGCTCGGTCTCTCGAGTTCACTATTTGTTAGTAGTCGTTTATATCGGCTCGGCTTAGGACACCGAGAAATATACCGGTAGGTGAAGTAGTTGGACGATGACGGCTGCCGCGACTCCTCAATCGCGCCACCAGATTAACTGGCTGAAAGTCGTCTAGGTCTTTGGAAGGATCGGGTCGGTGGTATAAGCATAATGAGACTTGTCTCGCGCTGAGGAACACCGGCTCGGGGAGGTCGGAGGGCCTTTCAAATTCAACATACACTGCTCAGCTATTTATATATATTACATTAATAAACTTCATAAAATTAAATATATAAATTACATACGATTAAAAAGCAGGTGATACATTATAATAGCGTATGTTTTATTCTTTTATGTTTATATCTTTTATATTTTAACTGAAGACTAGTACGCGTATATATATCGTTTATTATTGAGTATTGGCTGCGTCTACAAAAAATTTTTTGTATGCTGCCCAATGATATCACCCACAACCGGCAAGTCTAATATACGATGCACGCGATCTGTTCTTGCATAGATAGGAAGTTTAAGAATTATCCTGCAACGATTATTCTGAAGACGTTGTAATCTGGACACATTTGAACGGCTTGTATACGACTATACTGGTCATGCATATAGCATAATTGGCCTTAATATAGTTTTATAGATAATTAGCTTATTAACAGGACTAATTTGGCATCGTCTATTAAAGATTGGGTATAGACTAAAAAGAGCTTTATTTTGTTAGATATGTACTCAACATGCTTTGAATGTGAGACCTTTATCTAGAATTACTCCTAAATATTTAACACGCGTTTTCCAATCTAATCTAGTGTTATTTACAATTACAGGATCCTGCGAAGGCGGCCGTCTAAACAGAATCACTTGGGTTTTATCAGCATTTATGTTAATTTTCCATTTACTAAAATATTTATTTATGTATATACTCAACACACACACGTACTACACTGACCAGATTTACCCATTTAATGAAGTACAAATTAATAAAAAAAAAAGAAAAGGAAAAAAATGTAATAAAAATTAAACAAATAATAAAAAAAATAAAATAAAATAAATTAATTTTCCGACCGTGTGGTAATAATAATAATAATAGTAATAATAAAACTATACCATCTCGTTATAAACGGAGTAACGTAATTTTAAACCGCTACATTTCGAAGACTACGTGCCGACGGTGTTATACCAACCGAACGAGCTTTATTATTGGGTTTTTTTAACCGCGGTCGGTCCCATTTAAAACGGATACTTAACGGGCACCGTTAGAAAGTGGTAGCCGGATATTTATCCCCGCGGAATTATAAATCTGCTAGTTTTTCTACAATTGCGTTCTCACCACCTCCCGTCGGCATAACGTACACATAGGTACCTTTATTTTAATCCCCACTATCGAATTATAGGTACATAACAATAAGAACCATCGTTACAACTTGTGTACCCGAATAAAATATCGAATTTACCATATCTTATTTAAACTTCGGTCTAATATTATTTATCTTAGGTCTTTCTAGAATATTACTGCCGAATTTAAACAGTTTTCTCCATTTACTTCTCTCTATGTAAATATTATATGTGACGTAATTATATGTGACGTAATTATATGTGACATAATTATATGTGACGTAATTATATGTGACATACACACACACATATTCTTCTTGTTTCGCCTTATCCGCTTAGCGAACGTTGGCGATCATTCAATAATCAACTGTCGCGTAATGCATCGGATAATTCTCTTATATTTTTGATATCTATCCAGCTTTTTATATTATCCAACCAAGATATCCTGGGTCTGCCGCGCTTACGTACTCCTATTTTCCCTTGTAATATTAACTGTATTGGTATTTATCTCACCTCATCATATGACCTAGATCTCCCTCTTTTTAATCAATCACGGTTAACAGTTCCTGGGATTTTTACAAACGCCGCAGCACCTACGCGTTAGTTATTTTCTCCATCCAGCTGATCTTCAAAAGCGGTCGATAAATCCACATTTCGAATGATTCAATTTTCTTCGGAGCGTCCATATCTCAGCCGCATATGTTACTACTATTGCCCATATATAACATCTCACCAGGCGCAGTTTTAGTTCCATACTAATACTGCGACTGCGCAATAGGCCATTTAGTTTCACGAATGCCTTCCGTGCCATCTCTATCCAACACCTAACTTCCATATTCGAATTTGTCCTTTCAGAAATCCAGGTTCCGAAGTATTTGTAGAATGATACTTTTTCTATAATTTCTCCATCAATTGTAATTTCTTCGTGTTTTTCCCTATTATTTTTAGATATATTCATATATTTTGTTTTACTAAAGTTGATATTAATTCCAAAATCACTTTATATTTATATATATATATATATATATATATATATATATATGTCACCTTGTTTATAATCCGTCGATTTTCGATTACACTGATCAAATGCTCGAATGGACCCACCTATTTAACTCTTCATCTCTCTCAGAACCGCTCGAAGCATTTCGGTTATTCCATCGAGTCTCCCCTGATTACACGTCTGAAGAAAAAACGTTCCAATAGAAATTACCACGGTGTATATAATATAGTAAACCGAAAACAGAACTAGATTTCTTTTGTCCTAAAACTAGCATGTCCGGTATCTCACTTTAAATTTATCTTGAAAATATCGCTCGAACATGTTATAATACTTTTCGGAAAAATACATTTCCATTTTAGTGTAGAAAAAAGATAGTGTATGATTTTTATTTTTATTTTCCCACGTTTCAGGCTTGTGAGACTCAAATCAGTAAACAAAAGTACCGATGCTTCCGGATACGAATGGTAAAAAAGTCGTTTTCTGTCGAGCATAATCATATATTATGCCATCGACGCATTCGATCTGTAGATCTGCATGTAGTGCCGTCACTTCGTTGAAACCGAAGAGCATTCAGCCGAATAAATTTATTTTGAGCTGTTTGAAGTACTTTTCGATTCGATGCTTTAGCACATCCCCATAAAATCCATATTGGACGTATTGTAACAGTTATATATATATATATTTGTAGCTTGTTCTCTAGCTTCATTTTAGAGCGATTAGACCTCGTCATCTTTACCGATTAATATAATTAGCTAAGTTTAGTCATTGGGCTATTCCTTTGCGCATGTTAATTTATGAGTACTGCTTATTTAGTTTAGATCTAAGATTGCAGATATAAAGCTGCCATCCTTTTCAGGAGCTGTATTAAAAAATTCCTACGTATTTCCAATATTTTATTAACGGCGTTTTGAACACGCGGCGATCGATAGAATGGTAATAAATATCTCGGCCCGGGCTTAGACTATAACGTCTTGCGTAAACATTTTTTTTCTCTTATTTATTACTGCAAGCTGACCAACAAGATCATTTAGCAGTATTTGGGAGGAGAGCATAACAGGAAGGATATAGTACCCATTAGTACACACCCGACAATCACGACCTCAATAGTTCTTATGTTTGTCGGATTTGCGCAACACCACAATGTTCAGACAGGCCTTAAAATCCTAGTACGAATAAGACGATTCTATTTCTGCGCCACATCTAGTTCTTTTCTTTGTTGTCGTTACAAAAAAAAGAAAAATGTTTAAATACAAAATCAGAACTAGCGAATATGTCGGTTAATTAAGAAATAAACTACTATTGCACAGAATTCCAATATGAAAGTACGAGTGTGGATTAGGATGAGGCTGTCGTGCAAAAAACAATATCATTAAGATTCGGAGTTATCGAAATCCTACGCTCCAGTCGGTCAATCGTTCGATCCGTGGTACGTTAGAAATAACACGGGATGACCTAGAGTGGATTAGTAATTAAAAAGATGGTAATTAACACTATGAGCCCCGTGTCAGTCACGTGTTAACTGATGTTGTCAGCCCATGTGATTTTTTTGTATAAATGTGATAACATGCTAATTTTTAATTTTTACTCCGTATTTTTAAATATCACTAATCACCGTGGTTAACTTAAAATTTTTCTATTTCCTTTAGAAACGGAATATAGAAAAAACGGCAGTGTCATTTATAACTGACAGATTGTCTGTTATCATCACACATATGTTTATATGTTTATATTTGAAAGTATAAAGTTTTCATCTGAAACTTTCATTATTCAGCGTCATTATATTAACCATTCAATGCGCTCAAAATTATTTTACATTATATACGACTGGCACTTTTTTTTTATATCACAAACAAAAACTTAACTTTTAATCAAAATAGTTACAAAGATTTATTCGCATCTGAAGAGAAGCAGGAATTAATGCTTCTCTTCAGATGCGAATAAATCTTTCGCCTTTTACTAAAATAGTTACAAAGTTAAAAGTAAGTTGAATTTTTTTATCACAAGCATGCTCGTCAGTCATATAATTGACTGGCACGTATGTTTGTGTGCCCCAAGGTTCAAAATGTGGTTTTGGGCTCAAAGTGATAAACATCAGGATTACATGATCGTACGAATTAGACTCAGCCTACATCTGCGAGCAAATAGGCGAACTAAAACTGATCAATTCGTATAACGACGAAAATTTATGCGATCTATTAAAACTTATTAATGTTGGTTTGAAAAGTTTGTAACGTTGCGATTTTTTCTGAAAAATAAACAAAAATATAAAATCACGAAAATTTTTTCTTTAGGAAAAAATAAAAATCTTTTCAAGCCATTATCAATCAAATATAAAAATTAATAAATTACGAAAATATAGAAATTTTTAAAAATTTTAAAAAATATCACTTCGATACACAATTTGCAAAAATTATCAAAGTGATAAAACGGTATTTTAAAATAATCTTGTAGTGAATGCGATAAACAACGCAATAGAAAATCTCGGCAATATAAAATTTATACAATAAATAATAACGCAAGACCGAATAAAATAAAAATAAATCAAAATAAAATTTATACATACACAATTAATAAAATAAGAATTTTTTTTTGCATTTTTATTATATTCGTTGCCGTTTTATTGGGTATAAATTTTATATTGCCGATTGTTGCTGCGTTATTTACCGCATTCGCTTTCGGATTATTTAAAAATACCATTTTATCACTTGGATAAGTTTTGTAAATTGGTTATCCTAAGTAATATTTTTTAGATTTTTTAATTTTTTTTTTTTTAATAATTTATCCTCATTAGCGTTAATTCCTGTCGTAACACCCCCATCTTCGTCGATTATCATTTAGTTGAAAGCATCGATATAAATTGTTCTAGTACAATTTAGACATCTACGTGCCTGTAAAATTTACATCGGATTTACTTTTATTAAATCCAATTACGTCTTGCTAACATAAATTTACTCCTCGGTTTAATATAGTTTTCGTATAAGTCTGTTTTCGAACATCACTTCTGAAATATTCCGGTACATTTAGAAAATATTAATAATTAGATTCCCGCAACGTGGAGTACAATTCCGTACTTACTCTTTCGTATCGCGAAATAACCGTTATTAATCAAATCCCTAACGAGCTACCAATTTATATATCAGTCTTATTACCTCGTTGCTAAAGCTGAAAATAAAACATGTCGTTATATACTAATATATAAAACTTTAGTGTCTGTCTGTCACTTTTGAATATTTTCTTTATAATCACTGCACATAAACGGAAAATTTTCTTTTTTAATTTTTGTCTGTCTGTTCCGATTTGACACAAAAACAATTAAAGAAATAACGATGAAATTCGCACAGTTTATAGCCTATATTCTAAACTTTGTTTCACATTGATATCATAAATAGGACAAAAATCAAAATAATTTAAAGTTTTAAAAAGTAGGAGGCAACGATATCTCTGTCAAATCGTTTAAAATTTAACATGTTTTCCAAGAAGGACGCAGATATTCCCACACGTTCCAAATTATTAAGTTTTAGCGAAACTAAACCGATATGTATATTCAAAATAAAGATACAGCGATATTGTAATCGGAGGTGGACCCATACGTCGAAAAGCGCGAATATAATAAAAAAAAATGTTCGCTCGATGGTACGTCGTTTTGTTTCGTTGTCTTATTCCTTGCCGAACATTGTGGCTAGTCAATTGTACGTTTATTTTTACATACAAAACGGCCTAGCATTCAAGGCACTAAAATTGTATGCAAGGCATATGCGCGCGCATGTGGTGTTATACAGAATGCCACTGTATTCACCGTGATAATTACGCATATTACCACTCCGATACAGAAGACAAATATTAGCACTAAAATATTACACACCATCCAATCCAACATGTCCTTACAAACGAATAAATCTCATCATACTTTCTCAAACAAGCCAAATGCTTCCAAACCCCTATCAGAACGCGTTAACAATACATTAGCAAAACTTCAATATCGATTACCGCAAATTAAAACAAACCAAGCTCCAAAAATACTACCTTGGACAAAGCTTACAATAGCGATAAACACAGAACTGGAAAAATATAAGAAAAATTTAACACCTACGAATATACTCAAATCAAAATTTTACAACATTTTGGAAAAACAGTACGGCGATTATACACAAATATACACTGATGCATCAAAGTCCGCAAACCAAAACCTCATCGGCCTAATACCCAACCAATCCCAAGTATACTATCTATCAGAATCAGCCTCAGTTTTTACTGCAGAACTTCTTGCAATTTATAAAGCTTTAAAATACATATCTAAACAAGCACAACCGAATAACTATGTAATCTGCACAGATTCTTACAGCGCTCTTAAACATATTCAAAAATATATTAAAAATACAGATACTTTCAACCTAAAACACATTATTAACAACCTCATCTCAAATAATAATGAACTTGTTCTTTTATGGACACCAGCCCATTCGGGAAGAAAACATTGATAGAATAGTCAAAACAACTCCTACGAATATAAAAACAATAAAATCAACTCGCATTACTGATTTACATACAGTCCTTATACAAAAAATTAAAATGTCATTTCAAAAATTCTGGGAGACCCAATGTACACATACACACCTATATCAGATTAAGCCGAAATTAGGAAATTGGAAAACAACAGACCAGAAAGAAAGAAAAACAGAAAAAACGCTAGCTCGACTACGTACAGTACACACGTTACTTTACACCTACTCAATAGGACCCCTCCACCCATCTGCCATGAATGCAATTCACAATTAAATACAAACCACATACTATTAGAATGTTACAGAAACCAACGTATAAAATACAACCTAAATCATGACACAATAAAAACATTACTCGAAGGTAACCCGGACAAAATTAAAAATCTTTTACAGTACCTTACAGAGACTAACCTAATAAACAGCTTATAATCAACTCTAAGACGCAAATGATAAATCGAGCGTCTATAAATAAAATAAAATAAAATAAATAAAAAAAAAAAATTACGAGTGGGCGTAATGATGAAAAACTTTATAAACTTTTCATATCGCGATGGTTTCTAACTAATTATCAGCGGAAAATAAAACATATAAATAATCCGAACATTATCGCGTAGTAGGCAATGACAAACCACCACGCATAACACCATATGCGCGCTGGTAATAATATAGTACACTATAAAAACACGCGGGACCGCATTGTGTCGTGACAACAAAGGGTTTACAATCAGTTCACCATCTACGCTAATATCGTATTATTATTGTACGTTGCTTACGCTAAAATATGTATAGGTAAGTAGTTGCCTACCTCCGAGAAGGAGACGGGATAATGATGATGATGATATATATACTCGTAAGTTTGTGTGTAAAATAAAAAATCTAATATTAAAATGAATGAATAAATAATGATGCATCTCTAAAAAAAGTAAAGTCCCATCAACTCGAAGGTTGCATCATCAATTGAAATAATCAACGACAACCGATCAAACGATGTATCGTGTAACGCTTAACGGGTTAACGGGGGGAGGTTATCGTTGCCTCTCAAACGGGCTTCTTTACTTCGCAAGCAAGCTGGTATTCATTTACCGAACCAATTGGATGGATAATGGCTAGGATTAACGGAACGAGGTGGCGAAAATATTCCCGTCAATTGGTACCGTTTCACTTACCTATCATCGAGCACAGAAGGGGTACACACCCGGAGGTATAGCCTGAAGTTAGAATTTTCAATACCGGAAAAACACGCTTATCTGTAGCAACGTTTTCCCTTTGAAGTATTCATATTTTCCGTTAGAAGCCTACCCGAACTTTAAATTAAACTTATACCAAATTTTCTCGCAATCCCGATCACTGAGGAGGGGAACTGTTATAAAACTGTTAAACGAAAATAATTTCTTCGACGATTATATCAAATAATCCATCCAACGATTATTTAATAACCGCAGACCCGTAAATAATACGGGTACTCCTAACTAATAATAATAATAATAATAGCGTATTAATATTCGTAACGGAGAGATAAATCTTTGCATCCTTCTGTCAGTGTTGATGAATATCAGAAGAAACGTATTATTGTTGGAACAAGTACGATATATGGTTTTCTTACAACTCACACTATATGAACGTATTAACCAAGATAATAATAGCGGCGATAATGATAATGAGATGATAATAATAGCGGTAATAATAAACTGACGAAAACAATGATAATAATAATAGTAGTAATAACTGATAATGCTACTGGTATTATTTTAACGGTGACGTTGAAAGTAAGTGAAACGTGTTAAGAATGAACCAACAAAATATATCGTACGTGCGGCTGCCTGGATAAATGATGGAATACTTAAGCTTATACGTATGTGTTTTATATATATTAATGTGTGTGTGTGTAAGTGTTGTATTCTTTGTATCTATTGAGATACGAGTCGGAGCACTTTAAACAGACCAATTTTTTTTCTTTTTTTTGTGTGTAAAAAGGGGAGCCGGGTAGGAAAACTAAATCGCTTTAACGCCCTAGTAGTTATTAACGAAATAAGGAAGTAATACGCCCGAAAATTGTGTAACGGCTGCTAGAAGAAGAAGAAGAAGAAGCTTTTTACAGCAGTCGATGGTTGGGATGGATATTATCTTCTTTATTTTCAGACAGAACCGAGAAACAGTAAAGATAACTTTATCTTAATTATGATCGACTTAATTTTGGGGCTTCTTTCTAGTTCAAGCTAAAGCGATACTACAAATCTCAAACAATATTTCATCTCTACTTCCTATTGTCTAAATATATATATATATATATATTTTCCATTGTCCGTCCCTTTTTCATATTTACACACATATAAAACGTGTATATATATATATATATATATATATATATGTATGTGTGTATGTTCGTACATTTTCTTTTAAATTTCCTACGCTACTTATTTCGTTAATATAGGCAATTAATTGTCGATTATTAATATTTAATTTCATTTTTCTGCTGTTTTTCTTTTATGAAAGTAATTTAAAATTTACTTATCGCTCGCAAAATATCTCATCCTCGTGATAAAAATTGTTATAAAATATGGATTTCAAAGTGAGCGATTCCTGATTAACATCACGGTTCAAAGCTGAAATATATACCTGAGTATATATATATCACGACAAGCCCTTGTCTATCCGCTCCTGGATGAACACTTTCCCCTACATCTTCCACGCACTTCTGTTTACCGCTTTCCCCAAACAATTTTCCCAGCTACCTCTACTATATCATTGTACCCCTATACGTCATTGGTCTACCCTGTTTTCCTTTTCTGTCCATCGGCTTCACTGTAAGATCCGCTTTGACCATCTATTGTCGTCTCTTCTTCGAGCCACGTCGCCAACCCAATTCCATTTTGTTATAGCGATCCGCTCTATTGCATCACCCAACCGTGTTTTTGTTCGCGTATCCATGGATTCTTTTTTATGATCTGATAATATCCAGCATCATTTTCTCGTGTGCAGTCTGAGCTTTTCTTATCATTTTTAAGTTTGTTTTTGTATGTGTTTCCGAACCATATATATATATGAAAGGAAAGTATACATTAGTTATTGTTTATTCCGGAATACTATGCGCAATTTTCCAAGCGCAACTCGCAATAGTGATATTCTCCTTGCTACTTCTGCTTTCGTTATCACGTCTTTATTTGTTATGATTTTTTGGCCTACCGGTATATATAACTGCCCACTTGCTGTAACGGTTCCGATTTTATTGCTAATCGTACACATTTTCCTATGTTTGTCATTATTTTCGTTTTATGTAAATTTATTTTCGGTTCTATTTTTTTTCGAGTGTGTACATATCTGTTATTATCGTCTGTAGCTCTTCTGCACTTCCGCTCACTAGAACTAGGTATCCACTGTCTATTCTAATACCGATTGTACTCCAATTTTAAATTTTTAAACACGATGTCCAAAACGCAGATAAGTAATTTCAGTGAGATGGTATTCCTTGTCTAATACCTCTTTTTATTCGAATTTTTTTCGTTTTATTCCATAAATTAAAATCGGAAATTGGTTTAATCGAAGAATTTCATACAATTTAAGTGTACAGTCAATTCTATACAAATACCGCAGGTGATTATGTTTGTTACACACCTATATATTATATGTTGAACATCTTCTATTTCGTTATTTTTACAGCTGCATCATTTATTATTACTTAATTTATTTAAATAATATCCGATTAGAACCGTAACCAGAAAGTATCTAAATAAATAATAAAGTTCATAAGTATTATTATATTTTTAAAACACACGGAAGTAAATTATAGGAACTGAACTATAAATCTGAAGTAATTCTGTAAAGCATTTAACTAGACGACAAATGTACAGACTTCTAATTTATTTGACTTCTTCATATATTAGCGTTTCTAATATAACTTTATATACCATGGCACGGATCTTACCAATTGATATTTATGGTAGAAAATGATGTTTAATCTTTAATGCTAAAAAAAATAAAAAACAGCGGTGCCATAAGTAAATTAGATCTCCAACAGTTTGATATACAAATTTTCCATTATAATTAATAATTCAGGAAAAAAGTGAAATCCTCCCTAAGGTCACTGATAGAGGGCTTTTCACTTACTCAACCCTTGGAGCAGTTGTTCCCTTAGCTACTCCTAAGGATATAACTAGCATCGTCAAATCCTTAAGTAATAAAAAAGCTCCTTCCTCAGATAAGATTAATCATAAAATTGTTTAAATTTTTGGATCAGAACTTCCCTAATTTACTTCTTCCATATCAATAATTGTTTTGCTTATCAGTTCTTCCCAGATTTTTGGAAAAAACGGATATTAAGCTACTTCTCAAACCTGGTAAAGACCTAAATTCCTTTTCTAGTTCTCATCATATATCACTAGTTAACTCTATCGACAAAGTGCTTAAAACCTAACCAATGAAATACTCTTTAAAAAAGCTGATAGCATTTATCTTCAGATCCAATTTGAATTACGGCTCTACTGAGGTACCCTCTACAAGTTAATTAAATGAAATCACAGTTGAGGGTTGGCCATTGTACAGTTGTTATCTCCTTTGATATCAAAGGAGCAGTTGATAGCTGCAGGTGGTCAGCGAACGTTGAAATTTAAGTAAAAATACAAATCCTTTTCTAATAAATCATATTATTAGCTATTTTAACAATAGATCACCTATCGCCGGTTGCCATACCAGAAAATAATAATGCCCAAATATGTGAGCAATATTGGACTTTTAGCCTTTTATCTCATACTCAAAAATTCTAACCAAGATAATATACGAACGAATACACAGTAGAGGAAAACCTATCAGAAGACCAATTTGGATTTAGACAAGAGAAGCTATTTTGTCACTCAGGCTGTTAATAGAAAAAATAGTGGAAGTGAATAGAACTATGTATATAGCCTTCATTGACATCGAAAAGGCTTTCGACAATGTTAATTGGGACACTATGTTTCAATACCTAAAGGAATTAAATATCGATTTCAGAGATAGAAGAATACTTTTTCAGTTG
Organism: Coronaproctus castanopsis; assembly: GCA_032883995.1. Taxonomy (NCBI): domain Eukaryota; kingdom Metazoa; phylum Arthropoda; class Insecta; order Hemiptera; family Monophlebidae; genus Coronaproctus; species Coronaproctus castanopsis. Next base: position 220,574,668 of record CM065052.1, on the reverse strand, counting down.
TATAAAAATCAACAAATCCATGATAAATGAAAAAACCAGCGCGAAAGTTAAAAAATGAGTTCGACAGGGCTGCTGCCTGTCACCTGTGCTGTTAACCTTTATGTGGAAACAATGAAGTGCTTTTCAGAAATTGATGACGGTGGAATACAAATAAATGGAGTTAGATATAAAACGGTATGCGGATGATATAGAACTAATTGCGGATAGCGAAGCGAAATTGCACAAGTCCATTAATGTTTTAAACAAACTTTTAAACAACAAATTTACTAACCTGACAGAAGAAACAACAATCGAGAAAATTCAAAGAGGAAGACCGTGAAGAAAGTTTATGGATGACATTAAAGGAAGGAGACCGTATGCGGAAATTAAAGCACTATCCACACACGTGAACATCCCACTCGTCATGCTATCCACCAACCTCCGGGTTGAGGAGAATAACAAGAAGAAGACCATTTAGGGATGGTTTTGTTACTGATATCATATGTATTAGACCCTCTTTGTCGTTGGTGTAGTCGCGGCAAACCTTAAATAATCAGGATCGGAAGCTATGTTTTTCACAAATGTTTGATATTGGGAGAAATTAAGAACGAAATTATATTGGTTATTATCAAACAATGGTTTAACTATTTCTTTCACAGGTGTGATCTTTAAAAAAGAGTTATATTTGACATTGGATGTAATGTTATTGGAATTTGGTGATGGGGTTGCAAGACCCTGGGATTTAAGAATATGTTTTTTTTATTTCGGTGCATTACTTTACTATCTATATGTGAGGGGAGCCTGTTAATTATTTTGAGAACTGATTGTGTTATAAAAGATATTTCCCATTTCTCATGTGGTAAGTCTGTTGATAGGTGGGGTCGTTTAGTGGGAGGATTGGGTGGTTGTGCATCAGAGTCTGTATTGTCGATGGTTGGAGCTTTTGGATCATTCAATTTGTTCAATTTTTCATCTTTGTTATCGCTTTTTCCACTTTCAGTATTTGCTTCAGATCAGTTGCAGAAAGCACTTGGGTACTTGGTGTTCGTCTTTGTTTTTCGTTACAATGTTGGCATATATGATCTTCAATTTGTGTGAATATTTTATGATCAGTATCATTGTGGTGCAACAAAAATGAGTCAGGTATGTTGCTGAAATTCGTTTGTTCAATATAAGTTTGTTTGCGCCGAATAACTATATGTCCAAATTCGTTTTGAGATGGGTTTACTCACAACATTGACATAGGAGATAAAGGTTTTATTGAGAATATTGATGATAGATGTGATACAATAACTTCATTGGGTATAGTGACCGAACGTTTGATATTAGTTTGTTGGCTAGGCTTCTTAGACGGTGAGCCTTAACTATTTGTGTGCTTACTTTAATTTCGCCACCATTTGCAAAAAATGCGTGATGCAGCAATAATATTTAATCCACCCTCGACTAAATCCTTCAATGCGACAAAGTAATCGCGTACAGTGTGTACAGATTGATAAGGGAAATTCAATCCCTGTTGTTCTTCCGTAGGATAATTAAATGCAGTTAACGGTGTGATTTTTCGGGTTTTTTTTTTGGTAGGGGGATTTTTTATTTTTGTTACACGAGGTAGATATATCCGATGTAGTTGTAACTGTACTTATCGCGGGAAACTAATTATTATACTTGGTATTATCTATGTTCTTACGTGTATCCGTATCGGTGTTTATAGTATTATCATTATGCCCGGGTGTGTTGGTTATATGTTGGTGTTAAGCGTTAATGATGGTGGTGTGTATTTCAATAATTTCTGTGTGTCAGTGTGGGTCTTACCTGATGTGTGGTGTGTATACTTACTACCGGTCTTATCATAGTCCGGTTTAGTAGGTAGGTTATCATTTGTCTTTCGATGTTGAGGTGGTGAGCCATCTTAAAATACTGCTCTTGGCGGAAATACGGAGAATATATATATATATGTAATATGTTACAAAATAAATGAACGCAGAAAACACAATACTATAATTTCAACGATACAAAAATATTAAAACACCAATTTTGAGCTATAATTATATTAACGATGATATTTGTAACTATCTCTTGTAATACTCTATAATTGAAATTACTAATATTAATACGACTCATTTCAAGGCCTGGAGATTATATGTTCAAATTTCAGGTGTTATAACACCTGCACATAAACTTAAATTATCAGACAATATCTGAATACTGCATCACCGTCTGTCAGCATGTGTTCCTTACTAGAGGAACTCCACCTACATAATCATAGAGAATACCTAACATTTAAACAAATACTTCGTTCCATCCCTGTACATGACACTTCTCCCGAATTCTCATTTGACAATTGTGGGTAGTGAAACGAAGGATAGGACAGCCGATTCTATACTATGTTCCCCTAGAACGTATAAAGCCCCGCCATCTCCAGCACTACACACAGTCCTCAAATACGTCATTCACCACAACTAGCAAACATAAGTGGAACTCATACCACCCTAACGTCCTTCTTGCTATCAAACCCAATGTTTGAAACCACCTGCCAATTTATCAATTTATCCCGTCCCAACTACATAACCCTCAGCAGGCTCCCCGTCTTGGTCACAAATTACTGATGACCATCTACTCCAACGTATCACCATAATACACGACCGCGATGCCAATTTGGCTTAGTCACGGTATTCGTGGAGTACAATCTTAAATTTAGATTATATTCTAATACGCTTTCTCATAGCACAATTAACGTAGTTAACGAACGAACAACAATTTGATAAGTTTAAACCGTTTCCATCATTAATAATTATTTCATTATCAGTAATGTAACCATTTAAATTATATTTTAAACGTACGTCGCTAATATAAGTACATTCAAACGAGAAATGACAAACGGTATCGGGAACATCTAGTGCACAGAATTCACAAATATTTTAGGATATAATTTTAAAACGCTCCAGATATGTTCCAAAGGTACCATGACCAGTAAGAACTTGACTTATATAAAAATTTCACTTCGATAATTTCTTTAATTTAATTCTTTCTCTAATATTTTTTAAAAATTTATACGTTAATCTATACTATGACTGTTCCATCTGTCTTGCCATATATTTAAAATTACCGTTGTAATTAGCCTTTGGAAATTCGCAATATATTAACCGTATTATCATAATGTAAATTTAGGTTAAATTTTTTATTAAATTGATCTAATATGTAATAGCGAGTTATAAATGAAGATTTAAACATTTTAAATTCTGATGACAACGCAGCTTGATACATACTCAAATCAGCCGGTAATATTTGTCGACACGGTTCTGTATAAAGAACCAACGTTCAACAGCAATTTTCTCTGAGATTTTAAAATTTTATTCATAGCGGATAATATGTTTAATATATATAATGGAACAATAATTAATGATATATAGCACCGTTATAAACTATAACCCTATTATTATAATTAACTTTTTTTTTTTTTTTTTTTTTTTTTTTTTATTTTAATTTTTTATATAATGTGGAATGTAGTGATTTTTTATAAAAAATCAATTGAAAATTAGTTAAAATCACTAATATTTATTTTCTTAAGGAAAACACAAAGCTTTTCGGCATTTACGCCAATCAGATTTTTAATATTTATTTTCATTTTATTTGTAAAATTGTGTTTTTTTAAAAAAATTTTGTGGTTGTATATTTTTATATTTTATATTTTACGTTTGGACATCATACATCACAATAGTAAATGAAAAATTTAAAATTCCAACAGTATACAACTTTTACAGAATCAAGAAAATAATATTGAAGAAAAAATTAATATAAAAAAACTAAATTAATAAACAAATATATTGATATTAAATTTCAACAAATCAAAAAAATAGACCGACAGAAGCAGACATCGTTTTTGGATCATATTTTCACGATTACCATCACATATTTTTAAGTAATTATATTTAATTTATATTTTTAAAATTATGATTTTTTAAAATTTTTCACTTGATAATGGCGTAAATGCCGAAAAGCTTTGTGTTTTCCTTAAGAAAATAAATATTAGTGATTTTAACTAATTTTCAATTGATTTATTATAATTAACACCACCGATATTAGGTTGAATCGATAACAACATATAAAACATTTTATTAACTTTATCGATTACGTACTCTATATGCTTATTAAATTTAAGTTTGTAGTCTATGATTACTCCTAAGTATTTAAAGTGCTTAACAATAGGGATAGATTTACTACAAAGTAATTTACTTGAACTAAGCTTTCTTATTTATTAATTCGCTAGTTTGCTTATTGCTGATTACCATCATAAGTGTCTTATCAATGGATTTCAAGTATTTTGCAAATAAGTCTAACGTTATCAAATTCGGTAGCGCTTTGAAGGTTAACTACAGCGCACAAGTCATCCGCAAAGCTGACAAATTCTGCATTGAAATCGTAACGCGCGCAAAAGATTTCAATTTTTTTATGAATGTACGAATACAATATGTTCCAAAGTGTCGGTCCTAGAACGGAACCCTGAGGCACACCGCAAAAGATATTGCGCTTTATAATGCAGTTCTCAGATTTAATTATAGCAATTCTATTTATCAAATAATTTGAAATTAATTCAACCAAATCAGAATTAACATTATAACTTTGTAATATTTTAATTATTTTCGAATGTTCGCAATTATCAAATGCGCCTTTGACGTCGAACGTGATTATAATACTAAATAAATCTTTGCTTTTGGCAAGTTCAATTATATCAACGAGTTTTTTAACAGCCATTTCTATTGAACGAAATCGTCTAAAACCAAATTGATTTTCATGTAATATTTCAAATGTCTTAAGTATATTCAGTAATTTTTCGTTAATAATTTTTTCAAAAACTTTTCCTACGCAATTTAGCAATGCTATAGGCCGATAACCACTATAGGTTGTAATATCTTTTTTTTAGGTTTGTTAATTAATTTAATTTCAGCGACTTTCCATACGTCAGGGAAAACTTTTAAATGGAGGCATTTTTCGAAAAGAAGTTTGAAGAAAGACGAATCTTTGGCATGTATTAACAACAGCGTTGGAGATCTTATCTGATGGAAATGCTTTTCGATTATTGAGTGATCTAATAACTTGATCCACATCTTCGTTAATGATGATTGAATTGTACGAGTCTTCAGCATGAGATGTAAAATTCTTCTTGACATCTAATGTATCTTCCTTAAAAACGGAGAAAGAAGTAATCAAGTAGTGCTGCGTATTTTTCTTCTTGATCGCAGAGTGTAACATCCGAATTAATTTTAATAGGAGGGAAATCAAACTGTTTAACTTTTTCAGTAACGATTTTGTAAGGCTTGCCCCAATATTTAGAATTAGTAATAAAGTTTTTCGAATTTTCCAGTTTGGTTTTTTCAATTAAAATCTTGTAATTTATGTTTAATTCTTTTAACAAATATTTACAGATTAATTTATTGCTGATTTGTCTTGATCTGTTGAACTTTTTTCTAACTTTATTAATAGTTTTCTTTAAATTTTCCAGATTTGGTGTCCACCAATCCTTAAAATTTGCATTCTTTTCATATTTGCATTGATCAATTAAACTGCCTAAAAAAAAATATGAAATCTATAAACGTAATTATTTACCTCATTTTTATCTCTCCATTCTTAAATTCACTAACCTCATTTACTTCGTCTAACTGTTAAATCACCGATTCCGAAATAGCCTCGTTAGTGAAACACGGCACACTATAAAATAAGAATAAAATAAAATAAATAAACGAATAGATTTAAAGGTTGTGTGTCCAAATTTGATTTAACATTTCCGCATTTCCACGTAGACTAAAATTTTTTGTTTTTATAAACTTAACTTAAAAACATTAAAATGTCATTAGACGAAGCTTCGTAACAATATCGATATTGCGAATACGGTATAAATCGTAAATTCGTACGGATCAAAATTTAAAAAATATATTATTATTTAGTATTTAATCGTTTAATAAGTACGAATTTTAAGATTTTAAAGTAAAAATAAAAGCATCTAAAGATGCAACTAGAGTATTTTTATATACGTACTAATTGCTACTGAATTAGTCAAATAAATAAGGGAGTCGTCATAAAGTTAGTAATATTTTCAAAGATACGCTTATATTTACGTTGATTAAATTTATTCTACGAGCTTTCCTTACTGTATAATCGGCTGATCAAGACACATTTAGTTGGATAGTCCCCGTTCATTATTTATATATTATTTGTATTATAAACATATACAAATGACGGACATGTATGTTCCTAATAAACATAGGTATATATGTAAGAAATAACGTAAAACGCTGATTTATATTTATCGAGGAATGTACACGTTTCCTTTATTCCGCCATATTTAATCGTCTAAAGTAAAATTAATCTACTTTTCCCCTCGGATTATCTAAGTTCCTCTTATCTGACGAACGGATTTTCCACATTGCGACCATATTCGATTTGCGAATCAGTTTCAACGAGGAAAAGTGACTGTAACTTAGTTAACGCGTATCAACATCAAAGTTGGCAATTTAAACTTGCCGATGTGGTAAGCGAAATAAAAGCATTCGCGATCTCTTTGTTTTCTGGCGACGCTGATGCTACTATACTCTTAGCGCCGCTATCAATAACCGAAACCGAAGTTTATACCTCGCGCAACGATTCTTTGTCTGGGACAGTCGAAAATCTCGGCGAAAACTTATATCTACCCTTGTCGTCATTACCATCATCATTCGCTATCACAACTTCTTCCTCTACCGACAAACTTAAATACTTCTGGAGTAACTCGCTTAATAGACGCTAAGGCGCGGCAAAAGCGGATTATGAACTTTTACGTCGAAGTGTCTGGCTAAATTTCCGCTTCATTAATTTTTGAAGTTATCAAAAACGTTGTCAGGTTTTATTTTTATGTTAAACCATAAAGGCATTTAAAATCGTCCCGTACGAGTTGCTCACGTCATAAGCTACCAGAATATCGAACATACATATATATATATATATATATATATTAATCATCATCATCATATTCGTTAGCTCGGTCCGAGCGCCGTGAAATTACGAATTGCAACTACTTTCAATCTTGTCCGCCATACGACCTTACTTTCCGTGAGTCCCATAACTTGCTAGAGCGGTGTGGCCGCAGTTAATTTTGTTTTAACTGTATATTTGATGTCCTTCCGCGCATTCTTTTTCCTTCTACCACTCCTTCGAAAAGTAATTTTTCCACTCCGTTCCGAAGTTGCTCTTCATTACTAGATCTCGCAGACGTAGATACGATCCTATATCGTTCAGACATTGGTTCCTTCTTCTGTGAGACATCTGGAAAGTATCAATTCGCCGGATATCAGCCGCTTATAATGGCTATCATAGTAGCGTATAGAAAAACGAAAAGTACTATTCATTAGGCGTATTTTCGTATTCGGCGAGATGTCGCGACTTTTACATATCTTTTGTAGCCAGTGCCAGTTTGGCTGTTGATATTCTGATATATATATATATATATATATATATATATATATATATATTTATATATATATATATATATATATATATATATATATATATATTTTACGAGGAGCTCCTTATACAGAACTACAGATAAGGCTATCGGTTATAGTCGGACTTGGTATTGTGCTTTTTAGAAAAGCAATTGGTATAAATTGAATAATTTGTATTATATAATTCTGTTTTATACGAAATTATTTAATTTAAATAAACTTCAAAACGATATATTCTTTAAAACTTATTTTATTTAACGCGTTGTTACAGTTGCGTACGCATTAAAATATATACATATAAAAATATTTTATTATTACATGCCCATACCGAAACAATGAACTCGTCTCCTCGATTGCCAACTACGATTCCAGGCAACTTCATTTCATAAACCCAGACGACTAACATTAGATAGTAATTAATTATAATTAATTTATTTATCAGTATTAAACCCTTTTACTATAAGTAAGTTCACACGACACTCGTGTCACCCTATTAATTTAAGTACTCACGACTGAAACGATTTACACTTAAATTCATATACTAACATGTATTGTCAGCAACTAGAAAACTTTTGTATTTTATAGTCGCAGGTTTTCATTTTTTATTTGTTTCCCGCAGTAATTAAAGTTTTGTTTCGTTTTATTCTTTATATTCTTACTGTGTTAGTGCGGTAAGATGTTCTGCACAATGTTTGTAACCCCATGGTGTTATATTTTTCTTTTACGTGTTTATGACTTATGCTAATATATTGTTGTTGTTGTTGTTGTTGTTATAAAAATATGATAATTGAAATAAAACATATTTATTTTATAATTGAATAGAAAGTAATCTGCATTACCTGTTATAAATAATTAATTACGTTTTTTCCGGCGTCTTCTTGAATTCTGACTCATTATATCATCATCTTCAGTCATAATCTCCCTAAGGATGTCGTGACCATTTTCATAGTACAGCCTCCCCAATTTTTCTCCACCATTGTATCCGATTTGCAGCTTCTCGTTTACAATCAGCTATTGACTTCGCAAGTGCTTTTGTGATCATGTCAGTCCATTCTGCCAGAAGGAGTAGTTCTTTGTGTTTCCCCTTCAATGAATTTTATATATATATATATTATATGTCGGGGCTTGTTTGTTCTTTCATCGTTGTGAAAACTTTGCCCAAATACACAAATTTGTCTACTAATATCGTCTATATGTAATTTTATTAGTCAATCGCCGAGATTGTCTATTTTGATTATATTTCATGTATTTATTTTTTTGCGGTATTTATCTTTAATCCTACCGGTTTAACTGTCATCTCCATTTCCTGTAACATGTCTTGTAGTTTGTTCTTGAGTTATAATTACTATATCGTCTGCAAAATGTAAATAGTGTAGATATTTTCCATTGATATTTATACCCTTTCTATTCCAATTTAATGATTTCATTGCATAATCTAGCACTGCTGTAAACAGTTTTGGGGGGATATAGTGCCTTCCTTACACCTTTTAGTACTGAAAATGGTGGTGTTTTTTCATAAGATCAATATGCGCTTTGTCTATGCCGACAATGCTTGCACTATAGAATGTATGTATACTGAGTCGAACACTTTCTCAAAGTCTACAAATCCTAGGTACAAAAGCAGGTTGTACTCTTTACATTTCTGGATTAATAGTGTAAGCGTTTGAATCTAATGTGGTTATATTTGCGTCTGAATCCCGCTTGTTCGACTGGTTGTTGTTCATTTAGTGTTTTCTCCGACCTATTCGTTATTATCATTGTAAACAACTTGTATACGGCTGATAGTAGACTAACTGGTTTATAATTTTTTAGATATTTGTTATCTCCTTTTTTATGTAATAAGACTATTTTGCATTGTTCCATGACGTTGGTATTTTTTGTTCCTGTATACAACGATTGAACATATACGTCAGCTACCATAGATCTACCACCATATTTTAACATTTCGAGCATTACTTCATCGTCTCCTGGTGCTTATTTCATTTGCTTTATTGCAAATATTGTTTCGCTTTCTATCTGGTAAATCATTTATACCGACGGAACACGGTGTGGTAGAGCAATGCACGAGTGTTTATATCATCCGTATACAACGATTTACAGAATTTATATACAGTTCGAATTATTTCGTCTCTGTCAGTTATTTCTTCGTGGGATTCATTATATACGGAAAGGATTTCTTTTTTGCCTTTCGATAATATCTTTGGTCCTTTGTTGGTTTCGACGAATTCTTGTATTTTTTGGTCTTTGCATATTTTTAAATCATCCTTTATACATTTCCTTATCAATTTGTTTATTTCAACATGTTGTACCGATTGTCTTCCGGTTTTTTGTATTATTCTCTTTGCCTCTAAGAGGTTTATAGTATTCTCCGATAATTTTCGTTTCTATTTCCTTTCTTTAGAAATTACTAGCGTAAGTTTTCATTATGTATTTTAATCTCGACTCTATTTCATCCAATGTTTCATTTGCTCTGCTACCTGTTCCTAAGTTAATGTTGTTACCATATTTAAGTATGTTGTTGAACATTGCTTTAGATTGTCAGCTGATGGTATATATTTTTATACTTAGCAAATTGTTGGTATCTTTTCAGTTTTTTATTCATCATTCTATGATCGCTTTCGGTCTGGACTTTGTTTAAAACATCATAATTTCTTATGTTGGACACCAGAATATAGTCAATTTCAGCTTTAGTAGTTCCGTTTGGTCCAATCCGAGTCCACCTTCGTTCTGGTCTTTTCTTAAAGAACGTGTTTACTTCGTATAATTTATTTTTCTGCACAAACTCGGCTAAACTGTTTCCACGTTCATTTCGAATTCTTATACCCTTGAGATCCTATCTATTGGTTACTGTGATGGATACCTAGTCGCGTATTAAAGTCACCCATTACTATTGTGAACGTTGTTTTTTCTTCGTATAATATTCTTTCAATATTTTCGTACAATTCGTCAACTTCATCATGGTTATATGAAGTAGTGAGCGCGTAGATCTGTATAATTTTTAACATTGTGGACTTATTTATATTAACTATTAAGTAAGCTAATCGTTCTGATACCCCTTTATATTTAGCTATATTTCCTTTAATGTCTTTATGTACTAAAAATCCAACTCCGTGCTGCTTTTGATCAGTACCGTTCCAATACATTACACGACCGCAATATTTTCATATCAATATTTCTTCATCTACGCGTCAGTCCAATTACGTTCCATTTGATTTTTTCTATTTCATAAAGCAATTGCAACTTGCAATTTGCTTTCCGTTTCCAATGATCGTACGTTATGCTATCGATAATGTATTCTTATGTCTTAGAGTACTGTGTCCGCATCGATCTTTCCGGCATATCGACCTAGGGTCCCCTGTTATTTTTTTAAGGTCCTTCAACGCAGTGTACTCAGGGCACTTCGTTTTGTTGTGATTCATTCGGTATATTAATGGGGGGTCAGGTCTTACCTTTCCACGAGGAGCTAATTCGTCTTGGAAAAAGGTTGTAGTAACTCTGCCAACACGAGCTTTGTACACCACTATTGGGAAATAATGCCATATCCTAGGATGGCGAACCTACCTCCGTTCTCATCTATCTGGATGGTACCTGTTCTCAGCTACTGATATTGCTACCCTTTAGACCCCTATCGCTTGACCTAAAGTTCTAATGGGTTTGGTTACCCATTCTTCCTTTAGGTTTCTCAGCATAACAGGGGCATCAGGCGTGCGTAGGGTAGAAGAGGAGAGGCTAATGGAGTCTGCTGGTAGACTCTATATCGCGTATCACTCTTCATGGGGGAAGACAAGCCCCGACATAGCTAGAAAAATAACAAATGGATGGATCGCTTATCATAAAATAAAGCGCATGCTCGAAAAGAGAATTAGTAAAGAAAATAGGGTAAAATTATTTAATCAATGTGTAATAACAGTACATACGCTACAGAAACATGGCCACTCACAAAAGAAATAACGGAAAGCACGAGGAAACAGAAAGAAGAATGGAACGCGCATTGTTAAGTACTAGACTTCGAGATAGAGTAAAATCTGAAACTATTAGAAGACAAACGATGTTCGAAGATATCGGTGGAAGGATAGCAATGAACAAAAGTGGTTATGGGCCGGACATATTGGAAGACCACCTGATGGAAGGTGGGCAAAAGAACTGACCGATGGCATTGTTAAAACAGTCGCTTCGGAAAACTCAAGATAGAGGAAGATGGAAAATATTAATGGAGGCCTACATCAAATCAACGATGTAATACGGGCAAAGAAGAAGAAAAAGAAGATATATATAACATCACATGCGCGCGCATCTGCGTCGCATATAAATAGTGCCTTGAATGTAACTCATTTTGTATGTAAAAATAAACGTACAATATCACAACGTTCGGCAACGAACAATACGACAATGATGATGATGATGATATAGTTATTAGTTTACTACAAACGTTTTACCATTTTTAATTTTCTTATCCGATCTTTTCTCACGATCTAACCATCAGCTTCCTTTTTCTTAAATCACGACAGCAGCATTGGAACTAGCACTAAATCTATCTTCACGACCAACCTACTCTAGCCCAGTTTTTTTATACAGTAAGAAGCTTTCACGTATGTAACAGGCTTAATTGCTGATGCTTTCATAATCAAAATCTACTTAACTTGTTGTTCCTGTATGAAGGATCTATCGCCGAGATGTTGTATATATATATATATATATATATATATATATATATATATATATATATATATATTATTATTTCGAATGAGCCACTAATGGACTACGTTATCAACTGGTCCTGCCATTTTTCTTCCTTTTTTTCCATACTGTTTTCATCCTTTCACTGTGTCTTTTTTTTCGTTCTTCGGTCCACAAAGTGCCAGTTCTTCTTCCTTGCTTTTCCGCGAATTCTTTACAATTAAATAGTTTCTTCTTTAATATAACTCGCTGTTCTACATCTTCAGGCATAATATTCAGTTCCGCCATGTCATTTTTAGTTTCTGTATACCATGTATCGTTCATTTTTAGTTTTCGCATGTACTTAAATAATCTTCCGGTGAGCCTACTGTCCTCCATCCGTTGCATATGTCCATAAAATCGTATTCTTCTTTTCCGGATCGCTGCAGTAATTTTTTCCACATGTTGATATATTTCTCGATTACTTCGTTTTATATGTTTTTCACCTTGTTTCACTGGTCCTATTATTCTTCTTACGATTTTTCTTTCTGCGATTTCAAGCTGTTCATTTTCTTTCTGCGATTTCAAGCTGTTCATTTAATCTTGGATATATCTTATAATCTATCTGTATCGTCAAGTCGTCAGAATTATTCCGTGGTGCAACTGATCGCCACCTATCCGCATCCTCTGCATAGCAAACATTTACTGCAATGAACAGTGTGATCACTTTAACATTGTCGAAATACAATTCTCTCCTTCGTCGGCGGTAACATTTAATAAGGAATAGTTAATAATTGATATCTATGAATACGGTTCAAATAATTTGACGGTGGAATTAAAAAAAACCACACAAATAAAATCTACAATATTAAAAATATATTTAAATGATAATCTTCCACTTTCATAATTGTAATGTTATTTTTATTATTCTCAGTAGCCTTCAGTAGACATTCACGTATTGTGTTTTTGTTTATTCGTTATTATTGATATAAAAGAAGAAGAAGATGAAGCTTTATTTCATTAAGATATATACATAACGAGGAGTTCATAAAGTTAAGTATACCTCGAGAGTTATATAGTATTACCAAAATCTAGAAAATTAATTAAATAAATGTTAGGCTACGGAGAAAAAAAAAATAAACAAAAACCTACAAGGAAATAAAAATAAAATACCGGTAAACAGAAAAACAAAAATATATACATACGCACATATATACACATACATAATGTACGTACATATGCACACACATGCACACATACCGTATTAACTACACAAAATAAATAATTGACATAGACGCGCGCAATTAAATGGGTAACCCCTATGCTTACTTCTACGATATTTGTACCTAGTATATAACCGCATGGAGAGGCTTAGCGTATCCTAATCAGCTCGGAAATTAATTAATCTATTTCGATGTATTCTACACCTATGGTATAAAAACTTTTTCGATAATAAAATATTAAGCATAACTAGTTTACTAAGCTATCGCTAGAAAGGTACACCGCCGGAATACCTACGTTATACTATCCAATCAGATTTATTATCTTTCCATATTCACGGCTGAGGCTATAGCGATCGTCAGAGCACATAAATTTATACGACAATTCATTATATCGTCATGTTTCTTATTATCCAAGTACTTTCCACTTAATTCTTAGTCATTTTTAATGTAATTGATTAACCTTTAAACTTTAATTACCAAAGGAATTACTGTTGCTTCGGACATTGCGCTATTTTAACTAATTGTCTAGCGTACGCGACTACAAGAAGATAATAAGATCGTCATCGTCATCCGAGATAGAAGGTTTTCCCCTATCATAAAAACATTCCCTAAGGAATATTCCGAGTCCTATTAGTTTAAATCCTTTGACCATTATTTTTACAAATTTATCTAAACAGTAATTCCTAGTTAACTTTACAAACACTCATTTCTCGGATAATTAGGTTATATATATATATATATATATATATACGTCATCATCATCAACATCGTATTGTTCTCGTTGCCGAACGTTGTGACTAGTTATTGTACGTTTATTTTTACATACAAAATGATCTAGCATTCGAGACACTATTTATACACGACGCAGATGCGCGCGCATTACAAACACTCATTTCTCGGATAATTAGGTTATATATATATATATATATATATATATATATATATATATATATATATATGTCATCATCATCAACATCGTATTGTTCTCGTTGCCGAACGTCGTGACTAGTTATTGTACGTTTATTTTTACATACAAAATGATCTAGCATTCGAGACACTATTTATACACGACGCAGATGCGCGCGCATTACAAACACTCATTTCTTGGATAATTAGGTTATATATATTACGTCATCATCATCAACATCGTATTGTTCTCGTTGCCGAACGTCGTGACTAGTTATTGTACGTTTATTTTTACATACAAAATGATCTAGCATTCGAGACACTATTTATACACGACGCAGATGCGCGCGCATATGGTATACGGAGTGTACCACTGTCTTCTCCGTGATAATTAAGAATTAAATAATGATGAAAACTTTCTATGTCGCGTCTGGGTTTCGAACCACCGTCCGTCGAGTTGACAGTCGAGCACTCTAGCAACTACGCCACCGCGACATACTATCTACATGTAAAATCTAGAACTAATATAATAAAATCATTGACTCGATTGCGGTGTAACGTTTCCTTTTTGTCTGGGTGCAATATCTATTAGACTTTTCTAGTTAGGTGTATCTTGATAAAAAAAAAACTTTTACTCCGACAGTTCACTTCCCCTTTAATATACATTACCTCGCTAGTTGTCACGGGGAATTTTAAAGTTTGTTTCGTATTATACATATTTTTCAGTCGCTAAACTCAATATATAATGTGTAATTATCATAATATTACTGCGGTTTGTATATATATATATGTATTGTTTCCGGGTGAAATGCAAAACTATATTAAAAAATGATATATATGTATACTAGAAGTTAACCACGCTTTCGTCTGTATAATTATTTTTTTAAACCTGTACTTCGCATTAATATCACAAATAGGACAGAAATTAATCTAATAACATAGAAGCTGTGCGAATTTCATCATTATTGCTTTAATTTTGAGTTAAATCGGAGACAGACATACAGACAGACAAAAAAAATTTAAAAAATATATTTTATCTTTATGTGTGATAAAAATAGCCTAATGCAGTGATTATAATGAAAATATTCGCCAACCACACACAGACACTACAGTTTTATACATTAGTATATTATATATATATATATATATATATATATATATATATATATATATATATATATATATATATATATATAAAGTGAAAAGATAAGAATTATTATACCAACTGTCAAAAAGGGAAAAAGATATATCCGTATCATCTATCGATATTACAGCTTATATTATTGCCATTATTACTGTCTACTACAAACTACACTCGTTACGGAGGTGTAGTCCATTTAAATTCAGCCACGAAGATATTAAAGTTCAAACTTTCGCGTAAAGTTCACTTTTTCAAATTCAACTTTAGCAAAAACTTTCTATCGCTCATTTAGTTTCCTTTTTATTCCGACCGCCTACAAATTGTTATATATATAATTTTATACTTCGAAGAGATATACTAATGTGCGTGTGTGCCCACAAAATAGACATTTTAAACGGCTCCTGGGTAAAGTGAGCGAATGCGATAATCGACTGTGACTTTTGAAAATAAATAAAAAAATGGAAAACGATAGGCTGCTTAACACACACGCTCAATATCTATAAAACGCGCTGTGGTGCGAACTTAAAACACGTAGCGAACAGAATAGGGTGTTTACGTCTTGTAGAGAAATTCAACTCCACGGATTAGCCCCCGATATAAAACTGGCATTCTTTTCTGGATATACGGGTTGCTCCTTAATAATTATCGTCCAGCATCGTGTATTACTTCCGATTCGTGTCCTACGTCGAGCATGCGATTAGGGAAAAAATTTGTTATTTGAATTTTCCCGGGGGGAGGGGCGACAAGATCAATGGCAGAGGGATAGGAGCAAATCTGGGCTCCTATTCGATACTTCAATGGCGGAAGGTTATGGTTTTTTTAATGTTGTCTTTACTTATAAGAAATATTATTATATTTACATTCTCACATGTTTACACGAATTTGACGGAATTTATTATTAACTAATTTTAAGCTGTAGTCAAAACGAAATTTAATTTATATATATATATATATATATATATATATATATATATATATATATATGTATAATATATATATATAATTCAGTTTCGATTTGTTTTTTCAATCACATCAACTTATTTCAGGAAATGCAAAGTATACGGATAAAAAATAGACGGATTCACCGTAAAATAAACAAACTTGAAACATTATTGTATTGTTCTCTATGAAAAATATAAATACGTGTGTATGTAGTAAGAACTTAAAATCAGTCATAAATTTTTGTTTAGCAGATGAAATTCTAGACGTAGCCCTGCAATGTTCCTCCATTTCGTGATCCACAAAATGATAATAGGTGTTGTGGTCTGCTCGATGTACAGAAGAACAATATCAAAAGCGTTCCTAGTGTCCGGTGTATGACATCCGAGTGAGCTTTCATTCACAATTTCTTCACCATTATTTCCCAAAACAGCGGCAATAATCAGTTTCATAGTCTTTTTCACAATTTGGCAATCCACTCCTAAACTTCACTGGTAGGGACGTTCCGTTGTATAGTTTGTAGAGCTTTACTGATTCCCTGCGTGTTGTTCTTTCGCTCGTTTTCGATTTGGTCACTTTCGGTCATAACTTCCGGACAAAACTTACGCTAAGATTTTCCCGCAGCGTGCCAAATTTCAGTGCCTCCCACGACCCAGCAATTGTATAGAGAGCATCTTTTATGTTGAAAGATTAGCTTCAAATATATTAGATCAATCACTAAGTTTGGTTCGAGCATTGTCGGCTTAACCGAAGCGTCGGACCAGTTGTAGGCGGACGAGAGGTGTTTTACTGTATATATATTTCAGTGTGTATAAATATCATATACTTATACGTTTGTACACGTAAAAATTTGTATATTTCTGTTTATATACATATGTACACATCCACACATATATATATACATATAAATAAATATAAATTTTAAAGGGCACTTATAGCACACAAAACAGATAGCATTAGAAAAATCTAATATACTTAGATCAAAGAATATATACTGGTAATAAAGCACAAAGAGATTAAACCAAAATAAAAAAGCCATTAAAGAAGAACTAAGGCAAGAAACGATGGAAATATTTTTTTAATGTTTTATTTTATTCACAATCTGCCAAGCGTGGCCATTTAGATATATTTTGGTGCTTATTATCTATCATGAGGGAGGAAATATAGATGATCACATAGATTTTACCCTAAACTACATGCAGTGGCTTACTGCACTTCTTCTCACGTCGTTGGAAATGTCCAACATGTATTTAGTCGTTCTGTTAGTATTCCAGTCTACCTGCGTGTCTTCGAGTATACTGTTTTATAATATCGGATACGTACGGAATGTTTAGATCCCCGTGCAGATTTGGCGTTCGTAATTTTCCTTAAGATTATATTTTAATTTGTTTGCATTATTCTAATAAACACAATCCCACAGTTAAATTCCGTAGATCGTCATTGGTCGAACAATAGCTCTCTATATATTAGCCGCTTATTGTTAAGTGTCAAAGCGTCGTTTCTGTCTATGAGCCAGTTCGTTTTCTGAATTCGGATATTAAGTTCGTTTCTTTTTTTATCTATACAACGACGTCGTGTCAATCGACTATCCAAGTGCACACCAGATATATAATACTAGACTGAATTGACATTACTACATTGTTTATTTTACCAGTTCGAACTACAACTTTCCTATTAGTAAACTGCGCGTTGACGGATTTGTTCTAGTTAACACTTATTTTTCACGCTACCAGTTATCCGCGTTATTTGGCGTTTTCTGCAGGTTACAACTGGCGGTATTAGGATCTGTGTTACACTGTAGTAGAAGTGTATAGTCAGCGGAAGTAGACACGCGAATATTCTCGGTTAGGCGGAAAATCTACGATATAAAATACATACAGCTTGGATTTGTGCGGTACCACGGTTAAAATTGGATGGATTTATCTCGACGGGAATTCGATTCATCGATTATCTAATCTCAAAATTAAACGATTATATGAAAAATAAGGGGGGATAATTTTAAATAATTTTTATCACTCAAACGATTACAGGTCACAATGGCGTAAATTTATACGGAACATATTTTTTTAGCACCATCGAATGTTGAGATAACATGTCGCTTTGAGGTTTAATTTAATCTGACAAAATATACAGTGAATGATACAGTTCAATCATTCGAACTGAGATGAATATGCCCATGAAGAATTGCAAATAATAAAGCGGAACAGTTACAGACTAGTCTGCTTGGGCGTGGGTGCATAGGTGAGACTTTGCAAACTAGAACAAAACAGTTGAATCTGAAAAATCGACATTAAACTGAATAATTATAATTTACGCTCGTTTCTCTCGAACACGAAATTTCTGCGCGTACGATGAATGTCAGCGCGGCGTATAACAAATTATTGCGTGGAGTATATAACGATTCATCAATGTCAACAAACACAGAGCGGTGTTGATTCCGATGATAACGTTATACCGAAGCGAGATGTGGCCAATAATTAAAAATCGAGAAAAACGACTGGAAACGCTAAAGTATCCTCTTAGAAAAATGTTGCCGATTACGTGGAAAGATGGTCCACTATTCGAAGAACCCATACTAAACGTAACGTCATCTGCTTCAGTGGCAAAACTATGTTAGCCGAAAAACGAACCGAACGACTGACAGGTGAACGAGCGAATTACTAAAAAGGATACAATATAGCGTGTGAAAAAATGGAAACAGATACCTTCGTCTGCGCCGCAAAGAGGTCATTGGCGAAAATTATGAATAAATTAAAAAAAAACAGGAATTAAACCAACTAAAGATCGTTTGGAAAAGTTGACATTTGATCGTTAGCAATCGATATCTGGAAGTATTTCCACGGCTAAAGCGGATCGGAAAATGTGTTTAAAAAATAGCATCAAACATCAAATATTCTCTGTGAAGCTCCGTAACAAACTAAAAAAAAAGTAAGACTAACATCTCATAACCGCCACACACATACGCGGTCACGAGTTGCTAGACGACATATATGGCAATTCTTTCGAGTTTTTCTCGTACAACTCGATTGTGTGTACTCCATTAACGTCCTGAAATTTCTATATATTAAAAAAGCTTTTGGCCGACTCAACTATCCGTCTAATTTCTATCGAATTAGTCGGTAAATGAATACCAGCTTGTCGGTAAGTATACGGAAAAGTCTGGGAAATTCACGTAATAACTTGTTAAAGAAGCGTCGCTTACCCGATTCGTGTTCCTTTCGGGTCGACGACGAGAATCGTTCGAATGATATCTTCTACTAATTTTTCAAATGAACGATCTTAAAAGCGTCGGAATATGAAAATAAATTAAATAATAACGACAAACGTAAATAAAAAAAATGCTAATATCAAGAAATAAACTAGGGCGCGTGTAGTTTTAAACTGAGATGCTTGTCAGCAAACATGCGCTGTAATTAAGTTGTATACTGTCGGAAATTGTTAATTGTATTTCTTATATATATATATATATTATTTTTGTTTACGTTTGTTCAGCGCATTAACGGTTGTTGGCGTTAGCTATATGATGGTTTTGCCCATTTCCGCTCTGAACATGTGGACGTTTCTCCAAATCTTCTTAAATTCTTGAATCAAGATATTCTTCTTCTTCTCGGACGTCATCGTCGCACGATCTTAAAGAATTCTCTACAATAATTTCATTTCTCATTATGTCGCCTAACTAATTTCCCGGATTTTATCGCGATTTCCGCTTGTTTGTTCATCTTCGATAAAACATACTTGTCGGTACGTTTCTACGTCAATGAAATTTTCACAGTACGACGATATAACCATAAAAGCACTCAGCTTTTTTTCCGCACGATTTCCGTTAAAGTTCCTGATTCCACTCCGTTTAAATAGTGTTCATTATACATATAAATATATATATGAGATTAGAGTTTATATGAAGTATTTTATTCGCGTATATATTAATTTACGCGAATATGTATGTTGTATATGTGAATGTAATTTTCTTTATTTCTCTTATAAGTTTTATATTTTCCTATATTATATATTTCCTAAATAACGTTCATCATTATTATTCGCTTTAATACAGCACTTAAGTATCCAGATATCACAGTTAGATCACATTAGGACGGAACCTTGGAGGATATCCACAAAGGATGAATGACAGCGATAACGTGGATCCGAAACCTATACATCGTTTTATGACGCATTATTATATCGTATAATTCGAATAAAAAGTTCTTTCTTCCTTATACACAGGGCCTACCAAGCCTTCTTTTATATTTTTTTTTCAATTTACTTATAATTCCGCTACGAACGTGCTTTCCGGTGAAAATCTTCTTAACCGCCTCCGTTTTATTATTGCCAAATTATTTTATATTTCCTCATTCCGGAATAGTTCACGTTCGAAAAATAGCTAATTTCCTAAATAGGACCGCCTAGCAAAATGACGGTGGGTTTTCGTTAACGATGCTTATAATTTCGAAAAGACGAGGTAGACGAATTTTATTTTACGACGAATTTAGAGGAAAAAATTATTTCGCGCGATTTTTTTTCACGCAATTTCTTACGCCAACTTTTTATTTCACTCCGTTCTGTAAAGCGGGGCCTGATGCGCCTTGTTAAAGACTGAAGAATATTTTCATCCGGTGGGAAAACCGAAACCTTTTAGGAAAATACGCGCCGTAGTAAAGCCGGTAATAGGCCGTATTTTATACGGATGTGTCTAGAGTGAAGTCGAAAAGTGACTAAAGCTATTCCGGTTAGGTTTTCCTCCGTCGGACACATTTTTTCTTTTTAAGTATCTTTTATTTATTTTTTATTTTATTTATTTACTCGGGGTTTTTTTCGTTTTTTTTCTCGGCCTTTTGACGGGACGATACGCGTCCGATGTTAGAAGAATTCAGATGATACGTCGTTTTTTAAGCAGGCTCTCTAAGGAGAGACTTTCTACCATTATTTCTCTCTAATGTTATCGCTTTCCTAGTACTAACGTTTCTTCTACTGCTACTGTTTTATACGGAACGAGATAAAGAAAGGCGAAATCGAAAGTGTTTAAAAAAAAATAATAAAAAAATAAATAAAAAATATATATGCGCGCGCGCGTGTGTGTGTATTAAAAAATCGCTGAAATCGCGTTGAAGTGTAGATGAGAAGCAAATCGTAAATTCTGTTCTTATTTGGTCGCACGTTAGCCCCGGAAAAACCCACTATCCGACGCGGTTGCGAAAAAGACTGTCTAATTTAGAATTTTTGGCGCTGACACTAGTACTAGTAAGATTACTATCGCTATTATTACTATTACTGCTACTATCACTTACAACTACAGGATAATATTATATAAATCACTGCAGTCAAAAACGCAACGATGCGCTGTAGTTCAATTCTAACGTTTTTAAAATTTAAATCGTTAAAAACTCCTTCATATAGTGCGGAATTGTAATGCATGTCCTTATGTAGACGATACAATTGCTTCGATCACATGAAAATCTTCGAATCGCTGAAACACGTAAGATCTAAGATGCGTAACAAAACATACATGGACCGCGTTCGAGAAAAAGGCAACACACGCTCGAAAGTTGGCAAAACAGTTGTGAGCGAGATTCGATAGGACGTAGTAACATATATTTCTTTTTATATAAGTGGCATAGGATGTCGAACCAAACTAGGGCACAGCAACATCACCGAATATCTTCGCATGGACTAACATTTGATGCAGCTGATTTTAATCTATTAAAAACTTCAAACTATCGCACATCAGGACGACTTGAATTTTAAAATCCCTTATTCTTCGTGTAACGATGTACAAGGTATGTGTATATTGAGATTACTTATAGTTATTCCATTGGATATATATATATATATATATATATATATATATATATATATATATATATATATATATGTATGTGTCACAGAATCTGGGCACTAAATTTCATATAAATGTATACTTATCATCATCTTACATGAAAATATTTGAACTTGTTAAATGTAATGTTATCGCTAAGTTTTCGTTTTTTTTTATTATGTAACGGATGCTCGGTAAATATCAAATATAAATTGTAAAATGCGAAATGTGAAATATAAAATGTATAAACTACAAAAATTATAAAATATATAGTATATTAAATATAAAATACTGCGTACCGATTGTAAACTCTATTCCGTTTTACATAATTTTAATGTGTAATAAATCAGTCGGCAATTGTGCGTGCGTAGAAATGAATTGGTTACTAAACAAGCAATATACAGTCCACGTGATCGTTTATACGAGCGCCTGTAGAACTTATCCTATTTTCTCGTATTGTAACCGTGTAAGGAGATTAAGCCTAACCAGGCGGTGCAGGAGGCACGGTTTCCGAAATCCGTGTCAAATGTACATTAATTTAACAACGAAGTCGATAAATTTATTAATCGGGAAAAAATACTACTATTGTACCATTACTTTTTTAAAAAAAACCTATATTTAACAATATAATATAAAGCCGCGAACATTTCCACATTTCCATTATTACACGCTTCATCAAACAAAATTGCTTCTGAACGAAAATTAACCTACTGCTACTATAAATATGCCATTTCTGCAGTAGCCTTAATACTGTCGACGTGATCAATCAAAATAAATCTTTCGATATATTACTCGAATTAAAACTAAGTGACAAAACCGGTTTTAATAATTTTTCCGATTTTTTTTTTTAAATTTTCTTCTATGGGTACGCCTTTACAGATTACCTAACGTTATACCGACGTACGAACTAACTCATAGTTAAACGTGGACAACTTCTCGAGAAATATCGCTATGTCTGGAAACACATGCAAATTCTCGAGGTGAAGAATGGACAATTAGAATCTACGGAGGACGATTACACGATGAACGCGGTAATTTAAGGTATAGTTCAGAATGTAATTAAGTTCGAAGACAGATGTTCAGAATTGGAAATTGCACGTCCAGCATGGACAGTTCTTCTAAATAGACGATTCGGTAACAAGCAATACCAGAATCAACTTTGATTAATCCGTATAAATAAGCGCGTGTGCTTAAGAAAATTCTGAAAAATAAGATTATTGAATGTAACACGGATCAGTGATAAAGGTCGTAGTTCTCAGGAAAGGAGGATGTGTATTTTTTATCGGATGAATGCTGTAATATAAATTAGAAATGGATATGAATCTGCATAATCTGTAACTGAAATTCTCCAATCATAACAGAAGACAGTATGGGCATCTTCTTATTATTTGAAAACTGCCACCTTGATGAAATGAATAAAACGACGAAAAGCGATCTATGTTCATTCTCCTGTTCAAAAATTTTAGTGCTAAATAACTCCGTCTAAATTGTAAGTCTTGCACTCTACCCTTAGGGCTTTTCTAGCTTTCGTAAAGGAAACTATAATTAACGGAAATTAATAGTAGACTTCTGTGATTTGACGTAAATATTTCCCATTTATGTTTCTTTCACTTTTATATCTATCATTTATATATATATATGTGTATGTGTGTGTGTGTGCATAGATACGTGCACGTATTTGTTTCGAAGTAGTTGTTATCAAATTTTGATTAGTAAAATTCAATACATTTTTTTTCAGTTTAGTTTAGTTTTTAATTTATATTTTCGTTAACGTATTTTCCGACCTTTTTATATATCCGAGATACGGAATTGAAACTTGCGCGTTCAACGCTTGAATCCTGTGTGAAGAAAATTGATAAGTTACAAAGAAAATGTCTAAATTTAATATATAAATATATATATATATCACGTTATCACTCGACCCACTGCTGGGTGTAGGCATGTCCCAGACGTTTCCAACGACTTCGGCTCTGTGCCACTCGGATCCAATTGATTCCTGCATGTTTGGCAATGTCGTCTCGCCACCGTGTTGTTGGTCTGCCCCTTTGCCTTTTCGAATCCAATGGACACCATTGAAGGATATGTTTTGTCCACCTGCCATCATGTCTACGCGCCACGTGTCCAGCCCATGTCCATTTTAATTTTGAAATTTGTTCCACCGCGTCGGTCAATTTTGTGCGCTCCCTGATCCAAGTAATGGTTTTTCTGTCTTTTAACTTCACGTTTAATATTATCCTTTCGTGAGCTGTTTGAGTTTTCCTGATTTTCATAATTATTCCCTTTGTGAAGCTCCACGTTTCCGCTCCGTATGTTAATACCGGTAAGACACACTGGTCATAAAGTTTGCACTTCAAACTGTTCGGTATATCTTTGTTCCAGAATATGTTGGATAACTTCCCAAATGCGGCCCATGCAAGAGATCTTCTCCTTTGTATCTCTCTTTGCATATTTACTCCTCTGTCTGTAGTTATTTCTTGTCCTAAATAAATATACCGATGTACCTGTTCGATGTGCTCCCCATTTATCTTCACTGACATACCATCCGTGTTATTAGTCATTACCTTTGTTTTCTGTTTATTTATTCTTAATCCTATTTTCCCAGATTCAGTTTGAAGCTCGTTCAGCATAGATTCTAATTCTTCTTGATTCCTGCTTATTATAACGATGTCATCTGCAAATCGTAGGTGATTAAGTTTTTCACCATTTACCGTTATGCCTTTCGAGTTCCAGTTCAGTTTTCTGAATACACCCTCTAAGGCCGCAATAAATAATTTCGGTGAGATAGTATCACCTTGTCGCACTCCTCTCTTTAGAGGTATTTCCGCAGTTTTATTCCATAGCTTGACTTTCATTGAAGCAGATTCGTACAGTGTTCTGATAATGTTCACATATTGCTCTTCAACTCCGCAGCTACATATTAACTCTAACACTGACCATACCTCAACCGAGTCGAATGCCTTTTCATAGTCTACAAACGCCATATAGAGTGGGATGTTGTATTCTTCACAAGTTTGTATTAATGTTCTGATTGTTAATAAATGATCCATTGTGCTATAACCAGATCTAAATCCTGCTTGTTCCCTCGGTTGGTGATAGTCTATTATTTGTGTTATACGGTTTGTTTTTACACGGGTATATATTTTATATATTTGGGACAGCATACTAATAGGTCTATAGTTATGTAGCAATTGCGTGTTCCCTTTCTTATGTATCAGGATAACCTCTGCTTCCTTCCATATTGTGGGTACTACTTTATTAACAAGGCACTGGTTGAATAATGATCGCAGTGCATCTACTATTGCAGAACCACCATATTTCAGCATTTCTGGTAGTATGCCATCGGGGCCAGGTGCTCTACCGTTTTTTAGTGATTTAAGAGCATACTCGACTTCTTGGTATAGTACTTCTGGAAGAGCATCTTTATCATTGTTGTTATTATAAGTGCTGCTATTTTGCTTAAGGTCATTGCTATTATATATGCGGGTGAAATATCTTTCAACTTCTTTAGTTATTTCGTTTTTGTCCGTTATTATTTCTCCCTGCGAGTTTTCAATTTTTGTTAATATTTTGATACCATTCGCCAAAGCTTTTTTAAACACTCTCGGACCTTTGTTCCTTTCAATTGTTCTTTTTATTACATTAGTATTAAATTTGCGAATGTCATTCCGCATTTCTTTTCTTATCAGTTTATTTAACTCGGCCCACTCGATTAAATTTTTGTCCTTCGATGGTTTCAAATCACGTCGCCGTTGGAGTAGAGCTTTAGTATTATCGCTTATTTTCTTCGATATAATTTTATTATTTGGGGATATCTTTTCTGCGCACTCTCGCACCGTCCTACTAATACGAGTAGCTGCTTCGTTGACTGTATTATAGCTTATTTTCTTTAATTCTTTCCCTAATTCCATCTGGTATTGCAATTTCCTTGGGGGCACTGTACTTGTACAGGTGCTCTCAAGGATCCGGAGCTGCAACCGGAACAGGGTCCACAGGTGGCGGATAGTGGAACGGCCTACAGATATGTAGGTCAGCTGCGAATAAGACGTCAGTCGAATAAGCAGTCGCAGACCAACAGCGGCTACTGGCGGAAAGTCTCTAGCACACGATTCCAGTAGTGACAGTGATAAGAGACACGAGGATGCAGATGGACAGCTTGAGGACCTGTCCATTAAAAGTCTGCAAAAATCCCAGGACTGTCTCTCCCTCGGCGGGTTTAGGTCGCCGAAAAAACCTTAGATTGTTACCTCCTCAGTAACGACCCGCTGCCTTGCGGTTTGGATATTTATCTAAAGGCTAAGGGAGTAAACCCTGACAGAAAATCAGGGGGCAGAATAACACAGCCTCACTACCTCTGCTCCTTCAATAGTTCTACTTATACTATACAAACTAAAACGAAATAATTTTAAAGGTGATAAATAAACCAATAAAATCAAACATAACCATAATAATTACCATAATATTGATAGCAGTTAACGCATAAAGTTACATAATGATTAACCTGGCAGTAGGGATAAAATGTATCCTCCAATTTGCCTTGCCAGCACGGGGGATTAGGCTATTCATTCCCAGACATGACTGTAAGAAAGAAAGGCCGTAGCAGCCAAGGCCAGAATGGGCAACCGGATTTGACAAATGCCTCCTTACCGCCTAGATTAAATATAAATCAAGGAGGCAACCACCGACTTAGACAACAACCGCCCGGATACAATGTAACCTCTTGTGTAACAACAAAGGACAAAACCAGGACGAATCTGATGTATATAAGTACATATAATGTTAGAACATTAGCAGCTGAAGATAAGCTATTAGAACTTGAAGAAGAACTAAGTAATATTAACTGGGACATAGTTGGACTTAGCGAAGTAAGAAGAACTGGCGAAAACACCATACAATTAAGGTCCCAAAGAATGTTTTATTATAAAGGACATGATTCAAAACACATAAACGGTGTAGGCTTCTTAATCAATAGAAGATGGGGTGATAAGGTGATTAAGTACGCCGGCATATCGGATAGGGTTGCATATATACTGGTGCAGCTAACACCAAATAAAACCCTTAAAATCATCCAAGTTTATGCACCAACGGAAGCATACTCAGACGAACTAGTAGATGAATTCTATGAGCAAATACAGGAATCCCTTGACAAAGACTGCTGTAGGCTAACCATGATTATTGGAGACCTTAATGCGAAGGTAGGTTCCCGGCAGGATGAACATGAAATCACGCTTGGAGAGCATGGCTTCGGCACCAGAAACGAACGAGGACAAATGCTGGTTAATTTCCTAGCAAATAATAAGTTATATGTAATGAATACATTTTTTAAAAAGAATTCGAAGCAAAAGTGGACTTGGAGAAGTCCGGACTTCAAATATAAAAATTAAATTGACTTCATAATTAACAATCAATTTAGAGCTCAAGAAAAACGTCAGAAAATGCTTAAAGGAAATAAGGATTGATCCCGAAAAACTTATACAAAATAAATTGCAATATATATATATATAAAAGGAGATCAAGAAACATTAGATGAATTTTTGCAAAAGTGTACTGTGCTAAAAATAAACAAGGTTCTGTTTATAAAAATTCGAGACCATCTGATAAAGAACAAACGTGAAAACTATTAATAGAAAGTTTACAGACAAAATATGAATTTGGAACAAAGAAGATGAAATACCGAGAATATCAGTAGTGTGAACAAAATACAGTGAACTAACAAACGAATATGGCTAAATTGCTGAATAAATTTCCACATAAATTAGCGGAAGAGAAAAAGTTGGCCACCTAAAACTACAATTGAAAATACGGCAACAATCTGAATAGCAGCGTAATAGTAACAACTAATATATCAATAAATATAAGAGTAAAATAAATAAGCGTATAAATAATAATAATAATAATAATAATAATAATAACAACAATAATAATAATTATAATAATGATAATAATAATAATAAAAACGTACGAGAAAAGTGATATGGAGCGAGATGACCTCCTAATTCAAATAAGAGAAATTAAAGAGGAAAAAGTAACGAGTGTGTAAGGGAAATGAAGTTCCACACGCTCGTGTGAGTGCGAATGCAAAATTAAAGTGTTGTCTGTAAATTTAAACTTTGTAAATAAAATGTTTTTCGTAAATGTTCTAATAAAAAAATATGTTTATGTTTTATTTGTATTGTGAAATATACTTAAAAAAAAACATCTGTGCCTCGGAGCGCATAGAAGAAGTGAACCTTAAAGACATTATAATCAGTTTTTTTTTTTTAATTTTTAAACGTATGTATATATATAAACACATACACACACACGCCTATATATATATATATATATATATATATATATATAAAATAATAATCCTACCTATGTGTATAAACGTAGTTTGACGACGGGTGTTGGTAGCGCGGTACACGTGAACGGATATATATATATATATATATATATATATATATATATATATATATATATATATATTCGTCCGTTAGTTCGTTGACACACATAACACAACAAAACGTGGTTTGATAGGCGGTTGTTGGTACATAAAATATATATATATATGTGTGTCTGTGTGTGTGCACGATATGTATATATATAGGTGTATACGTACATATGTATATATGCATGATGCATATATATATGTATATATATATATCAGTATGTTATTTCCGCTGCTCGTTTTGCGGGTTAACTTCCCATATAAACACCGCCAATAGAAGTTTCACTTCAAAAAAAAATTTAATGGCGGTTGAGGTAGAAGTGAGTGCTACTGAACGTTTAAAAGTTGTTAACGGGAAACCTGCTACCGAGAATGTCCGATCCAAAAGTATACTAAACTGAAAGAACAACAACGCAGTAGTTAGTTTTATTGTTTAATCTGTTTCACCGAAACGTCCGATGTGACGTCAGAGTTTTCATCGTCGCTTCTATCTTATCCGTTTTACGATCGTTTATCGGCGCTAGACCATTTAGGTGTCGATACGCGTAATCCAACATCCAATTGACTCGCGCTTAAAATCGTCCGAATCTTCCGCTCAACAAACTTCCCTTCTGGCTGACGACGGTCATTCATCGCTAAATTATCCATCCTCTTACTAAAAATAATAATATTAAATAGATAAAAATAAAGAAAAATACGCGGGGAAAAAAATGAAATTGTAATAAATACGAGTAGGGGACATTTTGAAAAACGACGACTGGAATATTTTTCTTTGAAATAAGTAAACATTTCGCGAAGCGCGTGAGGGATAATTATTTTGTCGCGTACAATCTGTTTAAAAAGACGACGAATTAATGAGCAGCATTGGGAAAGCGTATGAAGAATATGGATTGTCAACGCCCGCTTGTGATGAATCCTCGTAAATAAATTAATTTCAGCATATTTAGCGTCGCTTTTCTAACTGTATTTTATTAATTAATTCAAGGCTATATCAGTCGCTTCTTACTAGGTAATTGCAACCGTCTCTCCCTATTCCATGGTTCGACTTTTTTAAAAACATTAAGCGGAGAGGAATTGTACTCATCGGCAGATTGCGGTTTGGACGTTGCTCGTTGCCGGACCGACTTTACGCAGCTTAGAGAAAATCCTTATTGCCTCTTGATCACGTGTTTTTCGAATTCTTTAACAACATTACGCTCCGAACTGTATCTTAAATTACTGCGCGCGTCTCGTAATGGTCATAACGTATTGTCTTCATATTGAGAATCTACATCTGTTCCCTGACATAGCGATATTTTTAGAGAAGCTGTCCGAGTTTATAGAAATATGAGTTAGCAATTATTACAGTATCACGTGGGATATGTAAGGGCATCCCCATTTAAAAAAAAAAAATTATACAGTTGTTTGGTAAATTAACGTAACAGTTACATTAGGTTTTTTTTTCGTTAGCATATGCAAACGGCGAAGGAATCGATTAAATGAAAAATTTCGAGAACGCGCCGATATGGACACGGTGATAAGAAGTACAAGCGAAATCTTAAAGCGTTGAAAGTTGATAATGAATAACAGACAAAGTTAATTACGGCGATGAGAAGCTCGAAGATCGGAGGCTAGTTAATGAGCTTACTAAATGAATAAGAAACAGGGCTTAATAAGAAGAATAACTCGTTAGTACTACCTTTACGATAAACAACGATTTGAATGATAAGTCGAGGACACCAAAAACACTGGACAATAAATAAGTACATCATATTTTTTTTTTTATTATTTTTCATTATTAAACTAGCGGGTATCTAACATCGTGAGCAGATGTGCCTCTAACCTAAGTTGTTAGGTAGAGTAGATAGGCCGGACTGAAGAAACGAAGGAGGACTTTCAAATATCGACGTTAATCATCTTGTAAGGAGAATTCCGGCGAATCGTTGTAACATTCAATTTAAACTAATAAATCATTTTTAATTTTTTTTGTTTTTGAATAATCGCGTTTATACGAAATCCGAAAAAATAAGAGTATCCTTCGAATCGCGAAAGAAAAATATAAATACGACGATTACTTTATCAGATATTCGTACAAAATATGTATGGAAGATCAAACTTTTTAATATGATGAAAAATATTTTGTCTAATATTTTTGAAAATTACGCCGTTCAAAAAAACCAATAAAAAGAAAATAAAATAAAATTAGTTATTATTAATTTTTTGCTCGTTACAGTTTTTACTTAAACGACATTTGTTAGATTTTATAACTAGAAGGGGTGTCGATGTCATATTTATTATATTATTTTAAACATGTATTATTTTAATTTATTTCGATCGCGTATAATATTTTTATAAATTGCTATTATCGTATTTGTATTCGGTTTTTCGGTTTGTTGTGAATGTGTTTGTCTTTTTTTTACAATTAAAAACGTATTTTTGACCTAGCTCGTTATTATGCGAAGTAGTAGTGTTTTATTTTATTACATTTGCAATAAATATGGTTGTACATTATGTATATTTAAATACATATTTATTCGAAAGTATAACCATAGCGTTCGTTTTTTTGTTTTAAACTAAATAATGATCACATTTAGTCGATCGCTATAGAAACATTACAAGGGGTATTAAAACTTTTTTCCTAAACGCATTCTACGAGGCCTTTTCTGCGTTCGCGATATACTCGTTCGTCATAAGCGATACGTATTATTTATGTGCGAATCGCGGTAACCCACAAAAATTCGGATTTTTCCAGCGAATAAACGACATTCTTCGTATATGTACGTTTTGACATGCTCGTGTGCATCGGTGTATATGCAAGTGCACGTGAGTACATATGTGTGTGTACGTATTCTGCACTGAACGTGCTTTGTAACAAAATTTTACACAAAAATATACGTTTAAAAAAAAAAAATCCGCGCGCGTGTAATTTAAACAGACGGACACGAACTGTCAGAAAACATTAAATGGCATACCAATATACCAATACCGAAACAAAACAAAAGGAAAAAAATTGAATCAAAATAGCTTGGAATATATCTTGATCGGCATTTAACGTGGAGAAAACGTATAACAACCCCGAGGAATAAACGTGAAATTATCAAAAATGAATTTAATTTATAATGCGAGACATTACAATTCCAGATTCTATTTTGTTTCTTAGACAGTTTTAACAATGGGGGAGAAGATCAATGTGCGACGAATAAAGGCCAATTCACACATTTCCGTCACCGATCCGTTCCGGTCCGACAAATCGAATCAACATCAGTGAAATAGAGTAATTTGGCTAGAATGTTCGCACTCTTCCGGTTCAACGGTCCGGTTTACCGTCAGTGTTAGTTCAGTACACCTTCCGTTAAAATTCAATATCGTTGCTTCCGATATTTTTATGTTTACCGGATCAGTGTTTTCGTTTGTAGTTGAGAATAGATACAGAAAAATTAATAGAACTTGTTCGAAAACATGAAATTTCGTATAATTTATCCTATTAAAAGTATATGGATGTTTGTTTAAAACAAAGTATTTGGTTTAACGTAATGAATTGAATGTTTCTGATATATTTTGACTGCACAGCGGCTTTACTTTAAAATTTCTATTATTTGCGTGAACATCTGATATTAACATATGATATTTTAATTTTGAACTAGAAATTCTAGAATATGTACATTCAGATTTATGTCAACAGATACTTCCGTATTTACGGATATGTATGAACAGGTGATACTTAATATCACGGACGCCACTGAAACTGAACTGAACCGGAACGGATCGGAACCATGTGAATAGACCTTAAACCGCCGAATCCAGAGTGGCTAGGAATTCATAACAAACTTAATCGGAACACTAACATCCTGAAGAAGACGATTGCGAATTTTCGGCATTATAAAAGATGAATGAGGATTGTATTATGAACACTTTAAGGCAGGCAACTTCCGGAGTATGAAAATATTCTAGAAACCTATGCTCGGGTGTTGATCATTTATATTAAAGCCAATCTGACCTTACGGATGCCCCGTTATGGGGCTGTGCGCCAATAAGACGACTATTAATATATAATGCGGCGGATTCGAAATGAAATTTTACGAATGATCGTTAAAAGCGCCGTATAAACATGAAAAACGTATAAACGAAGATCTTGATATAAAATTCATTAGACAAGTAATGTCGGGCCATGTTAAAACTTATTACCACAGACTTGAAATCCGAATAACAACGTAATTCTCTAGAAGTTCGAAGGCTTAAATAGTGGCTTTATTATAGAACTAGTAGACGAATACATCGCGTTAGTTGTTTCATAGATTATCGTTGGATAATCTGCTCTGCGTGTTAATCGCGTAATAATATATGCTGAATAGTCCCATAAATTAGTAGTGTTGGGAGAAAATGAACGGTTCAGTCAGAACTGTTCTTATGAATGAACGAACGGTTCTGTAGAACAAAAAATCGTTCTTTTAAAGAACGCCTTTTTTAAAGAACGTCCTTCCGTACCTTTCGAGTATTCTCGGCTAATTACCCGAGTTTGTTCGAACTTTCTCCTTGTCTTACTGCGCTTTAACTATATTCTACTTAATTTTCACAAATTATAGATCAGTGCTGGGTGTGTGGATCACTTGTTTTGTGCACGTGTGTGATATCTTCTCTGAGACAAATATAATATCAGGATTATAGCCTCGCTGCTAAATGACGATGGCAGTTTGGAATCGTGTATTAATCTTATGTTATTTCTTTCGGCTCAGTCTTCCACCAAATCTCCATTTTCATCATTCTCTTCGTATACCCAATTGACACTATGACCATTAAAGTGTCGCCGATAATGATTCTCATATGTGGTGTGTCAGAATGTGGAGTGAATACAAATTTCTCTCTAGGCGGGTTGTAAACTGATATTATTTTAACTCCTCAAATTTCGGCTGTGATAATCTCGATGTTATTATTATCACCATTTTTATCTGCTCGCGTTATGGCTATTCCGTTTCTAATAACAAAGAGAGCACTTCCGTGTTTACTGTGGACCCTATCGAGCACCAATTACCTTTTATTTTTGGTTTTGGTTTATCCTTAGATGCGTTTCTTGAATTGCACATCAACGTCATTTGATTTAGCAATGTCTGCTAACGATATTTCTTTTACTTAAGCCTTCTATGTTTATGCTCATAATTCTAAATGGTTTTTTTTGTCTTCTTCAGCGTTTGTTAGACCTAGATATAGGTTTCTTGATAGGATTGGGATGATTAGCCGGTAGTATAGCTCGAATATTCGTGTTAATATTACATCTACCGTTTCCAGAGGCGCCAACGTGGAGGCTCATCCCGCGGGGACACCAACATCCTGAAGAAGACGATTGCGAATTTTCGGCATTATAAAAGATGAATGAGGATTGTATTATGAACACTTTAAGGCAGGCAACTTCCGGAATATGAAAATATTCTAATTTTTTTTTTTAGATAATCGGTCAGAAAGGACGAAACGAAGAGAATGATAGTTACAGGAAAGATAGAAGAAATTCGCACGCCAACGTATGCGATTGATTTGGACTTCGTAAATAGGTATGAATTCTGGAGAAGTGGTTATTGATATGAGAAATAAAAAAAACGCGTTAGCAAATGAAGCAGGAACAGAAGATTTAAATAAAATAATCTAATCTTGTATATAAGGATACCTCTACTCGTTATTAATAAAAGGAAAACGAAAATAACCGGAAGGAAAGGATTATTAAATCGCTATAATCGGAATTGAACGAAGACTAAATCTCCATTTTTGGAAAAACAATGAAAAATTGGTCAGCTAAATATGTCCGACGCGTATATAGGGGAGGAAGTCTGATACATAGTGCTGCTAAGGATAGGCGTGGACATTTATGTTTCGAACTGTGTCAGATTTTTTTTTACTCTATATTATGTTTTTCTCATCGTTATGTTATGTATATTTTACGTCTGCCTAATATTTAACGCAAAACACAACGACGTAATTTGTTCATCGCATAAATTAGCAATCAATATTTAATTAAAATATTAAAAAAAAAAAAAAAAAACGGGAAAAAAATTCACGCAGCTATGACGTAATTAACGTCTTTCGGAGGAGAGAAAAAATAAATGTACTCGTGATAATTTTCTTTTTTTTTTTTTTGACCGTCTATCTAAAAATCTCTCGTACTCGTAATCTCGACAAATTCTGTTTTATTTGTCCGGCGGGTGAGGCGAGGTGGTTCTGGTCGAAAATCAAATTGAAAGACGAAGAAAAATTTTTTCTCGAAATAATGAAGTTGTCGGCGGAAATTTTAAAAAGTACCGATCAAAAATACGCTAAAAAAAGAACAAATAGCCTTATATTATTGCGGAGAAACTGTTTCGAAAGAAAATAACCGATGGATGAATTTCAAAAAGAGACTAAAGAAAGAGAAACAAAGAAAAAGAAAAGTAACGTAAAAATATCGAGCAGAATACAAGACGAATACACACGGCGAGGAATGTTAAAGTTAGGCCGCGACCTAGGAAATTTAGTTTAGTCGAAAAACTAACTACCAATCCGAAAGGTCTTTAGCTTCTGCGGGTGACAAGTTTGTTGTGTGTTCATACGTACCGCTGACAACAGCCCGACGGGAATGGGATTTTTTGGGGTTTTTTTTTTATTCATCCTCTAAACGCACATTCCGCCGCGCTCTTTGCTAGTCGCAGTAGTAGAAATATTATTATTAGTTAGTCGGTAGTACTAGTTTAATAGTGACGATAGAGTATCGACGAAAAAATTTTCAAACTCTTTTGACCGCGACCCGTTTGTTATATATATGTAATTTACGTAACACTACTCGGTCGGTGAGACTGGCGCCCATTTTCTTCCAACTATTTTATCGTTTGTACCCAAAAGTAAACTCGCCATTTCAAAATGGCAGGCTCCGGTCGCGCAACCGAACATTTTATATTTTAGGGGCGATAAGAATAAGAATAATAAATAAAATTTAAAAAAAGAAAAATATGACAAAGTAAATACAGTTCGGATGGAAAATGTTATTATTATTTCGATTTGAAATAAGGTACGAAGAGAAAAAAAATTAAACGGTTGTGCCGAACAAAAAAACCGCCCGTCTTTACATAAAGAACCGAAGTTATCCGTGAAAAAACTTTTTTCGGATAATTTTACGATTTCGGTAATAGGCAAAATGTGAAGAGGAAAAAAGTTAATTCGATTTTGAAAAAATACTTTTCAGTAAGATGCCTTTTATCGTGATATATACGTGCCTGAAGACGAACCTCTAAAATACCATCGATACGAGTAGTATCTGAAGGACCAACGTGACCAACTGGATTAGATTTAACGAAGATAAAGCGTAATTGTGTTAAGCATTTATCAAAAACACGTTTAAATCGAATAATTACAGTATCGTACGAAAACGATGCGAGACATTTATAAGTATATTACACCTACGAAAATCGCGAAAGAAATTTCGACAAATATTAATGCGAAAAAAAAAATTCCGAGATGTCGTTTTAAAATAATTTGTCGCGTAAAGCTTATATTATCTCCTTTATGTCGATAGCCCGACAAATAATCGTCCACTTTTATCTACATCTGATGACACAGCAATTACAGCTATACGGCAGCGTGCTAAATCTACAGCTAACAATAAATGAATTAAGTGCTCGGCTGAAACGTTGGAAATTTTAATTAAAATCGGTGCACATATTCTTGCGGAAAATATAAAATAATATTCCAGTAACTAACGGCAGATAGTCAAGTACCTCTAGGGATAATACACATCGATTCGCGACTAAATTGGAAGCGTGTTCGGCAGAAATGTTCGGAAATGATAGCAAAAATGAGCATTTATCGACTAATAGGAAAGAACTCAATATCGTTTGAAAACAAACGACTTTTGTATTATTGTCGAACCTACGGCCGATTTACGGAATACAATTGCTAGGATGTATATTTCCAAAACGCTAAAATGTTCCACTTCGTATATCGATTTGAACGCAATAGAAATTCCAACGGCCATCGATGAAATTACAACAGGTTTGCTTACAAACACGCAAAAATATTGAAAAAACCGCACTAATGCCGAAGTCATAACTGCGAGGATTTCAGACGGCTTAAACGCGAAAACCATACTAGAAGTGTAACTCTTCACACATGCTTTCAACTTCATCACCGTTATTGTCAAAGAATACATATCGCAATAATATTAATAAAAATAAAGTAAAAATATGTTACATAAATGGGGAGGAAATATTAGGAATTTTTCGTCGAGAACTTTCTATCGTCTAGTATTTTATTCGCTGTTCGGCTGCTCCACACTTTTTCTACAAAGGTGCTTAAAGGATTTGTTCTTAGAATTATTTAAAACTACGATTAACGAGTTAGCGTCCGTCATCTACAACCCACTTATATATTTGCAGATGATTTCCCTATATTTATTAG
Source organism: Coronaproctus castanopsis (assembly GCA_032883995.1). NCBI lineage: Eukaryota > Metazoa > Arthropoda > Insecta > Hemiptera > Monophlebidae > Coronaproctus > Coronaproctus castanopsis. The sequence continues at coordinate 220,537,725 of CM065052.1, read as the reverse complement.
TTATAAAAATTTAAAAGCGGCGATTGAGTTACGAAAAAAAAAGTCAGTAAAAGAAGACCAAAAAAAAAAAGAGGCTTACTAAAAACTAGTTGCATCCACTTCTACAAGGCTCGCCAAAAAAACCTCTATTGTGGTCATTGCAAAGCAAAAAAAGGATCCATCTTCAGTTCATACGATTATCGTATTACTTAATGTTCTATTCTCGCGCGTGTTCCGTCTTTGCGTTATCGTTAATTATGCAAACCGTTAACTGTTCGAAACTTCGAAAATAGTAAACGAACCGGATCAATCGATCGCATTAATTACGACAACCGATGACGACGATAAAATAACGAGAGAAATTTCCAAATCCTTCAATACTTCAGCGAAGAGATCCGACGAAGAATTGCAACGGTTAAAGATGCATTTTAAAAAAAAAAAGCATATCAACGCAGAGTCGAATATTCTACACGCGGCAGAATCGCAGTCTCTAAATAAAAGATATAAACAAAAAATAGTAGCCTTTGAAACACGGTGTTGGCGACACGCGGTTAAAATTTACAAATAACGAAGATTTTAACCGAGTTAAACTTTAAAATGATTAGAAAAATAAAACTGAAGCAGAAGGCACGATGGTCTACTGAAAGATATTATAGAAACAAAAATACCTACGTGTAGGTCCGACGGAAGACTAAACGCGGATAGACGCAATGAAGAAAACGAGTGCCTCGTGAGCAACGTTGAACTGAAAAGGCTAACAATAGAACGGAAAACATGGGTTCGAACCAATTAAACGACTGATGCACAGAATATATATATATATATATATATATATATATATATATATATATATATATTACTGAACTTGAGTCTAGCTTGCCAATAATAATCTGATCAGACCCTCTTCCAGCCTTGAACGCTATTGATAATGTATATAACAACAATAGACACCTTGTAGCGGAAACAATTATAGAATTAACTACTAAAAAATACTGAACGATCCTCTGGATCTCAGCACATACTGGAATTGCTGAAAATGAGCTTGCTGATAGGGGGGCAGCAAAAGAAGCAAAAACTGCATTGCCTGTGCCTAATTTGCCAGTTCCATTCGCAGACCTCAGGAGGTTCATGAGATCATCATTATTTCAGTTATTGCAAAAAGAATGGCAATCCGTATTAACATCAAACAAGCTACGATCTATCAAACCAAAAATAACACTTTCGAAAACACACTTACAACATCGGAGAGACAATGTAGTGCAGACTCCGATTGGACCACATTAAACTGACACATGTTTATCTTCTTAATAGATCGGAAGCTCCATTGTGTACGGCCTGCAACATTGCCTCAATATAGCTTACAGAGATCATACTACGGTCTTCCGTCTTCTTTACTATATAATTTAATTTAATACTTATTTTCCTCTGTGCTTCTAGCCATTAGTTGCTGTATATGGCACATTAATTTAAATAATTAAAATATACATATGTATATATATTTCATATATGTATATTATATATATAGATATACATTTTTTTTAAGAACATATCCGCTTTTCCCTTTTAAGGTTCCCGCCAGTTTTACCCGTCGTCAGATACCCCTTACATTTCAATTAACATTTTAATCTTAAATGTATAACAACAATCTGCACGTAGCACCCACGTTTAATATAGGGAACTATGTGTAATGTGTGGTAGTATATTTAGTGTTTATTTTTTATGTAGTTATCTTATAGTTAGTGTTTGTATTGTGTCGTGCGGATGCTATGCTGAAGGACATGCACGGGACCGGCAACCAACGTTTTTATTAACAAAATATATAATGACGCTTATTGTACGCTTAAATTAGATGTTCTACCGGAAATTATAGTAAATGAAATTTAAATCTAGTTATACCGCGTACTAAATTAATCCCCCGACAAGAAATTAACTAATTTCTACAGCCCTTCCGTGAACGATGTGCTTTAGAATCAAACTGCACGTCGCCATCTCGTCACTATTTATGATTTTCTTAGAAATATCTTAAAGACGGTAATTCTGCGACTCGTAAATTGATTTCTCGTCGCTGTTATTTATTCTAACCGTTACTCCACCGCGTTCATATTTTCCCTTAACGGATCTTACACCTCTCTTTTCCATTTCACCAATACTCTCTCTTTGATGATCCCTCGCCGTATTTCGTCATATATATTACCGGTATAACGTATTTATTTTTACCGTGTAATAGTATATTCGACCCTCTTTCCCGTTGCGTGTGTGTTTTCGTCTTCCTATGTTTCTCCTCGTCTTTTAATTTGCTAACCAAAAGCGTAAATATACGGCGCGAAAAATTCGCGAAAATGGATTGCCGATGGTAGCCGTTCGAGGGAAAATCACCAAAAAAAAACGACAAAAAATTGCAGGAAACTGAATCGGATGAGACAACAGGCGTACAAAAAGTCTGAAGTTGCAACAGATGATCGACCTAGCAAGATGCCGTTTAATGTAAATTAGTAATTATTGCGAATCTTCTACAGAAGAAGCAACATTATGATATATACATATATATATATATATATACATATATATATGAAACATACGTTTTTAAAGTCATGTACGTAGCTTATAGTTTAGTTTCAATTAGTTTACTATAACAACCTTCGTTCCAAAAATAGAAAAATTTAATTATCTCGCGCTCCAGAAATAAAATATATATATATATATATAGTTTCTATAAGTGTAAGTCGATACAAGTCAATCGGAAATATAACAAACAGATCGGCATGCATCCTAAGTTCAATTATAACCTTTTTATTTTATTATTTAATTGTTTATTTATTTATTTATTTAATTATCTATTTATTTATTTATTTAATTCAGATCGGCGCGTATCCTAAGTTAAATTATAACATTTTTATTCATTTATTTAATTACTTAATTTTTTATTTATTTAATTATTTATTTATAAATTTGTTTATTAAATTATATATTTATTTATTTGATTATTTAATTATTTATTTATTTATTTATTTACAGAATATTAAGGCGTACACAACAGCAAAACGGCAATTACAGTGTATGCACTTACGGAAAAATTATTAAAATAAAAGCATAAACAAAAATAAACCTATATTTAACATAAATCCTATGAAAAAATGGAAAAATAAATTAACAAAAAATATAAATATCAGTCATACCACCTGATTGCCGTGTAAACTCCCTCTAGACACGTGCATTAACACACGGTAATTCACGAATGTAGCAAAAAACAACTAGGCGTATATATAATGTTACTCGAGTGGCGCGTGAATTCAGGATGGAAATAAGACTTTTTATTTTTATCCAGTTAAACTAACATGCCGAAAAGTAAAAACCAAAATAAAAAGAAGAATATATTTAAAAAAAAAAATAATAAGTTTTATTATATGTAAATTTACTATCAAAATGAAAAAAAAAAGAAAACAAGAATGTGTAACGACGATATTTTTTTCCTGTACCCTTTTAAAGAATTAATTAGATTTATGTTTGTTTTTTTGCAGGTTGGCTGGTTATGAATCTTCCGTGGTTAAAATTAACGATTATATATAGTAAGTAGACCTTCGACATAAATACAAACTTTATTATTAGTAAATACCAATTATTATAAATCGACCACGTCAGCAAGGATTTTTTTTAAGACGAGCTGCTGGCTGGTAACTAAGTAACTATTTACGTGTAAAATAATATTTTAATAACAATCAAATCAAATCAAATTTTATTATACTTATTTTTTTTATTCTTTTTTTTTTTTTAAATATTATGCCTAACTACCAGGGTTATTACAGCATAAGGAGACGTGTGTCTAGTTTATATGTATGCTAGGAGTCCGCTTTCTCTTGCAAAAGCCGGAATACTACCTATTGATTGAGGGTTGTTTGAAAGTATTTTGTGTATGTAGGCCCCTGTATTTTGTGTTTTAGCCTGTGTGGTGTGAGTGTTTGACAGTTGTAGATTAAGTGTGTGACTGTTGGTTCTGTTAAATGTCCGCATACGGTTCAGTTTATAGGTGGTTTTTGGTATAAAGATAATTGTGTGATATGGCTGTATGACGACCCACACGTAGACGGTTTATTGTATTCTTTTCTGCTTGTGCCATCTGGAGGCCACCAAGGTTCTATGGTTGATTTTATGCTCCTAAGGAAGGTTGTTTGTGAGGTCCATTCCTGTTTGCTGTTATTCATGAGTACGTGTACTAATGTTGATGGAGGTGCTGAGTGTTCTGGTACTGGTGAAAATACCGTAGACCGAGCTTCAAGGTCTACTTTATCACTACTCCCAATGCGACTTGGGATCCACAGAAAGCGGATTTTCCTTCCTTATGTAGTGTGTGTAGATTGTGTTGGATTTCTAATATTATGGTATTTTTATTGTCTTGACGGCATATTAGTTGTGGGAGTCTGTTATAACCAATGCTTTTCGACATGGAAGTACAGCTGATCCGATAATACAGTGCATAATTCCATACAACTCTGCATCCAGAGAAGTGCCGCCATCGCTCAGTCGGATTGAGTGTAGTATATTATAAATTTGGTAAGAACTAGCTGCTGGTGAATTCTCACCGCCTGCTGTAGATTTTACTCCGTCTGTGTATGCGTGTGTGTAGTCGTTGTATTTTTGAAGAGTGCTTAATGCCATTTCTTTTATATTTGTAGGGTGTATAGATTTATTTTGCTGTGTGAGAGATGGTATCTATTTTTGTTTCGGAAGGGTCCCGAGAAGGTATATCATTACAATTCAATGTTGATTTTGGAATGGAGTTTATGCGATATGTTGATAGTATGTTAAGTAGGTTTGGTATAGGGTCATTTGCAAAATGGCGGTTAGGGGGTGTACGTTCTTTGATGTATGAAAATGTTTTATTGTAGCTAAGCAGACGGCTTAAACAGAGGTGCGGTATTTTCTATAGTATATAAGTTGAAAAGATAATGCACACAAGCTCTTTCATGGTGATGGGGGATGAACTGCAAGGATTGATCGAAGTCCAGCATGGTGTACTGTATCTAATGTTCTTAATATAGATTTACTGGCTGTTGAGTATACCTGACGCCCATAGTTGATTCGTGATAGGATTATAGATTTATAGATATTTAAGAGGATTTGCGTTTTTATATTGTATTTTGGGTTTGATAAATATTTTAGAATTGGGAGTAGCTTTAAGCACCTACTCTTGACTTCAGTTATATGGTAACGCCGAGTTAATTTGGAGTCGAAACATAAACCTAGGAATTTTACTGTTGTTTTGGCTATTAAGGGAGAGTTATTTATACTTAAAGAAAAGCTGGGAAGACGCCTCTTATGGAAAATAATGTATGATGATTTGGATGTAGAAAAATATAAACCTTTTGTATCAGACCATTGCTGCAAATGATCTATGGTTTGTTTGTAGGATTTTTTGTACATTAGAAGGAATACTGGATGACAAGGATATATTAAGATCGTCAATGTAAAGCCGAGCAGTAACAGGCTGCGAGATATAATTTGCTATGTCATCGATATATAACACGAACAACGATGCACTAGAGTCTTGTGGAACACCATTTTCAGTCTGAACTGGTGTTGATTTTGACAAACTGATCTTAACTTGAAAAGTTCGGTTGTTTAGGAAACTGTATAAGTAGTTGCCTAAATTACCGGTTATCCCGGTGTACTTTATTTTTATTAATAGTCCATGTCGCCACAAGCGGTCAAACGCTTTTTCTACATCGAAGAGTACAGCATATAAGTGCTGTTTATCAATATCTGCCTCTCTAAAGTGAGCAGATGATCTATAGCAGATCTCGTCTTACGCCCACCAGGGAGATTGTTATTTTCAAAGAAAAATAAGAGACGCCTATTAACCATCTTCTCCGGCGTTTTTGAAAGAACACTCAGAAGAGAGATTGGTCTGTAATTATCTGGGAAGAAGGGATTTTTGTTGGGTTTTAGTATTGGAATAACTATAGCTGAATTCCATCTTTTGGGAATGATGCTGGATCTCCATATTTGATTGTATAAATTTAAAAGGAACAGTTTCGCACTTGGTGGAAGGTAGTTTAACATATAAGGATGTACTAAGTCTGGACCGAGTGTTTGGTGTATGTTGGTTGAGCTGAAAGTTTAGTTCTGAGATGTTAAAATCGTAGTTGTATGGTGCAGCAGGATCTTGTGGGAAATGTATTTGCTCTTTTTCAGCCGCTGATTTTGTATCAAGGAAAGCGGCCGAATATCTCAGGGATGAAGATTGGCTTGTAAAGTTTTGGGCGAGGGAATTGGCTACATAATTTGGATCAAAAATAGTTTTCCCGCCTATCTTTAATGACGTAGGATTGGGTATGGAACTTACGCCATTAAGAGTTTTAAACATATAATGACTCGATGCTGACTCTGGGATAGAACAAACAAACTTGTGCCAGAATTCACATTTTTCTTGTTTCTTATTACAAACAATGAAACTTCGTCTTATCGAAGGTTGCCGTCCACAATCTTTTACTGCTTCAAACTGTGCTTGTCGGTCCCTAGCTAAATGAAAAAGATTTCCGATTCCGGCAACCGGCATCCATTTTTGGATATTTGAAACCTAATATCTTCTACTGCTCGCATCAGTATCAAATGACAAATAATTTTAAGGTTAATTCAATCCAATCTTTTTCCATTCGTTTAGTAACTTCTTTATTTGTTGTGTTTTTTTTTGCTGTGCACGGAGTTACATCATTTTCACAAAAACGAAAATTGAACGTAATAAATAACAAATAACTATAAATAACAAGCAAATTTACGCATTCCGTAAAATATCTCTGAGCACACCTATATAAAATACTTACGCGGCTTCAACATATTAAAATAACGGAACTTAATTTAAAAACCAGGCAACTATATTGATCACTTGGACCGCGCTCTCAAAGGTTGCTAATAAAGTGTTATTATATCGCACGGTGCTAAAACCTATATGGTTGTACGCAGCCGAACTTTGGGGGACGTACGCCCAAAAGTAATATTAATAGAATATAGCGTTTTTAAAAGAAAATCCTGAAGTCGCTGATGGAAGAACCCCTCGGTATATATCAAAAACCGTACACTACATCAAGATCTAGAACACGTTCCAGAGGAAATAAAACTGCTGCCCCAATCGCTTGTCTAGATTTGAACAACATGGAAACACTCTTTCCCGTAACTTATACAATAACCGGTAGGTCGCAAGAGGTTAAAAAGGAGAAACATCGTTGATTTAGCGTGACGATTATAACTGAAAATTGAAAATTCGTTTATCATTATGCCATTAATTTGTTTCTACCTTATACAACAATACGTTCAACAGATAAAATTGAGATCGTGCTGAAAATCATGATTCACTCGACATTAAAATCTCGTAAATGACTCCACTAGTTCAATTGTAGATGCGAAGGAGATAATATAAAAAAAAAAATCTATTTAAGTCCCCGCTCTAGGTCTTGATCATTTTCTGTTAGCGTAGAAATATCGTCCGACGGCTCCTCATTCCTAGTGTACTTGTACAACTTACAATCGATCGGAGCTTGGATAAATTGATGCGTTTTTCTTCTCCGAGCACGATAAAAAATAATAGAAAAAAAAAAATAGGAAACTTTTTTTTAATATAAATGACGCTTTTTCAAATTTTACTTATAAGTACGTTTATAAACATGAAATAGGTCGAAGTATCTCCGTTATAGCGGTAGTGTCGATTGGATTATTATAGTTATTATGTTAAAAATATAATAAACAAAATCGTTTAAGCTGGGTGTGCGATTAAAGGAAAAACGAAAATAGCAAAAAATACCCAACTTAGGTTAGATTACATTCGATTAGGTTAGAATCGGTCAGATTTATTCCGACTAGTTAGAAGTAGAATTAAAGGGAAAAAACGAGAATAATAAAAATTACCTGGGTGACTGCTAAATTGAAAGTAACAGTTAAGATCCGGTTTTATTAACTGTCGATTATTATTTTTCCTTTTATTATAGTCATCATCATTTTATAGAAATATTAAAAATCGTTTAGGCCGATTTTTAACTTCATAACTCGTTAAAAATAATATTTTTTTACATTTCGGAAAAAAGAACATCCGCGCCTCAGAGGGGCGGAGAAGAAGTGAAACTTGAAGATATTTTAACTAAATTCGAAACGGAGTTTCTTTTTAAACTTTACGTGTGTGTATATATAAACACACACATACATGCACGCAAATATATATATATATAAGAATAAGCCAACATATTTTTAATGCGTACGGGATATATATATATCAAAATGTGGTTTGATAGGTAGGTGTTGGTATATATATATATACATATGTCCGTCCGTTATTTCCGATCGCTCGCTCATTCGCTCGTTTTGCCGGTTAACTTCTCATATAAACCGCGCCAATAGAAGTTCACTTTTTTTTAAATATATATTTTTTTTAATCGATCTTCCACATCGGTTTACCCACTAAACTTTATTACATAGACAAAATAAAAAATTTTATCTTAATTTTAACTATATGGATACAGTTGACAATAAACCTATATAAACAGATGTATATGTGCAAGTAGGAAAGGAATGTTGACAGGAAAAGAAACGTTTAGAGATATGAGGTGATTGTAGGAGGTGTCACAAGAGGAGCGGTAATGTGAACACTCTGGGAAAATGTGATTTGCATCTGAAGGATGTGAACAGAACGGAAAAGCAACAAGATGCATTTGAAAGAGCGTAGCCGGTAGACGATTCTTTCGACATAAAATAAAACTACGGAGCAGACCCACTTGTATGTCGATATTATAGAACCAGGCTAGACAAGGAAGCTCAGGCTGAAGCAGTTTATACTGTGTAACATTATGAGGATTATATTCCGAGTAGCTTTCCAGTATTGAAGTTTCACTTCAAAAATGCAAAAATCGAGAGTGTACACTAGTAATCTACCGGTCCGCCAACAGAGATATGTTTATTTTTAATGTAATTCCGAATCTATTCGAAATAATTTACGAATTATTTTATTTCTTTTTTCTTCTTATTTTCCTCGATACGTGTGTAGATTGGTGAATGATAATCTTTACAGATTAAAACTATTTCTTCTAAACAACGTTTCAACTAATAATATAATCCAAAGTGTTTTTGTGTTTTATTTTTAATCGCTTTTTAAAACGGCGCCGACGTGGTTGTATTTCGCCGAGCGATGCGATAATTTATTATCGACCGCCTAATTTAACGGTCGCTCGGCTTCGCGTACGGAATACGCATATTCGATTATTCCGCGCTATCGATACTTCGAAGCAAAGTAAACGAGAGAACATCGAAGGGATTGTTTACATTTCGAACGGTTAGTGTGTAGCCTCTGGTGGAGCAGAAGATATCAGTGGAAACGGTTATGTCCCTCTTATTATTATCTCGCGTCGTTGTTATCATTATCATCATGGCCGTTATTATTGTTGTCGGGTAATCTGCCAGTTGTTTTCATTTGAATATCGCCTGTTCAGCAACGATTTTCATTTATTTACCAACTTTCAATGAAGGTACGGAAAATACCTTTTTGTTATTTCTCTCTTTAAGGCACTATCTACGTGACGAGAGAACACAGCCACCGGAACTAACCGGCGCCGTACCTACGACGTACGTTTCACGCGCGTAAAATTATCAATGCCAGAAGTACCTTTCTCGAAATTCAACGTCCGTCCGTGTTCAACTTCGACAAATTCTCTACATGACAACTTTATTTAAATAAAAAATATATATATATATATAATAATCATATACAGATTTTATCTTGGAAATAAGGATAAATAAAAGAACGTAAATTTAAATAAATCAGCGAATAGCAAAATAAAGGCACCAATATAGAGCGCCTGTTAAGAACGTCGATACCCAGCTCGACTATATCGTAATTTATTAACCGTTTCTGTCATAATGTCCACTATATGGGACATGAAATATCTCGATGATTTTAAGAATATCTACGGTTCATCCAAATAAATAGTATCGTATCATGAACGCCCTTATAAAATTGACAATTTAATGTTAAGATTTTATACGACTGAACCCGGTTATATATGCCGTACGGAATCGGTCTATAGTAAACTAGTTACAGCATCATCGCGGGACTGAATAAAAGATGATAAAAAAAATCAACTATAGTAAAATCAACAATAAACGAAAAGTTAAAATCACTTAATTTTTTTTTTTTATGAATGAAAAATCACGAGATTTTTTGGGACTGTTAGGTGATTATCGAGTAAATATTCGACAAAAGATACAAAAAATATAAAATGAAAAAGTATTAATTTCAGATTATAATTTACAAAAATCGGTAAAATGAAGAACAGTATTAAATGAAAACAGCCTAACAGTAAATGACTACGCAATCGACTATTCGTAATCATTAAATGCCGTCTCCGTATCGGAGGTAGGCTACACTTACCTATACATATTTTGTTGTACAGTGTAAGTAGCGTACAAGGAAATTATAACATGGCGCTGGCGTAGACGTACTGTTATTTGCGGTGTACTGTATTATTTACCAGCGCGCATATGGTGTTGTGCGTGCTTTTACCTTGCGCGCGATAATATTAGAATTATTTATTTTCTGATGAAAATTTTCCATCATATTCGAACTCGGTACCTTCCGTATAAAAGTCCGTGTTCTTAGTCACTATTCCGAGGACATAGCTTTCCCAGACGGTCACCCATCCAAGTACTAACTTGGTTCGACGTTGCTTAACTTAGGTGATCTGACGAGAACCGGTGCATTACTATTAGGTAACATAAAATGCAATAGCCAGTAAAATACAAAAATAATTAAAAATGAGTTATCCAATATATAAAATTTATAATTGAACAAAAATCGATAGTAAATAAAAATAAAAATAATTAAAAAATGAATTATCCAATATATAAAATTTATAAACAAACAAAAATCCAATAAAATAAAAATAATAAAAAATTGAAAAATTAAAAAATATATTAAAAAATATATTAAAAAATATATTAAAAAATAGTTGTTCAATATAAAAATGAAATTTACAATATACTTCTTAGAATTAATTCTTCATCAAAATTTATGATCGAATTTAATAAATTATTTTGATCTCTTCTTTTTTATTATTTCCTTTTTTTCTCTAATAGTTTTCTTTTTAAATGTTTTTCTCTGTGTAAAATTTTCTAATTTTTATTAATATTATTTACTTTGTATTTTAAATATCTATACAATGTTTTCCAAATAATAATTTTTTTCCATCGTTGTTCGCATATGAATTTAAATGTTCTTTATATCACGAATTGTCTATCTTGTTCTTCTATGTATTCTTTTTCACGTTGATTACAATTTCATTTATATATTATTTTTATTAATACTGTTTTACATTTTAACGACTTTTGCGAAAATCTTAAACTCACATTTTTTCATTTTATATTTTTTATCTTTTGAAATATTTACTTGATAATGGCCTAATTAACGACTTTTGCGAAAATCTTAAACTCATATTTTTTCATTTCATATTTTTTATCTTTTGAAATATTTACTTGATAATGGCCTAATGGCCGAAAAGTGTTGCGATTTTTCATGAAGAAAAAAACTTCTTTTTTGTTAGTTTATTAATACCATTCCACATTCTTAAAAGTACCTTCAGTAAATAAAAGAACGGCTCCAGATTCCGAAATTTCTCAGTTAAACATTCGTCGTGCGGAATTTGTTTTATTTCTAGAATTTCGAGAGAATCGATGACCTGTTTATTTATGTGTAAGATTTTTGGAATGTTCATTATACATAGAGTAATCGGAAAAATTCTAAAGGTCAGTTTTATTTTTCCATAACGAGGTGTATACGTTGTTTAAATCTAATACTACCGTTCCTAGCAGTTTTTCCTATATATAAACGCGGTGATCATTTTTACAAATGAAATTTATGTAATTAATAAATATATTTTTTTTTTTATTTAACGCTAATGTTTCCGTTAAATAAACTATTAGTTCGATTATTCGCGTAAAAAAATGAATAAATAAATAAAAGTGTTACGATAATACTATTTAAGAATGACGCTAATTTTTAGAACTAGTACCACCGATAAAAATGTAATTTCGACCATTTTATAAAAATGTTTTATCGGAATTAGAAGAAAAAATGATCTTCTGAAACAAACGGTAATTTTTTCGATATATAATATTATTAATTGCGCAAATAACGCTTATGTAAAAATGTTGACGTTAAACGATTCCGCTCCGTCGAAGCTACTCCACATTTCGATTTACATTTTACGAGTCGTGCGTTACTAAAAGTAAAGAAAAACTTTATCACCCTTATCAAGATGTAATCTATTCGGTTTTTATATCGGCCATCCGGTGAGCTCCAAGTATAGAGTTTGCGCACGCGATGCCTAGATTATTTTCGGCGCAGACTTCTAATTCTCCTCAAGAGTTTCTGGACTCCTTATTTATTTTTATTTTATCGCGTTTAATTTAAATACGTATCACCGTCGAAGCGTTTTATAGAAGTATTTTTCGATAATAGGGATGGAATTCTCTCTGATTGGTAAGTCGACGACTAAACGAGATACGATAATTCTATTGAAACCAAAAAAAACAAAGGAAAATCCTCGACGATATTAAAAAACACATGACGAAAATTTAAATTTATTTATTTTTTTTTTTAAAAAAAAGGGGTATAAATCATCAAAATAAGATGATTAATTCCGGATTATGTTCGACTAGCAGAACGCGGACAGAAATGAACCGTTAAATTATTACATTCAGCAAGTAATATGTAAACGCATTTCCTACAATCGCGCTCGATTTACTATACATTATGTATATATATATATATATATATATATATATATATATATATATATATATATATATATATATACACACATGTAAATGCTAAACATTAATAAGGTCTATGTCAGAGCCGTAATACCTTTATTATACCCTTATGTACATATGTATACATACATATATATACATATACATCTCTTAAACATAGTCCCATATACCTTATTTAAGCGTATTGTCGATTTAAACATCAACGTCCAACCACTTATTTGTTATTGCAGTGTCATCTCTACCACATTCTATCTCGTTTTCTACCCCCAGGGCTGCTAAATTGTAACATTTTTATCTTTTTACTTTTTTTTTTGACTTTGCCTTTTCGTCCGAAAAACGTTTCTCATTTATTTTCGTTACGTATTTGGCGGATTCCAACATCGCCACAACGTAACAACAGTCATTTATATCGCCGCAAAATATTCTTTCAGTCTGCGGAGTGGCAACCAACCACCTAAACAAATCAGTACGCTGGAATTTTATATGTATACATATACATATATATATATATATATATATATATATATATATATATATATATTTATATATATAGGTAGTAAAACACTCTAAAATAATGCCTCTGACCCATAAGAAGACGTTTTATCACGACAGAAATTTATCTTTCTTTCTTCGGATATTCCTCCATCAAAACGCAAAGCAAAACTTAACCACTCGTGTTCAGAAACAATAATAATAATAATAATATTAACAATAATACAAAAAATGACAATAATAATAATACTAATAATGAAGAATGATGATGGGGAACATAATCGTAAAAGAGTAGCGAGTATAATAAATAGAAAGAAATAAAATAAAGTAAAACCTTACCGGCAATTTAGGCGTGACAACGACAAATTTGTCCGGTTAGATTTGAAGCGACTTATTTATGCGTTCGAGACACGTTTCCAAATTTTTTGAATATAAAATATTTCTAAACGATGGTCTGTTTTTGGGGATTTTTTTATTTACGACTTCCTTTAAATATGGTTAAAAGTCATCTATACATATATATATATATATATATATTATATATATATATTATATATATATATTATATATATATATATGGGGTAACCAAGAAAAGATGGAAGGTTTTGTTTTTTGAATAGCGCAGTTGGTAAGCCTGCTATAACGCAAACGCGTGTTCCACGTTTTACACACGGGGGATTCGTTTTAATTATCATGGCATCCCATAACGAGAAGGAGCTTCGCGACAGTGGAAAAATAGTTTCGAAAAGAATTCAATGTTACGCGATTTTTTTGTGGTGATACCTTAATCGTGGAAACGTAATACCTAGGCAGTGGAAAAAAGGTTAGGGAAGCTTTGAAACACTCGGTCTTACAATACACACATAGATAAGTCCCAGAAGTAGATGTAGTTAGTTACCGAAAATTAAATGTCAGAAAATTTTCTTAGTTAACTAGGAAAAATACTTCGAAATAAACTGCTTTGAAAACCGGTTCGAACGTTGTAGGGGTGCCCAAAATCAAATAACATAGATATTATACAGAGATTTCATAGTAGAATAAAATCATATACCTGGTGTATCTCAAATGTCCGCGACTTACATATAAACACTTTTCTCGAGGAGATCAAGAAAAGTGGTCAACTTTATTCGAGGAGGTTGGGAAAACTTTAAAATCCTTTGACCATAAATTTTTTTGACAACTCGGAAGAATACGAAATAAATCGTATTAAACCAATTGATATTTTATTTTTTAGATGACAACAAAAAATATTGAACTTCACTGCGTACGTTATTTTCCACAGACCAATTAATCGATGAACATCTGATTGATCAGTCCGTGTGTAATGTTAAAAATAAAAAATTAATTATAATTACATTTATATATATATATATATATATATATTAACGTATATATTGGTATGTGTATATGCACGTATGTGTCGGCGGATGCTGTGTGTGTGTGTGTGTTGATACGGTAGGTAGGTAAGTATTTAAGTTGACTCCGGTACACACATTTATCATTTCCTAAAAACTTCAAATTGAAATTATCGTTTATTTGAGCGGATTTTAACTGAAATTTTCTTCGCCGCCTATTTATAATTAATTTCACCCAGTACTAATTGTCGAGTAATAATTAAAACTAAATATTAGCAAATAGATATACAACACACACACACACACGCAATGTAAGAATCTTTATAGGAGAAAATTATTCGCTGTAACTTTCTGCATCGTTTGTAAGTTAACGAACGACTAATGAGTTTTGTAATAGAAATTTTAAAGATGTCGACAGAAAGTTAAATTGCAGAAATGAATAAAACACGTACTATTTAGTGCAGTCCAAATGAGATAAATGAACCGAAGGTTAACTCTATAGCTCCTCTAAAAATATAATAATTAATAATAATAATAATAGTGGAATAACATATATGTATATATGAATAATATATATGATACATATAAACAGGTGTATTAATTAATTATAAATCGTCATTTACTTTTTATATCGAACGTTTAAATAATAAACGTCGGAACACGTGCAACATGTTAGAAAATTGCAACCAAATGTGTTAATACGAAGAAAGAAGAATTTTATCGTCATCGTAATCGATAACTCACTAAGTAGCGTGACCTATATTTTAATTGACATGACTTTATTTCGACTTTCCGATGTAGCTTGAATTCTTGTTAATCCAGCAACAGTCGTGATAGTATCTATCCATTGAATTCCTCTAGAGTTTACACCTGGAAAAAGCCACATTCTTTTCAGGGAAATCTATGAATTTTAACTTCTAAATCCTTTAATCAATTTATTGATACAGTAGTTCAAAGTCATCATCATTCTGAACTATTTTTATCTACTCTTGCATTCACACATATACCTGATCTGCTCTATATCATTAGCTGAACTCAACCATTCGTTACGTTCAATAAATCCTCTAGGGTCTGCCCTCGTATATCATTATTTCGTTAAATTATTTTAACCATTTCCTCAATATCGCGACTTATCCTCAAATTTGATCTTTATTTCTTCTAATTCCTATAAACTCTATCCCATATATAATCATTTACCCTATCGTCCTATATCTTTAGCTACTTGTATTAAAGAATATAATACGTTTACAAAATCATAGTTTACATACAAGATGTATCTAGAATCATTTAGGTACTTCAACTGCATCTCTAACCTCGTAGCAGATATACGCCAAAAAAATTTTTTAACAACATCAAAAAAACCGTTGATTCAAATTCTATTCCATCATTACATGAAACATCAATTAAACTAGGCGTTCATTCTTTCTTCTCCCGGGATACTGGTAACCTTTTTTTGCCATTCGGTTACTCATTCTCAAACATTCTAAGGTTTACCCCCTACAGGCCAAGTGCTATCAGCAATAGGTTACAATCCGGTGTTGATCGTGTAATTTAGTATTTTTCTAAATGTCAAATTGCTCTTAATCCTTCCAAAACGAAAACAATTTTCTTCACTCGTCGAAGACCGTTTTTACCGACCAGACTTCACGTCAGCAGCGTTGATATAGAATGGTCTGACCAGATACGCTATCTTGGTGACATTTTAAACAAGAGGCTAACCTTTTCAAAGCATATTGACCATGCATCATTGAAGACAAACAGAGCAATCTGTTCAATCTACCCCGTTTTCAATCGTAAATCTTAAATATTAATAATAAACTAATAATCTACAAGTCAATCATTAGGCCTATTTTATCATATTCTTGTCCAGCTTTGGTCTCAGTCTCAAATACTAGTTTTAATAGACTGCAATTAGTCCAAAATCGATGTCTCAGATGTAACCTCAATGTCCCCGTATACACTAAAATTCCATATATGCATAGTGCTCTGCAGGTATCATAAAAGACTATATCCTCAAACTATCCCATAAATTTTTTCTCAGTTGTAGCGCGAACCGTAATAATTTACTTCCAGCAATAGGAAATTACGATTCCAGGGAACTAAGTATTATATTAAGTATAAGCATCGACGCATTAAACATAATGTATTATTCTCATAACGTTATAATTTGCTTTCGTTTCCATTACTTATAAATGATATTACATATTCGTTATACAATTAAACTTATTATTTTTTAAATTACCGCTTTTCATTTGTGATGGTTTTTTGTCTGATTTTTCCATCGAGACTATTTATATATTGTATATTTATTATTTACCAGTTTATATTATTAAAATTTTTACTTTCATAAATGGAGAGGGCATTTGTTCCGGTACATTTATTAAATATTATTATAACTTTTTAATATAATGTCAAATATTTAAAAAAAAATGTTTACCCTAAAGTGTGGTCTTTAGTCCAGTCCTTTTCAATATATACATACTTATAATTCGTAACCAAATTTTTGTAAATAATACAAACATCTAATTCTATATCGATGATATCACCATTTACACTAATGAATCGCAATTGTAATCAGATATTCACAATCTTATCATTCACCATTAATATAATTTTAGCTATGGATTTTACGCTATACTCTAGCAAATATGTATCAATCCTACAAGCAATTATAATTATCTAAATATTCACAACCGTTGTATTATAGGTTTTTTTTTTCAATCCTTATCAATAATTAGATTTTCCTCTTGAAACTGACTTGGCGAATACGCATACAAATTATTTATTGCAAAACCTAGATACGTATCAATCGGTTGAAATATAATTCTTCCTGGGTGGTGAACCCCCTTATACTTGGTCTGTTATTTAAATCTTCTATTCGTTACGTACTTGACTATGATTATTTCCACGACAGCGGTTCAGATCAATACCCCTCTCGTTTACATATTTACGGTTGGCTCTGAAACTACTGTATCCGCTTCGAAGATAGAGGCAAAAGTTCCTCCTCTATTTCCGAAGTATCTAACAGACAAGTTCATTTTGATTTGTTTATCAATTGCTACTCCACATTTGTACCATTATTTCTGAAATATTTTCTGCTGTTGGAAATCCAGTCTTAACCGACGTCGTCATTCATTGTGTATATGTAAAGGCGTCCCATTAAAAAATAAATAAAATAAAATAAAATAATAAAAAATTTGGGTATATGTTACTCTATATCAGCTAGATCATTATAATTTACATAGTGTTACTTATGAATATATACATACACAGCTGAACATACAATTGTACACATACATACATACATACTAGTAAACATGCTTTCCTATATAATTGAATTAAGGAAAGGCGAAACGGACGTTTTAATTTTTTTTTTCTTTATATAAATCGACCTCGTACGTTCCTTTTCCAAGAAAACTAAAAAATAATCGTATAACAATGATGATGATGATGATGATGATAATAGTAATTTTACTAGGGTAGCTATTCCAAAATATAAAGGTTGCTTAAAATGCAACTGGAAACAAAATTATGCCACCGATTAGTCACCACCATATTTTCTCGGGAATGCGACATCAACAACCAAGCCTTGGCGGTCGGACTTCGGACAGCGTCAGAACCTAGGGTGAATTACAGTAATACAAGTCTATCTTTTTATTTAACTGCGCATCATCCATCGTCACGTATATAAAAAGTTTACAGAAAAATATGCCCATTTAAATTCATTATAAAATTGTTCGTACGACCAGAATACCCAAAAAATCTACGGACACTACCGAGTCTAAAAGTTGTAAGGGAGTTTATATACCTCGAATCGCTGATTGCTGACGAACAGAAATAAAACGTAGAAACACATTAGATGAATCACCGATGGCTCGATTACGTAAGATCTGGAAAGAAATAAAATCCAGGCTAGTGAACACTCTTATATTCTCGTTACTCATATATTAAGCGTGGATCTTACTAGATGCAGATCGACGAAAAATCGATGCTTTCGAAATGTGGATTTGGGGTAGATTGCTAGGAATCCCATGGACGGCAAAACGTGCTAATATGTAGTTCGATTGTAGATCAATTAAGTGCTCTCCCATATTTGCCTAGGAAAAATCTTAAAATACTACGGACATATTACGAGGAAAGAAAACGACGGTTTAGGAAAATACTTTTTAACTACGCCAGTAAATGAAACAAAACCATGAGGAAGATTACCAAGAGATTGGACCGGCACGGTAACAGTCAGAGCCTAAACATGATAATTAAAACCAGTCAAAATAGAAGTCACTGGAGACAGCTGGTACATGATGCAATGCATAAGAGGTCACGATGAGCAGCTATTGCTAGAACGATTGTAATAATAATATACGATATATATATATATATATATATATATATATATATATATATATATATATATATATCTACGTCTATGAGTATCGTGTATCATTTGAATACCTAACTTTGTTAATATTTATAGAGTGGCTCAAGTTTCTAAATATTCTTATATGGCGCGTTATTTTTATATATAATAATATTGTATAGATAATATTTATTTATACATATATGAACACTATATTATATATATATATATATATATATATATATATATATATATATATATGCAGAACTTTTGATTATATTAAATATACTACGTACGAAATATAAATCGAAAGATGTACATAGGGAAGCTTAAGTTCCTTAACATTCCCATATTACGTGATATTTTCAAATATCGCAAACAATATCGTCTGAGTTCACATATAATATGCATATTTGTTTGTGTGTGTGTGTTTTAATGTGTGTACGGATAAATTTGTGCACGTTATTTTGCATATACACGCTGACGAATTTTGGCATTTATAAGGTTTTTTAACAATGCGTTCAGATAATATGTCTCGACATATTCAGTTCCTTTTTCTTGTTTTTATAAGCACTCCATCGATTTGTGTATTCGAACAAATAAATTTTCGCTGAAACCAATAGTGAAGCTACTTGTTGAAAAATTCTAGTATAACAGGTTTAGATGGATATTATTACAATCGGTTTCTACTACCTCGTATTACAAGAAATAGATAAAACACGAAAGAATATTATAAAACACACACACACACATATATATAAAATTCGGTAACTCACTTTCATTATAATTCTTAATCTTTTACGATTCTATTACCAGTTAGCACACCGGCCTTTATGTAATTTGCACACATCTATGTGTATTTCATATATAGACTTGTTATTGTTTATAATCTTATACGAGTTTTAAAATTTATTCGCCTTGCAAATTCTACCGTAAAAGTCAACAAAGTGTATTATGAGGCCTATCGTCTTGCCTTTCTTGAACAACCAGTTACAATGTAGAATGTTGTAGATTATTTTGGTTGTTCTTGGAATGAACCGGTTAGATTTTCCCCCGCTATTAGCGAAGTATAAATCATTTTTTTTTTAAATTAAACATGAACTATTCAAAATGTAGAATAATTTAATGTGAAAGCGATCAAGTAGCTCTTGAACGTGTTTTACTTATTCAGTTCGTTGATTGTAATTTTCTGATTGTAGGGTTCTTGTATTCTATCTTCAATATTTGGATCGATATATGTGACGTATAATTTATTAGAAGCTGAGGAGAAGTGTTGCGCGAGAAACTCTGATATTTTCGTGATATTAAAGAGGTAATTTAATTTTATTGATAATTGTTGATGGAAGCTGATGTGTTTTATTGACCTCGAGAGATCTAATCTTATTCCAGACTTCTGTGGGTGGTGTTTTAGCAGTAATTGTAAATCTAAAATCACGCCAGGATTTTATTTTAGCTCGTTTAAATATAAACTTTAGCTCTCGTTTTCCTGAAGGTAATAAAATTTTCATCGCTAGGATCTCTCTTGAGCTTTTCTTCTACTTCATAATGCCAATGTGCAATCATGATTCCACCATAGATATCTGTTGTCTTAACTAAGTTTGTTGCAAAATGTTCGATATTGACTTCACTATTACTGCAACTTTTATTGAAGAGTTACTTACATGATTGATTATATATTTGTCCCTATCAGTGCGCTTATAATTGATACCTCTTGGATTTTGTGTAATTTCATTAATGAGGATAGAGAATGATCATTTTCCGCTAGATGTGGTGATAGAACGTCTGTAATATGCCGACAATCGCTGCATTTACGATATGAGAAATTGAAATGAGTTGGATTTGTGTTATGTTTTACCTCTTAATAAAGGTGTACACTGGCTACCCAATGTTGGGCTGTGTGCGTTCAAATCACCTGTGAGTATTACTGGTGTCGGTAGTCGTTTGACAACGTGTAATAATTGCTTCAAATCAACGAGCTCATTAAGTGGTAGAACACAGTATTTAAGTTTAACTCGAACTGCGGTAATTTGTAGATTAGTTTGCAGATAAATTTCTCGATGGTATATATATATATATATAATTTTTAACTGCTAGAACACCCCGTGTGCAATTATACCGCTTTGATTATTGTTAACGAATAATTAGTCAGTTTAAAATTGTGTTGGTTCTTAAGATGAGTTTCCTGCAAACATATAATTGAAGAACTATAACGAGATAACATACATCGAAAAATCTTTATAATGACGAAAAAGGACATTACAGTTCCAGTTAAGAACTGAAGTTGACTGTTTGTCCATAGCCATGAACGAAATTAATACGAAGTTGATTTGGTTGCGCTGATTAGTTTTTTAAAGATTTTAGAGATTCGAATTTTCGTACTTCTGTGTGTTATAAGTTTGTGCGTTTCTTGTAACATATTTATAAGAGCTGGTATATCATCTGTAAAACCCCGCGCAGCCATTAGAGGGTCTACATTTTTGTGACACATGTCAACAAAGAGAGCTAGTACTAGAGGTGATAGGATATTTTTTTTTCTGCGATGATGGGCTTTCAAAAATTGTTTTCGTACTTTTATTATTTTGATTAGTTTCATATGAACTCTCATCGCCCGATATTATTTCTTCAGGTGTGTTATAAGAATTTTTAGTTATATCAGCGCTAAAAGATATGTCATTGAATTATTATTTTTTTTTTTCGAAAACCCTTCGTTCTCATTGAATCAGGATCAGGTTGCGATTTTGTAATTGTTTCTGATTCAATGTTACTTGAAGTTTATGAACTTCATAGTTGACTGAAATTAGTAGATTCCATCTCTTTAGTAGATTCCAAAGTTTTGGTGAATCAATTTTAATTGGAGATTCAAGGGAAGGATAGACAGATAAGTTTAATGGAATAACCTCTGATTTTCAACATATGGACAAACTTCTCCTTTATGGCTGGTTTTTTTACATTCAGACGCGATCATCGTATGTAATAAAGATTCTGTATAGCCGTCCGAGGTAGTTTAAAACAAACGAGTCTGATAAGTTCATTTGCTTTAGCTCAAGTTCGGTATATGCCTATTTCCTTCAGCTAATGATTAAAAATATTGCTGTTGATGCTGACCTGTTTATTTATACGAAGTAATAAAGTAGGTCCTAAGATAAATGAAGAAATGAAAGCTGACGCGAATGATAAAGTGATACTAAACGGAGATGCCGAAAAACTCTGAACCAAATAAATAGCGCCGGTTTAAAATTATTGTTTGAAAAAAAAACGACGAATTTCGCGAGAAGTAACGACAAAAAGCCAATAAAAACTATAGAAGTACGGAAACTGGAAAGAGTAAATTAGTATACGGGTACTTACGAGCCCTCATAAGTAACGACGACAAGGACCTAAAAGAAATAAGAACAAGATTTGGTACGTTTACTAATTCGAGCAGAGTACTCGTAAATCAAAAAAATTAGTTTGAAACTCAGGAAAATTACGACCTTACACAGCGTTAAAATATTCATGCGAAACACGGGTCAGCTGAATGTGAATGGAAAATATTCGAAATTTCAATATTATCGAAAACTGTCCAAGATATCACGGGCCGATTATGTACAAAAGGCGACAGTACTCATTGTAAAAATGGTGAAAATGAGAAACAGTTTTGACTCGTGAGAAGCGACTATGATGATACGATGATTATTATTAAACAAAAAAGTACTTAAAATTACTAAATTAAACGTTTAGGCTATTAATAAGCCATTGTCGAGTGAGCATTAAAAAAAAAGTAAAAGGTATGTCCAAATATATAACGTTAAAAAATGTAAATATAAAAGGCGAAAACAAAAATAAAATGTAAGAAAATAGTTAATTTTAAAATAATCCGATAGTAGTGGAATTGGTGAACAAAGCAATCGAGAAATCGTAAGTATTATTACTTAACTGGCGGATAATAAAATTTTATACGTTCTGCAAGAAAGACAGGGCTTTCCCGTTGTTAATTTTATTTTTAATATATTCTGAACAAACATCGTGAAAAGGTTGAATTACGTTCGGTGAAAATGTCTCTATCGACTTCCGACGGAAACGAAGCGTCTAAAAGTCAACCCGCCCCTTTAGCCTCTTTACACTTCGGCTTATAAAGGTCGGTCGATCTGTCCTTAACCGGAAAACTCGTCTGTTTTTGCTATGAAATGATTATGTCGTAGATTTCCAATTACCGAAAGAAAATCTGTTGGAATATTCACCTGGTTATTTTCTCTTCGATAGATTACTTTTTCCTCCATATATTATATATATATATATATATATATATATATATATATATATATATATATATATGCGTTATGTGTGTGTGTGTTGGTATGGTATACGTGTATATTAAACATCATTATTATTGGCGACGGTGATGATGATGGTAACAGTGATAAAGTGAAAAGAAAAAATCTCGAACAAGATGCAGAAACTGAATTACTTTTTTTCGTAACTCTTCCTTACTTATTTCCGTTAGGAAGGAAAAATTGAAAGGACTAAAGTCAAATGGTTGCCTGGATTATACCGTTCCTTACTTTTACGTGTTGTATTATTTTCCCATCGACATTATCTTTATCCTTGTCGTTGCTAACCCTTTCATTCGCCCATTATAAAATTTTGACGCAAATTTATGATACAGGTGTTTAATATACAATAATAGGCGAATTGTAGATAATTTTCAACGTATTCTTCAGACCGCGGCTGGGTAAACAAGACTCACACATTTGTACTTGATCAACAGAACTCTCCTCAGTCATGGTGTGCAACGTCACGCTCTCCGTCTCCGTCTCCCACATCCTCATTGACTGTCCTTCACGCTCCTCACTCAGATTGTCTCTCAAACGTCCCTCCTTACTTTCTCTTTCTCTCCAAAGATGAATGCTCCTCTCTAACTAACTCTCGTCTCCTTGATTTAACTTCCTCTCCCTCGTGCCTCTAGCCTTAGTTGCTGCGCACAGTACGTTAATGTAGATTATTAATAATAATCTGAATACTTTTAAAATCGAAACATTTCACTTCTATATCGAAAATATATATATATATATATATATATATATATATATATATATATATATATATATATATATATATATTAGTATTAAAATGTTATGTATCATGTAGTGAACATCATTACTGAAAAGGTTGAGGTTGTTGTGTAACACGTTAACTAGTAGAAAAGTAAACTTTTTTCTGATTATTTGTTAAAATCGTTATAGAAATTGTAGTAATTGATTCACCTATTTCGGGGTAAACGCAGGGGTGGACACGTATAGATGATGATTTCTTAAAAAATCATTCATAAATGAAGAGTCATTCTTCGGATGAAATAATATCCTGTTGAAGAAATAATTGAAGCGATACCGGAAAGTAGTAAGGACGGCGCTAAGGTTATCGAGTTATATGCTGCGTAACACGGTTACAGCTAGGTGATTTTTTTTTTCAGTATCTATTACGCTTCGCGGTTGAGGTGAAGGAGTTATAAAGGTGATCGAACACTGTCGAGTAAAGTTGCGAAAAATCCATAATTTATATTTAGTTTAGTCCTCGAGATACCCTAGTGGCTATAGCACGTGTAAGTACCGTGTTCGAATACGATCGTCGGCGTAAAAATTATCATCAGAAAATAAAAATTGAATAATCCTGATATATTATCATGTGGAAGGCAAAATAGCTAACCACCGTACGCAACACCATGTGGGCGCTAGTGATAATATAGTACACTACAGAAACACGCGGAACTGGATTGTGTTTTGACAACAAAGCGATTAAAATCAGTTCTCCCGTGTGTGTGTGTGTTTATGCACGCATTAAAACAAAAAATTTCCTACATAATTTATCCAAACGGCGTATTTGATTGTAGATCCTGATCGTCTTATGATATACTTTAAGATCGAGTCATTTATCTAATTGCTCAAGAAATTTAACCTAATTTTTATTGTGTTATCATTGATATGTATCGGGGAATTAGATTTTTACTGTTAATCGACGATGATCCCCATCCTGTTTGACGTTAAAATAAAACGTTTTCAGAAATACTTTTAAAAATGTTCATACCGCTGAATTTTGATCTTATGCTTTGGCGGAAATTATACAGCGATTAACTACGCTTCATAATGCGCAAGTAACACGGTTTTTGCCCGTATAAATTCCTCACTGTACGCATAGTTCAGGTGACGTATATTCGGTTTAATTACAACCGTAAATCTAGCAAATCCTCCGTCGCTAGGGTACAGAGCATGATATACGTTGTTAATGCGTATTTTTGAACTATAATTCCATACAGTGCACTGAAATTAATGATATATCGATATGAATGATGATAACAAATGTTTGAAACTTCTCAGCTTTTCTTTGAAACTGTTCGACGTAACTGAGCGATCACATTATTACTTTTTATTAAGTATTAACAATTCTGAAGAAACATCTCTGAAAAGAAGAAAACCTAGTTAGTCAACTAAATAAATACAAACACACACACACACACATATATATCGCAATCACGATAAGGCTTTGTCTATCCACTCATGGATAAAGGTTTCCCCAAAACGTTTTCCACTCACTTCTGTCCCGGGCTTTCCTCAACCAATTTTTCCCAGCTACCTTTGCTATATCATCGCGTAATTGGTCTTCCTTGTTTCCTTTTTTCTGTCTATCGACTATCACTGTAAGATCCGATTTGACCATCTATTGTCTTCTCTTCGAGCCACATGGCCAGGCTAACTTCATTTTGTTATAGCCTTTCGCTCCACTGCATCATCCAACCGTTTTTTATGATCTGATAATCTTGTGTCCAACATAATTCTCTCATATGCAGTCCGAGCTATTATTATCTTTTCTATTTTTTTTTGTATATGGCCATCTTTCCGAACCATGTATAATTATATAATTTACGTTTCAGATTAATCGGTATTTGTTTATTGCGGAATACTATGCATAATTTTTCAAACGCAACCCACGATTATTCTCCTTGTTAATTATGTTTTAATTATCATGTCTTCAATTGTTGACATGCAACTATCCACTTGCTCTATCTGTTCCGATTTTATTATTATTTGTATTAATATATATATATATATATATATATATATATATATATATATATATATATATATATATAGCCTTTATTTCATTTAAATGAACGAAAAATACACATGCAAAATAATCAAAATTAAATAAAAATAAAAGCCCAACATGAGCAAAAGCATCTTCCGTTTTTTTTTGTGTTTTTTTTTTAACTTTGGGATATATATCCCCCACACCCATTTGCTTCCAACTTTCCGCATCCAACTGGTCCCCACATATTTGACAATCTTTCCACCATCTTTTTAGTCTTTTAATTTTCCTTTTCCTAACCAATGAAATCCATCCTATATATTTTCTGGCCCAGCTATTATCTGCTTGTTTCCGCATGAGATGACCACACCGTGTCCATTTTAGTTTTCTTGCTATCTCCATTAGTTCATCCGTTCTTGACTATGCTCTTAAGCATTGTTGTTTATTTTATCAAATTTTGTAACCCCTAACATTTTTCTTTCCATCGCCCGTTGTGCAATTTGTAAATTTTTTTCGCTTTATATTACATGGCCTTGTTTGTGAACTGTAGGTAATCGACATTATGATACATGCATTAAATACTCGTACTTTTAATAATGGACTCATTTTTGTATTAAACATTTCTTTCAAAGTCCAATATTTTTCCATCCTTCTATTTATTTCCTTGGCTGTTTTATCTTTGAATTAAATTAATTGTCAAAGATATATTACTGCTTCAACCCATTTTTATTTTTTTGAGTTAATGGTCATATCTTGCCATGCGATATTAGTTAATAATTTGTTGTTTTGTTTTTTTTCTAATTTATAATCAGTTTTGCTTTCGTTGCACTTTCGTCTAATTCGTTAAGCATAATCTGTAATTTTTCAGCCGTGGAATCTGCAAAACGTAAATTTGTTAAATGTGTGTCATTTATGTTTATTTCGTATTGTTCGCATGATAAATTAATTCCTAATAGTTGTTCCAACACCGCGTTAAATAAACCTGGTGACAAGAGGTCCCGTTGCCTAACTTTTTTTTTCAATGGGAAGTTTTCTCCTTCCCGATCCGTATCGTAACTATTCTTTATTAAACTTATATATTTCTTATGTATTTCTTGTTTTTCTAAAGAAGCATAGAGGAAATCACGATCTGCTGAATCAAAGGTTTTCTGGGAGTCGATAAATGCAAAAAATATCTCTATTTTTTATTCACCCGCCTTTTTCGATTAACTGCTGAATTATATGTAAATTATTTATAGTGAAGTAGTTTGCGCGGAAACCTGCTTATTCTGGAAGTTGTTGATCACCTAATTGATTTACTAGACGTGCGTACAATACTTTAGCAAATAGTTTGTAAATAGTTTGTAAATAGTTTGTAAAAGACTTATTGGTCTAATTCACATCCTCCTTACTTACTTTTTTATGTAAAAATATTATTTCTGTCTCATTCCATTGTTGAGGTATTTTTTCTGTAAACAATATTCTATTGAATAAATGTGCAATTTTATTAGTTAATACATCTTTTGGAGTGATTATTAATTCATTTGTATTAGCATCTCTTACAGGGGGTTTTATCCTTCTCCAATTGATTTGTTGTATTTTCTATGTCAATATTTAAATATGGCGGGGAACTTATTTCGTCTTCATTACCACTATAATCTTCCCAAACTCTATTCATTGATACTGCGTACAGATTTGTGTAATATTCTGTCGCTACCGTAACAATTTTCTTCCTTTCATGTTGTATAATGTTCTTCTTGAACATCATTCCTCTAATTAACTTTTCCTCTGACATATAAGTTTTCTTGTTAGATGGTGTCGCGTGTTGGTAGTGAAGGTCGTGTGTTGTGCGTTTTGTAGTCTTTCCGACTCGCTCGTCGTGTGTTGCGCGTTTCGTTATATATATATATATATATATATATATGTGTGTGTGTGTGTGTATATGTATGTTCGGATTTTACAGTCGTCTGATTATTCTCAATTTGGAGATAAACACTACGTAACATTACGGTTTTTTTTATTTTGTTCGTAGTAACTTGTTAACTGTAAGATAGTAATAACTACAGAGTATGGTATTATTATTATACTGAATCGTGTATCCCTACGAATTCCATGAAGTTAAAGGAAACATTACAAGAATTACGTAATGAAATGAAAGACAATGTGGTTAAATGTTTAGAAGAACAGACGGAAAATGTTACATTAACAGATAATGAAATATGCAACAAAAGCGTCGAACAACCAGAAGAAATAGTAGAATAATAACGATTAAAGATAACGGAATTAGAAAGAAACATTAGAAATAAAAACTTAATCTTTCACAATGTAGAAGAAGGGGAAGCAGATGATAATACTGCAGAAGAAATAGTTCTAAACATTATTGAAAATGAATTAGATTTAATATGTAAGGATGAACATTTAAAATTTGTGAAAAAATTAGATAGAATAATAATAATAAAGTACGTCCAATATGCGACAGAAAAAATAAGAACGAACATATTAGAAAATAGTAGAAAATTAAAGATATAAATGCGTTTATTACGAAAGACTTTCCAAAAGGAGTGTTAGAAAGAAGGGAAGTATTAATAAGTGAGATGGAAAAACCAGGGAAGAAGGAAAATATGCAATAATTAAATATGATAAGTTAATGGTGAAGGACAAATTTAACTGACAATGGAAAAAAGAAAAAAAGAAATCTAACACATGAAAAACGTATGGATTTTAAAAATAGTAAAGGAGAGGTTGGAGTAAAACGAATGAAGGGTAAAAACAGGAGATACGAATAATAACTAGAAATATTAAGATGCAAGTAAACAACAATTCACAATAGTAAATAAAGGAACAACAATCACCACATTATATAGTTAAGAACTTGTGTAAAGTCAAAATACAAAATCATTGCCCAGAAAGGATGACCACCGAGAGCAATAATGGCCACCGCCTTTCCTATATTAAATGGAATAAAAAACAAGGAACTACCTAAATAAAAATGGATATATTAAATGTGGAAACATTAAACTCGGAAGAAAGAATTTAACGCTCTGAAACATAACGACTTGGATTTATTAGAATTGGCAGAAGTGTGAAGATTAGATAAAGAAATTATAAAAAGATGAAATGGAGCGCTTATCACCTATAAGGGGATAATTAAGGAGCAAAGAGAAGATGGATTTATAATATCGAATCGTTTTAAAGATAAAGTTAAGAAAATTAAGGGAGTTTCGGATAGAATTTTTGAGATTATCTTTGAAACTTCCTACAGTCTGAGAATGAAAATGATACAAATACATGCCCAAACTTCTAATTCATCAGAAGAAGAAAATGATGATTTCTACCAAAAACTCCAGTATACAATAGAAAAGGTTCCTGGGAAAATACTAATATTAGGAGATTTTAATAACAAAGTTGGAGTTGGAAAGAAAGAAATCATGGGTGCTTATGGTTATAGGAAACGGAATTTTAGAGGGGGGTCAACGCTGTTGTAATTTTGTCAGTGTGAACAAAATTGTTAACTCATATTTTAAACAAATAATAGGGAAAAAGTGGACGTGGATGTCGCCAAATAGTGAGTATTAAAACGAAATTGCCTTCGTTTTAATAGAAGATACTAGATATGTACAAAACATAGATATCAGTACGACATAATTTCAGACAGAACATAGACTAGCCACAATAACTTTAAAAGTAGAAAAATGTAAAAGAAAATAAGCTACGAAGGAACCATGGATACGGATAATGGACAGCCAACAGACCGAGGAATTTATTAACAGTTTAAAAAATTACATAAACTCTAATAAGATTGTAAAAAACCCAGTCAAGATGTACAAAATTATTTTGATGTTATGGTTAACAGTACTAGGAAATCAACACCGCCGCTTATAAATGAGAACACAAAAAAGAAGAGGACCTTTCCGGCGGATCTAAAGATGGACATTAAAAAACCTAAACGACTTGGACAAATAAAGAATAAAACATCAAAAGAAAAACTAAATTTACTGTTATGTGTAAAACAGTGAGGTATAAAATCAGAAGTCTTACAGATAAAAAGAATAAAGTCATAATAATAAGTATACTGGAAAATAAATATATATATATATGAGAAATATACAGCGAAAACAATGGAAAAAAGAATGAAAAAGAATATCTTCAACTATATTTTTCCTGTTAACAAGATAGCCTGTCGATCTGTGGAAACTGAACTATTCTAGAACCGGGCCAATCTAAATTCGTTTACGTCCTCCGATACTTTTTATTTGGTATCTGGTCAAAAACTTCCTGCGCTGCATGTTTTTCAATTTGCTTCAGAGCCTTTTTAATTTTTTACAGTGTATTTCATTTTTCAAACTAATAAAGAATTGTGTTTTGTTTTAAACAAAAAATATATATATAAAAATAATTCAACTGTTCATTATGCATATATATGTATATATATATGTATATATATATAACAGAAAACAATTTTTTTAAATGAAAAATCACAAATACATTTAGTTGTTAAGCCATTATCAAGTGAATATAAAAAAAACAAATTAAATACAAAAGTATATACAATTTATGAAAATATAAAATGTAACAATTATTACTTTAGATATACAATTGCAAAAATTATGAAAGTGATAAAACAGTATTTGTAAAATAATCTGATAGTGCACGTGGTAAACAACACAATCAACAATCAGCAATAAAAAATTTTATAAATAAACAATATTAAAATAGAAAATAATAAAAAATAATTAAAAATAGTTGTTCCATTTAAAAGTGAAATTTACAATATACTTCATAGAAATAATTCTTCATCAGAATTTCTCATTGAATGTAATGAATTTTACAAATACTGTTTTATCACTTTGAAAAATACATTTTGCAATTGTAAATCTAGTACTATTTTTTACAATTTTGTATTTTTATTAATTGTACTTATTTACGTATTTATATATATACATATATATATATATATATATATATATATGAAAATCACACTACATTCCACACTTTTCAAAAAAATAATAACAAAAAATATAAAGTAAGATAGAAAGATTGATATAAATAAAACTACTTTAAAGAACAAAGATAATCGAAACAAAGAAAAACATAATAAAATAAATAACAGTTAACATAGAATAAAATCTTAACATAATAAAAAAAAAAAGTGGTAGGGATCGTATAATAAAGATCTAGAAAAACAATTATATAGAGGAAGAAGAAGAAATATATATTTACAAAACATATAAACAAAATCATGAATACACGAATAATTGAATAATGAAGAATGTTAAGTACCCTATATATATATATATATATATATATATATATATATATATATATATATATATATATATATATATACATTAACAGTTAACTTACTAATGTACAACGACATCTAATGTATATGTGATAAAATTAAAATTGAAAACTTAAAATTTAAAGTTTTAAGCCTTTAAGTACAGGAAACAAGTATCAGTGTAGGAAGTTATATCGAAAACATTAAAAGAATACATTTATTTAGAAACAATGAAACCTATCGAAATTGCAAAAATTTCAATCGTTTATCAAAAAAATTACTACAATTTCGAAGAGACATACATAGGAGAAACATTAAACTTACAGGTTTAATGAATATTTAAATTTTATATGAAAACAAAGATGACACGACATTATACGTTAAACAGTGCATGAAGAATTTAATCGCGAAAGACATTATACGTTAAACAGTGCGTGAAGAATTTAATCGCGAAATTAATTAACATCATCCTTTACTCTCTAACATTTTATATGCACAAAGGAAAACTAAAAAAAAAAAAAACATTAAAATTAAAATTAAAAAAAATATATTAGTAATAAGAAAATTAAGCAAGAAAAATTATTTATCAAATTAACAACCTGTGATAATAAATTGCTTTGTTGTTTTTTTTTTAAATAAAAAAATGCATATATTTGACATTAAATTTAAAAAGTATGTGAAATGTTAGTTACTTTTTATTAAAATAAACAGCAAAAAATAATTTAAAGTCACTAAAAATTTTTCTTTACGAAAAATCACAAAGCTTTTCAGCTGTTAGACCATTATCGAGTGAATATTACAAAAAATTAAAAAATATAAAACGAAAAAATCTTAATTGAAGATAACAATTCACAAAAAACAGAAAAATGAAGAACAATAGTAATGAAACCAATTCACAAAAAACAGCAAACAGTATGTGAACGTACTGTTCTTTTTTGTGAATTGATTTCATTAATACTGTTCTTAATTTTGCTATTTATCGTGAATTGCAATCTTAAATTAAGATTTTTTCATTTTATATTGTTTAATTTTTTGTAATATTCACTCGATAATGGTCTAACAGCTGAAAAGCTTTGTGATTTTTCATGAAGAATAAAAATCACAAAGCTTTTCACCTGTTAGACCATTATCGAGTGAATATTACAAAAAATTAAAAAATATAAAACGAAAAAATCTTAATTGAAGATAACAATTCACAAAAAACAGAAAAATGAAGAACAATATTAACGAAACCAATTCACAAAAAACAGCAAACAGTATGTGAACGTACTGTTCTTTTTTGTGAATTGATCTCATTAATACTGTTCTTAATTTTGCTGTTTATTGCGAATTGTAATCTTAAATTAAGATTTTTTTCGTTTTATATTTTTTAATTTTTTGTAATATTCACTCGATAATGGTCTAACCGCTGAAAAGCTTTGTGATTTTCCATGAAGAATAAAAATTAGCGATTATAACTTATTTTATGTTGTTTTATTTTAATGTAAAAAGTTATAGTAATATCGAATAAATATGCCGGAACAAATGCCCTCTCTATTCGTAAAAAGTAGAAAAAATTTTAATAACACTAATTTGATAAATAATAAACGTATAAGGTATAAATTGATGGAAAAATTAAACGAAAAACCATCGCAAAAGAAAAACAAAGAGTAATTTAAACAAATATAAGTTCGGTTATAAAGCGAATATGTAATGGCCATTCGTAAGTACTGAAAAAGAAACCCGAACAAGTAAATAAATTATGTTTAACTCGTTGATGTTTATACTTAGTATATCTAACATACAAATTTTTTTGGATAGTTTGAGGATATAGTATTCTTATATATAGATAGAACAGATTGATCTGTTTGTATTCAGAGATGTACGGTCCGTATGTTTAGAAAATATTAGCCTCTTGTCTAAAATGACACTAAGGTAGCGTACAAACCACCCTATATCAACGTCATTGACGTGAAGTCTAGTAGGGTAATCTATTGCTTTCGTTTTAGAAAGATTAAGCGCAATTTATCATTTAGAAGAATACACTTGAATACACGATCAACGCCAAATTTTAACCTATTGCTGATGGTACTCGATCTGTGGGAACTACGAACAACATCTGATCAGCGTGCTTTAATACGACAAACGTGTTTTTGTTGATCGCGATATCGTGATTAGCTGGATGATCGCGATTGATTAATCACATTCGTCATGTCGTAAATACGATCAGTTTAATCAGCATCTCACTAACTAGAAGTTGTTTCCAGTTAGAAACAGCTTTATTAAATTATACGTTCGTACATATTATCGAAAAAATAAAAGGTGCACATTGCGCATGGATGTGTACGTCATAATATGTAATTTATTCGCATTTTATCGAATTGTTTTTTATTATATTGTATTTTATTGTATCGCGTATCAGTTTACACTGTATTGTATTTTAATTCCGTTATATTTGAATTTCATTGTAATATTTTATTATATCGTATTATATCCTATTACATTGTATTGTATAATATTTTATTGTATTTACGTTATTGTACTGTTTTGTATATTTAATCGCATTATATTTGTATTTAATTATAACAGGTAAAAATCGTATTTTATTGCATTTCATCCTATCCAACTACATTGTACTGCATTGCGTTTTATTTGATTACCGTCTTGTATCGGTATTTTATTTTATCGAATTTCATCGTATTATACAGCATTTTATTCTATCGCATTTCATTTTATTATATGGTGCGCGGGTTTATTGAATTATAACGCAATTTTTGTATATCGTATTTGCGAATTTTACTGCATGGTGTCGAATAGAATTGATTAGTATTATCTTCGTATTGTATCGAGTAAGCGCAATTAAAATAAAAATGTAAGTAGCTGTATAAATTATTCGACCGGACTTTTCGATATTTAATCGTTTGTTATCGAGTTGTATAGGAAACGAAATAAAGAAGAGCAATCAGTCGCCTATTACCACTCGATAACGATGATAATATATTTAAAAATGAAATAAAAATAAAACTTAAAACTCCGATATAATTATTACCCTCGGCTTAGTCTTGTTAAGGTGCAGCAACACGCGTACTTCGAAGAATATGGCGGTGTTGTAGTACGTGAAATCGTCGATGCGATACTAATGGCCGGATGATAAGCTTTTTCTACAATCGACAAGAACGAACGAACAACTCCTTAAAAGATACTTAAAGCTTCGAAAATCCGCTCTCCGACAACTTTTACCCCTTGTTTTAATGTATATATGTATATATTTATGCGTATGTATATATGTATATATCCTATGTACATCCAAATACATATATATATATATATATATATATACACGTGTATATATATATGCATGTTCGTATACGTGTATATGATTTTAGTTATTTCTTCGTGCTCGACATTTACAACTCTATTCCGATGTATTGAGTTACTTTATTACTTCGACTGACTTTATTTCAAGCAAAGTAACTCCGGTCTCCCCCTCTTCGTCTACACCTCTTTTGCCGCGAAAAGTAATTTTAAATGGAACTGCCGAAATTTAGACCACCTTCTCCAAAAGGACGATTACTTGGAAAAATTAACTTCCTGTTCTTCCTACTGCAAAACTTTCAAAATGGTTATAATACCTCGCGTTACTGCTGTCGTCATCGCTGTTATATACTGTAGTAAAAATTTATCTTCGGAAAATGTACTATATATTAAAATCGTATTAGTTCGTGTTAACGATCGGAATAAATTATACGATAAACCGCGTCCACGCGCACACACATTCACATATACACGTTTTTGTGTTTTCTAGTGTTGAAAAAATATTACATTTCCTATTTTCATCGAATCGTATTTATATGTTTTTTTTTGTGGGTTTGTTTTAAATTAACCCCAATCCGGACTTTACCGGAGGGTAAATAAATTTTAGAAATTTTTAATAAATCCTAAAAACTAGATGCACGTAAGCTTAAAGTAAATGCAAATAGAAAAAAAACAAATTTTATAGAAATGTTATGCGTGTGAGTCCTCAGAAGGAGCGCTTACTCTGTGATGGGGATGCGATGAAGTCCTCCTCGGCAATTAATTTTTGCGTCCGTGTAATTCAGTATGTAAACAGCGCATTGTAACACTTTCGAAACCTTAATCTTTAAGTATGAAAATTTGATTAAAAAATTCGTAAACGTTTTCTAGAAGACTCTAGACGATTTTCAATGTGTTTTTAGATAAATATTATTGGAATTGAAATATTTCATCATCAACCACAAAATAGATAATTGGGTTAGTATTAAAATTTCGAACGTGCCATATAGAGGACTAACTTAATTTACGTGATATTTATCGCGTAAAATCTAATGTTTATACCCCTTTTCATTTCTTCTTCCTTCTTTAGCTTTTTTTCAGAAAACTCGGTAAACAACGGCGTGCGCTGTGGTCACGTTTTGTTTCGGTGTTAGCCCTTTCAATCGCTGTGTCCGCAAAATGCTAACGAATTTTATTATTTTCTGGACGTCTTCGTTACAGTTATTACTCGATGACAACGTTTCTACGCTATCTTCCGGAAGATTGCAGTTATTTGATATATGACCAAATCGCTAGAAGATTCGATCTAAGCAATCAGTATAATGTGTGCGATCTCCAGCAAATGGACAATTAATTGAAGCACGGAAAACAAAGCAACGAGATTCCACGATCTAATCTAAATTCGGCAGAATTAAATACGACCGCTTTTATCATTAAAAAAATTTTGTGGGCATATGTTAAGAGGCGCGTTCAAGAAACACGTCTACGAGATTAGTCCCGGAAACTCGGATTTCTGAAGAAATTTCAAAAATTCTCGGCCACCTATACTCGAAAAAGTTGTAAAAAGACTGAATGAATGTATTGTTGCAAATGGCGGCCACCTGAACGATATTATGTTCCACAAATAATTGTAAACTGAATAAAATTTCATTCAAAAATTTTGGTCGAGTACTTTTTGAGTTATTCAAATTCTGGGTCACTCTATATAAATAAATGGAGGTTCTAGCCAGTCAAAACTGCGAATGTGATGATATTACATATATATACATAGTTTTATCGAAGGTTGTGTTTTGTTACATTATATATAAAACGGTGCAACAGTTGAGTTAACAGAGACCTTAATTTATAATCTAGATAATATTTTTCTTTGATTTTAACGTTTTCGATATTTTTACTCGACACTTTTTCGTTTTTGACACAGTTTAAGTGTGAATCTGTACGAAAACAATTGCAAAATAAAGATTAAATTAAATATTCAAGTACGTATTCCTCGGGATTTTACTTCATCCGTAAAAATATACACGCATCGAGTATGTACGACAGTTTTCATTTAGATCTGTTAACTCGTAAAGCTACACTCGTATACAGTGCACGCGCATGAACAAATCCAATAAGATCCACCGTTACCGACCGAAAAAAGGCAATAAACAACAGACAGCAAAATACGGTCGAAATTTTATGTATAATTTTGTTGAAATTACATCAAATGGAAGAGTTAAAGATTAAAATTTTCCGAAGAATAATAATGTTACATTTGTTCGAATTTTATCCGCTCATAAATTGATCGTCGTTACCTATTGTGATTTGTCAGAGCCTACGTTAACTACATTAAATTTCAGTTACATATTCTCGTGGATTCCTAACGATTCCCCCGTCTTCATAGCGTGGAATACGAATTTAGCACCTCTGAGTGTTACCCGAAAAGTGAAATAGACGGCAAAGGATTACCTGGCAAGAGGAATTTTTGATAACAGAACTGGGTGCCACAAAAACGGCTAATACATACGCATATTGATATAAATCAACGTGTATGATGAAATCTGTAAGACATTAATTATTTTTAATCAGATACGATATTTATTTTATTTAATATTACGAATATCGACCGCTAAAATAGTTTTAAAAAATACTAGTTATTTTCTTTAAAAATGTATTTAAAAATTTTTCTATAAAATACGACGGAGAAAGTAACAAATATAGGAATGAAATGTTCAAATTATGCGATTAATTTTTGTATTTCACGGATTCAAAAAGAAAATATTATTCCTATAGAATTATTATCATTTATACGCTTTATATATATATATATATATATATATATATATATATATATATATATATATATATATATATATATAATGTTTCTTAAACGAATTAACTTCCACTCGATTTTAACTAAAAAGTAAATAGTTTTTTTATTTTAATTTTTTATATAATGTGGAATGTAGTGATTTTTTATAAAAAATCAATCGAAAGTTAGTTAAATCACTAATATTTATTTTCTTATAGAAAACACAAATTTTTTCGGCATTTACGCCATTATCAAGTGAAACATTTTTAAAAAATCATAATTTTAAAATATAAATTAAATATAATTACTTAAAAATATTTGATGGTGATTGTGAAAATATACTCCAAAAATGCTGTTCTGCTTCTGTTCTGTCTGTCTTTTGAATTGTTGAAATTTAACATCGATATATTTGTTTATTAATTTTGTTTTTTTATATTAATTTTTTTCTTCAATATTATTTTCCGGATTCTGTAAGAGTTGTATAGTGGTGGAATTTTAAATTTTTCATTTACTGTTGCGATGTATGATGTCCAAAAGTAAAATATAAAATATAAAAATTTTGTGTCCGTATATTTTTATATATAGATATCAAAAAAGCAAATCTAGTTTCAGTAGCCCCGTTTTTAAGATGTGTGACATCCGAAGAAACAAAACTTTCCTCATTTACGGTCTCATATACGTTTTTAATTAGAATAACTTTACAAATTGCAAGGAAATTTGTGATAAGCGTTAATACGTAATTAAGTCAATTTTTTCTTCGATATTATTTGACATTTTTCCACCAGCCCCAACCACCAAAATTAGTAACATAAAGTCCTTATTTCCTTATTATATATTATATATACATTAGTATCATAAGGGGTTTAACTAAAAAGTGAAATAGTCGCTAATTATAAGACGTATAGTAAACTTTAAAAGGAAAACATGAGTATAAGCAATAGTGGCTATAAGGCCAGATGTTGCGGATTAAAGTGGTTTAACTCGCTTTGAGCCGCGTATAACTTTGGCGGTGTCCAGAATTTATAACTTCAACGTTGGTCGGTAAATTTTCTTGTAACGGGAGAAATTTTTAAGGAAATCGCCGATAAATTTCGCACCCCGTTCGCGATGAATGTCGTGACGATACGCATCCATGCTTTAAGAATGCGATATTTCGTTGTGGCTGTACTTTGTTAGACAGCTGAACTTTTTTCGAGCAACCCCGCCATATAATTTTTCAAGTTGAAACCGGTTTAATTAAATAAAAATTTCAAAATTTAATTCCCAACTACTGAAATTCTTCCGGAAAAGAATTTAAAAAAGAAACCCTATTGATGGTAAATTTGAAAGATTATCGGTTTGGCGAGAAAAATTAAAAACAGACCGAAATAAGATCCGATTTTTTTCCCCTAAATAAGCCACGCCCTCTGAAATAATCCTTCATTAAAGAGTACATTACAACGTGCGCTAATTTTTCTATAGAATTCTTTCCTCGTTAAATTTAAAAACGAAAAAGTTCCCCACATTTCCGGATAGCGCTATTACAGTTCATTCACCTTACAAACTTTTACTATTAACGTAATCAGTTAATATCATTATTATTATTATTATTATTATTATTATTATTAGTATTATTTGCGTCAGCTTTAAACTTTTATTTTGTACAACGCTTAATGATATTTCATTACTACCGTCTTAGTCGTTAACCAGTATTATACATTTTACTCTTGCGAATAAACAATTTCGTTATCATAACACAAATTTCATTTAATTGCTTATTTCGTGCTGGACGCGTAAGCTTTCTCCGAATTCCTCTATACAATTCGGTCGTTAGCCTTGTTCAGCCACTTGATGCTATTTTACGTATACATCGTCTTCCCACCTAGTACAGGGCCCTATCAATACTTGTCCGCCTTCTCTAGTTCATAATCCGTTTGGTCCGTCTATTGTCTGTCCTCTCTCTCTAGCTATATGTTCTGCCAACCACTACTCGAAAACAATTACTTTTGTCTATTGTCGGATCCGTGTGTTTCGTTTCTGGTCCTTAAATTTGATGTTCAACATTGGATCGTTCTTGCGCTTACGTCGCAGTAAGCCTTCCGAATATGTACGTTTCCGCGACAAAAAATAATAAAACAGACACGTTATACACGACAATATAAAAGGAATAATAAATCGTAAAACAAGAGTCGCTCTCTGGGGCGAATTTAAAAGAGGGGCTGAAAACCCCCATAGAAATGAGGAAATAATGAAATAATAAAGTACCGTCATCTGAATTACAGTAGATTCCCAAATTCGGCGACCTGTGCTCGAAAACGTCAAAATTTCGTAAAGACCGAATGTGAATGTAAAAAGCGGTCATCCGAACGATATTTTGTGTTCGTCGAATGATTGTAAACTAATCTCTCGTTTTTTAATTTCGGAAATAAAATTTTATTCGAAAATTTTGTCTAGTATTTATTCGAAAAATAACAAATCGCCAATTTTCTCTTAGTCACCCTACTAGATATATATATATATATATATATATATATATATATATATATATATATATATATATATATATATAAAATTTAATTAGAATAAAACGGATTTTTTACATTATTCAAAATTATTACGTATTTGACTCTTTTCGTTTGCGAATGAGTCTCGAGTTATAATACGAGCGACAGGCAGTGAGCTGCATTATGAAACGGCTATTTTGTAAAAATTGTTAAAATTAGTGAAACAAAACTGCAAGTAGACGATAATAGAGATCACGGGACGGATAAATATTTTATACGGAATAAATTTATTATTACCATTAAGAAATGATTTTCCGTTAAATAATAAATATACGGAAGATTTCGTCACGGTAACACGAATAACGTGTCGGCAAAATTTAGTCCATTATCCGGAGGCCGACCTACATGTTTCGACCATTTAACTATAATTTCAGCGAGTGAGATGTAGTCAATTTTTTAGCACACATTATTTTTTTTTTATAATAACGCAATATACGATTTTAACTTATTAGTAATTGCTTTAGGTATCGTGGAACTAAGGTGAAATTTAAGTGGGTTACTGCGGCATCCTTACAAAAAGGTACTCGATCGGATCTAACTCCGGCCATTCGGAAAACTACAACGGTGGGACAATTAATGCTACAACGGTGGGACAATTAATGCTACAACGGTGGGACAATTAATGCTACAACGGTGGGACAATTAATGCCTAAGGTTTTACCATTCTTTTTTTTTTTTATAAAACTATAAGGAAATTTGATGCTTTCTCTTCGACCCCCGATAACTCCTCTCCTAATCTAGATCGACAAAAACTGTTCGAACGAAAAAAACGTGCTGGGGAATCGACGTTGTATCTCACTCGGATGTTGCAGCCCTATAGAAGAGAAATCAAAATATCGAACAGACTACTGAAAATTAAAAAATATCCGTTTCGCCTAAATTTACCGGGATACTCGTTACGAAGTTAAACAATAAAATTTTTCGAAACATAAATTATATTGTCGCATCACCAGACTAAAACTCAGCACGTTCGATCGATAATAAATTATTTAGTATATAAAAAAATGGTAGTTTTCGATGAAAAAATAATATTTATCGTTTTCTGTATTTTTCATACCGTTTGACAAAGAGACGACAAAGATATTTTAAGATTCTTAACTTTAAAAAAAAAAAAAAAAAACGTTTACGATTCTTTTTGACATTTTTACTTTCTGACATTTAATCTTTGGTTTATTCGATGGGCATTTAAATATCTCGCAGCAAGTTTTTATTGTATAATCCCTTAAGATATTTCGGTGAAACGCCTTTATCGACTCTACCATGTATTCTTACCTTAGCGGCATTTATAACTTAACGAGGACTAAACGACCAACTCGATGTAGCGAAAACGGTCGTCTTAACGATTTAGTACTTAAGTTGAGACTTTGTTCGTTTCGGGACAATTAAATAAATTCGCCTTATTCCGCCGCAATAAATTTCCTTACAACCGTTTGTTATTGCGTCGTTTTAACGGTGTTGTTAAAGTACGCATTAAAATCGTCGCGACGATTTTACGAACTTCCACAGTATTCTATCGTGGTGTAACAACTAAATTTACAGCGTGCGAAATAATGGTTTTTACACTCGACAATCGCAATACAACGCATTTATACTATTTTACTATCGTAGCGCACATGTATTGCTAATGTACACGTGTATATTGCAGTTATACCTATATATAATATAAATATTTTGCACTCGAAAAAGTATTATCCGGTTTTATATAATGCTTTACGCGCAATAAAATAAATACCGCATTCTTAAAATTTTATTACAGCGCGTATTCGAAACCAAATAATAAAACTGTATTTATAAAAACATCGTTTTCTTTTTATCGTGTAAAACATTCGTTGAATCGCGAAACAAATAAATTAATTAATCATATAAAGGAATTGATTAAACCGTTACAACTTCGAATGATGAATGAAAACTATTATTTCGGTCATACATATATATATTTTTTTTTTTTCGAATAGGCCAACTTCGGTATTCAACTGTTTAATTTTTGATTTAATTTCTTCTGTATCCAAATTTGCCTCATTCCCTGTCGATATGGGTCTTTTATTTTTTCGATCCACTTTTTGCCTATGCGCAACTTCGACTTTTAAATTTGCCATGTTCCGCTAGTTTTTCCCCTCGACCGATGGATGTGTCACTCGATACGAACTTGGTTTTATTCTTTAAATTCTGCGTGTAAGTGAATATTTAATTAATGTTGAGTTCGACCGCTTTATCTGACCATGAAACCTAATTCGCCTTCTTTTCCTTCCAGTCAAGTAGCCTTGCCGCGTGCTTGTATATTTCTTCGTTAGATCTTTGATTCCTCGTGTGTACTTTAGTTGGTCCTAAGATTATTCGTAACACCTTGCTCTCTATTTTATGTAATTCTTCCATCATGCTGTTTGTATTTGCTTTCTGTCGGTCATAGTACTTCGAGTTGAATAATTGCGCTTTAATGTAATTTCGCATTGTGCTACGTACATTTTTTCTTATATATAAACGGTTTTTTTCCCCCGACTGAAAAGCTGCTTCTAATTTTTTTTTTTATTCTAGAACGTATTGCTGTTTTTCATGGCATATTGGATTCAATCCACTCTCCCAAGAAATAAGTACGTTCCAGGCTGGAACAAGTTACTTAAAGACCTATATAACAATTTCGAAAAGACAGGCAATCTACCCCGAAAGCGAACTTATGCACCAACTGAATAGTCAAACACAAGAAATGGGTAGCTACAGTCGAAAGCCTAAATTTCACACATTCCAGCAGGAAAGCGTGGCAGCTACTGAGAAGACTTGGCACAGATAGTGCGGAAATCGATAAAAGCGACAAAATCAAGACAAAATAGCAGAAAGACTCCTAAAAATAAGCAAAGTTAAATCCGATAAACAAGTGTCATTAGAAATAAAACGCAAGCTACGAAAAACGAAAAGCGAATTTCAAGTCCATTCGATACGTCCGAATTAATAAGCGCGATTAAATCAATCAAAAATAGAAAATCCGCAGAACTAGACAATATATATCCGGAATTTATCAAACATTTTGGAAGAAACACTAGGACTTTCGTACTAAAACTGTTTAACCAAATACTCGAGACTGGCCAACTCCTGCGATCTTTAAAAAATCTAAGGTTATCGCCATCAAGAAGCCTAGGAAGGGACAGATCCAGCAGACTATAGATCGCTACTAAGTGTACAATGTACAAGCTACTCGAACGACTAATACATCAAAGAATCGCCCCTTTAATAGATAAAGTACTTCCACAATTTCAAGCAGGCTTTCGTCCAGGAAGATCATGCTGCGATCCGGTCATGGCTTTAACTTCGTACATCGAATCTGGTTTCCAAAAATGCCCGAAGACATCAGCAGTCATTATCGATCTTACTGCTGCCTACGACACAGTCTGGCGCGATGGCTTGCTCCTAAAAATAGCCCAGGCAGTTTGTAGTCGTAAAATCGTGACTCTACTTGGAAATATGTTGGCTGACAGAAGATTCGCGATGTATACGGGAGCATAGCCGATAGCGTACCATAAATAAAATGGCCTTCCACAAGGTTCAGTGTTGGCGCCAATTTTATTTAACTTATATATACACGATATACCGGTCATCCGAGCGAAGAATTTCCAGTATGCAGACGATATTGTACTTGCAACTCGAAGCAAGCACTTAAAAAATGGCGAGGACGTACTCACAAAAGATTTACACAACTTGGATGAATACTGTGCTAAATGGAGACTCAGGTTAAACCCGTTAAAAACAGAAACTTCGATGTTTCACCTCAACTCACAGATGGCAAAAGCTAAAATACATGTTAAACTCAACGGTAAAGATTTACCTTTTAACCCAACGCCGAAATATCTAGGCGTCGTTCTTGATCTAACTCTCGCATACAAAGAGGAGAACTCCGAAAAAATAGTTGAAAAAGTGAAGACAAGAGTAAACCTTATCGCAGGTACAGCAAAACTCATCAGGACTGCTACACTGGCGCTAGTGTTTTCAGCTGCAGAATATTGCTGCCCCGTTTGGATGGCCAGCTCGCATGCTAAGAAGATCGATACACAACTCTGAACGTAGTACTACGCTTAGTAACTATGTGGCTTGCCGTGCTGGCAAATATATTTCCACCGCAACATTCAAACGAGAATGGGCTAAATACAACAGTACGCACTAATTTATCAAAGATCCCCCACCTACACGTCTCCGCCGCAGGAAACCAGCATGGCTGACGACTAACGAGTTACAGAGCAGTGACGACGCAGCTACGAAATGGAAGGAAATATGGGTTAAGCAGACTCCAACAAACGGACAATTAATATCACATCCGGCT
This sequence comes from Coronaproctus castanopsis, assembly GCA_032883995.1. NCBI lineage: Eukaryota > Metazoa > Arthropoda > Insecta > Hemiptera > Monophlebidae > Coronaproctus > Coronaproctus castanopsis. The sequence goes on along the minus strand of CM065052.1, from coordinate 220,493,506 downwards.
AGCAGGGTGCCAGGATTTGGTGTCAACAGAAAAACATGATGCAATTTGAATCGCGTCAGAACCAACCAGGGTCGTTGCAAATATTTAATGAACAAATGGAAACTGTCGGAAACGGAGCTGTGCAGCTGTGGCGGGATCAAACGATGTCGCACTTTATCAATTCGTGTAAAGTAAATAGCTTTAATAAAGGACTGATAGGGCTACATTCACTAGAAAAAGACGCAGAAGACTGGCTGTCGAACGCAAATTTATAATGCAGGGTATCTCTAAATAAGCGCGTAATTGATACTATAATAATAATAATAATAATAATAATAGGTAGGTGTTTGAAGGCTGTTGGTCATTAGTTAGAACGCTTTACATAATTCTATTACCCTTTTCCCATTACAATTAGTTCTTGCATGTACACGATACTATACTTTGGTATTTTCATTCTTTGCCTACTTGAGCGTTGAAGTCGCCTACTATGATTGCGTTTTCGATGGAAATATTAGCCATGCATGCTTCGTGGTCTTCCCAAAATTTATACGTTCCTATTGGATCTAATTTGTTCATTTGATTTGTTGGCGCATGCGCAATTAACATGGAATACATTTTATTCGTGCTTTTAAGTGAGAGAATGGATATTTTAGAATTAAAGGACGAGAAGCTTAGTGTTGAGTCGAGAATTTTTCCATTTTTGCGTTTAAATATTCTAATCTTGTGTATACTGAATCAAAGTTATTTCGCTTGGCTTTTTTTCTTGGATTGTCGCAAGAATCAAAGTTATTTTGTTTGTTTGTTTTTTATTGTCGCAAGAATCAAAGTTATTTTGTTTGTTTTTTTGGATTGTCGCAATTGTAAGCTAATGCTGCATTAGTACATCTGTAAGTTATTTTAGTTTTCCCGTTTTCATCATGGAGTTAACATTGAACGTAGCGTCGGTTTCTTGTATTTTGCTGTCAGTCTAATACGATAAGCCGCTTGCATCGCAATACGGTGGACTGAGTACCAACTAGGGTATATGAATTATATTTTTTCCATCTTTTATACGTATTATCATAGAAAACCTCAATATCACCATTGCCTACAAAATACCACATCGTATAAACCACCTCACTTCCTAGTATAACCGCTAATGTATTAGCCGACGACAATTTTAATAGCCGGTATACATTTTGGAGATATAGCGAAGGTACTTTTCTTTCGCAAATTGAAGAAAGATATTAATCCAAATGCATATTGCATCTACTTAGACCGAAATAACCGTCCGATAATCGAACAATTCTGAAGACATCCCCTAGAAGTCAACGACATACTATTATAGAAATTAGTTTTGAAACAATATCGAAGCCGGGCGTTAGATTTTTAGAAAAACGTTAGAAAGTCATATCAGTTTCGTGAATTCTTCAATAAATATTTTCACGGCGTTCTTCGAAAGTTTTTTTGTATCGATTAGAGTTTCCATCTTAATATCGAAATTCTTCGAACAATATTCGCTCGATGTTCTTTTGGCGATTTTTTGAACCGATGGCACTCACCGATATATTTCTCATATTAATAGTCGTTAACCAACCTATTGTATTAATCCTAACAACGACTTCATTACGAAACTGTGTGTGGCAACTAACGATTAACATTAAACGAATTTATTTAATTCCGATAGATTTTTAAAAAGAAAAAGTTGTAATCGCAACAAACTCTACATATCGCTGACTAATGGATAATATTAATAATGATGAATTAATTTTACCGTTAAAAATTTATTTCTAGAAACAAAAATGACAGTCAGCACAAAGCTTTTAATCGGGATAGGTGTTATATTGTGACGGATAAAGCTGTAGAAAATTCGTATAAATTCTCGCTTATCTTCAACTGGAGCATTTTGCTTGATTCCTACGATTGTATTCTGAAGTGTCGAAGAACAATATTCCCACTGATAAAGCGAGCTTTCGAAAATGAAAAAAATCGCTTTCTATTCTATATATCTGTACATACATACATATATATATATATACATATATATATATATATATATATATATATATATATATATACGGCGCACATCATCTTCGTTAGGTTTTTCAATTTTTAAAGCTGCCAAAAACCTCGAACTTTTTTCTTACCTAAAGGCTAAAAATTTTCATGTAAAACCTCTTTTTTCAATTTCGCCCCGAAATTTCTTCCAATTTATTTTGAAAAAGCCACGCACTATTTGATCTTATCGTGTTACGGTTGAAAAACAGCTTAAAAAAATCAGAAAAAAAATAGAAAAACGGAATAACTATAATCCAATTATTATAGAAGCAACGCATATTGTAAAGCACGCTTATTTCACCACGTCTATTTGTTTTCCACGAGTGCGCAAAAATGTACATTCTTATTTTATGTGTGTGTGTGTGTTTAAAAGGGTAAAATTGAACTTTATTTATTCGAAACCGTATGGCTTATATGTATGATTTTCGCGAGTCCACATTACGCGAATATCGAAGTAATTTTTGTCCTAAAAGATGTAAACTTCGAAGAATTATAAAATAAACTATAAACTTTTTTTAAATCCGAATAATATATACAACAATGTTTTCAGGCTAATTATTGTCGATTTCAAATAGATAGCGCTTATAATATTATCGCCTCATATATTGACGATTTTCTGTCGTCGTAGACCACGTGATCAATTTCGTTTTATTAGGTAGCGTTTCGTGAACAATTACAATTTAAATTTTTAAATTGAGATAGTTTGCGAATGATTTATATACAAAAATCATCTCCAAAATCAAAAAAATCAACTCAAAAATCTGATTTTTTTTTAATAAAAAACTTAAATATTGATATTTAAATAAAAACAAATTGAACACTCTGTCCGCCATGCTTCATTTAACGCGGCGAAGTCTCAAATGTATTCGTTCTCAAATCTACGTCCCACATACATCCGTTGTGCAGCGAAGATTTCAACAAAATAACCGATTGCCGTGCTCACATACGCAAGAGAAAAAATACGAATCCACAATACATTTTTACGCGTAAATATAATATATATATATATATATATATATATATATATATATATATATATATATATATAAAAATATATACGCGTAAAAATTTGTTTAGGCATTCGTATTTTCTCTTGCGCATGCGCACACGGCTATTCGTTATTTCGTTCAAATCTTCGCTTCCTATGTGCCTATGTGTATAAGCCTTTAGCTCGACGCTCGTTTTACGGGTTAACCACACCCCCCCAATATATAATGTTCGGGTAAAGACCTGAACCGCACAGCGGTTTCTTATTGATGAGATAACAGTGTAAGGTTTTTACAGCGACCTAAACCCGCCGAGAGAGGGAGACAGTCATAAGATTTATGCAGACTTTTATGACCAGTTCCTCAAGCTGACCATCTGCAACCTCGTGTCTTTACTCTGTCATTACTGGAATCACCTGCCTGGGGGTTTTCCACCAGTAGTTGCTAATTGTCCACAACTGCTTATTTGACTAATGTCTTACTCGCAACTAACCTACATATGTGTAGGCGGTTCCGCCACATATGTACGCGCCCCATACCGGTTAAAGCTCCGTTCCCAGAAGGTACAAAGGGAGGATATATAATATATATATTATATATATATATATATATATATATATATATATATATATATAAACGTTTTATAATTAATTTACCGTTGATATTATTCATCATTTTATTTATCACCTCCCATGTTTAACATTGCCTAGGGAAGAAAAAATTGCTTTAATTAGTTTCCGAAATAAGGAGACGCCGGTCTGGCGATATTAACAGAATACTACGGGAATATAATTCGAAATTCCTACCCGTAGATCCGGCTAGTATCCCTCGAAGGAATTGCTCCGGTTAAAGTCGCGGCTTGAAACGACATTTCACGATGGTATTTAAATTGAGATTATTAAACAGGTGCTGCTGCTGCTGCTGCTGCTGCTGGTGGAATGTAAAATTTAATATCGACGATATAAGTAAATTACGTGACATCTTATTGCCGGTATACTGCTTCAATGTATGTACGTGTTTGTATACGTTTTAGTTGTCGGTGTCGCTAACGATGGTAGTAGTTTCTTTGCCAAAATCGACCGCTGAGGACGATTCTACACTATTTAATACCGTTATTATCCTTCCACAACCTTCTGCTATGACATCGATATATATATATATATATATATATATATATATATATATATATATAATGTACATACGTTCCAACATCTTATATTCAATACGCTTTAATACCGTTTTCCATTATCCGTTATTTCGCCACACATAGACCGAAGAATATCGAAATATAAAATTAGGAATAGAGGAGAATGGGTGCGAAAAAAGACGCGGCGAAGAATGACATAAAATCGAACAATTCCCGGAATTCCACGATAAAAACTTGACACGTGTACTCGTTAAACGGTATTCGATATTGCCAACGTTATTAGCGATTTAAAAAGCTGCATCGTCATCGATGGTTCACGGATGTTATCGAAATAGAATCGAATAGTCGCTTAGAATTTTCCTCGGACTATACTTATACGTCTTACGGTAGAACTATCGTTGTAGAATAATACCGATAAAAAGAAATAACCGAGGCTACATTCGGAAAATTTGTTCGCTATATAGAAAACGTCCTAAATATTTAATAGATTTTGACGATGAGAAACAGACGTCGAAATGAAATAGTCGTCAGCAGGCTCCGACATATTCAACAAATACATGGCCACCTGTCGAAATCGGCTCCAATACGTTTAATATTAATATTTCTCCGTTAATCGTATTCCTTACAGAATGCCCTCAATTTAATTCTATTAGATCCGCACTGAACTGGATGTCGTCGAAATGAAATAGTCGTCAGTAGGCTCCGACATAGTCAACAAATACATAGCCACCTGTTGAAATCGGCTTCAATATGTTTAATATTATTACAAAATGTCCTCAATTTTATTCGATTAGATTTGCACCGAACTGGACGTCGAAAGGCTCCGGACAATCCTAAAAAGGAAGAGATGTGGTGCATCTTTCGATAACTTAAAATAGAAATAGTTCAAATAACAAAAGTAAACGATTTTAAATAATTCGGATAACATTCGAATAATAAACTTATGTACCGCTATAATAATCAGATAACCCAATAATTCAGTTAACTTCGATGATTCACTGAGAATCAAACTGTCTCACTGGAGACGTTAGATTAATCACATTTTTATTACTTCATTCGTGAGCATTTGTTTTTATAGTGCTTTAGTACCGCTATAATAAAAAAGAAACGAAAAAATTGAAGAACATTTAAATTCGCTATACGAACGATGATGAAAAATCATTATTTCGATAATATTAACCTAAATTACAAAATTTAATAATAAAAGAAAGAGATGAAAATAATTTTTATCGAATTCGACCGTAATTTAGACACGATGAATTAATTTTAAATTTTAAGGAGTATATTATAAATTTAATCAATTTTTTTTACTTTGAGCAGCAAGTTTTGTTATTTTTTCCGGATATTTAGAATTGTTTACGTATAAATTTTATATATAGTCGATCGTTTTTCGTTTTACCACGTTGGCTATCGGATTATCTCAACATCTCCGGAACAAGGCATTACGCTTAATTTACCGAATACCGTGTGTGTCCGATGAAGCTATACGTGAGGATTTAAACGTAAATACCGTTGAAGAAACTATCCGTGAGCAAGCTCAGAAGCACTTACGCATTCATCTAAATGACATATACGAATGTGAAGTGTATCCGACTAAACAGAACAAAGATAAACTAGTTTTATAGTTAAGGTTAAAACATCGCCAGATGCACTTTCCACGCGTGATTATTAACAGATACTATCGACATTGAATACAGATCTGCATGCAGATTTTCATTTTTCTGATGCTGCATTGATACACGAATTAAACAATTCCGATGTGTTTAATGATCGACTAGTAGAGTAGTACTGTAGAGACGGAATTGTGAATTACTTCCTAACAGCCACCACGGATTTTAAGTCGGATTTGTTCCACTTTCCACCTCGCGTAATACTTCCATATTAAATGAGCTAGCGGTGTAATATATTTTGCTGAATTCGTCTGCGGAATTTGCTGGTTATCGGTGTAAGATCAATTTTTTTAGAGTATAATTGACGTGAATTTATGCTCGTCCAGTTTTATTCTCCGCTTTTTCTTCGTCCATCTTGAAAATTGGTCTAAAGCTTTTCGTAGGTTATCTACTTGTGAATCACTCCTAGGCAATATTGCAGTATTAGATTAATGCTCTTACTTTTCTTAAAAGCGTAAGATTACATTTAGTCTTCGGATAACCGAATGCACCGTTAGCTTGGCTTAATCGAGTAGCAGCTAGGAGCGGCCTCTTACACAGAAACAATTTTATAGTAGCCGCACCACACGACTTACTCATAACTATATGTAATTATATCCTTAATTCACACACAAACACTGATTTGATTCGCATCCCATAATTTGCTTAATTAATGATTCGAACTAATTATTTAACAAAATATTATAATTACGTCAAAAGCATTTACATAAATAAATAAGTCCGTCAGATTTAATGTACGAACTAATGATTAAAAGTACACATTAGTTGTCGTTTAAAATCGAAAACAACTGAAAGCATATAAGCATGAAGAACATAAAAAGTACATCCTCGCGCAACGATGTGGTTTCTCTTTTTAAATCAAGTATGTAGAATCTGAAAAGTGAAAGGATTTTAAAATTTGTTGTTACATTTCTGCCGTTTGATTAAAGTTGTTTATGATAAATTTTCTTACATATTATTATATAACGGTATTCTATTGAAACATTTTGATATTGGCCGATACGACTTTACATTTTCTGCTGATTTCTCAGGTTTTTTCAGCATAATGATTTGAGCCGTTTTAAAAAGAGTTGGTATATACTGAAGTCGAAGACAGACATTAAAAAGATATGTAGTTAATACAACCGCTTTTTTTTTTATATTTCCTGCATTATGGATGGTGAGATTTCATCAATCCCTGGTGCTTTTTTTGGATTGATATGATCAATCTCTATAGCTACTTCCATTGGTGTAATATATCGAATTGGCTGGCTAGATTGGCTTTCCATTGTTGTGTCAATATTTGATGAAATTTCATGCGGCTGAAACACGCTGGCTAAGTACTGTGCAAAAAGCTCAGACTTTTCTTTATCCCTACGGACCCATTTTCCGCAATCATCTTTTAGAGGCGGAATTTGGATCAGAGGTCGCTTAAATTTGCGAGTTGCACGCCAGAGGGAGTAATCTTTATCCTCATTCGGGCTCAAATTTTCCAAAAAGTTATCAAATGTTCTTTTTTTGATTTCTTTTATTAAATGATTTAGCTGATTGCTAACCCGGTTAAAGATATTTTTATCTTCAGGTTTTCTTGTTCTATGCCAGTTACGCCTTGCTTGTCTTCGCTCTTTGATCAGCCGCCTGACCTCCAGTGGATAACATTTTTCTTGTGTGGTATTGTTAACGACTGGTGTTGCTGCAATCGCTGATTCTTGGATTATATCCACATACCGTTGACACTGCAGTTCCAGTTCCTATTTTGTTTTCAGATTTACTTTCAAATCTATACGGGAATTCAGTTCATATCTAAACTGATCCCAATTTGTATTCTTATTAGTCAACATCCGGCATTTTTGCTTTCTTATTACAGTGTTACTAAGTGTAAATAACACAGGTATATGATCAGATGTGAGTTCATTATAGTTCTTGACTTCCACATAATTTGCTGAGACATTTTTGGTTATGTAAAAATCTATCAGATCTGGAACCTTGCTGGAATCAGATGGCCAGTATGTTGGATTTCTAGATGATTGAACTTCACATAATTCAGCACGAATAGTTTTAAGTAGATTATTTCCTTTGCTTGTTATTAAGCGAGAGCCCCATGCTGTATGCTTTGCATTAAAATCACCACCAAGAATGAATCTATTTCCTAAGTGTTGGAGAATTTCAGCAAATTGTTCTTGCCTGACATTATGTCTAGGTGGGCAGTATGCTGCACCTATGCGTAGATCTGCATTATTATGATTAACCGTAATGTTGGTTAATTGTATGTAGTCTCTACAAATTTCTTCATTCACGAAATGTTTAATATTATGTTTAATTAAAATAGCTGTTCCTGCATGACGTTTATAATTTGGATCTGCTTTACATTTGGGATGTGGCGTATAATACAATTCGTAGTCCTTGATTTTTAAATATGATTTATGATTAAAGTGTGTTTCCGCAATGAGAGCAATGCCAATAGTCTTATGCCTAAGGAAAACTTCCAGTTCATTCCGACGCTCTGCAAGACCATTTGCATTCCAAATTATTATTCGTAGGCCAGTCATTTTTTAAAGTTTTTGGACTTTTGCTTTTTCTTTTTGCCATTTATTTCAGCAGTTTGAAATTTTTTTGCTTCCAACTGTATAATTCTAGTGTTCATATTCTGGAGCAAATTCCAGATATCATCAATTGTATGTTTTGTTTTTTGGACTTGTTCTTGACCTATTGATTTTGGTTGAGGCTGCATTTTTGACTGTGTGGTTTCAGATTCAGAGTTTATGTTTAATGCGCGAGTTATTTTTGGCATAATCCGTTTTACTTCCTGTGAGACAGCAGGATTTTCAAGAGAGTTCCTCTCTTGTACTCTTTGCACTACTGTCTTTTTCTTTAGTTTGGACGTGGCTGCTACCTTATTTTGATATACAGGACATCCTTTCCAGTTTGATGTATGTGCACCACCACAATTGGCACATTTACATTGAACTTCCTTTGGTTTGCGACAAGTGCTTGTGGCGTGTCCCATGCCACACTTTACACATTTTGCTTGTCGTGCACAAAATGCTTTAGTATGTCCGAATTGCTGACAATTTTTACATTGTACGATTGCATCCGGTTTTTGACGGGGAGTCTCTACTCGTATTTTGGTACCTAATAGGTATTTAATATTCATAATTTCTTTGTTGGTTTCATTAGGTTCTATTTCAACAAAGAACAAGGGTGCAGGTACTTTGATGACTTCTTCTAAAACGTTACCACCGGGTAGTGTTTTCTTTATAACTCGCCTAAGAACAATGTTTGTAATATGTCTAGCAATATGACCTTCATTGGCTAAAGCTAACTCAATATCTTTAATATTTGTGGTGGGATGTAAGTATCTAATAACTACCTTATAAGTGTTTTTATTTTTAATTTGATATGTGTGGAACTCAATATTTTTCAAATTGTGACCATCATCTTTTGAACACTCGTCCAATTTTCTGACAATTTGACGATATGTGTCTTCGTTTAGAGAAATAATTTTTATATCGTTATTACCAAGTGTCTGAAGTGTAGGGACATCACAACCAAGTTGTTCAATAGAGTTTTTAAGGTCAGTAATGCTTTGAATATTGCTAACAAATATTGGTGGCATTTTAGACACTTTAGTTTTTTCACTATAAGTTGGTTTATCTGGGGCGCTCCCTCCAGATTCATATAGCATTTCCTCCGGTTCTGGTTTATTTATATTATCTTTAACATTAATATCTTGTAATCGGGTATGACTGTCATTTGACAATAGATGGCTAGGCTGTGTTTTTTCCAGTTGATGGACCCGGTTGAGCAGGGATTCTATTTTTAACTTCAGTTCGTTTATGGTAGATGCTTGTTCTTGACATAATTGTTTAAAACTCGCTAAAAACTTCTTGTAGCGATTTCTATAGTACTCATATACATATTCAATTTCTAAATGCAGCGTGATATTCGAAACAAAATATGGAGCATTAGCTATTGAGCGGAGTATCTTCGACTGTAGTTGTTGAAGTCTAAGTTTGATTTGGCCAATATAAACCTCCAGGCCATATCTCCATATAGGAACCAGCACAGCTAAATAAACCGTTCTTTTATAAACTCGATGCTGATTTTCTTCGCATTATATATTGCAGACTGTTGAGTCTTGATTTAATTATTTGGCACACATGTTGAATATGTGGCCTCCATGTGAGACGCCGATCCAGACCCAGATATTTAACACTGTTATGCTGTAGTAGTGTAACGTCATTAATTTTTACAGGTTCGCAAGATCTTCTGTTTAGAGTGAATCTTACTTGTCTCCTTATTTCTGTATTAATTTTCCATTTAGTAGACCACGAACTAATCTTATTCAGGTGTTCTTGGACCATAACAGATGCGTATACTGGGCTTTCGTGTGATGCTAAAATACATATATCATCCGCAAAAGTAGCCAACAATGTACTTTTCACGACCGGTATGTCTGCTGTATAAATTGAGAACAGCAGAGGCCCCAGTATTGAGTGCGTTCTTGTGCTAGACGTTTATATGCAGGACAGCCAGTTAGCTGGATGGTCTCTCCTTGGCAAAGCGCGCAAACTGGCTTTATATTTTCTGTTTTACCACACTTCGTTGAATCATGTTTGTTACCACACTTAACACATATATATGGTAAATTGTAATAGTTTTGAGTATGTCCGTATAATTGACACCTTTTACATTGGACCATTAGTTTATTTTTACGGACCTCTTCCACGACTACTCGAGTATAAAGGAGTCCAGTTATGAGGAAGACTTCATCATTTTTCGTAGACGGGTTTAGGTCGACAAAGTGTATTGGTAAATTTTGCTTTGTTCTAGGACGTATTAACCACACTTTTTACACTAAAGCCTTTGGTTTCAAATTCTGTTTTCATTTACATCTGTTGCAAATTGCGTATCACTACTCTAAATGGTCTTTCTTCTGTTAGCTGATTAAAGAAATGATCGTTTTTAGATCTTAGTAATTTAACTATTCTACCATAATCATCTACTTGCTCAGGAATAACTGAGACGCCATTTATTGTTGACTTTAATGAGAATTTAATAAATATTTAATTGTGTAATGTTTTTCACATTTTTTTATCAGTATAGGTGGAATATTATTTTTATTTAAATTTGCTGTATTAAAGTTTTGACCGGTGGTTGGAAGATAAGTTTTGATTTGCATTTTTTACGTTAGTGTCAGGTTGTTATCTATTCTTCATTTTATACTTGTAAATTTGCGATCTTAAATTTATATTTTTCTGTTTTTATTTTTAAATCTTTATTTTAATATGAACATCACTTGATAATGGCGTAATTGCCGAAAAGATTTGTGATTTTTTCAAGAAAATAAACGTGTTTAGTGATTTTAACTAATTTTTGTAATTAAATTGTTAAAAAAATCGCTACATTCCACAATGTAAAAATTATTAAAACGTTGCTAAGATTTTAAACAACTTTCGTACAATTTGTCTCGTAATATATATGATGGTCAACAGGGCGGCATTTACGAAAATTTATAACTGATAATTAAGAAACCGATAATAGCGAACAACGACGGATTTTGATAGTCGTCCCGAATAAAACGAAATGGTTAAAACTAAAAAGCTAAAATTTTCAAATTGTCGAAAATCACTAAGCCGCGAACTTTTTTTAAACGGTACGCGCGTAATCATTCGGTGGGTCGTTATTTTTAATAACTGGAAATCGTATAACGACTTTAATAATTTTCTACAACAGTGCCCGATTATTCGTTACATACAATGTAAACGTACAACACGCGAAAATATCGCCCGGTTAAATAAAAGTTTCGTATTAGGTCGGGAAAAAAAAAACGACTTTTACTCGAAAGTGCGAGAAATTTCGTATACAATTTTGGAAAAATAGAAGTAGGAAAATAAAATTTACCATCTCTAAGGAGTGACCATCGCTTTAACGATGTTAACGATGCTCTAATAGCCGTAATAATAATAGCGCGATGATAATAATAAAAATGATAATAGTGAAAAAAATCGTTGCTCGTAACGTAAAAACAACTCTGCTTTTGCTTTCTCATTTAAAAGCATCCTCAGTATCTCTCGTAATAAGGCTTCCCTTCAATTACAGGGCGTGTAAGTGTAACCGCCAAAAATTGCCACTTTTGACATATATATATATATATATGTATATATACAAACAACGAACTAGATTTTATCTCGGTTCACTGTTATTATCGCTTTCGCACTTTTGCCGAAATTAAGTTTTAAATTTTGGCCATGAAGAATTTTATTCAGCAGAAATTTTCCAATCGTGAAAATAACAATAAGGGCTAATTATATTGTGAACGTAAATGCTCCTCTCCTCTTGATTTCGTAGGCAGTGTGAGCACGTACCTTTTATTCAAATGGGCATTTTATATATATATTATATATATATATATATATATATATATATATATATATATATATCGAACATGGTCACGAGCGAGAAAATTATGTAAGAAAATACAAATAGCTCAAATAGCAGTGGTTAGGGGTAACTCTTGGTTGGATAAGTTAAGTAACAAAATATTAAGAGCCAGATATGGAAGACAGAGAACGCTCTACAAATAATACGTGAAATGAAGTGGAATTTGGCTGGACATGTCATTCGGATGAAAACGAGCAGATGGAGAAGCACGGAATGGTTACCAATAGACGAGAGAAGGGAGAGGAAAAGACCAAAAAATAAGATGGATCGAATATATTGTCAAACACGCAGGAAAGGTTTGAATGCGTAAAACTCAGAATCGTCTGGTATACAATTGCGGAACAAATATATGGATGCTTGATTGGAGGAAACCATTGCTCGACGACGGGCTCGAAGCTCCTTACTGACGTTCTATTCGCCTGGATCTCTTATAAAATCGGTCCACGCGGAATACGGGGACGCTTTATGGTCCGACCAATTTATAGGCTCAACGATATAAATGTATAGATATTCCTTATTACTACTTATTTGTAGAATGTGTTTTTGGTGTAATTCCCATCTCTCCTTGTTTCAATAACATGTTATCTCCTACCCTATTTATTCCCATACTTCCCATAAAAGTTTCATCGCTGATACTGATCACTTTTTTCTAGAATGAAACAATTTATACAATCGTCTTATAACAGCCTATCATCAATTTCCTACCTGTTCGTCATTTATTATGAACGTACATAAATTATATGGTTTCCGTTTGTAGTATGCTCGTCTAATCAATGATCATGTTTCGTATGCAAGAAAAATTTAAATCGGTCTACCATCGAACGAGCAAAATTGAATTTTTATCTAATTATTCTCGATTTAATTCATCTCGCCTATATTTTTCCGTCTGTCTTATTTTTTATGTCGATTCTAACTCTCCTTTTCCAAATAAGCACGTATGTAAACTTCGATTGAATGTATATATATAAATTATAATCTAAATTAACGTGCCGTGAGCAGCAACTAAGGCTAGAGGCACAAGGTAATGGAAGTTAAATCATGGAACAGATACGAGACATGCGTGAAAATATGATTAGATTAATTAGAGAGGAGCAGACATCTTTGACGAGAAGAGGAAGTGAGGATAAGGTTGAGAGACAATCTGAGTAAGGAGTAAAAAGGACAGTCAACGAGGATGTGGGAGACGGAAAGCGTGACGCTACACGCGGAGCAATGAGGAGCCGTAGTTCTGTTTATCAGGTATGAAATTTATATTAATAATATATATTGTACACTTATGTATATACATATATATATATATATATATATATATATATATATATATATATATATAGGTATTTATTTATTTGTTGTTTATAAATCGCGATATAAAAGCCAAGTTGCGGCGATAAATTTAAAATTATTTATCTATAACGCATATAGCGATATTAACATAATGGTTAAATGACTTAATCCGAATTTAATCCTACACAATTATTAATTATGTATAAATTAGTTACTGCCGAATCCAAAAATTTACTTATTTCGCGTAACATTCAAAAAGCAAATGTTCAACCGTATCACCGTCAAAAGTCCAATGATGTTAACGCTTAAAATACTCTCTGAATTTACCGTGTCCAGGCATCTCACTCGACTGGAAAAGAAATTTACATCAAGATCATCTTTAATCCTAAATCTATTTTCAATAGTGTGAAAAAACTTGTACAAACTACTAATCCATCTGTTCTGCGATATTTCAAAAAATTATTACATTAATTTTCTCAGTAAAGGAATTCTTACAATTAAATAAATTATAATTTAACTCGTAACCAAAATGAGAATAAAAATAATCTTTTACGTTAGTTTTAATTGTAATAAATTCATTAATAAACATATCCAACTCTGGCATCAAAGCCGACTTGAAAATAATTAAGTCAGTAAGCAATAAGTGGTACAGACACGGTTGAAACAGTTCTATCTAAAAAGCCAACAGTTAAGCAAAAATTTCTCCTTTGTGTAGCTAAAATTTTATTCGACGTAATCGAATTCAATTTTGTAGACATAAATAGCGAAAATTAAACAAAGATTTAATCGATCCTTTATAAATAATTGCACGCCCTTTATATTTAACTCAATGTTAGGCTGAATTTTGAGGAAGAATTTCTATAATATACGTTTTTTTGTTGTCCCCCCCCCAATTCCGGACATTTCGCCGGTGGGGGATGTTTATTGCTTAATAAGTAGGTGTAATGTTGTAGAGGGGCAGAGGACTAGAGTACTAAAATGAAAAATTATAATTATATAGAAAAGTGCAGGTGTATCTGAAAAGAAAATAAAAACATGACGTGTGTAGTAGTCCTCTGCCAGTGTACTTAATATCTAGGGTGGTGACGGGATGAACTACCCAGTCCCGTCATCCACCATGTGTGCATGTGTGTGCAAAATGTGTGAGAATGCGTGATAGAAATTTGAAAAATGAACTTAAAATATACTAATTGCTAACAAATTTGTACATCTTATATTATTCGAGTGCAAATAAAATTATAAAGAAAACTTCTTCGTAAACGAAATAAATCTTATACAATAAATACGTACGATTTTTACAAAGAAAAACAACACGATGTTAAAACAAAATGAGTATACGGAATTAGAATTATTTTATTTTTTTAATAATATTCATAAAGAGCAAAATCATTAATAATAGAGATGAAATTACATTAATAGTTATAAAAAAAAAAAATTAAATTATATAACAAAACTAGTGTAGGCGTGTAGTGTATATTTTGTGAGGAGTGCATATGTAGGCAGTCATTGAGAAGCATAGACCACACTATTGTTGCGGTTTCACGTTTGAATCATTAAGTGTTAAAGAGAAATAATTTATTATTGTCCGGATTTAAATTTCTTACACATGGCAGACTACATGTACAACAGGAGATTTTTAGATCTGTTAATGAGGCCATTGGTTCTGTGGAATTATTCTGAATTGAGACACCGACGTTCGGAGAAATAAGGGCAGTGATATAATAAATGTTCAATGTCATCGACGGCATCAGAGGTACACAAGGTGCAACGAGGGTCACTTATAAGATGGAACCTATGTAAATAGGAACCAAATTTTCCATGCCCTGAGACATATATCTATGATATATATATATATATTATAAATATCGATTAGTAATTTCGCTAGTGTCGAATTCTCACGTATACACTTGGAAATTAGCAAAAAAATAAATAATAATAAACGATTCGATTTAAATATTTATATAATCGGTTTTTCGAAAATGATCGTTCTTCTAGACGATATAAATGATGTCGATCGTTCGTGTGTTGCAGGTATAATATTAACAGCCAAAGTTGAAACTACGAACAAATCAACCGAAATGATAACATCCGAAGAATCGAGAAAAATTCGCAGAATTCTACCGGGGGAACCGCTAGGCGGCCTAACCGGTTGCGACAGTTTTGTAATTGGCAACGAAAAAATGTTGGAATTCTATTCACCGAATTACCCGTTAAATTACACCAACAACATCACCTGCATCAGAACCATTTCCGGTAAATCGTTTTCTATATTCGTCATCGATGTCATAAATTATGCTAAAATTATACTAATAGTCAGCGTGTGAAACGGAATCAGGAAAAAAAGACGATATAGAGTGGCGGGTTTTATTTCGTGTACTGATCAGGAGGGCGTAATAATAGTAGCTTGAATAAAGATGGTGATCGCGATCGATCTTTATTCATTGCTTTCACGCGACCATATCCGACCATTTTGTATTCGGTAAATTCTGACTTATAACCCCTGCGAGTTCTTTAGTCCAGCGCGCGAGAACTTTTTCCCTTACACAACGTGCTTTACCGAACGGTAATATTTATCATCATCATCGCCGTAAACGTGACTAGCTATTGTACGTATATTTTTACATATACAAAATTAGCAAGCATTCGAGGAACTATTTTATATGAGACGCAGATGCGCGTGCATATGATGTTATACGGAGTGGGCTGCCAATGCCTTCTCCGTGATAATTAAGAATTAGATAATGATGAAAACTTTCTATGCCGCGTGTTGGTTTCGAAGCTCCCGACCATCAAGTTGACAATCGAGCACTAACTACGACATCGCGACGTTATTATGTAGTCGTTTTCTGAGTTCTATGCTCACATTTTTACCGGTGAATAATGCATATTTTTGCAATAATGCATATTTTTGCAATAATGCATATTTTTGCAATAATGCATATTTGCAATAAAGCATATTTTTGTGATAATGCATATTTTTGTAATAAAGCATATTTTTGCAATAATGCATATTTGGCTAGGCTTATTCTACGTTTAATTTCTCTGTCGGTTCTTCCGATACCGTACAGGCCAAATATAAGGCTTCTTTAATTCTTCCAATTTTTTTATTATTCAATAATACGTTTTCCTTTTTTGTGGCGTTGAGGTTCTTTCGCGTATTATTAATTTAGTTTTTGTTTTATTTATTTTCATTACGTATTCTTCCGAGTATAGTTTCTTTGAAGTTCAGACTCAGCAATAACGACACTGTAATCAACGAATCTTATCATATGTACGTATTCACCTTGAATTTGTATCCCAATTTATTTATTGACTATTTTTCATTGCGTTTATTGGTTTTTTTATGTATATACATTAAATAACGTCGGTGAAATAACGCATCCTTCTGTCACTCCTCTGCTTATTCTTATTTCCTCTCTGGCTTTTCCTACAATGAATTCAGCTGTTTGATTATTATACATTGTTCGGATTGTTCGTACTTCTGCCTCGGATATAATCGCAGAATACATCTTATTACTTTTCACTATATCAAAAAGCTTTTGTACATCTAAAAAAGCCGGAACTATTCTGTCTCCTGATTCTAACTGGTTTTCTATTACGAGCCCTAGTGTTAATTCTCTTGTCCTTTTTTGTTTTTTTTTTTTGGAATCCATACGGATCTGCGTTAAGACTTTTATTAATTTTGCCTTGTATGCCGTTTAATATTACACGCTCTAATATTTTTAATGTATGCGAAACTAAATTTTCTATTCTGTAATACATTTGTTCGTTTTTCTTTGGTATCATCACTAAGATATATATATATATATATATATATAGATATAATATAAAATAAAAACATAAACCTGAACCACCACAATCGAAGGAATCGAGAACAATATTGGTATCTGCTGTATACCTGGATCTTTTGGTACGTACGTTCTTAATTTTTAATAGATATTATTATTATTATTATTTCCTGGGCTACTCCGATATACTTTACCTATTTGTTTATATATATATATATATATATATATATATATATATATATATATATATAACAAAATTACTCAATAATCAACAACAGATACAAAGTATATTTCCTATTCTAGCATTGACTACTGTATAACGTTACATATATCTCTTATTGTTATCACGATTATTTCTACCGTATTCGGAAATATCCAAGTTTTGGTTCTTATCTACATCGTCCATCAATCATTATTGAAAAATACCTGGAATAATATTAACGGACAAGACGAATTTATATATACATTTTTAAACTAATTTATTACTATTATTAAGCTTATTTTAATTATTTGTATTTTAATTAACTTATTTTAAATTTCTAATGTACCCCTCTACTCTAAACATATATATATATATATATGTATATATATATATATATATATATATATATATATATATATATATATATTTGAATAAAATTCCACATACGGTGGACGGTAAAGCGGTGGTTGCAACGAGCCTTGCAGACCTACAAGAACTAATGAACGCGAGTAATGTAAGCAGTAAAAATATGGCCTTACATGTAAAACACGGCAAAAACAAAATAGATAGCTATAAGTAGTACAAAGAATACGGTTACACTGTTTCTGGAAAATGTAACGATCGAAAAGATCAGATCGATGAAATATCTAGGATGTCATATTAACGACAGATGGAAATAATCCACTGAGATAAGAACCAGAGTTGAGCAAACGAGAACACATTTTCAAAACATGAATAAAGTTCTGACAAACCGAAATTTTTTAATAAAGCGCAATGTCATGTTTTTAACGTTCTGTTATACGGCGTCGAATCCTGGAAATGTCAGTAGCATTACGCAAGAAGTTAGAAACCTTTGAAATGTGGGCATACCGTAGGAAATTAAAAATTCGAATTCCGAAGTTCTACAACGATTGAACAAAAAAAAAAAAAAAAAAAAAAACAGAAATTATTAATTCAACGGAAATGAGGAAACTAGGATATTTTGGACACATAATGCGGAATAACAAATATCAGTTGCTCCGACTGATAATACAAGGGTAAAATAAATAGTAGTCGCAGGTATAGCTAGACTAGAAAATGTGGTTAGAAAATCTAACAAGTGGTTCAAACTAGACACAGTTGAAATATTTCGAAAAGTTATGGATAAAGATCGAGTCAATCAGATGATCGCCAACGTTCTCCGAGGAACGGCGCATAAAATAAGAAGTATATATATATATATATATGTATGTATAGTTTTTAAGAAGCTATTAATATTAATAATAAAGTAATCATAATAATAGTAATGACGCTACGAGATGAAATAAAAGCGTTTATAATCGAAATACTAAAAAATGATGTAGTCCGGCAGACGCCTTACTAAATTTTAAAAATCGGCCATTTAATTTCGACTAGTTAACTTTATCTACATTCAGTTTTTTAGCGTGTATGTAACAATCAGCGAATAATAATCGTAATAATCATAATTTTTTTCTGAAATGGTTAAACAGAAAAAGCCCCAAAAACGTATTCTAACGAGCCGGGAAGGATAATGTAGTCTTTTATTATGACCACCCGTTTCTCGGCCGCCGTTAGGCGCGTATATTCTCGTGTTCATATATAGATACGTGTATATATATATATAATATATATATGTATATTGTAATTTCAAAAAAATTCGGATAGGACGCCCATGATTTCAGTTAGCCATCATGATAACCGTAACGGAAGGAGGGGAGAGGATACTTTTTCTGTTCGACGACGCGGCGTAAAAATTACGAACGACCTAAAAAAACGGAGAAAATTTTTTACAAAAATGGGATAAAACTAAACGCAAAAAAAAAAAAGTCAAAGAGGAGAGAATTAACATTAGTCGTATTTAAAGTTTGATTGCGGAAAAGCTTTTTTTGGCAACGACAAAAGACGAACTAGAAAAAAAAACTAAAATTTGAAATTTACTCGGAGGGAGCTTCGGTCAGTTCGAGGAAAAGTTATTAAACTCACACTACTAACTACCTCTATTACTACTACTATCGTAATCGGTTGTATTATTATTATAAAGGGGACCCTGGTTGACGGTAGCGTAATGTTCTCCCGAAGCTCCAACGACGAGATAATGGATTAAATTTTATCGCTCCCCGAAGTAAGAAATATTAAATCGAAATAGTAAATTCATCTTTTTTCCCCGGTTTTATTTGTCTGTTCGAAAAAAAAAATCTCTTTCGATCGGAATATAATTTTTGGCGCGAAAAAATGAAATCCTAATTAAAATTTTAAAGTTCGCCACTTAGTGTATAACAATTTCGCCGCTTCATTTATTGACAATATTACGACGGGTACGTTACCGGTTGATTAATTAATTTTCCAGATGAGTATCCGAAAAATGTCAGACTTTATCTGCGCTATTTTTCGTATTTTCTTTTCATCTTACTCGGATTGCAGCTGAAGACGCGAGCAGAAATTATTAGTTACGACGATGATAAAGTATTACCGGCTGAAAGGGAAAACAATTGCAGAAAATGGTGGACAACATAAATAAAGCCGGCTTCGAGTGAATGCAAATTAAATAAATTTAAAAATAACATTCCAAAATACGAAAGTGTACTATGTAGCGATGATATAAAATTAAACCAGCTGCGAAAAAGTGCGCTGATTTTCGATTAATAAGTTCAATTAAAAATATTTTTACGAATTACCCAAAACCGAATTTATGGAAAATTAGAAAATCATATGGGGCAAACCAAATTTGGATTTAGGAACGGGATTCTGCATCCAGATTCCGGTGCAAAAGTGCTATGACCAAAGTCAAGACATATGCCTTGGATTTATAGATTTTGAACGGGCATTTGACGAGATTAAACACAACAATATGCTAGAACTATTAGGAAATACGTCAATAGATGAAAGAGAACTGAGATGTATCAAGAACCTATACTACCGTCAGAAAGCCAAAGTACGGCTTGGAACAGAAGAAACAAAAAATATAGATATCAAATGTGGTGTACGACAAGGCTTTATCACCTATGCTATTTAATATATGCTCAGAAGAGATACTACAGCGAGCCATATCTACCTATCAAGAAGGGGTGTCAATGGAGTACTAATAAATAACATTAGTTTCGCTGACGATACCGTTCTTATAGCCAGTTCCAAAGAAGGACTGAAGAAAATAATTAGAGGTGTACAAAGAAGCGCTACACAGATGGGAACTTAAATAAATGTAAAAAAAAAAAAAAAAAATATATGGAAATAACTAGATCAGAAGAAAGTAATACAGACAGAATAACGATAAAAGGAAAAAACATAGAAAAAGTCTCGGCCTTCAAATACCTCGGAAGCTGGATAACGGAAAAGGAAAACTCGGATGCCGAAATCAGATGTAGAATAGAAATAACGTGAACAATACAAAAATGTACTATGTAACTTTCAAATTAAAACCGAAGCTGCGGATAGTCAGTTACATACGGACAGCACTGCTATATGGAGCGGAAACATCGACACTCGCAGCAGCTGCACTAAAAAAAATCATGGCGTTCGAAATGTGGGTATATAGGCATTAAGCTGGACGGAAAAAATAAGTAACAAAAATATGCTACAGCGTTCGCAGAAGAAATGCGAACTACTGGCAATTATAAAAAAAAAAAAACGTAAAGTTCGATATCTAGGACACGCCTTAAGGGGAAACAAATACGGGTTGTTGCAACTAATACTGCAAGGAAAAATAGCAGGGAAACGAAATCGGGGTAGACCGAGGATATCCTGGATGCGGAATATAGAAGACTGGACGGGAATCGGAGAAATAAGAAGACTGATACGGCCAGACATCGATATGCATGGGACAGTTTGATCGTCAACATCCGCTGAGCGGATATGACAAAAGAAGAAGAAGAAGAAAAATAAGGGTGTCTTAATATCTTCTAGATTAAGTTTAAAAGCACGTAATTGCTAAACATTCCTCGGACCGACTGGATCGCCAATAAAATTCTTCTAAACCGAATAGGCGAAATGTGAAAACAATGTTAGTCGATAGCACTAAAGGAAAGTGAAATACATGTAGCTAGCGAGGAACGAAGAAAACGCTATGTTTATGTTGACGGCACGAGGAAATATAGAAGAAAACCCCTCTATAGAGAGGTAGAAGAGGACTGGAAATAATAGCGTCGAATTTATCAAAAACGAAACTTTCACAGAAACAGAGTAGCTGACACTAGAAATCGGATGACATGATCTGCACTCTTGTCCTACGAGTTACGAGTAGGAAAATAGAACGAAATTTTAAGAAGTATATAGAATGGTAGCGAAGGAGAATTTCGAATAAATTATTACGGATAGTTGCTGAGTTACGATAAAAAATTAAAAAAAAAAAAAATATGTTAGACAAGACAAGGATATGGTATGCCGTGGTTGAAGCATGGTGACACTCGAAGCGAATCGAATAAGTATTTGGACTAAATGAACTCATTCCGTTGGGATCGTAGTGTATCGGAGACCCCGTCTCGACTTTCGTGTCGACTTTTGCTTGTTGCGCAATCCGAATACGCGACGATGATGGTTTCGTAACTGTATTAACCATATTACTAGATCCTACATCATTAAGAACTAGTGTCAGAGCGATAACTATTTATTTTCTCAATTAGTGAAGGAAACTTTTTTTACTTTTTTATTTTTTTGGAAATACACGTCGACATTTACATCCTAATGGTGCTTACCGTTCTGTACAGATGATCAGTTTTTTTTGATTGACAGAGATTTCGAAAGCGCCCAAAGTTCGCTTTGAAAGATGCGAAATTTTGAAAAGACATATATGTACACAACAAGTGATTTTGGAATTTTCGAATTAAAATAGATAAAACTCGCGATGGATGGTAGGGAGCGATTGGAAATGTAACGCTGTCTAAAGTGATTAGACAATGTATGGAAGGAGGGATTTGAGCAGAAATACAGCGTCGAAGTTATAAAAATTCCTTTAGCATTTTCCGGAGAATAACGTTTGAGAAAGACATTTTCAAGTATTGAACAAAACAGTACGATGTCGCTTTGACTGAATATATAATTTTCGTACGTCTAGCACTGATTTCTCCGGATTAAATGAAACGTATATTTAAAAGTTACATTTACACATATTTCATCAATTGAAACCCACTATACTTCTCAATGACGTAGTGAAATCATGTGACTAGAACGATTTTTTTCCATCTACTCTCGTCTTCTGCTCTGTGAAATATACTATAAATTACGTTATATTTTAAATTTTTAACGGTAAGTTAATTGTATTTATTACACACACTTTGTATTATTACATATATATATATATATATATATATATATATATATATATATATACATATGTTATAACAGTATGTCGATTAGAAATTTAAGACGAATTCGAGAAACGCTATTTTTCTCAACAAATAACGTGACTTTTTCCGCACGTGCTGAAAGCGCTGAAATTCGACGAATACAATCTTGCGATGATCAGTTTTCCTACTTGTGTGTATATATATATATATATATATATATATATATATATATATATATCTTTTTTTCTCGTTTCGTTATCCGATCCGGATGTCGTGACCTTATTCGATGCAAGTTACGAGACGTCGCCATTTATGCGAGATTCATGATTTGCTGTGTGTCTAATTTACATAACCTTGTGATTTGATCAATGTATCATCGGTCTACATTGACTCCTTTTTCCATTAACCTTTCCTTGCAGAATTGTTTTCTCTAGCCCATTTGCTCGTATTACATGACCAAAGAAGCTTTCAATGGATGGTACTAATTATTCAGTGGGTTCGATTTTCAGTTCTTTTAAAACAGAATCATTTGTTCTGTGGGCTGTCCATGGGATGCTCAAGATTTTTCGGTATCCCTTCATTTCGAAAGCTTCAAGCTTCTTCCTCATCGATTTATTAATCGTCCAGGTTTCTGAACCGTATGTCGCTATGGAAAAAATCAACGTTTTAAGGAGTAACAGTTTTGTTGTTTTAGAGATCTTATGGTTTTTCCATATACAGTTTAGTTTCCCGATCCCGACATTTGCAAGAGCTAACCGTCTCCTTATTTCTTCTTCGGATCCACCATTTTTTAATATGCACGCACCCAAATAAATTAATTTATCTTTAATTTCAATATCTCGCAGCAAAGTCAGTGGTTATTGGATTCTCTTTTTTCTTTATCGATGATAAGCATTGAACATTTATGTTTATTCAGTATTAAGCCAGCCTCTTTCCCGATCACATCTATTCTTGATAGTAACTCAAACATTTCTTGCTCTGTGCTGGCCAGTAATACAGTGTCGTCTGCAAATCTGATATTTGTAATTTTTTCCCCTCCGATAGATATTCCTCCTTGCCATATGTCCATTGTTTTTCTTACAATCCATTCCCCCGTAGATGTTGAAGAGAATCGGTGAAATACCTTGGCGTACTTGCTGAAAATTCTTTCGATTTTTCGTTCTCTAGTTTAATGAAACCTTTATTATTAAAGTACAATTTTTGTATCAAATAAATTAGATACTTCGGTGTTCCCATTTCTAGTAATATTTGCCACATTTTCGTCCACATGATGTTATCAAAAGCTTTCTGGTAATCTAAAAAAAACAAAGCAGTCCCGGAATGTTATATTCGTTGCATTTTTCTATTATTTGTCTTATATTTAATAGTTGTTCACGCGTGCCTCTACCTGGTACAAACCCAGCTTGTTCTTCCGAAATTTGTGGTAGGAGATAGTATTTAAGCCGGTCTTGTAATACATATGGTAATATTTTACTGGCATGACTAATCAGTGGTACTGTACGGTAGTTTCCACAATCTTCTGTAGAGCCCTTTTTGTGTAGTGGTATATACACTAATTTTGCCCACTCTTCTGGCCAGCTGCCAGTTTCCCATATTTTTTGACAAATCGTATGCAATACCTTTATTCCTGATTCTTCCGTTCCTTTCAGCATTTCTGCAGTTATACCGTCTACTCTACCGCCTTTCGATCTTTTAATTTCTTCAATGCGAGTTCTATTTCAGATTTCATAATTGTCGGTTCAAGCTCAAAGTCCTGTATTAATACTGATATTTCATTGTCGTACATAAGGTTTTGACATTACTGGCGCCATCTTTCTACTATTTCTGACTTTACCGTTAATTTCGTTCCATTTTGATCTTTTATTGGCAGCGTTCTGGTTTTGAAAGTATTACTTAACCATTTAATTTTCTTATATAGATCATAAGGTTCATTTTTTTGTGAGTGCTGTTCTATTTCTTCACAAATTCCTGTTATGTAATTGTTCCTATCTCTTTGTATTTCTTTATTTATTAGTTTATTAAGATCCTCATAAACATTTGAATCTATTATGTTATTAGTTTTCCCTTTTTTATTTAATTCCTCCGATTAATTAGTTTAAATGTTGCCTCGGAGATCCGTGGCTTCTTTTTTGTTTGTACTTCACTGTGGATTTTCTTCACAGTTTCATGAATCACTGATCTGAATTCTTTCCATAATTCATCGGCCATTATATTCTTATTTTCGTACATGTGAGGAGCTTCGTTCAGTTTTACCTTTAATTGTGTTTTAAACTTACATTCCTGTTATGTAATTGTTCCTATCTCTTTGTATTTCTTTATTTATTAGTTTATTAAGATCCTCATAAACATTTGAATCTATTATGTTATTAGTTTTCCCTTTTTTATTTAATTCCTCCGATTAATTAGTTTAAATGTTGCCTCGGAGATCCGTGGCTTCTTTTTTGTTTGTACTTCACTGTGGATTTTCTTCACAGTTTCATGAATCACTGATCTGAATTCTTTCCATAATTCATCGGCCATTATATTCTTATTTTCGTACATGTGAGGAGCTTCGTTCAGTTTTACCTTTAATTGTGTTTTAAACTTACTATTTGATCTTAGGTTGTTAAAATTTCTTTTTGTCTCCGACTGTTTTTTGTTTTGTTGAAGCTTGAGACATACCTCACTTACTAAATCCTTGTGGTCATTGCCACAATCTAATCCTGGGTATGTCTTCACATCTTTTATCGAAAATCTCCACCTTGTTCGCATAAGTACATAATCTATTTGGTTTATGGTTTGTCCATTAGGTGAAATCCATGTGTAAAGTCGTCGCTTGTGATGGTTGAAATTTGAATTCATTACAAAGAGGTTGTTTTCTGAACAAAAATCTATTAGCATTTCCCCCCTTTTGTTCCTATCTCCTAAGCCATATTTTCCGACAGTAGATCTTAGATGATTTTCCTATTTTTGCGTTAAAATCACCTTAGTAATATTTCTCTGTTAGGGACTTTTTTTTACCGCCTTGCGTAACTGATCATAAAACTCTTCCATTTCTTCATCTGACCCTTGAGTTGTTGGTGCGTATATTTGAATAATATTTATATTTACTGGCTTCCCTTTTATTTTCACTGATACAATACGATCACTTATTGTTTCATATGCTAGTAATGCAGATGATATTGCTAAATTTATTATTATCGCTACTCCATTTACTGATTCGTTTTGATTGCTTGAACATACTATCAAGTTATCGCTGGTTGATACAAAATGTCCACTCTGTTCCCAGTGCGTCTCGGCTACGCCAACTATCGCTTTTTCTTTAGTAATATTCTCCACTATTCCAAGTTTGCCATGATGGTTAAGTCCTCTTATATTCCATGTTGCTATTTTTGTTATTATGGTTTTACATTTATTCTTCCCTTTAATATTACCGGTAGTATATTTTCCATTGAGAACCCGGTTCTTAAATTCCCTATGGCCGGTCGCCCATTTCACACATACGGTCCCGGTACCGTAGCGCCAATCGCCCATCGCTTCACACGGCAAACTAATTTCATTATTTGTGTCTTGCATAAGGTTTTCATGGAAAGTTTTACACGGTAGGGTTCCTCTCCTTTCCGTGTTTTAAACAGCCGCTCCTAACCTGGAGAACAGACGCTGACCAGTAAGCCGCTCCACTGGAGACAAACGCTTCTGGATTTGGTTTTCTGTTAGTCTCCCTTAGCCTTTGGGTAAAAACCCTGACCGCAAGTCAGCGGTTTGTTACTGAGGAGGTAACGGTTATAGGTTTTTACGGCGACCTAAACCCGCCGAGGGAGAGACAGTCATAGGATTTATGCAGATTTTTAATAGCCAGTCCCTCAAGCTGACCATCTGCATCCTCGTGTCTCCTACGCTGTCACTACTGGAACCGCCTCTGCTTGAGGCTTTCCACCAGTAGCCGCTCTTGGTCCACGACTGCTTATGTGACTAATATCTTATTCGCAGCTAACCTACATATCTGTAGGCCGTTCCACTATCCGCCATCTGTAGACGCGCCCCATACCAGTTAGAGCTCTGGTCCTCAGAAGGTACAAAGTACCCCCGAGGGGCTGAAGTTGAGCAAATGTTACATTTAAGTATACCTAAAATTAGAAGTGATTTATAAATTTCCAATACGTTAACTTTCATAAGCTCGTTAATTACGTCACTATGCGCTTATATAGAATATAACCAGTCGCTCCTTCAAGTGGTAGCACTCAATCATCCATTTCACTCTGGTTGAATTATATACTTTATCCTCCAGCCATCTGGTACATCATCTACCTCGACTCATCTTTTTCGTACGTAAAACTATATAGTGTTTACGCGCTTTTGTTCCGCGTAATTGTAATTAATCTTCCTTTTATGGAACTGTTTTCACCCTTTCATGTTTTGATATTCACTAGTTTCTATCTCGCAAACTATAGGTGTCGAATGTTGTCAATTAAAATTGTTTTAAAAAAAAGAACAAAGCATTTCTTCGTAATTTATACTTTCGGATATACGGTAATTATCTCTTACCTATTAAGCCGATTTGAAACAAAAAGAAAAGAAACTTCAAAAATAATTTTAATAGGAGCACTTATGATCCATCTAGAACCGGCAGAAAAAAAATTATCGCTGCGGGATAAATGTATAGTGTTAAGGGAGTTTAAACTTCGGACTCGTTAGGACGATATTAAATATGAGCAGTCGTGGAAATTAAGGACAGAGATAACGCTAGAGCATCTCGATCGACGGGGAGGAGAGGGGTTAATCGGTTATATTTCCTGTTTAATCGGACGAACTAACGAGTTATTCGAATTTGAGTAAATTATCTCCGCTTAAGCGAACGTAATTCTCTAGTCGAAGTTAAATTAATCGTCTATAATAAAATTCCGAAAAAGAAAATTCGTAAAAAATCCTGACGAGAATTATTATTATATTATTATTATTATTATTTCGAATACGATGATAATATAATTGTTATTATTATATCGCTATTGTTATTCCCAAAAAGTTGGCATTTACCACACCGCGGTGAACTTCAAAGCTAATAAACCTCTAAAATTAGTCGTTCGATTTTGACGAGAAATTAGTTAAGCATAATTTAACTTCGTCTACGCTCCAATTGATTCTCAATCGAAAGTAGTCTGAAATTTATTCAATCCACCAATCAGCCGATTACGAAAGAATCGCCAGTTAAACTAATCGATACGTACTAACCGGCGCAAATATAACTGCTGGTTATCTTCTATTAAATGTTGACAAATTTCAAAATGGTTACGTCTGGAAATTTTCAAAACTTAGTTATATATATATATATATATATATATATATATATATATATGTATGTAATAATTTTACACAGGAACAGTTCGACTTCATTAAATATTCTTCTTCGCTATTCGAACGTCGCTCGAGTCCTCCGTTTTCGTAATACGGTTACCCACTAACTATACGTACAACCCTTTTGCGTCATCGTCACACCATCGTCATTACGTAATTCGTACGTTCCTTAAGAAACGACCACAGGAACGATAACGCCTGCGGGTACTGTAAAATTTGAACCTATATATAAACATATATACACATTGTATATATATATATATATATATATATATATATATATATATATATATATATATATAATATTTATACATGTAAACGTGAAGAAAGTGCAAAAGGAATTGAATCACGTACTTTTTAACTTTAGACATTTCGCAGCAAAAGCCGCGAGACGATGATTGCATTATTACGAAGCCCAAAAATTTCTCGCTGTACAGAGAAAATAATTTAATTTTCCCCTATATAAACTGGCTACATTTCCTTTCGAATTTGTCCTTTATCCTTCATCCTCTATCCTTTATCGTTCATCTTTCATCCTTTATCCTTTTCGTAAGACTTGTAATTTATTATTGCGGAGGGAACGTCTGGCAATTAATCTCGAAACCGTATACATAGATACGCTAGTTTTATTTCTCTTTCTTACTTGTTTTGTCTGGCTAGCGTACGTTTAATCTTACCTTCTCCCTTTATGAGTAAACAATAAATTAAAACAACCGTAATTTTCAAAATTTGATCTCATCGCCATTCTAACCTTTTCTATTCCTCTTATATCGGTACGAGATGACGTTTATACGAAACTGGAGATCACGCACTATACGGACCTTATTCGAATATCGGAAAATAGAAATATGAATAATATAAATAATCCTAATATTATTATCGCGTGAAAGACGATAGCAAAACTACCACACACACACAATAGCATACGCGCGTCAGTAACAATATAGCACACTACAAGAACACGCGGGGTTGCATTGTGTCGTGACAACAAAGCGATTGCAATCCGTTCTATCGAGTGTAACGCTATATTACGATTTCTTTGTACACTATTTACACTGTAGAAGAAAGTAGTCGCCTACCTCCGATACGGAGATACTTAATGATGACGATGATATAACGAACTAAAATCGATCGTCGGTTTATTTATAAGCGCGGATATTCGTCAGTCGACTTCGCTAGAGATTTTATTTGTATTCATTTCAATAATAAATATAACGAAACTGATTAAAATTTGCGTTCTAATACAATAATAATAATAATTAATAATAATAATAATAATAATAATAATAATAATAATAATAATAATAATAACAATAATAATAACAATGGGATTCACGACGTATGGATAACGCTCGAGCGTTCTACTCCCACTAACTTGGCGCGAATATAATCGGGAGGAAGCATGTTTCGTGATAAAAAACGGCCTCTATTCGACTTAGTTATGAATAAATGAATACTAACAATGCAACAAAGCCGCGAAGATAATACCAGCGCTTTTTAATTTTGGTCCGGGATGCGCAACTTCATTTGGTCGGTTCATCCGATCGAATTTTCAGACTAATCTCCCGGGAGCGACGTTTTGTACAAACTTTCGTGTACGGACGCGAGTTTAATTTTACTTGCCGTTTTTAAAAAAAAAAAAAAACGTCGAGTTTTGTCGACACCCCCGAAATAAATTTGTACGAATTTTAGATTCGTTTTAAACCGCTTAAAGCTATCTTTCTAACGGAAATAAAAATTTTAAAAACAGATCCGAATCGGCCGTAATATCTCGAGGAATTAGTGATTATTTTTGATTTTTTTTTATTCTGCCACACCGGCGGCCAATCAGGTCATAATTGGCATTTCTAACTTCCAAAATAAATAAAATACATATCTCCCGGTGAATAGGAGACAACCAATAAATAAACGGTACTTCATAATTAAGCCTAGTTAAAATTAAACAAATTAAACATACGTCTTAATAAAAGTACAATCACGTAAATAGCGCTTATTAAAATTTTGACATAGTATCTTTCGGATACTTGGAAGCATATATATATATATGCTTACCTCACTACTCGTGGGCTACATGATGGTCGACGCATGATTGACATCTTGACATCGTTAGTACGTTTATCTCGTTATCTTGATGATGTGTACTGGTTGTGCTGCACCATCTTCTTTTTAGTCTTCTTCTAGGATACAGCGTGTATCTGAACGTCCGAAGTATATTCAGATTATCGCTTAGGCGAAGTTTGTTCAAGAATCTGAGGTATTGTTGCACATGCACTTCTTTAACAAATAGAATATCAAGATCCTCGTGAAGAGTGTGGTTCGAGACATATCTAGGAGCCGCGACCATCGTACGAAGAATTTTTGATTGCTTTTTTTTTGTATTAGTGCTAGATTACTTTAGTATTGCCGTATATCTCTATCCCGTATCTCCGGATTGGAGCTATAATCGTGAAATATATCCGCCTTTTAAGATCTAGACTTAAAGTGGAGATCTTATTCCTATTAACGGGGAAAGCGTATTTGCACGTAGATTCGTTTAATTTATAGATATACACTACCGATGAGGTCGTTCTGTCGACATCGTAGTATCGCGTAGAGGATTAAATAAAATTTTCGCGGAATTTTTCATAAACGTAAAATCGAAATGATCGACAGTAAAACGGAGAGACAATTTGAGAGCTACCCAAACGCACGTGCTAAGGATCTTTCGGACACTTCCGACGAATTATAGGTGAAGTGTCGGAAACCGTTTGATCTTGCATAGGTTGCTCTTGTCGAGGCACTTTCGTGTTTTGCTTAATGACCACGATGATTGCTCGCAATAATAAGTTTAAAAAAAAAAATTCCACTACTAACATGATGGTGATGATAATAATAATATGAATGCAAAAACTTTGGGACCATGAAAATATAAATCCGATTGAATAAAGATAAACGAATAGAAAAATTGACGTATTAAACGTTTCGAACACTAAAATGCTTACAGCGGATTAGCAGTCTCCGACGAGCACCATTTAATTAAACCGTACAAGGCTGGTGCGTCATTCAGTCGCCCATTTTATCCGGCGTATCGGCCGGTTCCGTTTAAATCCTTTATCGTTCGACTTGGCAGTTTATTCCCATTAGACGTACCCGTTAAAAGCTAACTTTGTCCGACTTTTCTCTTTTTTCTATCCATTTTTCCTTTTTTCTTTTTTTTTCTTTTTTTTATACTTTTTGATTCCAAATTGTATTTACGTTACAAAGAAAAGGTTGTTGTACTAAATCGGCCGACTACACTAATTCTATTTACTTAAGTTACAAATAGTCGAATTCCGTCTTCTATTCCGAGTCTAATTCCATGCCTACTTCATTCTGCCTGCGCCGGTATTTGATTTCTTCCATATCAATATATCAATATACTTTTTTCCCCGTGTGCGTAAATGTTATTATTTATTATTATTTTTATGCGCATAACGGGTTTTTCGACTATAACTGTTAAGTAAATGTTATAAAATATAATTATTATTACTATTATTATTATTATGTAAAAGTAAACGAATGGTTAATGAAGTTGAATTTCAGTCCGGAGTGCCTCAGGGTATAGGTCCTTTATTGTTTCTTATATATATATATAAATGACTTATGCAGTGTAAAAATTTCTGGCCGTATTTTTAGTTATGCGGATTGTGCTCTTGGCGAGTTCACGATTTCCTGATAAGCTTCAGCACTTGGCGCAGACGAATGCAGACATAATATCTCGGTGGCTCATCTCAAATAAGTTTTAAATACAAAACGAAATATTCGATATACAGTTGATAATTTACGGAGTGACATTAATATTACTTTGAACGACGTTGTAATCGAAAGAGTAAGAGAAGTCAAGTATTAAGGATTAATTTTGGATTGCAAATTAGTGTAGGATTCGCATGCGCGTTATGCGACTGCAAAATTAAGAAAAATAAATTACCTTTTTCATTATTCAAAGCAGCATTTTACTACAAAACATCTCCGTCGATTGTACATAGTCCGGTATATCAACCGTGTTTAACTTACGGTATTATACACTGGGGTGGGGCTCCGAAGTATCATCTTCAGCCTGTAGAAGTACTTCAAAATTCTGTGGTTCGTGCTATGATAGTGAGAACAAGAAAAATACGTTTTTAAATTTGAGCCAACTATACGAAGTAACTATTTTGTATCTTAAAACGTAATCAGTATTTTAATATATTTACACTTGGTGGTATTACAAGAAGTGTCGGGTTAGATAAAATGCTTATTTCCCGTTTTAACAAGTCCCATATGGAAGAGTAGTGCGTGTACGCCAGGAGCCCAGAAAGTGTGTAATTATTGCTTAAGAATTATAAAGGCGACGAAAGCGTTCGATTCTTTATAATAAGTAGCATAATAATAATGAACAGTGAAACATATTGAAGAAGAAGAAGCAGTGTATTTCTTATTATTAAGTTACATAAGCATATTAAATTTTAAACAATTTACCCGTACCGAAATATAAAACAAAAATTCTTCCCAGGCAAACAAAAATAGAAAAGCTTATATGATAGGCTTATAAATATCAAATGTATAAATTACAGGATGTTTTGGGTTTTAATGAGGACATTTGGTGCTCTCGCAGGTTTTGATTCTGTACTGGAAGGAATAGTATGATTATATGTATATAAGTGTATGTATATATATATGTATATATATGTATGTATGTATATATGTGTGTGTATATTTCTTCTTTATAATTTAGTTCACCGAAATTTATTTTATTTTCCTTAGTTCAGTCATTCTATTTTAATTTAGTTTTTTTATATTAATACTAGGTGTATTTGATATGCATTTAAGTAGTAAATGTATATTTGTATGTATGTGATATATGTATATGTTTATTTATTTTCATCTAACCGATTAATAAAGGAGATTGTGCATATTTTTATGTGTCTATGTATGTTAGTATACATCAGTACTTAGTTAAAATGTAATGATAGTGGATTTTATATAAGAGAATGGACCTATAATTGTTTTAAATGGGTGAGCACGTATAGAGTATTTATGGCTGGCAACGTAGAATGGTATTTAACGATTAAGCTATTTTACAATGAGGATAAGATTCAGGAACAATTAGAAGCATTACATTTAATTAACCCAACTGTATGTCCGATAAGCACAACAGATTTTATAAACTTGATACACAATTTCAAATTTGAAAAAGATAAAATTACATACGTCAAATCTTTCACTAGTGATTTTTCAGGAATCATTCACATGATAGAAGAAATTCACCCACACGTAAACAGTGATGCTAAAAGATCTTTAACTTGGCTCATCAAAAAACTAAACGCCGCTATAGAATTGCAATATACATCCACTTCGGAAGTGGACGAACCAGTCCTCGACTACAGTAATGAGGAGCGAGATTAATCTCCACAAAAATTAACCTGCCATGATAAATATAGTATCTTGGAATTTAAATAGCGTTCTATCCAAACTACCGTTTCTACAACTACTTATACAAGAATTAGAGCCTGCAGTAATATGTCTACAGGAAACCAAATTAAATAGTAAACACAATGTAAAAATAAAAGAATACAATATACATCGAAAAGACTGCTTATTAGCGGGTAACACAAAAGGCGGTGTACTGATCGCCGTGCATAATACTATCAAATGTGAAGCAATACAATTACGGTCGAGCCTTCAAGTGATTGCTATAAAACTTTTATTAAACACGCCAATAACGATATGCACTATTTATCTACATGAAAAAGATCAAGTTAGCTTGAAGAACCTAAAAGAAATAACCAAACAACTACCAAGACCGTATATAATAACCGGTGATTTTAATAGCCACAATACAATCTGGGGATCTAAAACGATAGATAAAAGAGGTCAAATGATAGAAAAACTTTTAAATGATCCGAATATAAGCTTATCAAACACCGGGGAAGCAACTCAACATCTATAATAGTTCAACGTCTGCTATTGATCTAACACTTTGCAGCTCTACAATTAATCACAGGGTACAGTGGCAAACTAGTGAAAGCCTCTATGGAAGTGATCATTTCCCTCAAATTATAAACTGTCTAATACATCATCCAATACAATGTGAAAGATACCCAAACTGGATAATCTGCAAAGCTGATTGGAACAGCTTTAATAATTCTATTAACTTAATAGAAACAAAAATCAGTACGAACACAAATGAAATAAATGCCATGATAACAAATAAAATTATCTCCTCAGCTGATTTATATATACCTAAAACTCACTCTAAACCAAAAAAGAAACATGTCCCATGGTGGAACGAAAATTGTAAATCAGTCATACAAATCAAAAATAAATTACTAAATCGGTTTAAACGATGATACGAAAACCTTCTACAATTCAAAAAAGCAAGGGCTCTAGCCAGACGCACTGTAACACAAAGTAAGAAAGAATCGTGGAATAATTTTATCTTTGGTATAAATTCAAACACACCGATGGGTAAACTGTGGAGTCAGATCAGGAAAATATCAAATAAGAGAAAAACGTGTCACATATCTGCGATCAAAAATCCATCTGGTGAGCTAGTTTACGACAACAACCAAATTGCGGAAATTATGGCAATTATTATCAGGAGAACAGTGTTCAACGAAATCACCATAATACAGATAATACAGATAATACCTTCAATTTTGAATCAAATAACAATGAACCCTATAACACGGAAATTACGCACCAGGAAGTATCTACTTCAATAAAACGGTTAAGATCATCAGCAGCCGGACCTGATCGGATACATCCTGAGATGATAAAACACCTACTAGACCATAATATTGAAGCAATACATACTAAACCAAATTTGGAAATCAAATGTAGTTCCAGACAAATGGAAGGAAGCCAATATCATACCAATCCTTAAGGCAAATAAAAACCAATATGACCCAGCCAGTTATAGACCGATATCTCTGACCTGCGTTCTATGTAAAATAATGGAAAGGATAGTTGGTAACAGATTAATGTGGATCGCGGAAAGAGATGGCTTAATAGACAACCAACAAAGTGGCTTTAGAAAAGGACGGTCCACTGTTGACAATTTAATACGTCTACAACAAGAAATATGCATTTGCATTAAATCAGCACGTTATCTAAATTTTTTTCGATATAGAAAAGGCTTTCGATCATATATCTACCACAGCCATTCTAAAAACAATTCACGATCATGGTCTCCGTGGAAACGTACCCAAATTCCTCCGTTCATTCCTACAGAACAGAAAATTTAAAGTTCGAATAGGAAACATACTGTCTATATCAAAATGTCAAGAAAACGGAGTTCCTCAAGGATCCGTGCTAAGCCCCCTTCTATTTATACTTACGATATCCGACTTACAAGAGCGCATCAAGGAACCTGTAAAATACTCCATCTTTGCAGACGACCTGGTTATATTTATCAGAGGATACGATATCTCTGCCCTGGAAAAGAAATTACAACAAAATTTAGAATTAATAGAAGAATGGGCTTCGACAAAAAATATCCGTTTCTCCTCGCAAAAGACATGTGTGGTACAATTCAGCAGGAAAACATCGCATGCTCGCCTTGTCCAACTAAAATTCAACTGTACGACTATACCACACACCGATCAAACTAAATTCCTGGGATTAATTATGGATAAAAAATTAAACTGGAAGGCGCATGTAGATTACGTAAAAGCTAGATGCACAAAGGCCCTTAATTTACTAAAAACTCTACACCACAAATCGTGGGGCTCCGACAGAAGAACGTTATTGCGTCTATATGGTACACACGTGAGATCTTTACTAGACTACGGTTCAATTGTATATTGTACAGCAACGCCAAAAGTGATTCATAAATTAGATGTAATTCAAAATCAGGCACTTCGCATTTGCAGCGGAGCTTTCTGTACCAGTCCGATATCAAGTCTACTGGCCGAAACTAACATAACAACGCTAAAAGATCGAAGAATCCTGTTAGCATTAAAATATTATTTTCAATTAAGTACGAAGAAAACGCATCCAAACTACTATAAAACCTTTCATTCAAACCTAGAAAGTAAATACAGCAAAAAGAACGAAGCATTTGGCCTACGATGTAAACACTTCATACGATACCTTAAATTAACAACGGTTGATCGCACTCCAGTAGCCTCCTTGTACCCACCATGGCAAAAGTCGTTTCCACAGTTAGCAAACAATTAAAATTTGCGATAAATATTGTCCGACAAGAGTCGTGGTCCAGATTAACTGAGAAGAAATTAAGAAGAATTAAACCGCGAATAGAACAATGGATAACGTCGTACCGAGCGAACAGACACGAAGAAATAGTGCTGGCCCGATTGCGAATCGGCCACACTAGGCTAACGCACGGGCCATTAATCGAGGAGAATTCGTCGTCGGTAATATGCAAATTTTGTCACGATTCAGCGCTTACCGTAGAACATGTTATCACAGAATGTCCGAAATTCGATCAACAACGTTATCATTAATAAGTGGACTAGATATAAACGAAGTATTACAATGAAGACTCGATACAACGCGTAATATACTTTCTTAAAATAACTGGTTTAATAAAATTATTGTAGACTAAATATTGTATTGTAAGTAGAAAATAATTTTTCTTTTGTAATTTATTGTATTTAATCTCGGTGGACGCAAATGACCTTTGTAGTCGAGCGTCCTAAAATAAAATAAATGTAAAAAAAATGTATTTTAATATATTCAAATTCTAATTGTAACTCAGTGTTAGCGCATTCGTGCGCATAACTGAGACTATAAATGTGAGTAAT
This sequence comes from Coronaproctus castanopsis, assembly GCA_032883995.1. Classification (NCBI taxonomy): domain Eukaryota; kingdom Metazoa; phylum Arthropoda; class Insecta; order Hemiptera; family Monophlebidae; genus Coronaproctus; species Coronaproctus castanopsis. The sequence goes on along the minus strand of CM065052.1, from coordinate 220,456,615 downwards.
ATAATACTTTATTCCATTTAATTTATTATTACTAATTTGTTCATACATGATTTTGGAAATTTTTTTGTGAAATATATTGATTTGATTTGATTATTATTACATTACAGAATGTATTATTTTGTTTAATTTGTTCGTTGCAGCATTTACATTGTAAAAATGTTTGAAATATCTTAAATATATTTGATTGATTTGATTTGATTATTATTATTAGGTTGTAATAAAATTAATGTAGTAAGTGATCATAAGTATTTAGGTGTAATAATAGACAATCATGTTAGGCGGAATTTACAAGTAAAAAAAAATTGAAAGAAAAATTCAGTCAACTATACCACCATTATACACTTTAAGGAATTATGTTAGCGGAGAAACACTGAAGTTAGTATACTTTGCTGTAATTGAGTCGAGACTAAGGTAACTGAAGCATCGGGTTCAGCTACTAAATCCTATATGAAGAAAATAGATAAGTTAGAAAGAAGGTATCTAAATTTAATAAGTAAAGGTAAAAAAAGAACAAAAATCACTAAATGAACTTTTGCAAGAACATCAAGTGCTAAATATCATAAATATCACAGGACTATATTTATTTATAAAAATTTGGAACTATGTAGTAAAAAACAAAGTGTCAAAAAATAATTGAAAATGTACAGGCAAAATATGAATTCCGAACAAAAAGAAAATACAGAATACCAGTAGTGAGAACGAAGTATGGCGAACAAACAAATGGGAATACATAATGTGGCGAAATTGTTAAACAAACTTCCACCTGACTTAGTGGAGAAAAAGAAAATTGGCCACTTAAAACAACAACTGAAAATATGGCTAAAAACAACCTGAACAATCAAAAATGAAAATAAAAGTATTTAAAAATTAAACAAAAAAATAATAAAATAAACAAATAAAGGTAACGTACGAGAAGGGTGAGGTAGAATGAAACAAAGTCAAACGACGACCTGCTACTACATATTGTGTATTCAAGATAATAAAATAAAATAGGAAACGTGAGAGTGTAAATGAGAGAGTGAATGAGTATGTGAGAGAGATACGAATGAGAACACAAGTGTGAATGCTTAATAAGTATAGTATCGTGTAAATAAATAAGTAAAATGTATATTGTTAAATAATTTCGTCGACAAGCAATTTTGCTTGACGAAGCATGTAAAAATAAGAAAATGTATAAATTGTATTATATTATAAAATATACGTTTTTTGAAGAAAAAAAATTATTTCGTTGTATGTAACATTCTTTTGAGCCATCTTCCTTATGGATGGTTGGTGTCCTCATTGCTATCATGCTTGTCGGTCCCTTCATCATCATCATTAGTCGCATCAGTCTTTTGACTGGTAGCGCTGCAACCTCCTTTTCCATTCGCCTCATGTCGGTCCCTTGCTAAATGAAAAAGATTTCCGATTCCGGCAATCGTCGTCTATTCTTCGATATTTAAAACCTATGTCGTTGCGGCCGACACCACAAACATCTCCTATTGCACCCATCGCTATTGTTTGAAGTAGCTCGTATTTTGAACCTGGCATCAAATCACCCGGATAATTAATTTTCTTTAATTTTACCAATCTGATTAATACCCAATCTTCTTTCATTCGTTTAACTTATTTATTTGCTATTCTTTCTGTTCACGATATTGCTAGTAATCGTAAAGCCGAGTCTCGAACGATACTAATCGTGTTATTGGTTCAGCTTTTAATGTCCGAGTCTCTGCGGCATACAATAGCGTGGATGAAACATAGCGCTTAACTATTCTCAACTATCGTGACACTTCGCATAAACTTACTTCGTTTTTGAAACGTTAAGCGCGCAATTTAAATTCTAGATTCTATTTCCAATTCTGATGTGCTTGTATAATCCATTAATAATGTTGATGTATTGGAGAGTAGTGATTTTATGAATTTAGCAAAACAAAATAAAATCGAAGTTAATCTTTTTATTGATTAACTTCGATTTTATTTTGTTTTGCTAAATTGTATAATCCAGCAACCGAGATAATTAAATCTACCCGCTCTAATACTTTATTCTCAATTTTTATCATTATATGCGTGGTGTGTGTTTTTCCTTATCATCGTGACTTTTGTTTTTACCGAATTGTCAAATTTTGCAGGACAGATTTATACGATTAAGTAATTGTTGTAATTGAAATCGTATCATCGGCATAATTGTTTATTAAAACACCATTGATTTTTATGCCTTCTGTTGCATTATCTAATGCTTAATAATGTGAAACAAAAATTTGAATTACTATCATTATTATTAGGCGTGCTGTTGAATTAGCGATCACTAACAGATTAATAGATAAAAGTAAATCGCTAAAAGAAAATAGTGTATTACAGAATCGGGTTTACGAATTACAACAACGCAGTCGAAGAAATAATTTAATAATATCTAACACACTTACATCCAGCAGCGAGCATATACCTGATTTGTTTAAAAAAAAATGGTCGCTTCGCAGGAATCGATATCAGTGTCAACGATGTGAGAAGTAAGTTAACGAACATTGTAGTCAGATATTACTATACGTGATTAGCTTATTGAAAGGACGAATAAACGCGAAATTAGAATCATTTTTTTAAGCGGTCTTTGGAAAATTTTCCAAAGGCACTAATATCATTTACATTTTTTTTATTATTATTCACGCAGTGCATGGGAAACTAAAATCAGTGTGTGGGATTTTTACCCACTAAAAACCCACTCCCACTATTAAGAGAAAAAAAAAGGGACCTTAACGAGATTAATGAAGGCCATTACAGAATTGCAAAGACCTCCACACTTAAAATTATAACGATGAAAGAATGAATACAGAGGAGTGCCTTCTTCCATCAAATAAACGGAGTAACGAGTTTGTACAAAAATTATATTTAATGAAAAATGAAATAAAAATAAAATAATAGTTAAAATAAGACCTATGTTGTAATTAAAAACGTATTACTCATACCTAATAGAAATAAAATAAAATACAAAAATGAAATGGATATTAAATTATATCCCCCCCCCCAAAAAAAAAAAAAAAAAACTTCTTAAAATAAAAACAAAGATTATCAAAAAGGGAAAAAGGAAATTTTATTTAAATATATATAATATTAAAATATTAATTAATGTAATTAGTGAGATAAACGAATAAATGGCCATCCTACGAACGAGTAATGTAAAGATTAAAAAGGGACCAAAGCAACGGTATTGGAATCAGGGTTGATTTAGGTGTCAATTGCGAGCGATGGAATTTTGTATCTTAAATTTAAATTTAGAACGCATGACCTGTTCAGCGAGCAGAAGAAACACCTTTCCTACAAAGAGGATGTACATCCATACAGCATATATCAAGCTGGCGACGAAGTACAGTACAATACTTACAGAGAGGATCACCAGCATGCCGGAACTTATGAAGATAGCAAACTTGTCGTGACCTGACGACACCTGATCACTGAAGAAGTTGACGTGAAACTTAAGTATTTTCAGACGTAAAGAAATATCAATGAGAAAAGCAAAAGTCTTCCTGTCAGTTTCAGCTTCATCCCACTTGTCCTGCCACTTCACAACCGACAAAGGAGTGACGTGTTTTTCAAATTTTAAATAGGGAATGTACAGAAATACCCTCTAACAGGCTCGAATGTTTCATCTCAGCAACACATCCCCCCTTAGCCTATGAGTACCGACAAGAACTAGATCGAGCGGCAGGACCCCATAGATAACATAAGCTGCGGAGGTTGGCATAGTCCGATATAAAGAGGTCATTCGAAGCAGAAATCGGCTGTTTATTTCCTAAACCAAGAATTCTTGGCTAGACAGAATCATTTAGATCTGTCTGAATCGTCGTCAAATCTATTTATTTACATTAATGAGCATTTAACCGCTGGATATGCTAAGCTACTCATAGCGGCGAAGAACTTGAGAAGTCGCAGGTTCGATCACGTATGGCCTACGTACGAGAAAATTTTCATCCGTAAAAACGATAGTTCCTCAAATTACTAGGCCCTTTATTATTTCATATAAATGACTTATACAACGTAATTTCTAGCCGTATCTATAGTTACGCGAATGACACTGTAAGTGAATTCACATTTTCCTGATAGGCTTCAGCTGTTGGCGCAGACGGACGTAAATGTAATATCTCAGTGACTTTTCTCAAACAAATTAGTATTAAATAAAAAAAAAAGGAAATATTTGATATAAAGTTTTCAAGACGATAATTTACGGAATTATATTAATATTTCTTTAAGCGAGGTCGTATTTATCGAAAGAGTAAGAGAAATCAATTAATGTTAATGTTGGATTATAAATTAGTGTGGAATGCGCTGAAAAATTAAGTAAAATAAATTACATTATCTAAAACAGTATTTTCCCAAAAACATCTCTCCCGTCTGCACAAGGTTTTTGTATCAGTCAAGTTTAACTTATAGGATTATGCAGTAAGATGGAGCTTCAAAGTTTAATCTTAGGCCTATAGACGTTCTTCAAAATTCTGTGATCCGTGCTATTGTTATAAATAGTGCAAACTAGAACAATGCGTTTTTAAATTTAAATAAACTATATGAAGTAGCTATTTTGTATCTTAAAACCTAAACATCATTTTAATATATACACCCCCTTGGAGATATTAGAAGAAGTGTCGGGTTAGATAAAATGCTCCTTCCCCGTTTTAACAAGTCTCTTATGGAAGAGTAGTGCGTGTACGCCAGGAGCCGTTACTTAAAATTCTCTGCCGGAAAGTGTGAAATTATTGCTTAAAATTATAAAAGGCAACGAAAGTGTTTCGTTCTGTACGTCTGTAATGAGTAACACAGTAATGAATGATGAAAAACTGATGTTTCGTTTTTTTATGTGAGCATTTTACGGTAAACTTCTAAGCTTGGGATGATCTCTAAGGTTTTGATCACAGTTCTGTACATTTAAAGTTATATCATTTTCCGCAGTTGAGTCAATCAGTTTTAGTCTGGTTTTCTTATTTTAATACTTAGTACGAATTCAACATTTTTAATCTATACTGAATTGATAGAGGAGATTATGGTTATTTTTTTTACATTTATATGTATGTCAGTATATATGGTTTTTTTTTTAGATAAAATGTATAATGATTTAGTTAATTTTGATATAAGAGAATAATGGATCTGAAATTGATTAGAATAAGTGAGTATTGTAGCTGGCAGCGTAGATATAAAATATAAATTCTAATTGTAACTCAGTGTTAGCGAGCATAACTGGGATTTTGTAAACGTGAGTAATATATAATTTTTCCATTTAAATTATTCTTATTAATTGTTCATAGATTATTTTGGAAATTCTCTGAAATATATCGATTTGATTTGATTATTATTATTTAAATCGATACATCCAACTTACCATTTAAGACGTATTAATCTCACATTTATGAAAAAAAATGAGGTCGTAATCAAAACTGGAAAACCCCATTAGGGAAATGTTAAATTTAAAAATGAGTTCGCCAGCGGTGTACACTTCGCTATTATATAACATATATAGTGAATATATAACGCGTGCCGTTCTGGAAAATTGGAACGGCGGAGTTAGCATTGGTGGAACAAAATTTACCAATCTACGGTTTACTTTCATAATAGCAAATAAAAAAAATCCAGGTGCCCCATGTATACTGAACAAACTCGTTAAGGTAAATACTATATAGACTGAATATTAATTACAATAAAAAATAATGATAATTGGCCGCAAATACATAAATACGGAAGAACTCAAATTAAACGGAAACTGTGAGTACAGCAATTTGTATATCTAGGCTCGAAATTGGACAATTCAGGATGTACTGAACTAGAAATACGTAGACGGATCCCTACTTAGGTCGTTCTACAATGATCAAAGATCTGGAAAAGCACTGATATTACTAAAAATACTAAAATGACCCTAGTACTAACTTCAGTATTTCAATATAACTTGAGTGATAAACATGGGGAGACTGCTGCGGATAACTTAGACAACTAAAAAAACGAATGTTTCCGTTCTAGGGGAATTAAATCGGAAACATCGATTACTAACATATATGAACGAATCCCGTTGTTGTTGTTTTTTTTTGAGGGGGGGTTGGACATAATATATGTGCTGACAATATAGCAAAAATTGCAGTCCAAGGGAAACCACTAAGCAAACGGAAAAAAAGACGACCGTCATTAAGTTGGATAGACGCAGTGAATTTAGAACAGGCGATTAGGCTGTTATATAATCGGATGGGGTGGCGTGGAATGGTTCACAGATGCGTAGAAAATCTAACAGATTGACCAATTTATGGTCACTAGACATCGGACAAGATGTTGAACGAGTAACGTAAGAATCTCAACTGGTCCTAACATATGGAATGTCGCATTGAGTTAAGACCTCGAAAAAATACATTAAACCGATTGAAATTTTACAAAAAAAAAAAACGTGTTAAATAGAATAATCACGTATGAGAAGTTAAATGTAGAAAATAAACTTCTATTCGTATCAGATTTATATACTTTAATTTTGCTGCAATTTGTTCTTTAAGATGATAATAAGTTTATAACGAATAATGGAAACACTCGGTCAGTAGGTGAAATCAAGGCGGTAGTCATTCATTATAATAAGATTGAAATGAGGTTGCAGGCAGTTTTTTTCTGGAGTACGGTGCATTTAAAGGACTAAAAACTGGCATAATCAATTGCAAATGAAGACGAAGAAAACTATTAACTAAATATATGTCGCAAAGAGAAGAGAAAGTTTAAACGATGACAGTTTAAACTAATTAATTATCGAACTTGTATGAAAAATTAAAATGATTAAATTCGTCAATACTTCGGGTTTTTGTAGTACAGATAAATTCATTCGCCTCGATGCTTTGAAGGTGCTGCGATTAATTGCGCATCTACGAATTTACTTGTTTATATAAAGACTATCGATTTCTAATAATTAAGTAAGTCGGAGTGAATATTTGAGTTGTTTCAAGTTAAAATTATAATAATAATACAATCGGCGCTCGCGCAGTGTTCCGTATAGGCGGTTTCATTGGTTTTATTTTAATTTTATGTACATCATTAAAGAATTAATATGTTCGTTGCAATTTAACTGTTATGTCCTTTAATAATTATTTTTTCAACAGTTATTTACGCATTTTTTTATTTTGCGATTTGCAGTAATTTTCATTTTATATTTCTTCTTTTGAAATTGTATTTAATTTGAAATAAATTTGATTTTATTTCATTAAATTATTATTCGTTTTGCTTTTAGTAAGTAAACGCCCAACGATTTATCCTAAGCTGCCAACATATAGGGAAGTTATTCGTTTTCTACCCACACACTTGCAAAATGATAATAATGATAACACGCGTGTACGTAATGACTTGGTACGTTATATTTGTATCCATCTTCAAAAACTGTCTTTGAAAACCATTTCGAACAGTTATATGTATAAAATATCGCATTTGTCTCGATGAATAAAGCATAAAGAGTATTGTAGTTTTCTGTCGAAATAATTTTAGATGATAGCTTCAAGAATTCAATATTAATAAGACAGATATCTGTGATATATATATATATATATGTGTGTGTGTGTGTATATAATAAGCATGCTTATCGTACAGGACGTATTCAGAGTTTTCCCAAGCTGTAACGGGGGAATATGTTTTTAAAATCAGTCACGCGAAACACTTGACGAACCGAGGAGATAATTTCCTGTAAAACTATGCGGAATAAATTAAACTCTGACGATTATTTTTTAGCGACCTTTTACATTTACTCGAAACATCAACTTTTCTTGTTTTGAAGTATAGAGCTAACTTTCCCAAAGTTTAAAAGTTGTTTATTCGCTTAAGTGGAGACGAAACTTAATTTAATGGAGAGCATGTACACTGAAACAAATACAAACGGTACAGTTGAACAAAGAATCAAAAGAAATAGATTCGAGACTTTATGGAAACGAAACTATTCGTGTCACATATGCACTTTAACCAACTGATCCGCAACGCACGATAACGATAGATGAAATCCAGCAAGCTGCCTCGAAAAGATATTTAGAATTACATTTGAGTTCGAGACTCACTTGGGCAATTCCACATTAAATACTCGCAGTTAAAAGGTAAGTAGGTAAAATTGTACCGGCTGATTGGAAGAAAATCTCCAATAAATCACGCCAACAAGCGGCTAATCTACCGAACCATTCTTCGTCCCATGAAAAAACATATAAGACGCGAGTGTTTGTAGAATCACAATCAAATAATGTATATATATACGCAAGGATCGAAACATCGGGTGGACTAACAATATCATACAATGGTTCGTTCTCAAACTAGAAAAAAGAGAACATCTCTTTAACTTATTCATACCGGTACGTTTCAAGGGACGCTATCCATTGGATTTATCTTTTTGTAAATAATATATATTTACTAGATATATTTCTTATTTAGTAATACCGTAATAATAATGCTATATCTTAATTATAAAAATCAGTTAAAATCGCTAAACTTTTATTTAGATTTCGCAAAGCTTTTCGGCAACTACGCCATTGTCAAGCGATATATAAATAAAAATAAAGATATAAAAAAATATTAATTTAAATATAAGTTCACAAATTTATACATATAAAATGAAATGTAAATACTTAAAACAATCTGACAGTGACTATGGTAAACAACACAATCAAATATCGGTAATATAAAATTTACAGAACGGTAGCTGGAAAATAATTATTTTATAAAAATATATATTTGAACAATGAAAAATATATATTTTATAATAATCAAAAATCAATAGCTAGATATAATACAATTTTTTACAATTTTAAAATTAATTCTTCCTCAAAATTTACCATCGAATTTAATAAATTTATTTTTATTCCTTTCTTTTATTATTTCCGTTTTTTCAAATAGTTTTCTTTTTTTAAAATGTTTTTCTGTATGTAAAAATTTTGATTAATATTATTTATTTTGTATTTTAATTCTATACAATGTTTTCCAAATAATGATTTTTCATCATTATTTGCATATGAGTTTAAATGTTCTTTAAATCTCGTTACGAATTGTCTGCCTGTTTCTCCTATGTATTCTTTTTCACATTGATTACAATTTAATTTATGGACGCCTGGAGAAAAACATTTTAAAAAAAGAAAACTACTTGAAAAAATGTAAATAATAAAAGGAAGGGATAAAAATAATTTATTAAATTCAATGGTAAATTTTAAGGAAGAATTAATTTTAAAATTGTAAAAAATTGTATTATTTCTAGCTATTGATTTTTGATTATTATAAAATATAATATTTTTCATTGTTCAAATAGGAATTTTTATAAAATAATTATTTTCTAGCTACTGTTCTGTAAATTTTATATTACCGATATTTGATTGTGTTGTTTACCACTGTCAGATTGTTTTAAGTATTTACATTTCATTTTATATGTATAAATTTGTGAACTTATATTTAAATTTAATATTTTTTTTATATCTTCATTTTTATTTATATATCGCATGATAATGGCGTAGTTGCCGAAAAGCTTTGCGAAATCTAAATAAAAGTTTAGTGATTTTAACTAATTTTTAGAATTAAATAATAAAAAATCATTACATTCCACAATCTAAACTTTATAATACTATATGTCTGAATCCCTGCAGGTTTATCTTCATGAATAATGTACATTTCATACCTACGCTTGATAATAGCTAATCGTCGGATTTTGTTTTCACAAAATATTGAAATTACTCGTCTTTTCGGTACTTCAGTACGGTATCAACGGCTGTCATCCACAACGCATAAGCGGAAGCCACGCAGAGGTCACGGTCAAAATTAACTGAATACAAAATAGACTAATTATAATTTAGTTTTCTCAAAAGTTGTTTATAATACGCGTAGAAATTTTCCATTTCAAAATATTATTCGTGACAGGCGATCGATTAAAAAATACATGTCATCATCGTTAATTCATTAGTTACTTTACAAGTTACAGCTGACACAATATTACATCATCTCTACTGTTAATCAAATGTCCGTTCCATATTATTCATAATTAAATGTCAATTAATCTACGTCCAATCCCCGTAGTGCCTTATTATTAATCTGGAAGTTGTTGAGGAACGCCTTAAACGATGTCGTCTTCCAAAATCACGAAGTTATTAGGATTTAACACAGGCAACAAATTAAAAATACTTTTATTAATCTCGCGTTTAAGAAACAAATAATTCATTACAATACCCTATGGTTTAATAATTGAATCATTTTAGAATTTTTCTTTATATTTTAAATTATTGCCTATGCTCTGGTTACTTGTATACAGATTATATGTATATATAAATATATGTACATATATGTGTATATATATATGTGTGTGTGTGTACAAATAAGTGATTTAATCTGTATCAGATGATGAATGGTGTAAGTTTAGTTGAAATGTAAAGCATTAGCGGATGGAACGACGTTATCATTACGTAAAATAAATGTGATAGCGCAATAAAGAACCACAGAAGTTTTTGAATATAAAAAAAATATATATATATATATATATGTGTCTGGATGTATGTGTGTATTTATTAAATCGCAGGATTCGTTGTACTCATAAGTGTACGGAAAGATCGAGCAGGACTTTTGCAGGTAGAAAATTGATTGCAGACGAGTAAAACATTAATCTTTTGTAAACTCCGCAAACATAAAAGAAGATTAAACAAAGATACACGGAGGATGTGTAATTAAACCTATACAACGAAATGTGAGAAAAGAATCAGTTTCCTCGACAAAAGAATACAATACAAACTGAGAAAAGTTTCTGGTAGTTAGTGGCAAATTTTTAGAAGGATTATCCAATCGACCTACAACAAGACGTACTACCATATCGCGTTAGTTCCGTCTATACACATAATGTATATAATATATAAAACGCGGATGGATTTACGAACTGTGCAAACTTTTGTTGTATTTCCGGAGACATTATTAACGTCTCCTAATTTTACCCGCCAGTCGGAATAATTAGCATAGTTCTGTCTCTACCCAAAAACGATACGCTAACGTCTGATGGAGGAAATATATATATATATATATATATGAGAACGATGAAAATCCGAATGGAATAATTTTCGTTTTTTCTTTCTTAATTACGAAGTCCTTTACGAAATAGGACGAAACGAAACTTAGACCATAATGACGGTGATGCAAACGACAAAGGTAACAGGAATACGACAAGTGAGGAAGATAAAACATGTGTATAAAGTGGCAAGTTGAGAAATGGTATTATTATGGAATTGTAATTTAAAAAAAAAAATACATACAATTATAATTTAGAAAATTACAATTATAATTTGAAAAATTGCAATTATAATTTAGAAAATTATAATTATAATTTAGAAAATTATAAATATGATAATCGACTGAAATAAGACGGCTAAATGCAAACAAAATGAGGGTGTATTCATAGAGATAGAAGCATAAAAAACAGTATAATCCTCTTATAGATGACGGTATTACCGAAGAATTTTTTCTCATCCATTATATTCACTTTAAGATTTGTGGTTAACATTCTTCATATGGGTTAGAATTCGTAACAATATATATATATATTGCGTGAATGCTCCTATAAACTATTATTATTATTATTATTTTTAAAAAATAAATAAAGTATTTATAAAGAAATATTTTATTTTTAAAACTATTATATATTTATTAAATAAAAAAATAATAATTTAATTGAAAAACTAACCTGACCGGATTTGTAATTATTTGCCAACCATCCTACTTCATTTAATTTTAACCGTCTTGATCAAGAAACTAACGACTGAACTTTTGAACTGAAAAACTAGAACTCCTTTGAAAATGAACAACGATCCCTTTTTATGCCTTTTTCTTAAGCCTTGTTAAACAAAAATTACTCGATTTTCTTCATTATTTACTGGCTGAAATTTATTTTTACTGGCTGTATTAACTAAAATTATTTGGTCAAACTAATTTACTGGTTTTCCCCATTGACTAACTAAAATTAATTTTAATTATTGTATAACAATAGTTTGTCTACTACAAATCCGGTCTGGTTTTATTATAATAATTTTAATATATTTTACTTTAATTAAATAAATAATTATATATATTTTTTGTTTTATTATATTAACTAAATTAAATATTAGTTTTCCACCTTCAATATAATAAATTTAGATTTATTATAACGTGAACATACGCCGATCGTCGTAATATATACATGAATAATTTCAGTAAATTACAACTTTTTCGGATAAATGTCCTGAGTCATTGCTGCTTCTTTTTCGTTGAAATGAACTCGATCTTGATTGTAATTCGAGAAGGTTTTGGTTATTTGTAATTTTAACAAAGGAGAAGGCAGAGATGACCACAGCCCCTTTACTTTTAATTTTGCCTCAGAAAATGATATATTTTCCGTTGGCTTAATTTTTTGAATTTTAATCTGTTCTCGAAAAAGTGTGCAGGTACGATCAAAAGGTAGTTAGTGTATACACCGGAGATTCGTTTTTGTCCAGGTTCAGTTATCGCGCATCCTATAACGAGATTTGCGTGGAACGTTATTTTCGGCAATAAATCGATCACGACAGTGCAAAGAGAGTTGCGAGAATTCAATTTTTTGCGGGAATACCTTAAGAGTTACGTTTACGAAACACATGATCTAGAAGACCTAAAACTCTTATTTCTGGAGAATTTTCAAAAATTCAAAGACCTACGCTCGAAAAAGACTTCGAAATTTTCGTTAAAGGCTGAATGATTGTATTGTTGCAAATGGCGGTCATCTGAACGATATTGTGTTCCACAAATGATTGTAAGTTAATAATCTCTTTTTCCTATTTTCGAATAAAATTTCGTTCAAAAAGTTTTGGTCGAGTAATTTTCGAATTATTCGGAAAAAAAAAACATCCGTCTTCTCTGGGGGGGTTACCCCTTAGTTTCCTCTTAGGCCTTTAGAGCGAGTAGTTTTTCAAATTGCGTATGTACGCCGTTTGCGAGATATCCGCGGAAGCATTAAATTACACGACTAACGTAAATGTTTTTTTTAATAACTACGATTAATTAAATGCTATTCCATCGGTTAATAATCGAGAAAATCTTTATCAAAAAGTAAATACGTATGGCGCGCCGTAAAACTTGAGAAACATTTTGAGAACCACTGGTTCTAGATGAACGATTAAAACGAAATTCGACTATACAGGCGTGAAATTAAATTTAATGAGCCGGTTGATTTTTCTGTAAAAGGCCTTCTCGTTTACAACGGTTTCGTTACTTATTTTTGATGGATTACGGGATGCTCCGACACTTGTTGCCTGGAAACTATTTTCGACGCCTACATTGGTAATCAATCCCATGTTTTCTTTAAGAATACTTCAACGTGTTTTCACACACACACAAACACGCATGCACAAATAATCATCCGGATAAACATACATGCTATGAGCATAAAAATATATTCCGCTTACCCTGTCACGAAAAAGCGCAAAAAACCATTCATCAACGTAACTTGAAAAGAAATATCTTCCAGAATATAGAATCACACCTTCTTCGTCTAATTTTTATTTCAAGCATATATATATATATATATATATATATATATATATATATATATATATATATATATATGTATATATGTATATATATATATAAACCCTTTATTTCATTTGAATACACCAAAAATACTACATGTACAAAATAATCATAATTAAATAATAATAAAAGTGTCCAACTTGAGTAAAAGCCTCTTCCGTTTTTTTTGTTTTTGTTTTTTTTTAACTTTGAGATATATTTCCAGCACCCATTTGCTTCTAAATCGTTCCATCTTTTGTTTTTCGTATCCAATTGGTCCCCACATATTTCACAATCTTTCAACCATCTTTTTGGTCTTTTGATTTTCCTTTTCCTAACCAATGAAATCCATTCTATACATTTTCTGGCCCAGCTATCTGCTTGTTTCCGCATGACATGATCATACCGTGTCCATTTTAGTGTTCTTGCTATCTCCATTTGGCCATCTGTTCTTGTATTTTGTTTTTCGTATCCAAATGGTCCCCACATATTTCACAATCTTTCCACCGTCTTTTTGGTCTTTTGATTTTCCTTTTCCTAACCAATGAAATTCATTCTATACATTTTCTGGCCCAGCTATCTGCTTGTTTCCGCATGACATGTGTCCATTTTTGGTCATCTGTTCTTGAATGCTTTGTTCATTTTATCAAATTTTGTAACCCTAACATTTTTCTTTCCATCGCTCGTTGTGTAATTTGTAACTTTTTTATTTGCTTTATATTATACGACCATGTTTGTGAACGGTAGATAATCGCCGGTATGATATATGCATTAAATACTTGTACTTTTAATGATGGTCTCATTTTTATATTAAACATTTCCTTCAAAATCCAATATTTTTTCCACCCTATTGCTATCCTTCTATTAATTTTCTTGGCTGTTTTATCTTTGAATTAAAATAATGTCATACATATATTACTTCTTCAGCCCATTTTAATTTTTTTAACTTAATGTGACATGTGCTATTAGTAAATAATTCGTGTTTTTTATTATTTATGCTCAATCCTGCTCTCTTTGCACATTCTTCTAATTCGTTAACCATCATCTGTAATTGCGAAACGTAAATTCATTAAATATCTGTCATTGATGTTTATTCCATATTGTTCCCATGATAGATTCCTGAATAATTGTTCCAACACCGCATTAAATAAACCTGGTGACAAGGGATCCCCTTGCTAATTCCTTTTTTCAATTGAAAGCTTTCTCCTTCTATATATATATAACACTTATGTAACTTTTTAAATATACTTATTTTCAAATGCTGTTCATCGTGATTATTTGAACAGTATTTTCATGAAATGGATCTCGAATACTTATCCGAAGACTGTAAATCAATACCAGATTCTAATTAAAAAGTCCACTTTACGAGTCATATACAAAAATCTTTAGATTATAATACTCAAGTGATTCTGTTTACCAAAAGACGGTCGCCTTCACAGGATCCTGTAATTGTAAATAACACTAGATTAGATTGGAAAACGCGTGTTAAATATTTAGGAGTAATCCTAGATAAAGGTCTCACATAACATGTTGAGTACATATCTAACAAAACACATAAAGCTCTTTTTAGTCTATACCCAATCTTTAATAGACGATGCCAAATTAGTCCTGTTAATAAGCTAATTATCTATAAAACTATATTAAGGCCAATTATGCTATATGCATGACCAGTATAGTCGTATACAAGCCGTTCAAATGTGTCCAGGTTACAACGTCTTCAGAATAATTGTTGCAGGATAATTCTTAAACTTCCTATCTATGCAAGAACAGATCGCGTGCATCGTATATTAGACTTGCCGGTTGTGGGTGATATCATTAGGCAGCGTACAAAAAAATGTTTTGACGATTGTAGACTCAGCCAATACTCAATAATAAACAATATATATACGCGTACTAGTCTTCAGTTAAAATATAAAAGATATAAACATAAAAGAATAAAACACACGCTATTATAAAGTTATCAACTGCTTTTTAATCGTATGTAATTTATATATTTAATTTTATGAACTTTATTAATGTAATATATATAAATAGCTGAGCAGTCATATTATTTTGTTTATATTTATTATTACCGCCTTAAAATTCTTCATAGAGTTGTCCTCAAATTGTATACAGGTTTTGGTGGTGCCTGTAATCTAGTTCCGCGCTATTATTACTGTATTTATTATTTATTTTTTTCATTTTGTATACGTAGTAAGAATTTGTTCGGTATACGTAATAATATTGTTTTGACATTGATTTTGTAATTTATATTGAGTGCTAAATGCACTTTTTATTTATTTATTTATTTATTTAGATTAAAATATTTTATGAAATGTGTTCGACTAAATTGCTTACCTAGATATCAAATTATGGTGCATGATTTAGTTCGTAACTAGTACATATAATTTAATTAAATAATTTAACTTTTCTTTTAATAATTATTATTCCTTCGAATTGGCCAGCTCCATGGACCACGTAAAATATCTTCAATTATTCCTCTTCCTCTCAATCCAGTATTTCTTCATTGCTTCGCTGTGTCTTTTCTTCCTATGGTATTAATTTCGTTTCTGAACCTGCTCCTATTCGTAATGTCTTCTCCCGTGAGATCTTTCTTAACTTCCCGGTGCCAGGCAATTTGCGTTTTAAGGTTTTTATCAAAATATTCGAAAATTCTTCTTGTTAAATGTTCCGTCCCCATTTCTTCTTTTTTCATTGTAATTATAATACGTTCAATGTGCCCGTATATTTCCTTGTTACTCCTCATTTCCTGATCACATCTCGGTCCTTGAATTTCGTGTACTATTTTTCCTTTCCTTCATTTTGATTTATTCCAATTCTTTTTTTTTTACATTCAACGCTAAACTTTCCGACGCATATAGTCCTTCCGGTTTAATCACCGCATTGCCTCAATTTTGATTTTATATACATCGATTTTTTATTTATTATATATATTTTTTATTAGTTGGAACGCGAATTCTATTTTTATTCTTGGTTAGCTGTTTTATCTAACGCGTTTATTTATATAAATTCTCCGAAGTATTTGAATATGTTGACTTCATTATTAATTATTGTTGTTGCTGTGTGTTGTGTAACAAATAGATTATGTATTTCAGTGCTCGCTAACATATTATTAACATTTGGATATAATACTGAAGAGGAAACGATCTAAAATTTGTTCATCGAGGAAAACCCTCTAAAATTTATACACTCTTCAGATATCGTGAAATATTTCAGTACGCAGTTCGTCATAAAGCCGTCGTAACAAAATTCACCAATACTCTTAACACATATTGTATATTTTTCTACTCCACCATCGACCGCTATATAACGTTATATATATATATATTTCTATAATTTTCTTGTCGTTTCAGTTCTATTCCGAAATATAGTGGTTTTGGCTCTTTATTGAAAAACACAACAAATAGCATTAACACATAAACGAAATTTATATATATATATATATATATATATATATATATATATATATATATATATATATATTAATTTAGGAACTTTTTTATTATTACTATTATTAGGCTTATTTTCATTTTTACATTTCAATTAATTTATTTTAAATTTCTAACGTACCCATTTACTCTAAACATACAATTATTTCTTTTTATATATGTGTATATCTCAAAGTGACGCAATTATTAGAGCAGCCTACTGTTAGCTCAATGGTTGAGGTTCGATTCCAGCTTGTGACGCGAAATTTGTAATAAAAACTCTTAATTATTGCGGAGAAGACATTGGTACCCCATTATTATTACATCACACTGACAATCATGCGGAGGATTTTATTCTGGATCCGCTGAATAATCGATATGTTACTTAGAACAGCCCCATAATGGGGAAATAACTACAAACTGGTTCCAAAACTTGATTATAAATCGATAATTTAACCAGTACATTATAACATCATATATACGTCCTCATTTACATCGTATTACTGCTTTCAGTGCTAACCAACTTCGTAAGCAAAAAATACTTAATAAAATACCAATAAACGATGACTATATATATATATATATATATATATATATATATATATATATATATATATATATATATATATATAACGGGGGAAAAAATAACTAAAAAAATAAATATATAAATATTTATTTCGAATAATTTCATTCTCAACATATTTGTTAGTCCTCGAAATAATAAACCGCCAAATAATATCGTTCTAGAAATAAAATATATCTTATGTAATTTTCCAAATTTCTAATACTCCGATAGAAATTCTACGAAATAAATATATATTTAATTTTTTTTTTTTATCGTTTTGGTTATCGATTGTTTGAAAAATTCGTTAGTACTTAATTTATAACTTATGTCGCGTCGTTCTAGACTTAATTTTTTCGTCTCAGATTCAGTTTCAAACATATTTTCTTCTCGCTGGGTCGTTACGTACTACCCGAACTCCGTATAACGAAGTGTTAAAGATAACGATTGTGACAATCGAAAAGTGAAACCTAAACTTCCGACTAGTTCGAAAGTTATCCTTTTAGAAGGCGCCTGCTTAAAACAATAACGAGGAGTTCGTTATATACTCGACATAAAGGCCAGTAAACGAATTAAGAGTAACACTTTGGAAAAGAATTAAATATATAACGTATTGGGTTGTTTGTCATGATTTGGTAATAATATTTTCTGAGACAACCACGTGCTAACCGGAATCATACATATATATTAAAACATGTATGCAACTTATATCTAACCCGAAATTTAAATTATATATATATATATATACCGCGAATAAACGCAATCGTATTATTCACAACGAGACCACTTGTTATATTTGGAACTTTTATTCTTGAAAAGAGTACTTCGTTATCGTACCCAACGAATATCGCGCATAGACATATTTCGTACTTGATATTTCACCCCCATACCTAACATATAAAGGTGATTCATAACTTTTTAATATGGCGATATTTTGCGTTCTCACTGTTGCACGATGAATGATGTATCTGTTAGTTGGTTGGTATCATTCTGTGATTAGGAGACTACGGCAGCGTCGAACTCATCTCGTGAACCGTACGTAGAATATATTTTGAAAAGAGACGTTTTCACCGGCGAATTTCACCGTATTATAGTGACGGGAACTTAGTTATATACGCCCAAAGAAAAACCTCTTGCACATCTAGATAGAGCAATTTTCGTGAGACCGTATCACTTGGAAGAATATTTTCAATATATTTTTTTTTTTTTTTTTTTTTGGCCTGTATCATTGGGGTCGCTTTGGCCATCTATACTACGTTGGTTTTCTCGTTTTAACCTATAATAGTTGACTTATTATACTTTATAATTCTGGACTATCAACTTATATATGGATGTTCGTTGTTTGGATCATATCGATTCAATATTTAGAGGGAGCGTGTGTTTGTATTTTAATAATTCCCCTATCATATTGTTTCGATTTTGTTTGTACTTCTCGCATTTCCGTAATGGTTGATATCCTCTTGACATTCAATAGACTATTTGGAATTATGTGTATTCGAAATAACATCTGTTTTATTATGTCCAATTCTTAATCGGATAATTGTCGTGAAAAAGTTTTCGCTATACTGTACTGAACTATTCCATAACCATGATGTGGTTTTTGGGTATTTTTGTCTGAATTTTATGGTATTGTTTCCCTATTTCTTTTTATTTATCATACTCTTCTTGCATTTGTTCATATTTCATTATTTTTATTTGCGGGATATATTCTTCAATATCTATCACTAGGATAGACTAGGTGTATATACTTTTCGAAATTCGTAACTAATTTTCATCATTTCGACTTGATGTAGAAAATTTCTAAATTAGAAATTTATATTGATTTTTGTGTATAACGAACGACTGTATATATAACAATATCGTTAATTTCTGCGAAATTTTTTTTTTCCTTCTTTATTTTACATACCGACCGTGTTAGGTCATCAATACAACGGGTAGTTATTTTGAAGTTTCTTCGCGTCTGTTCGTTTTATCTTTTCTATCCTTTTCCCAAACAGGGTCTCAAATGTTTCTAGTTGATTTATATTTTTCTTTAAGCTTTTCCATCCGTCAATGTAATACACTCGTACAAATGTTTTCCGTCAAATTTTTAAATTAAATCTGACTTAATATTTTCTTTTCTTTATGACGTTATTTATCCGATATTTTTTAATTCGTCATTGCCATTCTTTCTCGTATATCTTGTACACATATATTTAGCAATTTTTATTTTCGTCAGCTATTCTATCATTTGTCCGCCTAACGATATTAATTAGAAATAAAATATACGCGAAATGGGTGTACATATTGTTATGTGAGTGTATGTATTATTTATTCCTCCAATTAATACTTACATATATATAGATATATCTATATTGTATTATTAGTATAAATAGTAATTGGTGAAATAAATAAAATGAATTATGTATATATAAATATATTTTGATATATACGTTATATATAGAATTAAAGTATAATATAAATTATAATATTATATAAACATTTTATTATATTACATTTTTATACATTAAAATATAATTATTTTATATTATATATAATTATATTATTATTAATTAAATATATGTATATATAGAATTATTAATTAAATATATGTATATATAGCCTTATTTAAATATAACTAGAAACAGGTTAAAATTTAATAAAAATATACAAAAGAAAAAAGTGAAAAAAAAATAAAGAACAAGTTAAAACGATTTTTTTAATAAAATTTTAAAATCATTAAAATTAAAAACATAAAAACTTGAATTTTTTTATAAACAAATATTTTTTTAATTTTAATAAAAATTCAACCCCCCCCCTGTAACAAACAAAACCAATTTAAACCTTTTATTTATTCCTCCA
This sequence comes from Coronaproctus castanopsis, assembly GCA_032883995.1. Lineage (NCBI taxonomy): Eukaryota > Metazoa > Arthropoda > Insecta > Hemiptera > Monophlebidae > Coronaproctus > Coronaproctus castanopsis. Next base: position 220,436,290 of record CM065052.1, on the reverse strand, counting down.
ATTGATATTCACATTAATAATACAATATAAATATATTTATATATATATGAAAAATTAATTATTCCGTCTTGTCGGAAAAGCGGATAAAACAGAGTGTACGAACACCGCGTCGGTCCGGTACGTACGTATGGAGCGGAAACATCGAGCCCGGCTCGCTGTAGCTCAGGGATCTCTCCAAATAGTATCATGGTGGGAATTAAAATGCCAGAGAATAAGACAGCAGACTAAACTGTCGGATGCAGTAGAACATGCAGAGCGCCTGAAATGGAACCGGGCATGTGGCAAGAAAAAATTATGACAGATGGACGAAACGAATAACCGAATGCCTGCAAAGAGGATACAGAAGTGGCGGGTGGACCGAGCATAATATTGCAGAATAATTAAAAATAAAAAGTTAGGGGTGTAAAATGGATGGAAAATACCGGTAATAGTCAAAGATGGAAAAAAAAGAAGACCGCTTTTACACGCAGCAGTGAATTGATATAAGCGTATCTGTATATATATATATATTTATATATATATATATATATATGGGCTTTCGTTCAAGTGATGACATTGATATAGCGATATGTTGAGATTGAAGGATGAATATGTTTAATATAAAGTACAATTTCGATGAATTATTACACATATAATAATCGTCTAGTTAGGCTAACGATTTCATTAGGATTGTGTCTATCCGATGGAGTCGATGCCAACAAATAGCGGACAGTTAAAAAATAATGAAGACGCAGAAAGATATTCTTCTAGTAATGACGAAAAAAATTATAAGTTATTGTATACGGTTTGAATTTATATTGTTTATTTGTGTATGTACGTTTATGAATTACATTATATATATATATATGTGTGTATGTAGACATATTTATTGATACACATACATACATACCCGCAAAACACATATATAAATATGGTGTATACGTAAAACGACCAATTCCTATTAATTAGTCACAGTTATTACGAGAAATACGAAAATGGAGCATTTTTGAGGTGAAGGTTGCAGACGCATCACGTTGGATAAAAGCCAAACATTTCTGAAATGACAAAGCTTTTCTGCCTCAACTAACTTATAGTTGGATAAACTCCCAAAATTTATATTTTTCATTCGAATATCTAAACAAGTTAAAATACTTTCCACGCGTCAAATATAAAGATCGTAACTTAAGATAAAGCTTACGATTTATTTACTTTTTATTCATCGCAACCGCGATTAAACTTTAAATTTCTCTTAAAAATAAAGACAATAATTAAAATAATTAAAATAATATATAAAAATTGAAAAACTTCGTTCGAAAATCTTAAATTTCGTGAACGACAAAAATTTAGTTCGGATTAAAAGTAATCGCAAAAATAAATTAACGAGGAATATGAAAATGAAGAATTTGTATGAAAATCATTCTCGTCTGTGTGATCACAGTTTCAAATTTATCTTCAGGAAACCTAATCATTAATCGAACTTATCGACTTACAAAACCGAAGCATTTTCGTTTAATAATTTTTTTTTTTAGTAAAATTTGATTAATATTATTTACTATTTCGTTAATTGAAGAGATAAGAAATTACGATGTAAAAGGTAATAAGAAGCAAATATTGGGCATGATTGTCCGCTAATTCATCTATTGGTCATGTAGACTGACGAATTAAGAAGATATATATATATGTTTCTGTGTATGTACCAATATAGATATACGTATATACTTATATACATATAGATAGATTGATAGATATTTTATAAAAATAAATTTCGGTCGTTTTTTCCCCGGTTATTTTTTACTGGAAAATATACGCATTTATAAAGAAAATGGGGTTTATCCTGGAAGTTTTGAACACGGTTGTCCATTATTCGTGTCATTCTATATAAACTGAAAAATTACGAAGATAATACACCTATATATATTCTTCTTCATCTACTTCTCACTCGTTTTCGAGTATATCCTCAAATTAGGGCGCGGTTTAATCTGCTCTGATGGCCGATACCCAGTTATAAGATATAAGTCCGATTCGGTGTGTTAATTTACATTACACTTGAACTTCTCACTGTGACTACCATTCTTCTGTGTTACTTCGTCTTGATCATTACAGCGAGAGTTTTCTGCTGGTAATAGTTTTCTTAACTAAAGTTGCCCATTTGAGACGATTTTGCGCGGCGCAAATTCCCATTTGACAGACGTTGGTGTCGTTTTTACGAAAGAGGATGGAAAGTTTAGTGCGGAAAATCTAGTAACAAACAAGAGTTTACTGTCAATGTAGTGTTACATTATATAAAAGTATCATAGTCGGCGGAATTTTACGGAAAAACGAAGTTAAACCAGTGTTTGGCACGTGTAAAAAAATAAAACAATATTTACAAAGCGTCGAGGGTCAACTCCGCAAATGACATGTTGCTGATGTATATAAAATTTTTGTGTGGGCTTAGCTACATTAGCCAGACTGGTAAAAGCATTAATCAAAGATTAAAAGAACACAAAGCAGATTGTAATCACAAGAGAAAAGATTCGTCCGCAGTGCCTTCGTATCAGTGTCCAGGGAATCGTGAAATACAATTTGACGATTTTGAAATTTTAACAAAAATGGATAAATATAGCTCTAGAATTGTTCGTGAAGCGATTGAAATTTTTAAAACGTCAAAATTTTAACAAATAGAATGGATAACTGTCTTAATTCAACCTGGCTGCCGGTCATTGCCCCAATGAGAAAAAAAAACACGTCATAATAAAAGCAACTTGTTAGTCCAGTAAACAACTTCATTCCCACGCATTATGATATAGACATTGATAAACAGATGTAAACACAGCAGGGCGCCCGTTTATCAAAAAATCTGGGTAAGTCAAAATTGCACTCTTCTAAGCATAATCCTATAAATAGATCTACACTTTCATAAACGCTCTCAGTTTGATAATGAAAACTATCAGTGTTTTCGAAAAATACGGACATAGCTTACACCGAAAAAAATCATAAAGGTCTAAGGAATACAAACATTATATATATATATTTTTTGTGTGTGTGTATATTTATGAATTGTGCAAAACTTTATACGAATAAATACCAAAAAGGTTCAACGGACCCGGAACAAATTGAAAGAGTGAAAAATTATAAAAAATTAAACGATAGCAAAGAGTAAATTTCCTCATTTTTACATACAAAGTCGATGGAAAGTAAATTATAACGAACAAACATGAAATGGAGGAAAATCTCGAGCGGTTGAAGAAAAATTATCAAAGACAACAGGCCGAGCATAAGCATAATATAAATATCTTCTGAACTTGTTTATTAGTTGAAGTAGCAATGGCGGTAAGAGTGTTAGTAACTGGTAGGTAAATAGTAGTAGCAGTAAAAGCTGATATTCGCAATAGGTGTGGTTTTGCTCCCCATTTAAGGTAGTTTAGTTGAAGTAACAATATCGGTAAGAGTGGTAGTAACCGGTAGGTAAGTAGTAGTAGTATTAGCTGATTTAAGGTAGTTTAGTTGAAGTAAAAATATCGGTAAGAGTGGTAATAACCGGTAGGTAAGTAGTAGTAGTATTAGCTGATGTTGGCAATAGGTGTGGTTTTGCTCCCCATTTAGTGTTTCTTAATTTCCGAATTATATAATTTTTTTGTCGTTATTTTAATTTTTGTCGCTTCACGATGTCTTCTAGATATTAATGTTCGATATAACTTCTAAATACTTGGGATTGTCGGCGTGGCTGATCTTGGTATCGTTCAATGTGATTTGAGTTGACGTTTTACGGAGGTGAAAGGTACGAGTTTTTGTTAAATTCGGTTTTAGTTGATTAGCAACGTAACATTTATCATGAATAATTTTATTGAGAGTTTGTGTGTTTTTGTGTGTGTGTGTGTGTGCGTGTGTGCTACGAAGTCTAAGTCATCTGCAAAAATGAAATTCTTTGTAGTTTTCCCAAAATTTGACGTTATAACGGGTATAATGCGAAATGTATTTCGGAATTTCTCGCTGGGAATAGCGAGCTAATAATGTTTATAGGAACTCTCGTTGTAACTAGCCCCCGGCGAACATAATAACCAATAATGCGAGAGGAGCTTCCTCAACATTTCTGTAATATACGCGATCTTCAATGATATCCATTTTACGATTCATCGATCGTTTCATTAATAATTTATGTTCGGATTACGCTCAAGACACGTTTACAAGCAATTCCTATGATGAATTTTTGCATTTCTTACGAATTACTACGTAAAAGAATTCGCGATATTAACAAAAAAAAATACTCTATTAAAATAAATACTAACAATAATAGCGGCCGCCGAAGTTCGTAACCATATTACTAGGGTAATGCAAAAATGAATACTAACAACGATAATGATGATTAAAGCAAAAATTCAACAATACGAATTCCCCAAAAAGGGGAATTAAATGAACAGCAGTCGACGAATATGGAGTAAAATCTAGAACATGTTGAAAATATGACTGGTCCTTTTACCTCTGTGACGTACTAAATTGTACTCTTTTCGAGCTTTATGATTTTTATTTTTTTTTTCGAGAAGTTTTTTGCTGTTCAGCTTTGCTTTTCTTCGGTACGGCTTCTGCTTTGGGTGCTGTCTCTTTCCGTCTTTTTGAAAATAAATTTTTAAATTACTGGAGAAGAGGTAATGAATGAATTGATTAATGTATTAGATGCGAGTGCACATTATTTATTCCTGAAAATATGGGACTATTTTATAAATGAAAAAAAAAGACGACACAAAACGAACTGAAAACATGTCAACAAAATAATCATCGAGGAAACAAATAAAATATCAGATACCAGTACCAAGAACTAAGCAAATCAGACAGGTAAATATATTAAAGCGAAAATCTTAAATGCCAGATCTTAAAAGAAGTTAAAAACTAAAAAAGAAAAAAAACAAAAGCTAAAAATTTGTCTAATGGATGAAAAATCTGTAAATAAAATTATAATAAAAGAGTTTCGGTTAATTTTTTTTTTTTTTTGACGGGTACTATGTACTGCTGCTATGGCCAGAAGCACCCGTATGGAAAAATGAATGTTAGATTAGATTGATCATGCCTATAGCTCGAAGGAACTGAAGTGCTGCTTCTACAGCAGTTGGATCGTCAGATAGAACTGTTTTGAATGAACTACCATTGAAGTTTTGGGGACGGTATACGGAACATTGTGGGCAGTCAAAGAACTGGTGCCGGAGTGTTAAGGGGGTTCGGACGCAATGAGCGCACAGAGTTGGATCTGTTCTACTTAGAATATAACCATGAATCAGTGCAGTGTGGCCAATACGAATACGGAAGAGTACTACCTGATCCTTTCTGCTTTGCGCCGAACATTTCCAAGGAAGAGGAGAGGAGCGAATGGATCTAAGATGATTCGTTGGATAAGATACCAGTACCAAGAACTAAGCAAATCAGACAGGTAAATATATTGAAAATCTTAAATGCCAGATAACATCTTAAAAGAAGCCAATTTAAAAACTGGAAAAAAAACAAGCTAAAAATTTGTCTAATGGATGAAAAAGCTGTAAATAATATTATAATAAAAGAGTTTCGGTTAATTAAATTTATAAAAACGATGAAAATAAAAATTACTATAACAATGATGCTAGTGAAAATAATTCATTAAAATCGATCGACATTGTAATTATAAATATAAATTAAATTTAATACAGTAAGATGCGGGAATGAAAATGTGAAAACAATTGCGATCACATGTGAGCGTGAGACTAATTGTGTTTTTAATTTTATTTTATAAGTAAATCTGTCGACAAGCAAATGCTCGACAGAACAATTGTAAAATGTTAATCATAATGTGTGTTATTATATAAATGTGCAATAAATTTAATCAAATATATGATTTTTACAAAAAAAAACATTGCAAAACTTATTACTGAGGAAATCGCGGTGCGAGTGATAATCCGAAGAATGCAATTTCTCAGAAAATTTTATTTTTCCTCTTCGGCAGGTATCAACCGAGAAGAACCGAATAAAAAACGAACGAAGATGATTCCAATAAGTAGGACGGAACTTCTAACCCGAGATCCAATTAGCACCAGATGAAAAATTCATATCAGATTATATAATATAATAAAATACACGATCCGCTGAAGTAAATTTTCTGGCTGTTTTTTTTTGTTTTTTTTTGTTTTTCTGATTTTTTTGTTGAGGGATTAAGAAATAAAAAAAATAAAAAAGAAAAAAAAATGCCGACCGGAACAATACGAGGCAGGTAGATGAAGGAATAATATTTAACGAGAGAAATAAACTAGGCGACCTATTCGACTTACGCGCAAGTGTGTGGGGAAGCTTCGCCGCCCGTTAATTTATATTTAATGGTTTCTCGAAGTCTCGTTATTTAACGTAATTACTTGAAGATTTTTGTATTTTTTTAACAAAACATGAAGTGTATATATATACTATATATATATATATATATATATATATATAGTTGGAATCAGATTGGACTGCTTTCCAGAAGTTTTTATAAAAGCGTTAAACCAGTTCCTTCCAAAGAAGCGTGGTATTTTCCCAAAAAGTTTAGCGGACCAATTTCTCGTCACATGATTACAACATTAACTCGGCTTCGTATAAATCATTGTTGCCTACCTGTTCATTTGCACAGAATTGGAATGGCCGAAACCAGCACCTGCTCTCACCCGGACGATACCGATATGATTCTGGATCCTAATCATTTGTTTTTCAACTGTTCCTCCTACTCGGCAGAACAATCGCGTTTATTTTCTAAGCTTATATCTTTAGGCCATCGGCCTCCGTATATCTTAAGTCCATTACTTTCCTCAGATGATGTTTGTATATATTATTCTTTATTTCAATTTATTTTAGATGTAAAGTTACTTTATAATGTTAATTTTTTTTTCTTGTTATGTTTTATGTTTTTCATGGACAGATTGGTTAATTCCAGAGTCCAATTTATAATAAATAATAATAATAATAATAATGATATATATATAACGATAATCGTCGTATATATATATATAACGATAATCGTCGTATATATATATATATATATATATATATATATATATATATATATATATATATATATATATATAACGATAATCGTCGTATATTCATCTGGTGATAAAGACAAAAAAACTATCTATTTAATACCTTGTATTTATATATAAATTTTTATACACATTATTATGAATTTTTTAATTTTTCGACTAAAACGTCTGAAGCTTTAATAATAAACGAAATGATATTAACATCGTGAACTTAAATTATTATATAATAATTCTTAATTAGTCTTCAAATTTATTTATAGGTACGATACATACGATGATCTTTTTCAACTTTTATATATATATATATATATATATATATATATATATATATATAAAATGTGATATAAATATGTGTGTGTGTGTGTGGTATTTCCTCATATATATATATATATATATATATTCATTAATATTTTTTGTTTTTGAGAAAACATCGGTATAAACTCGACATTTGTATCTATTTATTTATTTTTTTAATATACCGTTTGTAATTTTGTAATATACGTATTAGAAGAGAAGTTTTATAGTGGTAAAGAAACTGGAATGTCCGATCGATCGTGTTAGGGTTATCGGACGTTTATCTTCTTATCCTCCATCCATAGATGATAACCTTTTATTATATTCGATGTTGTTAGCTGAGATAGTATTTGAATCCCGCTTAGTTCGGGTTTTCGTTTTAACATTGTGAATTAATTATGACCGATGAGTCTGGTTGTGATAAAGTATTCAAATGGCTGACACTTACTACTAACTTTATAACTCTTTTAATTAAAAGTTAAATTGTTTTTCAATAACAAGGTTGTTTTGTAGTTTATTTGTGACGTAAAAAAAAAAGTGTCGATCATACATGACTGACACTTTTGTGTAAGATTTTTTTTTTTTGGGGGGGGGGTGGTTCTAATTAATGTAAAATGATTTGCAGTGTATGAAATGGTTACTGATCGAATAATGAATATTTCGAATTAAAAATTAATACTTTCAATAGAAACAAATGTGTGATAACAGACGATATGTCAGTCATAAATAACCTAACCAAAATTACATTAGATTCTGCAAAATTAACTATTAAAAAATCACGCTTCCACCAAATATTCTCAGAAGTAATATCCCTCCCAGTATTGTTAAAATTATCTCTATACTCAGGTGTAAATATTTAATCGTAGAACGAATTTCTCGGCGTTTATTGAATTTTTGGAAAAATAATACCTGAAATTCGTATCTATCTTATCGCCTAAAGGCGATACTCTTTGGAAAGTATGTAACCGATTGCCAAAGCAGAATGTATTCCCCCACTAATCACTCCTTATAAGCCCGTTTATAAACTAGCTGACAAACTAGAATTATTCGAAGTAAACTTTGTGATGATTTGGTTCCACGGGCTTGTTATTGTAAAATAAATAATACGGTAAAAAAGCTCACTAATTACACGTTCTTCGGATGGGTTTCCTTCGTTACACCATTTGAAACTTATAAATGCAATTAAATCGTTAAGAAATAAAATGTCGCGCGGTACAACTATGGTTAAGTACCTTCCTGGTAAAGAGCGATAGTCTATCGTACTAAATTAATCGATAGCATTTTTAAGTTTACTTACTTTCCGACCAAGTGGAAAATAGCGAAGATTATATTAACCTGGGTAAAGATATTAGCGATATTCGTAATATTCGTCCGATTAGCTTATTATGTACTTTTAGTAAAGTCGTCGAAAAAAAAAAATTATACTAAACCGGTTACAATCTTATTTTCTAGCTCGCAACATTCTACAAAATTAACAATTCGGTTTTATTCATTCAACAGTGCATCACGTTGCCAGAGGTTTGTTGTTAATCGATGTTGAGAAAGCATTTGATACAGCTTGGCACAATGGAATTTCGTACGAATTAATTAAATTCGGTTATTCGCTCATCTAACGCGCGTGTAATTTATAATGTTTTAAATTATCTTTCGTGTAATAAATGATTTCTTCGTAAACACCGCGTCAATCTCTGAAATAGAAATGAAAAAAGTACTAAAAAAAAAAGAGGAGAGATATAATGTAGTATAGAATAATTCATATACATTAATGTACGAGGATTCTAAGCGTAGAAGAATAAAGTGCGTAGAATTCCGTCAGGCGAGGGTCCTCGCGATATCTTCCATGCACCGACAATGAACAGACTTTTAAAATGGTCCAGCGAGGATATGGTCTACGACGAAAACAACTACACAATTCACTTCTGACGGGAAAATTGTGATCGCAAAGTAAGCCGAGCGCTTAATAACAATCGAATAATTGAAGTGAGATATTTAGGATTGATGATAACAAAGTTACTTGGAAAGCGCATATTGACTCACCGAAAAATAGTTTAAACTTGTTGCGGAAACCATCGCATACAACCTACGGTGGCAGACGTAATCAGTTAATGGTATATACCGTATATATACGATCACGGTTAAACCGCTTATGCTTCCGCTGGAAAAACCTTTGCTGAAAAGTTCAAACGCAATCCAACAGCTTTAAGATTATTAACTGGTGCTTTTCGAACTTCTCCAATACCGATCTTGTTACGCAGTGGAGTGGCCGTTAGATTTACGAAGGAAATATTTAACGATTTTAGGTGTTTTGCCAACCTGAAGTATGCAAATAAGACGTTCGACGAGGAGGAGGACGACGAATCATCGAGCCGCTGCGTGATACCTATTTCGCAACAATTAAATATCGAAATATCAACATTGGTCAGGACCTCGATGTCTGCTCTAATGTTTTTACATAACGCAGTGCGACGTAACAATAAATGCAGCAACTAAAGAATGGACGCCGTCTAATGCAGCGATATCAGCTCGATCGCCGTTTCAATAACGTGCGGAACAACGATTGGCAGAATCTGACTAAAGAAAACAAATTACGCGCTATAAAACCGTCAACGAAGCCTTAACGTCACATCAAGTAAGCAGAAACGGAGAAGTAACTTATGCTGACTGCGACTATAACCGTCCTTACATACTCGTATCTACTAAACAACGATCAAGAACCGCAGTGTTCCCCTTATGCAGTTGTCAATTATTACTGATTAAATGTCCAATGTATAACCGTTATCGTGGACCGTATGGAATACCATCGAACTAGAGCGATCTACCGTGCGATGATTAGATAATACGGATTATTTAACTTTTTTTTTTGAGCATTACAATTTATTGAAACTATTTTTTTTTATGTATAAGATTTTACTTTTTAATCTATTCTTACGTTTCAATCGAATTGTTATAATTAATTTAACAAAATAAAAACAATGTTAATCATCATAAAATGTTTTTGTAATTCTTGAAAATGACGTTAAAGTCGAAAAGCTTTGCAAAAAATAAAATAAATGTTATAGACATTGTTTTTATTTCGTTTTGTTAATTCATAAAATCACTACTCTTCAATAATTAATTTGTTTCCATCTTGTTTAATCATCATATTAGTCACGAATACATAGAAATAATCTGCTTATCAACCCGTGAAAGATAAAATTAGAACGTAATCGGATTTAAAGTTTTTGAAATACCGTCATCAGATAATTACTTAAATTAAGGAAGAAATATAAACGACAAAAGGTTAGCAGACGAGATAATTAAAGTTGTACAGACTTAATTTACGGCCAAGGAACAAGCCGAAGAAGAATAAGATTATCGTAATCTTCAAGACAGGCAAGACCCATTTTGTAGACGACACGAAAGTGTTTTAATTAAAAAAGTATTACTCGACCGAAAACCGAAATTCTACTCGCAGATTGAAGTGCGACTATAATCCTTTCATAATGGCTGATCCGTTTCGCCGCTTTGTTCTTTTATATAACTTGGTCGGAATAATGAGTTATAAAATACTACGTGTTCATACATATATTCATGTATATATATATATATATATATATATATATATATATATATATATATATGCCTGCGTATTCTATGAGGGTGTGTGTATTTTTTTAACGAAGTAAAATTAATAATATCATATTTCACGTATTGCGGATTAGCCTGCTGCAATGAAATAACACTGAACAATAATTTTGTGCGTACTAATAAGATTAACATATGTAAACATATTAACGGGTGCTGAAATATTAAATTTCATAATAAAAATTAGAGTCGAGGTTATAGTTAGAAAATTTACTAATTCGAATCCGATTATATCGCGAATTAACTCGTGAAGACAAATTTATGTACTTAATCGAAAGAAGCAATTTGTAATTAACATATTTAGATACAGAATAATTAGAATAATTTTTAAGGGAGTATAACGCATTATATTTTAAACATTTAATAATACTTAATGTATACGCACAGCATTTGACAATTGTAACAATATTTGAAATTACGGAATTAAACGTATATTAGAAAGATTTAAAAATTTCCTGATACTTTATTTTTATTATTTTATTTTGTAGATCGTCTAATAGCAATTTTAATTTTCGCTTGAATATTCGTTATAATTTCATTATCGAATTTTAAAGATTTCAATGAGAAATTTTTATGACGCAGCTATAGAATATATTATTAGAAATTGAAATTATCGACAAAATTTAATAATGGAGAATAACCTTTTCCTGTATTGTAAGAATTAGCCGAAAACGTGTGTAAACATAGGTCGTCGTTACCAGAGGCATCACGTGGAGGTTTCTTACGACCTATGATAAATATCGAAGGTCTGACCGGTATAAAGGAAATGATTTTATCACAACTTTGCTCAACCACTAGATGCGACATACAAGAAACGCATAAATGAATAAAAGGAAATCGAACGAAAATCCACGATATGCAGATAGCAGCAGAAATACCACACAATAAGTATGGAAGCACTATTTTTGTTAAACCAGGAAGTAACCTTGTATCAATAGACGGTAAAAATCTCGATGAAATTACGATAGGACTGTCAATCTGCACCATCACTTCTGCATATATGTGCTTGTCCATCGACCCACAACTTCAGAATAAAATATTAATTAGTGATTAATAATAGCCATTCGGAAGCGTGGGAATATAGTCACCCAAATATCAATGATGATGTGGTAGAACGTTGGGCTGAAGCAGAGACTCCGGAACTTGTGCATGATCCAAAACTACCGCCATCGTATTTAACTTGGAAACGTGCCTACAACCCAGACCTTGTTTTTGTAAGCAGCCACCTAAAATCGCCAGCTACCAAGAACATCGTCAAACCCATCCCGAACTCGCTGATCATACAATTTAAACCTACGGTTAGACAGATACATGTATACCCTTCAAACGTCGCTTCAATTTCCAGAAAGCAAAATGGTACGAATTTGACGGAGACTCGGATAACAGAATAAAAATTATAGAACCAAACGCCAGTTCAAATGAAGCCTTCGTGGGAATAATAAAAGAAACATGAAGGAATTGTATCCCAACAGAATGTCGAACTAGATACATCGCAGACCTACAAGAACACACTGCAACTATACAACTATCTATATGACGTAAATTTGAAAAATAATTTCAATTGCGGGCAAAGATTAAACGGCGGGTTATACATATCGTTAATTATATCGTTTTTGAACTGGCCAGTTGGTTAATTTAAGATAGGATTTCGGTTGAAATCACAATTACTAAATCAACATCTATATCGACCAGATTTAATTCCGAAAAGGTAATTTTATACCGATGTACGCACGCATACGATATGCTGATGAAGATTGTTAAATTGTAAATTAGTCTCGTAAGCTACTAACAATACGTGGGTATGTATGTAGTAGACAATGTAAAGTTGCGAACTGGGGAATGGCATAGACAGATTGATAAATAGGTAAATAAGCTTTCGGAACGTAAAACTCGATCGTTAGTAGTTCACCGACTGCTGAAAGGACACAAATGAACCATTAAACTATCTGGTAAAAGATAGAAAATTATTTGGTCCAGGCTAGATAACGACTTTGCCTTATATACGAACTAGAGGAAAATTTATATATGTGTGTGTGTAGATGTTTTGAGGGAGAGAAAGACAAAGTACACAGCCGAAATGGAGAAGAGAAGAAACTACGGAATTCCTAATGTACAACGAAGATCAAGACTTCTTTAATATAAATATGGAACGAGGGAAACGAGTCTGTATCTCTGTTTTGGTACTTATTTTTGTGTGTGTGGACAAGTAATTAGAAAGTATAAGATAGACGCTACGCTTCAAGAACAACTGACCAGAAAGGAAATCACCTCGTTCAAGGGTTTACAATTAATCAGACTAACTGTCCTGTTCCTTGTTAACCGTAAGTATTTCTCACCGTATTGTCTATTAATGCTGCTGTTTACGTTATTAAAGAGAAACGAAGATGGAAAAAGAATATTTAAAAAAAAAAAAAAGAAAAAGAGATGATTGATAAACGCATACATATATATACATAATATTACGTTCATATTATCTATATATATATATATATATATATATATATATATATATACATACACTAATATGTAAAGTGAAGTGTCTGTGATTTGCGAATATTTTAATTATAATCATTGCTTTGAGCTATTTTGTATTACACATAAACAGAAAATCTATTATTTTTTAAAAATTTTGTCTGTCTGTCTGTTCCGATTTAACTCAAAAACTACTAAAACAATAATGTTGAAATGCTTACAGTCTCTATTATCGGATTCGTTCTAAGCGTTGTTTCACATTGATATCACAAATAGGACAGAAATTACGATAATTTAAAGTTTTAAAAAGCAGGAGACAGCGATATCTCCGTCAAATCGTTTAAAATTTAACTAGCGTTCGGATGTACCTCGACTACCAACACCCGCCTATCAAACCACGTTTTCCCCTTCGAATGTACCTCCACTACCAACCCCACCCTTAGAACCACGTTCTGTTGCATTAGGGGCGTCGACAAATTAACGGACGGATATATATATATATATATCTTCTTCTGCTCGTTTCGTTATCCGATCCGGATGTCGTGACCTTATTTGATACAAGTTACGAGTCGTCACCATTTATATAGATTCTGCGCTAGATACATGATTTGCTGTGTGTCTACTTTACATAACCTTGTGATTTGATCAATGTAACGGCTCATCGGTCTACCTTGACTCCTTTTTCCATTAACCTTTCCTTACAGAATTGTTTTCTCCAGCCCATTTGCTCGTATTACATGACCAAAGAAGAATAGCATGCGTCTTTCAATGAATCGTACTAATTATTCAGTGGGTTCGATTTTCAGTTCTTTTAAAACAGAATCATTTGTTCTGTGAGCCGTCCATGGGATCGTCAAGATTTTTCGGTATCCCTTCATTTCGAAAGCTTCAAGCTTCTTCCTCGTCGATTTATTAATCGTCCAGGTTTCTGAACCGTATGTCGCTATGGAAAAAATCAACGTTTTAAGGAGTAACACTTTTGTTGTTTTAGAGGTCTTATGGTTTTTCCATATACAGTTTAGTTTCCCGATCCCGACATTTGCAAGAGCTAACCGTCTCCTTATTTCTTCTTCGGATCCACCATTTTTTGATATCCACGCACCCAAATAAATTAATTTATCTTTAATTTCAATATCTCGCAGCAAAGTCAGTGATTGTTGGATTCTCTTTTCTTTATCGATGATAATCATTGAACATTTATGTTTATTCAGTATTAAGCCAGCCTCTTTGCCGATCGCATCTATTCTTGATAATAATTCAAACATTTCTTGCTCTGTGCTGGCCAGTAATACAGTGTCGTCTGCAAATCTGATATTTGTAATTTTTTCTCTCCGATAGATATTCCTCCTTGCCATCTTTCCATAGTTTTTCTTACAATCCATTCCCCCGTAGATGTTGAAGAGAATCGGTGAAATACCTTGGCGTACTCCCTTTCTTGCTGAAAATTCTTTCGATTTTTCGTTCTCTAGTTTAATGAAACCTTTTATTTATATATGGCAGCGATATTGTAGTAAAAAAATAATTATACGAGCGAAGCCGTGGGTAACTTCTAATAATACATAAAAACATTTTTAATTTATTCAGAAAACAGGAGTGTTAAGTTGTATAGTGGAACACGAAATATGGTTGTTTCGAAAAGAGAAATAAAACGAAAAATAGAAATATATTGAGATCTAAGATCATTAAATCCGGAATGGTTAAAAAAATGCTTAACGCGATCTTCAACGACAAAATCAGAAAAATGAAATCTATGCAAGTTGTAAAAACTAAAGTTTTTCAATTATTAATTAGTCAATAACCTATCAGTATAAGACTTTCTTCCAGTTAGACGACTGTTCTAGTAGTTTGCCTTATACAGATATCAGGTTCGTAATAGCAAACTGTTATACGAGATTAACCTCTCACTACATTTAAGGCCGAAGTCGTTAGAATGAAGTCTTCCGAGATTATTGTGAATACTAATTCGTAGAATACAAAAAGTCTATTTTCGAGGTTGCTGATGATCGTATTAATGTTACAGGGCTTACTAGATAATTTTTGAGAATTCATTAATCGCAGATCACCGGCAGTGGTCAGAGGTCCCTCGATACCGAACGAGATGGCAACCACATACTATTACTGTCAGCTTCCTTCAGCAAGTTCTCGTACACTTGAACAAATGAGAAGTACTTTAATACATGGACTACAGATATCAGTCAGTCAACATATGGATAAAACATAAACGATAGTGTTATAAAAGTCATACGGTCGATATATATACATATATGTTGAGCATTAAGATGGAATTTTCAACGTATTATCGCGATCTTAAATGCGGTAGCACGAATCAGAGATTTAGGTTGTATTAATTCGAAGGTTATATTATGAAAAAGAGAATTGAAAAGAATAGTGACATTTTTGAATCTTCTTCTTTGTATCAGGAACAGGATCTTTATGCGTTACACGGTGTTTGCTCAGTACTCTGCGACCGCGACACTGTTTCCATCCAGTACCGCACCTATGTCGGCAGCTGCTGCAGGTGAAAAGATGTTGGATAGCTTGCTCCTCACCATATATACAAGAAGAGCTGTCAGAGATTCTCCACTTCTTCATGTTGTCTCCTGTTCGACCGACCATTCTTCCTAATACGGCATGTTCCGTATTTTAGTTCGGCACAAGGTGCTCCTTAGGTTCAATCCATAGGTCGTTATTTTTCTTCGAGAACATTCTTCCTTTCAGGCATTAGGTGGTTTCCGGGCTTATTCTTAATGGTTTAATAACTGCCATAAAACTGTTGCGAGATTTCAATATTCGTTTAGCCGGTTTATGTACAAACATCATATATCGGGTATCTGTTTGCTGCTTGCTCTTTTCATGCTAGCAGCTATTTGCCGTCTAATTACAGGTGGAGCAATACCGGAAAGAATACGGATTTTATCGACAGTGCGATCGTTTAGCGCCGTATCAGCATGTTTCGCATGGACTGAATGAAACCATGTTAGCCGAAATGCTGATGTTCACAGGATATGCGGGCTAAAAGAGCTGCCGGCTAGCTTACGTAATATTCTTTTCCCGGCTGCAATCTTCATTTTAGACAGTGTTTTTTGAAGGGTAGTGTTCTATCAAGGGTAACTCCGAGGTACATGGGACATTCGTTGATTTCCACTTTTATCCCTTGTCATGTTATTTCTAGGTGTCTGTTAGCGTCTCTGTTTCTTAGGTGAAAAGCAGTGCACTGAGTTTTTTTCGATTTGCTTCCGAATGGCTATTGTAATCACTAATTAATATTTTATTTCTGCTATTACCGTAGTTTGAAGTTGTGGATCGGTGGAAAAGCACATGATGCGGTTTGTATAGAAAAGTGATGGTACAATTTGACAGTTCTATCGTAATTTTTTCCATATCGAGATTTTTACTGTCTATTGAATTTTTAAATCTTTAATCGTTAACGCTAAATAAAAAAATAATAACGGTATCCCAAATTAAATATGTCTCACAAACAGTTTGATGTATACAAATTTTAAACGAATTTAACTTTTAAGGATACGATATATTAACAAAAGATAAATTAATAAATAAATTCTTTCCTAGCGTAACAAATCGTTTTAAAAATTCAAAAAATTAACTCGGATACTTTTTGGCCGTGGTTTGGATATTATTTTCATTAAATTATAATCGGAGATAATAAATGTTGTAAAATGAAATATAAAATGTTCAACATATAATATATAAGTGTAAAAATAAATACGATCACCTCCGGCAGTTGTATAGAATTTACTAAGAACTTAAATTGAACGAAAAATTATTTTATCGAACAAATTTTCGATTTTTACCTCGGAATTATTTAAAATTACCATAATCGCTGTTGAATAAGCTAAAATTTGCAGGCTAATACATTTTTGTGTTTTTGTTATTTTGTTGAATACTAGATTTAAATATACTCACTCTGTCGCGCATTTTTAATAAAACTTTAAAAAATTATATTAAAAAAATTCTTATACATCTTTTTCGTTTAAAAGTTCTCTTTTTCCGTTTAGAATTCGCGGAATATTTTTCGACCGAATTAAATCGCGTTTCTTTTATCGAAAACCGCAATTCTATCTAATTAATCATTTTCGACTTCATTAAACTCGATACGAATTTTCTTTTACTTCGGTCGATTATTCACCTTAACTTATATTTTAACTTTTCTTTTTAACGCTATTTGTCACTTCTTCCACGATTAAGTCCAAGTTTAGAGTTATCGATTAAAGTTCGAAGGGAGAAAAATACAACCCCAATTTAAACTGGAAGAAAACTTCCGGTATGACGAGCAAAAAGAAAGTATCGGAACGAGAAAAAAAAATTCAAAACCGAAAAAGAAATTCTTAAAAAAAAAATTTTTTTAAAATAAAAAATAAACGTCTGAGAGGTTACTTTAATTTATCACCACCACCACCACCACCACGGATCATCGCGTAAACGGTTTTCACCGCGGCTAATTGTTATTTCTGAAGTGAAAAATGCGGTTTTTCGATTTTCGCCTCGAAAGAGTCTTCGACTAATTATCTCTTTCTCGGAACGTTCTTAATGAAATTAATTATTTTAAATTCGCGTCGACGTCCTTTCCAACCTGTAAGGTCACTGCGATTCCGAATACGGTTTCGATAATTTGAACAGTGTAGCGATTTTTAAAAAATAGTTAAAATCGCTAAAGCGTAATTTTCCAAGCGCAACCCGCGATAATGATATTCTTCTTGACACTTCTGCTTTCATTATATCGCGTCTTTATTTGTTGCGATTTTTTTTTTATCTAGGTATATATAACTTATTTCTTACTTCTATTTGTACACTTTTTCCTGCGTTCGTGTCGTTAAAACCATCATAATCGACGCATCAGAATTTTCCGAAAAAATTATTCTCCTCCGGGATTATGTGGAATCTGACGACAGTGCAGATGTAGCTACAAAAACGTGTCTAATATCGTCTAATAAAGGACTTCCTTTACGGCGTACGATCTAAATTTCCCGACAAAAATATATTCCTTTAAGTTATTCCTCACTTGCTTCTCATCTAAACCTTCCAAATCAACTCTCAAATATTTTATAACACGCTCCTACATCCGAAGACTCCTTGCGTTCGTTCATTTATCCACACGTTAATATTTTGATCGTATTACATGACCGAAGAATCCTAACATGCGTCTTTCAATGGATGGTACTAATTGGTTCGATTTTCAGTTCTTTTAACGTAGAATCATTTGTCCTGTGGACTGTCCGTGGGATGCTCAAGATTTTTCGGTATCCCTTCATTTCGAAAGCTTCAAGCTTCTTCCTCGTCGATTTATTAATCGTCCCGGTTTCTGAACCGTATGTCGCTATGGAAAAAATCAACGTTTTAAGGAGTAACAGTTTTGTTGTTTTAGAGATCTTACGGTTTTTCCATATACAGTTTAGTTTCCCGATTCCGACATTTGCAAGAGCTAACCGTCTCCTTATTTCGTCTTCGGATCCACCATTTTTCGATATGCACGCACCCGAAATAAATTAATTTATCTTTAATTTCAATATCTCGCAGCAAAGTCAGTAGTTGTTGGATTCTCTTTATCGATGATAATCGTTGAACATTTATGTTTATTCGAAGATGAAAGTAGTAACGTATTTAAAAATTCGGGAGTATACGAATTAAATCGTCGTCAATAAAAAATGGAATGCGCAGAAGAAACAGGCAATTCGCGTTGTAAATAATTAAAACATAACATCAATAATATTAACCGTTATAAAATTGTAGGAAAAAAATTTTCGTAAAAAAGAATTTCGAAACAATAAAAGAATATAAAAATGATTTATCGAATTCAGCGACATATTTTGATGAAGAATTAGTTTTAAGAAATATATTATAAGTTTAATTAATTTTTATATATTAAACGAAAACCTTTTATTTTTCTGACTATTCAAAATGTAACTATGTATACATTTTATAACGGCGCGATATTCATAAATTATCGCATTTCCTATCAGATTAATTTATAAATAACTGTTTTTATAATTTTTTGCCATATTGTGCATCTAATTTATATATTTCCTTATATTTTATTTCATTTCCCGATATATTTTTTTATAATCAGTAATTTTATATTATATTTTTTTTTTACATATATAAATAATAGTATTTTTATATGTAAAAATTTTAGTGATTTTAAGTAATTTTTTGTTATTTCCGAACGTGGCCGCTTTCGTACCAGACTGGTGAATTATTAAGTGACAAAGTAGAAATTCTGAGTGTTCTTGCATCGAATAAAAGCGAATATATGAAAAGAATAATTTTAATTATGTTTTAATTATAATAATAAAGAATATCATTTTCAGTGTAATCTACCAGAAATAAACAACACAGAAACGAATAAACGGTAAGAAAAAAATTTGGTTAAAAATTTTTCAATATAGCGAAACACTATCGATGTCTAATTTTAAATATTAATATTTTAATTATATCGTATGAATTAAAATATATATATATATATATTATACGCTTCATGAACGCATTCGCTAACATCTACATAATTTCGGTTAACTTATTCGAACATCTTAAAGAGACACAAGCGCTCTCTTTCATCCTATCTACTTTGCCCTTCGCTGAAAATTGTTTCCAGCCCATTAGGTCGTATTCAAATTTCCGGTAATGCTTTATTAAATATCCGTCTGAATTCACCAGTTAGTAGCGACATATTGGAGCCGTCCACGAAACACGTAACATTTGTCTACAAATCGAAAAGGATTCAACTATATTCAATCTTTATGTCGCGGTAGCGTAGTTGCTAGAGTGCTTAAACCAACGCACGATATAGAAAGTTTTCATCATTATTTAATTCTTAATCTTCACGGAGAAACTTCGTATAACATCATATGCACGCCCATTTGCGTTGCATATAAATAGTGCCTTGAATGCTAGCTAATTCTGTACGTAAAAATAAACGTACAATAGCTAGTCAGGACGTTCGGCAACGAGAACAATAATGATGATAATATTCAATCTAGTTTATTTTCTATATATCACGAAATAGTATGAGAATATGAAAAACATTGATGATTCTATCGGCAAATTTTAGGGCGGTTATTATCAAGATGTTTTCTTTACATATTTAGTTCACTCACGATATATTTCAGGTTGACAGTATATTTCTGACACTCTACTATACATCCGGTTGCCAGAATTTATGACCATATGGCGCATCAGTTTAACATTAAGAAAAAAGAAGGAAAAAAAACGGATTTTACTAGATATTTCTAAAGAATTTGCCACCACTTGGCGCGAACGTGATAATTTATAAATTAATCCAATGCCAAATTACCCCATACCTAGTTACACTAAAACTGCTTAAGTCACCGATTATTCTATGTCCCTATTCATAATTCTGCCTTTAGGATCAAAATAGCTATTCAGAGTCTTGAAGTCGTTTCCTATTCACCTTCTTTACAATCTGCCCGAATCCCCCCTTTTGTCGAAATCGCTCTCTACGCGGATGACAGCTTCTCGTACAGGTGTCATTTAGTACCCGCAAAAAAATCGTCTTATACGTTATTTCATCAGATAGCGAATCGTTATTAATCCCTCGACAACTGAATATAGTATTTTTTCCGGTAGGAGACCGTTAGAGCTGGGTGAATTAAATATTTCCGGTTTAAGAATTTGGTGGTCCAACTCCGTCCGATATTTGGATGTTATTCTTGATCATTTTCAGAACATTTAAAAACTATGCAACTGTTAAAACTAACAAAGCAATATGTGCTATTTATCCGCTGTTTAATAGAAAATCACGTTTATGCATTTAAAATAAGTTCATCTTATATAAAGTATCGATTCATCGTAGTCTGATGTTCTGTCTCCGACTACAACACAGTTAATCCGTAACAAATGTTTCAGGTGCATTTTAAATGTCGGTCGGTTCGTAAAGCGCGCGTGATATAAGTTATAGCTTCCCTATGTCAAGAATTACATTCCGTCGCTCGCCAAAATGTTTTCAATAATTACCGTTCGCGTGAAAATAATTTTATTACCGCTTTCGGTAACTATTACGTACACAAAATATACATACACATCGAATATTAAAGCATAGATTTCTATAATAGTTACAACGGTAAATATTCGTTATGCGAAATAATTTAGGAAGAAATGGAAAACTAACATAAACAGCGATATAGCTGAGAACGAGAGTTAAATAATGAGAGAAAATGCATTCAAATTTTTTATTATGCGTAACGGAAATGTTCCGTATAAAGGATAAATCAAAAACACTAACTGAATCGGTTTTGACGATGTCACGATCGAAAAGCAATAGCGGGGTCACTTTATATCGAGACTGTCAGTTGAGGAATAACAGCTGCATGTTTAGGAAAGAACCAAATCGAATAATTTAGACTTCCTTATCTTTTAGTTCGCTAGCTAATAACAGTATAAATGCGTGAGTGCTGAGATGTGTATTTTATATACTTAATAATAACAGCACGTATAAGTGTGTGAATGCAAGTGTGAGCACGTGTAGTCGCACGATTGCGATTTATATTTAGATACGTAAGCATTTTATTTTATCCTTGCATACAGGATTGCATACACTCTATTCCGGTATGTTAGGTGTCATCTGCTTTTTTTCTTATATATTATTATAAAATGTTACAACCACGGCGCAAAAACTAATCAATTTGTATAAAACGATAGGCATGCTCCAGCGGTGTTCCCCGGTGACATTTAGCAAGGATGGTTATAAGATGACTTATCGCCAAAATGTTTACATGATTTTCCAATCTACCTACATACCTTGTTGAACAGCGTTCGATGAATACATACCACAAAGGGTGGAAATATAATTAAGCGAATGACTCTGTTCTGAAAACGTCGTTGTTCGCTTAATTGCTACTTTATAAAATATCGAGTGCCGAGCATCCAAATTTCATGTCTAGTTGGGTTTTTTTTTTTCATATCAACGTGTTTAGCACACGTTAGTTTCCGATCGAGATGCATGACCATAAATTGAACACTGCCCTTCCGAGAGAAAAAGATTACGTTATAGACATTACGACTTAAAGGGTTAAATAGCGATAATTTTCGATTAATCGATTACGAATTGGTATTACGATTATGTGTTTACTTTCGATTTCCGCGTCTTGTCAACTACCGATGGATAAAACTTAAAATTAATCGTCACGAGACGAAAGCCAAAAAAATAGAAAATAACGTTTGTACTACACGGAAATACCTTTTTCATCATAGTGCGTATTCGACTTATATAATAACGGCCTATTAAACAACCTATAACCCACGACGCTTCATGAAAATTTATCTTCGGTTTTTATCACGCGCAGCCTACAGCGGATAAATGTCAAGCAATTTAGGAGAACAACATTAAATTTATGAAGATTTTCATTCTACCGAATAAATATACGAGCCTTGTGACAGCTATGGCAGTCGAATTTAGAGACACATCGACTTTGTAGGTAAATACGTACCAACTAACTACCGTACACGACTATACTCGTCTCGTTCGTATAATATAAATAAATGTGGAAATCGCGGCGAGCTTAGCCACTTTTTAGCGGTCGTTTGCTTTTCATCTATAATACCGCTATATATATCTATATATATATATATATATGTGTATATGTGTATAATGTATGGTATGTTTTTGGATATATATATATCAAAAATACGGGACAGATGTTCTCAGATGTTGGCAAATATCCACTAGATAGGGGTTAGATTTTGCATTAATGTCTGGTCGCCCTCCGCTGTTGAATAACAAGATTTAAAACTCTTCGAGATATATGTATATATAAAAACAACTATGCGCAGTCGACAATGCCGTTAAACTAATATAACCGACACAACGTTACTAGTAAGAATTTGCTTAAGAACTTCCAAGGATGCCGTTAATGTACGGTAAATAACCGTAGGAAGAAAACGGGGGAAAATCGACTCTAAACCGAAAGTTATTTATGCGTTCTGGCTTATTTTAAATTTCACCGAGATTTTTTGTTCTTTTAAAAAAATTTATCTATACCCTCTTTGTTTTTTTTATATAAATTTATTTGAACAACTAAAAATTTGCGAACTTCACCCGTGATACCTGTTGTAAATTTTTCAAACGAAAATAACACGCCCTTCTCCAATTGCACGCATTTATATACGACACACACACGTATATTAAATACGGCTTAGCGCAATTTTTTAAATTCTATATTGGTCCACCGCTGAACTTAGGTTCTTCCCAATCTCTTCCATTCGCTTGGGTTCTCTATATAGAGTCTTTCCCCGCTACTTGAGTCACATCGTCCTAACTAACGAGTCCACAGTTTTGTCAATGTTTCTTCTCTTCCGGAGCGGCCACCGTTGCAACACTCGATTTGTCAATCTTTTATCCTCCCCTCTGACTATGTGCCATCTGTTTTTTTAGTTTTTTGAATGTACGTTTAATTCAGTTAGCGTAGCTCTTTTGCGCTAGTGTGCATATTGTGCATATTAGCGCTACACCATCTACAAATATTAGGCGTTTTAAATAGTTTCCATCGATTCTTACGTCGACAGTGCCCCTGTCTAATTTACCGAATATATGGCTTCTAACCGGGTAATAAACGGCTTCGATAATAATATATCTCTCGTTCTCGTTAAAACATGATGCATTTTGTTCCTATTCGTGCAATACATGCGGACATCGCCCAAACATAAATATTAGCTTCATAAAAATTTTAATCAATTTACACGCACACTATCGCACACACACACAACTCAAACACACCCAGGCAGATAGCATCCTAATATGTATCGTCATAAAAGCGTACTTATATGTACACTACTACACATTCTACGATTCATAGAATTTTATATTTATATTTATATTTTATATGTTAATTCAAAGGCATATATATGTTTTACGTATGTATATAAGTTAATTTTAGTACCTTCATTTTTGGAAAAATTTTATTAAAATCGGTTTAGTGGTTTCAGCGAGGACGAAAATCGTGACACGAGATTTTTATAGCCTATATCAGTCCACTAGTGGACGTAGGCCTTCCCCAGAACCTTCCATTTGTACCGATCTTAAGATCCAATTCTTTCCATCGGCTCGTCCCAACGAGTTAACGGTCTTCCCTTCTTCCTATCCATTATATATATATATATATATATATATATATATATATATATATATATTATGTATATAGATATATAGGTAGGTAATTATTAACCTTTAAATATATTAATTGTGTTTACAGCGCCGTCTAGTAACCAACAAATTGTATTAGATTTTCGAGACAAGTTCAGCTTAGAACCGAGCGAACGTTGCAAATACGATTATTTAGAAATCAGAGACGGCAGTTTCGGGTATTCACCGTTACTCGCTTCGTATTGCGGTCATTCGTTTCCGGAGAAAGAAATTACGTCATCCGGTCCGCATATGTGGCTGAAATTCCATTCGGACGATCATATAGAGTACGGCGGCTTCAAAGCCGTATATCGGTTTATCGAAAAGCAAAATACCAGTAATGAGATTTTAAATTAAATATATTTTACACCTCTCGTCGTCGTCGTAATTATTCAATTCCAATATTTCGAGTTATGACTTTTGTCAAATTTCGACAGTAAATTATAAATTTTATACCGATTATTGTACAATATTGTTTCTTAAGTGAACTGTAGATAATTTTCAATGTACTTATAGAAATATTTTAAAAATCTGGACATTTCACGTTCTACCGATAGTATCAAAATTATTCGAAAAATCATCGCCGCCTGAACTAACAAAACAGCTACAGAGGACACACGATTTCAAACTACAGGTTTGGGTTTCGTCCTGGCCATTCTGCAATAGAACAAGTTCGTGGGGTGCGAAAATACATAGGTAATTGTTTCGAAAGCAGCATACCTGGAGATCTGACATTTGAAAAAGGTTCTTTGTTTTTTGTTTTCTGAAAATTTTCTGCTCGTTGTATCCCGATAGTGGTTGACAAGATTTTTTTTTTTTTTTTTTAAAGCGGGAGGGGGAAAATCTTCATAAGACACTGATATATAAGAATTTTGTTTTTATTGCTGCAGTGCATATAGATGCACTACAAGGGAACCAAAATCAGCGTGTGGGATTTTTACCCACTAAAAACCCCCTCACTCTAATAAAAAAAAAAGGGAGTTAAAGTAGAGAAATGGAGGTCCCGACACAAACGAAGAGACCTCCACACTTAAAACTAACTTATTGTGATGGAAGAAGGGATGAGAATACATAGTCCCTTCTACCATCAAGTAAATAGTATTGAGTTTGTACAAAAATTTAAAAAAAAATAAAAACATAAAGTAAAAGAAAAAATATTAAAAAAATAGTCTTATCTTAAAAGGTATAACTCATACCTAAGGAAAAAGGAAAAAAAGATTATTAAATTTAACTACATACTTATAATTAGTGAACATAATATACATAAAAAGACATGTACGTACACATATGCACATATGAATAACTAAGAACAAGAACCATTGACCCCGCTACAATCAAATGAAGACTGCCGAGAAATTAAGAAATTTTATAACAACATGACCTGCTCAGCAAGCAAAAGGAAATTCCTAACTTTCCTGCCAACAGTAAATACATCAGTAGGTCTAATGTTGTGTTTCTGACGGATTGAATCAAATGCGGGACAAATAAACAATGTATGATGAATATCATCTACTTCACCCAAGTTACAGCAGGTGCAGCGAGGTTCACTAACAAGATGGAACCTATGAAGGTAGGAACCAAACCTGCCATGACCTGACAACACCTGAGAACTATAAAAGTTAACATCAAATCTTCAATCGCAAAGAAATATCAGGCAGGAAGGCATAAGTCTTCCTACCGGTCTGAGCTTCACTTCGCAATTAATAAGGAGGAAATATACTTTTTAAACTCACGGTAACACATAGACTGTACTGAGAATCCATCTAGCAGGTTCGAATGCTTGAAAACTGTACCACACCCCCCCCTGAAGCCTGTGCTCACCAACGAGAGCCCTACCAACAAGAAATAAATCAAGTGGCAGCACTCCACAGAGAACACAGGCAGCAGAGGTAGGTGTAGTCCGGTACAAGGAAGCAATTCGAAGTAGAAACTTAATGCTTGAAAACTTTACCACACCCCCCTTGAGCCTGTGCTCACCAACGACAGCCCTACCAACAAGAAATAAGTCAAGTGGCAGCACTCCACAGAGAACACAGGCAGCAGAGGTAGGTGTAGTCCGGTACAAGGAAGCAATTCGAAGTAGAAACTTAAGATTTTTTAAGCATAACGTTTACCGAGAGCTTTCTGCATTTTTCCACGGACGGCATTCGATAATGTCGCTAAAACCGCGTGGAGGTTACTAACTTTAAGCGGTCTTTTAAGAATACATACGATAAATTTTAGAACTTCTTAAGTACATTTTTTGTATATCGCCTTATTTTTACTGTTTTGTATTTTATCGTTGTTCGTTATTATTTAATTATGAGAATATCATCGCTTTGAAAATATCGATATAATTGACCGCGATATGACATTTAGCATTCTCCGAACCATGTCCCCCAATTTGACCTAGCCGTACAGTCCCAAAGATTGATTTCGTACGTCCAAATGTGTTTTATAATCTACTTGTAAAGCAAAAGTTTGCATTCGGTGTTTCCGACCTTCTACCGATGAGCCCCGGATACAGTTGGTAAATTTTTGGTTTTAATTTGCTTGATTCTCATCTTCAAGCGAATATTCCACAACAGACGTGAATCGAGACGCATTTATAAATATTTCGTGCAGTTAGAGACGGGGGAATATTCGACCGTCTAAATAAATTCGACAGAGTATCGACGTGTTTGAAGGCGACATGAACATATTTGAGCTCATTAATCTAAATCTTCTAGTTAATTCTGATAATGAAAATTATTATTTAAATATCTCGCATATAGAGGTAAACATATTTTCGTTTTATATATATATATATATATATATATATATACACACTGCCTTAGCTCTACAATAAATCTAAACTACGATAATTTCTCTATAAACATTCTTTCTCATTTCAGTATGTTTTACTCTACGAAATAAATATTTTTAAACAATTGTAACGTACATGTTTGCTTGTCAATAATCTACACTCATTTTCCCTGAATGTAATATAATAATCTATTATAATAAATTCGGATAATTTAAGATTTAAATTCCGTAACTCGGTATGTGAAGCATTACGGCTGAAGATTAATGTAAATAAAACAAAAATTTTATCACAGTCCTCTACTATACACAAACAAGATGATACTCGTGTGAAATTAAATTCCATACCTATAGAACGAGTTCAGTGTTTCCCCTTATGTGGGAAGTTATGTATCGTCTGCAGTAAAAATAGATGAATAAATTAACTACAAGTGTAACCGAGTATCAGCAGCAATTGCTGCATTAAATATAATAATAAACACCTAAAACTCTCGACTAAGTATCAGTATACAAGGCAGTTATTCTTCCAAATCTTCTATATGGAAGCGAAACACGGGTGTTACAACACAGGAGACGGATAAAACATTTGGAACGCTTTCAACGATGAATTGTACGACGCCTTTTAAAAATAAAATGAGATGATTTTATATCGAATCGGGACGTGCTCCGTCGTAGTGGATGTAATTCCATTGAACAATTATCGGCAGCAGCGCAACTTCGCTGGGTAGGCCATATAATACGGAATGGAGGACAGAAGAATACTGTATGCAGAATCAAAAACGAAAACGAGCAAGACCACGCAAGATAAATACAAAGATCAATTATTGAAACTAGTAAAGTTAATGGAAATGAAAAGTAACCGGGAGCAGATGGCAACAAACATACTACAATAGAAAACAACAAGCTGCGTCAGAAACTACGAGACGAAGAAACAGACAAAACTGAACGCTTCAAAAATATCCGCACCTTGCAGCTGAACTATTTGTGGTCGTATTTGTTAAGCGCCTATTGGTCTGATCGGACACCTTCGTACTCATAATTAATTTCCTTCCTTTCTATTTTTTTTGTTTACATATCCCTTATGCAGACGACTTAACTCGGACACGAATGTCGATATTATTATATTATTATTATTATTATATATATATATGTAAAATATTATTATATTATTATTATTCATATATATAAACTAGGGGTTCTACCCAAGCCTGCTACCCAAGGGGTGATGCCCTTTTCTAGTCTCCGCAAATGAGACGGTTCTATACTAAAAAATTAAGTTTTTCATATACTTGCACATCATTTGTATTATATATTAAAAAAATATTATTATATTATTATTTTTTATATATATAAATATGGATATAGATATAGATATAATATAAATAAATAATATTTACCACAGATTCCTTTTGTTTGTTTCCTATTGATTAATAAATAAGGTGGAGCAGCGATAGAAACCGAACCGTGTTTTGTAAATATCACCGCGTTGGAATCCGAATATATATCGAACGATAATATAAGTCAAGAAATATGGAATAAAAGTAAGATATCTGGATTAGAATGTATGTACGTAATCAGTGTAGCGGAAAATAAAAAGGTATACCCGAACTAATATCAATCACTATCATTATTATTATTATTGTTATTGTGTGTGTTTGTGTTGTATGTAAATGTATATCATAAAGTAAACTATTTATATATAACTATTATTCAAGAAGAAGTAAATGATTTCATTTGAAAAAAATATATATATATATATATATTTATATCTTCAAATTTGCCAACTACTATGGACTACCTAAAATATTTTCATTTCTTTTCCTTCTATACTCCGGAGTCTTTCTTCCTTAGTTCGTTACATTTTTACTTACTTAATTAACACCGATTTTCTTCTTCGTGTTTTCTTCAAGATGCCAGAATGTATCCATTTATTATTAGTGAACATATTTCAAATTTTAACAAACTTTTCTTCATTTTTCTATATACACCTATAATTTCCGTCATTCTTTCGTCAAGATGAAAAGAATTTATATCTCTACTCGAGATCTTCTATTTCTTTACATTTTACGTCCCAGAATTTTTTATTGGCTTCTTGCAGTTTCCTTATTTCATTGTTTCTAATTCGGCGACGTTCTCCTTATGTAAGCAGTTCTTTCTTTTCATACGTCATACAGCTTTGCTTTCTTTCAAAGTTAATCGATCCTTTTTTAATATCTACGATGCTACAAAAAAACGCTTGGATTGTCTCTTCTAGTTTAAAAGGTTCGTTTTTTAACTTTTATGCGTTTACTTTTGATCTCTTTTTCAAGTCTTCGCATTCCTATTTTCGTGGCTACAAGATTATAGTCTGAATTGATGATCTGCACCACGATATAATATAGTTTTAAAATTTTTCATATAAACAATATTGTCAATATTAACCGGATGACGATTATCTCGTATAAACGACAAAGATGATAGTAAAGAAAATATATTCGTTATCGCGTCAGAGTTTCTATACTAAAGTGGGTAACATTACGCACCGTATACTGTTGCAAGGCCGGACACACCGATGAGAAGACTCAGATTACAAGTGAAAGGCCGGATACTTGAACGAATCGAAGAATACGATGCAGATTATCTGATTCTGAATTCGGTAATTCGTTTAAAGTCGTTAGCAGAGCTAATTTAGTACGCAAGGAACTAGTAGAATAGAACGGGAAATGATGCACCGTGATGATATTGTTGCCGCGGGAACAACGCGGAGGAAGTTGACGCTGAAGCAGGTAACTATGAGTGATAGCTGTATGACCGCGTCTAGGATTATGTGTAAAACTATTTCAGCTTTCTGCGATAAGTCCGAAGGAGTAAGGCGTAATGTCTAATTTTATTGAGCTTAATTCGTTAGTAATTATAATACGCGCCCAGAGAGACTGCCGCTTATAATTTAATCGATGGGATATTAATTTTAAAGCGTCTACACGCGGAATGACAAGATTTGGATGAGAAGCGTGGTGTGCTGCTTATTTGACAGCCCAGTCTGCCATTACCCGCAATATGAGAGTAGCCAGGAAGCCAATATCGGCCGATTTATTAGTTCCATTGACCACAATAACTTGATCATTATCTCAGCAATTGGATGTGGACGGAAAAGAATGATAATTAAAGAAAGTTACCGAGAATGTGTCTGTTAATATAGCAGATTGAGGACAATCTCTGATTAGGTTTTCAATTACGTATATAAGATAGCGAGGAAGATGGTGTAAAGCTCGGCAGAGAGAATAGAATAATCAGATTGTAAGGAATATCGCACAACTGCACATCCTATACATTGTTTCGGAGCCATCGGTATATAGCATCCGAATGTTTTTGTATTTCTGAAGTGTAGAATTGATATCCAGCCTACATTCGGACTGAAGAAGGGCCTATAGCAAGATCTGTTAACAATCTGTCAATTCTACTAAAGAAAGTGTCGTTTGATCGAGACGTCATTGAATGGTTGACTACGGGAAGATTAGGGACTGTTCTCAGAAGAGAAATAGAAAGAAGCAGAAAAATCACTTAGTCTTTTTTCGACTTTGACATCGAAAGTTCTTACGACCATCGTTAAGTCATTTTTATTTATGAAATTTACCGCTTGCTTAAGGTGTGTAGTCTTAATCGAATCTTAAGTCCAAAATATGTATGATCGTTTCATTTTTGTAATTACATTATCTAATTTCCCTGTCTTTAGTAGTCTTCTTACATTTCAGTTGACACTTGTATAACGGCTTTCTACGGGGGAATTCTTATCACCTATTTCCTATTTAAGCCCGACATATTTACGAAAGACATTGTGAACATTTGGGTTTATATATATTTCCGACCGTTTTTCGACGGATTTTAGAATTTACTCATTTAGCGTTTGGATAATTCCATACACAAGGTAGTGGCGTTGTTTACAGGTTTTCTGCTTTTTAGGTCAATCCCCGTAAAATCAGCGGCCGGTTGTCGTCGAAGGATCAACGACGTTCCATCATTTTTGTAGCGACTGAAACCCGGTGCAGGAGAAATAGTTATAGGGTAGATTTTTAGCAGGTAGTTTTTCCAGATGCCCATTTACATGCTCGTGTCTCCTGATAAATAAAATCTTAGCCGTTATTTAATATACGTATACATAATAAAATATATTATTATCCGACATAACTAAACCTTCTTTAAATAAAAGGAAATAACTTAAATAAATACGAAAGAAACGCACCTTACGATACAGCTAATATAACGTTTCTTTATTGCTGAATTGTTTGGCCGAATAGCAATACCTCCGAGTTCCGAAATTCCTTGTGCGGATTAATCTCAGATAAAATATCCTTAACAGGTGTATTGAAGTAGAATGAGCCATTGTTCGACATCAACGCGTTTCTATAGACTATAAATATTTATTAGAATATCGTAGATTGATGGAAAACAGTTTAAATGAGTGAATTGGTGAAAATTACTACATTCTGACTGGATATTTGCTAAAGCGTAAAAGTGAAGCGCCTTGAGAGTAACAAGGCATTCAGCTATAAATATTGAAGAAAATTTAGGTAGTTTATTTATTTTCTAAAGCGTAAAAGACTACCTAAATTTTTTTCAATATTCAGAGCTGAACGCCTCGCTTTAGGTAGTTTAAAGGTTGTCGTAACGTTTAAATAGGGAATAATACATGCGAAACCGACTCCATCGTCAGAGCCGTCAGTATAATCATGCCAATGGAACAGGAATCCAGCTAATCTCAAATGTTTGCTTAGCTCGCAGAACAACAATAACGTATACACGATCGTATTCAATTACATATCAGCCTGTAATATAAATATTCAACATTATCGTTCATTTCTTACAGCCCCTTGGTTGAATCACTAATGCTCACATTTTAAACAAAAAAATGAAAAATGTTTATTTAAAGTTTATATTGTTTCAATTAACTTATTTTCTTATTTCTTGTCTATCCTCTTTTTCCTATTCTGTGTCCTCTCCTATACACCTTTTTAATACAGTATATTCCAACCCCCCCGTTTCACGTATCTGGTAATTTCGAAATAATTCGATTTAAATGTAACTTCTTTCAATCGCTACGTTTTGTTTTCAACGACATCGAGCGCAAGAAAATTCCACTCCAAAAAGTTTCCCCGACAGAGCGAGATAGACTTCAGAAAACAAGAGATTCGTATAATAATTATAAAATACGTCATAATATTACGCGCACAAACCGAGTGGTATCTTAGTCGGAATTTGGCCCAAAATTTTTTCACAAGTTTCTTCTTTCGCTTCAAGATTTATCTGTTTGAAAATATTTACGTTTTAAGATAGTATCGTTATTAAGAGTCTTCCTCAAGTGTTCGGCCTAGATAAACCTAGATGATATATAGGCATTGATAAATAATTTTGTTCCAGTTTTATATGTTATACTTTTGTAGGTATCATTACAATGGGATTCTTTCGAATTAGACTATCCGAACGATTGCGTCAAGAACAAGATAGACGTGTTCGATAAAAAATCCGATACCGCTCTGAGCTGTTTCTGCGGAGCGACCGCCGAACCGGTGATAAGCGAAGATCACATCATGAGAGTTAGACTGGTCGCCGATAAAAATGTTTCCATTAAATTCAAAGCGCACTTTACGGCATTTAGAAGCGGTCAAAGTAATTCTCATTTCGAATAATAATAATAATAATAATATTTATAATAATTTTTCCACGCGTCTAAATATGTTTAATTTTTTTTTTTTTTTTTATTTCACATTATTAAAACGTTTCCAATATTATACGTTACAACAAAATAATTATAATAGTAATAGTAATTAGGTAGCAGTTTAGACGCATAAAATTAACTGGCAGATAGAGCAGCAAATGAGGCTGCTACTCGCAGTTCCGGCTATTGATGTACGCAATTATGTCAAATCAAGACTTTTTGCATCGTAGTAACAAAGTGGCACCTCATTAAATATGCTTCGCTAAATCGAGAATTCCGTTTTACCTTGGAGATTTCGCTTCCAAACCGTAGAATTGACGTTGTAGCATTCTGCAGCTGAGTCATAGCCATTCGTATCTGATCGACAGAACTCCGACTCTTCAGTGTACCGTGTGTACGCTTTCTTCAATATCGTCATTGACTATTCTTTGTACTCCTCGCTCAGATCTCAACCTCCTCATTTCCTCTTCTCTTCAAAGGCGAGTACTCCTTTATAACTAACCTAATCATGTTGCATATTTCGTCTCTACTCTCCTTCATTTAACTCTTCCTCTCCCTCGTGAGCCTTAGTTGCTTCACACGACACACGTTAATTTAGATTAACAATAATAATAAAACGCCTGCGTAACCCGCTAATGGCTAAGTACAATCTTTTGTTCACTCGCGTCACACACACATCATATACATTCATATTACAAACGAAAAACCCCCATCTATAAATAACACAATATTTTTATACACAATGAACATATAAATACGATAACTGTAGCTCGTTATTGAACAAAAACATGTAAAGACGATGAATATACTATACAAAGATGGTATAAATTCAGTGAGTTCGCATAAAAACCAATAGAACAACGTGCGATACGAGCAGATTCATACGATAGATATAATCATCACTAAGTGCCGTCTACTTATCGGAGGCGACTACTTACCTGTACATAATTTGTCGTACAGTGTATGTAGCGTACGAGGCAATCATAACATGGCTAGCGTAGATAGACGCACGCACTCCGGAGAACTGATTGTAATCGCTTACGATACAATGCAGCCATTTTTGTAGTGTACTATATTGTTACTAGCGCGCGCGCACGGGTTGTGCGTGGTGTTTTGCCATTGCCTTCCACGTGATTATAATATTAGGATTATTTATATTGTTATGTTGCGGCGTTAATTCCGGTATCACCGATATCGAGCTCGGGGTACCTTCCGTATAGAAGTCTGTGCTCTAGCCATATCCCGACGAAATGTTATATTCCCGTATAATAAATAAATTACAATCGCGATTAATTCTCGCGAAATATAATAACATTAATTATATAAGGAGAGAAATGTTTAAGGCGTAAGTTCGATACAAGCTATTAGAGTTAATAATGTAATACAGGTAGATTACAGTAATGTAAAAGAAGGCACAAGCGTGAAAGTTGTATAAATATGATTAACAATTTCCCATGACGTCGTTTATAAGTCAATAATAATAAGTAACGTAATGGTAACGTTCTTCATGATCGAACAACCCGAGTTATAATTTCTCATCAGAGATGACAATTTCACAGGCTAGTAAAAACCATCTCTTGTCAATTCGGTCTTAAGTAGCGAAACTAAACACCTAAAAGGTAGTAGCTTTAACTATGCTAACCAACGAGTACAGCGAGCATCCATTAATAGTTAAAATTCACCATCTGCTGAAACATCTTAATATTGCAAATCTTTCTGGCGGATCCCCGCATATGCAGGCATACCGTGTAATGGAATTGATAACACCCGTTCGGCAACATATTGTCCTGTGCCGATGTATAAAAAAGAAAACCGAGAAAAAAAATTGTAAAAAATTAAATTGATATCGGTTTTAAATTCGAATTTGGTTATCATCATCATAATTTTTTTATTGCCGAACATTGTAAGTAGCCTATCGTGTAGAAATTAAAAAAGTCCATTCGAGTCTTTTATTATTAATGATATTTATTTGAAGACACTCGACTGCATTTGCGTCTTTGGTATAGGTTACATACAAATTTTATAGCGCACTAGTTTTAAAAAAAAAGTAAATAAATTTTGATTATTATTAGCATCATCGTTTAAAATAGCGTCTAATGTAGCCACTTTTTAATCATATATCGAACTTGCGGCATTCCATCAATATTGATGTCTTATTGATTGTTGACACACTGGGTACGTTACGGCGGTAGGATGTGTGCCGTTCGGAGAGAATCGGTTTTATGGTAAACAGCTTTGTAGCGTTGAAACATTATTCGAATTGCCACGCTAGCTTTATGTTTTCGTACAGTTCTGTTGAGATATGTTTTAATGTTGGTTTCGTATGCGATGGATTTTCATGTGTAAGACTTTGTACTTCGATGTTATACTACAGAGCAACTTGATTTGTAAAATTGCGGTGTAATCTGTAGAATTTATTGCTTTATCGTAGACAGAATTTTTATGAAGATGACAGATTTTAAAAAAATATTTCAGCGACAGGAAGTTTCTTCGGTCGCTGAGTTAGATCCGCGGTTCTGCTCGAAGACTGACTGTTGAACTAGTTCTTACAGATCCTGTGATGAGTCGCATCACGTGCACTATTACATAATATGCATTCCGAGTTCATTTTCGAAAGCACCAGGGTTTTATAAAGTAGTAGTAGCGATTTTCTATCTGCACCCCCGTCTGTATGTGCCACCATCTTTAGCACGTTTAATGCTTTGTAACATTTCGTGTGTACATGATTTATCCCAGACAATTTTCTATCGAACGTTATTCCCAATACCGTCATTTCCGATGTAGTCTTTACACGGTTTATTGTATATCGAAATATTGCAGGTGGGTAGAAGAAGTCGTTGAAAAGTGTTGCATTCTGCTTTTGCTGTCGAGAAGGTTAGTCCTCGATTTTCAATCCATTTGATGATTTAGTTAACTATATGTTGAAGTATTATTTCGATATTTTTGGTACTTGTACCAGATAATAAACTATATTGATTAGGCGCTTTAATAATTTTGGATATTTCGTTTATAACGAACAGTGTCGGGCTAATTACAGACCCCTGATGAGTTCCATTTTCTAATATTTCGGTAACGGAGATGATGTTATTTAGTCTTACTTGAAAAACCCTTCATTTATTAACATTGCCACGCGAATGGTTATTTTCCATTTAGCTAAGTTTTGCACGATTTTGTACCGCCAGATGCGGTCAACGGACTTCTGCAGATCGAATTTAATAGCTACAGTATACTGTTTATTCATGCATCCATCGCATGCATAATGTCGGAGTTTGACTAAGGGATCATCTACGGCATTTGCGTTTGGTCGAAAACCAAATTGTATAGTATTTAGCAGCTCACGTTCTTCGAGTAATCTGTCTATTGTTGACCATTTTCTCTCCATTAGTTTACTCATCAATTAGTGAAATGGGTCTGTAGCTGTTGATTTCAAAGCGATCTTTACCGAGTTTGAGAAGCGGAATTGTGTGAGCAATTTTCCAATTTTCCGGAATTTTGCTGGTATTTCAAATATGGTTGTAGAACTGCAGAAACGTTTGTTGACAGTATAAATTCATGCACTTTATCGTGAGTATATGGATATTATCGGGCCTAGCCGCTGTGCACTTCGTAGATTTTAATGCCAATTTGAATTCTTCAAAAGTGAAATACTTTGTTGCATCTGTTTACTATATCCAATAAGTGACCGACTAAAATAAAACAGCGTGAGAACCCGAATTTTCTAACATCAGCACGTCTTCATTTGACAAGTTATACGTTATTTCAAACTGGGACAGAAATGACACCGTGGCGATTCTAAGTAATAATATAATAACAGTGCCGTTTTTGATACTCGCACATTATGAAGACGCAATACCATAATTTTCTTATTTAATAAAATATTTTCTATTATATAAAGCAAAAAAAAAATATGACAATCAAATATTATAGTTCTTTACTTAAAAAATTATATATACAATATATATATATCGATTAAAAAAATATCTTTTAAAATGAACCGCGCTATATTGCATTGCTACATTAGAAGGATTTCAAAGTTAAATGTTAAAATAATTTTCGTAATGTTCGAATAAACAGTTATGTTTTAACGAACGCAGATTGTACGGATAACGAATTTAACTGTCAGGATGAAACATGCATCGATGCGGAATTACATTGCAATAAAATGGTCAACTGTCGGACCGGATCTGATGAAGATGAAGAAGACTGTCGCGTAATTTACTTTTTTATTATATTAATTTTTAATGTTTTCTTAATTATTAATAATAAAGGAATACTTCCCGCTAGTTGGTCCTAATCACCCGTAATAACCGATGTTAAAATCAGTACACGTATTAACTCTGCATCATAGAACCGGATATAATATTTATTTTTATTTATTTAAAAATAACGATGCCTTTATACAACGTGATACTGTGGAAGACTGTTTATATTTTAATCTAATATGCAACTTCTCTAGAAATGTTTGCTATGTGAGGGAGTAATAATAGGAAGAGAATGAACGATAGATTATAACGAGGTTTAAGTAAGATAAGATAAAGCTCGGAAAGAATTTAAAAAACACGTTCGAGATTGCGGATTACCTGTTCAGAATGGAGGAGACAGAAGGGAGTTGCACGTTAAAAAGACGATCGGGTAAGAAATAATGCCTAATCGTAATCTACTGATGAGCGCAATTCCTTTACGATTAATCGTGACCGACTAATGCTTTCAGTGTACATCGGTTCCCAATAATTCTTACGTTCTATTTGACAGAACATCCTCCAGTATGCTCCACTGTTCCCTAACTGATTTGAAACTTGCACGCTTTAGCATTAGGTCTAATATATATATATATATATATATATATATATATATATATATATATATATATATATATATATATATATATATATTATAGTAACTCTGTCGATGAAACAGATTTAGTATATGTTTAGTTGCGGATTAATACGGTGTGTCGTAATCTGAGTTTTGTTCGTTGCAGAAATTCAATGCATGAGACTTCTCCCACCAAGACTCGGTGTTTTTTCTTTATGTTCTTTAGGAATACGTTTTTAAAATTCAAATAACGATGCCATATATGGACACCTCTCAGAAAGTATGGTGAACATGATGTGGGCTCTGTAGTACAGATCAATATGTTGCCGAACGAATCGCACTAATCGACTTTTTCATTATACCTGGTATACCTAAAAATGTTTTTTCAATTTAAAACATTAAGATGTTTCGGCGGATTATGAATTTTAAGTACTAACGGATGTTTACTGCGTTCGTTGGTTTAAAGCTTCTGATGAGCCCGTAACAATCAGTATCTCTCGAGTGTTCAGCTTTATTACGTGTAAATGAGAAGATTATTAGCATACAATTCATCGTCTAAAATAGAATAGTATTTTGCAGGGGTGATAAATCTTCACATGAACAAGCAGTAGTATGGATGATGTTGTTGCGTTGCCATCTGTATAAGCCACTATGCCGTTTGTATATGTTTGCAGTTTTTGAAAGAGAAGTTGTTTAGAGTTTTCGATAGGTGTGTATTTTGTTTCGTTCCATTATTTCTAAATTAATATTTATTTCGGGCGATTCTCAGGACAGGATAGGTTGGACTCGGCTTAGTGACGGTATGTACGCGGGATAATTAATAAGAATGCAGAATCCGGATAAGAATGGATAGTTTGTGTAGAGAATAGATATTTTTACAGCGTCGAACTGTCTCCCGTAATACGTAATATTCTCGGTAATACTGACGAACACCCGGTCAGGTTATGCTGTCAGATGTGAAGACTGGCATGCAGCTAGAATAGTAGAACAGAGTGGTGTATAGAATCGGTTTTGAATTACGGTGATTTAATAGAATAATGATAATAATCAACGTAATATTAACGCTAATGGTAAAAAACGTACACCTTATTACGAATTAATAAATTAATTAACGAAAATTAAAGTGAAACTTATTAAAGTAAATAACCGGTATATTCTAAAATACGAAATCGTAATAAAGACAACAATTTATTATTATAAATAGGAGGGGTTAACTTCACACTCATCTCTCGGGTCTAATTTACGTGCTATGCATTTCATTTATTTATAATATATTTATACATTAAAAAAAAAATTTAAAATATTTTTAGTAAAATATTTTCTTCTATTTTATATTTTGTCACGAGCTCCCCCAAAGTTATATGACGGACCTGCTAATAGGTGAATAACTCGTGCGAGTCATAAATGTTGTGGATTTATACATTTTTTTTCTATTTTTCTTCTTTCCTCAGGTACATTGGTGGCACTCGCATGAACTGAACTTTAAAACTGAAATTGTAATTTTCTGTCTTATTTCTATATTATATTTGTTCCACGACCTTCCTCTGTATTATTTCCCTTCTATCTTTCCTTCAGTTAGCTGGGGGTTTTTTTATTCGCTAAAAAATGTCTATTGTGTCCTGTTGGTATGTCCGAAGTTCTTGATATTTACTTATATTCAAGCGATCGTATACACTCTTCATTATATATATAAGTGTTCTTGGTCTTCTTGTTAGCCTTTTGCCTGTAAACCCTCTATTATATATATATTTTATAAAGTTACTCTATGTCTCATTACCCTGTACGAAACTCGAATTATGCCGATAATATATCGAGTTAAACCTTTTTCTTTTTAATTATAAGCTCCTCGATTCGTATGTACTTTTAACGGTGTTTTTATCGCGGAGACGCATGAAAGAAGTCCAATCGTAACAAGGTTCAAGCATAACGAAGTATCATCGAGCTCTCCACGATGACTGTTATTAAGGACTTTTCAATTGCCAATCAGAAGAGAGTTACCACGTTGAAGCTATTAAACTCGCGGATGATGGAGACACGTCTCATAAAACGATTTAAAAAATGTGTCGTGTTATATTGCCTGTAGACGGACTTTGATTATTAAACCAAATGACGTCACTAATGTTTTCCTCTTCGATTTTACTGCACGTTATAATAACTGTTTCCAGCTACTTTTGCTTTTTTTTTTTATAAAATATAAAAATTTATAAATATTTGAAACAAGTTGCAATTTATCAACGTTAAAACGAGAAATCGAACATATTTTTAAATCTCGTCCTAACCGAAACATAAAATAATTTACAATATTTTTTTTACAAAATTAAATTAAAATCGACGAAAGAAAATATATATATATTTTATTTGACTTAATTACGTTTTTCATCGAAATTTTTAGGAGGAGCAAACTTTATGGGAACACTTGACGGAAGGCGATATAATGATCATTTTAGTGATATTTTTCGCTACGATCCTCGGCATGTGCTGCACTCTATTGTTTAACATCGTAAGAAAATTAATACACGACTACCGCCTAATTAAGGTAAACATTTGTTCATTATTTTAATTAACGAACACACACACGCTACGAGCAGTTAATTTAAGTAAAATAGATTTAAGCTCGAATAAAGACAAAAAAAAAATTCGATTATTTTTTGTTCGAACGATAACCGGATCGAATTTAATTCAATTTCAATGCAAATACACAGGTACATTTTGAAAAGTGATATGAAAATAATATAAAATGAAAATTATTAACGAAAAATAAATAAATAATTAACAAAAAAAAAAAATGGATAAATAATCGTTGAGAAAATAATTAAGTAACGATAGAACCAATAATAATAATAATAAAGATAAATTATGTCCAACTTCTTCTTTAATTATTTGTGTGAAATTAAAATCGAAGCAATAAAACCACCTATGCGTTAAAGTGCTCGATTATTATTATTATAATTTTTATAGCAATCCAAATATTCACCCAGACTTATTTAATTATTAAAAATCCATATATATATATATATATAAACAAACACGTTAAGCTTCCTAGGTGGACAATTAATTACAGCACCTGTGTAAACAACTGAACGGTAAAGATTTATAAAAAATACGTTAGATATTGAAATGTTTTATTTTAATTTTTTTTTACAAGTTAAATAATTAATTTAAACTGTCATCACTTAAAATTTCTCTCGTCTTTGAAACGGATATTTAATTAATTAGTCTTCTTTCGCCAATTAATTAGGATAGTTTTTAGTTTTCCAACGCATTTTCATCTGCACCGGCATTGCATCTTTTCATTATTGAAATGAAGTACTATTTCCGGAACTTTTCAATTTCCGAAAACCATCATGGGTATTCTTCAACGATTGTGATATTCTAATTTGTTTTGTATCCCTTTCGAAGCGGAAACATATTCTTGGTTATCATTATGTTTATTCAGATTCGGATTTTTATAATTTCGGGTAACAAATAACGCATTTTAATTTATGACGAATCTGATAGCGAATGTATATATGTCAGCAAAGTGAAAAAAGAACGGTATTTATAAAATAGTCTGACAGTGAATACACGTTTCACTATCACATTATATTATAAATATTGTTTTCTTCGCTTTGTTAATTTTTGTAAATTATCTAAATTTCCATTGTTACATTTAATATTTCTTCTCAATTTTTATATTTTATTTTTATATTCTCCCGATAACGGCTTTCGAAAATATGTGTGATTTTTCATAATGTTTAACTCCGTTTTTGTTGTTAGATTCGGCTATCGTTTGAATATTATTAAAGTTGAATATTCAAAATAATCCCAGTAAATTCTCGTCATTTGTGTCGCAAAATAAGAGAGACATTTGTCTAAATTGATTAAGTCCAATCTTGGAACCAGTGTGCATATATGCGATTCTTTTTTTCATTATTTTGCTTCAATGCATTCCTGTGAACACGTTATAAGATGACCGAAGACGGGCGGTTTTCGTTTTTTTCAAAAATTACTCGACCAAATTTTCGGAATTTTTATTATTATTTTTTTAGTTATTGCCTATAAGGCTATTAATATGAATTAATTAGATTACATAATTTAGAATTTATTATAAAGTTGAAGAGGATACATCCGGTGTTCTTCAGCTGATTGCACCGATATTGAGAAAATTTCCGGCAGATAACTACGACACGGTAGACTGTTAATGGAGAAGAGCACAATTCACATATTGACGGTGGTTGGGCAGGCCGTACTCAGCGTGTGACCGATACTCTACAGCTGTTTCCAACCTCGGTGAACAAATTTTACCAATTTTTATTAATGGCCAGGTTGTTAAATTCTTCTTTATATTTCCAAGTATACTCGGCCGACAATGGAAATACCGATTCCACGCGTCCAGAATTTTCCGGCAATAATATTTTGCATTGTCTTCTCCCAGCACTGTCGGCAGGTAAACTAGCAGCACGGTGTACCTCATCATGGCCTATTATCCTTCGATGACTTGGAATCCGGACAAAAATTTCGGAATTTTATTTAAAAATAGAAAAACGAGAGATTCTGACGACAGCCATTTGCAACAATACATTCATTCGGTCTTTACAAAATATTCTAAGACTTTTTCGAGTGTCGCTAAATTTTTGACACTGTCGTGATCGATTCACGCCGGAAATAACGTTCCACGCAAAACGCGCGCTCCTTCTCGTTATTGCGTTTTAACAATGTTACCAACTGCGCTATTCAAAAAACAAAATCTTCCGGCTTCTCTGGGTCACCCTATATATATATAGATATATATTTTTTATGACGAAACAAAAATTATTTCGGTGTTCGATCAAAGTACAGAAAAGCCGTCGATGTAAAAATGATCCGGGATATAATATGCTCGAATGTAAGCCAAATTCAATCGAATTTGCCATGAAGGACTAACTTGGACGTCATTATCTATATCAACGGACTACGATATCCTGATAGTATTTAATAAATGTTCTTTTTTACGTCACATACTTCGGCGATGAATCAACCATATATCCAATACGAGCAGATGTTCTTCTGAACGGTGTGCTCGCTACTTTATTCCGTGGATCTTGATGAACAAATTTCGTATTAAAGTAGTTTTTTTTTGTTTGTTTTTTTTTTAGAATGTATTAATTTTTTTGTCAATTACGAAATTTAGTTAAAATACATTGTCAGATTGTTTTAAGTATCTATTCTTCATTTCGTGATCTTTTATATTTTTGTATTTTTATTTTTTAAATCTTTATTTTTAATTTAAATATCGCTTGATAATGACGTAATTGCCGAAATTGCGATTTTTAAGAAAATAAACGTTTAGTGATTTTAACTAATTTTTCTAATTAAATTTATATTAAAGTACGTTTAATATTTAAACGGGTAAAATATCAACGTGTACTTTGGAATATAGAATGTTTCATCGTGTAGATCATAGAACATAGTCCTACACCGCTACATATGGTTTTGGCAGACAACAACCATCTCGAAAGTAGCTGATTACTATTTATGTTTGGTGGTGTTTTTTTTTTTCAAGATCATTAAAGTTTTACGAGAATAGTGTTGACAATGGGTAATTTTAGTATTCATAAGCCCAATTATTATAATATAATAATAATAATAATAATAAATGTTATTTATATAAAAAATTTTTAAATACCAATCGTATATTTTTGGGGGAGAATATGTATAAATATATAAAGGTGCCAAAGAACGTACACGTGGGTAAAAGTAACCGGAAAATTATGTACCGGTTAATCTTTAAATATATATTCGTATATAAGTATTTCAAACTTGTATGTAGGAAGTCCTTTGCGAGTGTTCACGTATATTTAAGGACAATAGTCAGGATGACAAAACATAATTCAAACCATTCTCCCGTGTGCAATATATCGTATGTACAAACTTAAAACTGAAGAATATTATAATTTAGTTTATATTAAAAGGAGAAAAATAATCTCTATATTAACGACGACGATGCTTATCGGTGACTCTTATTTTTATATTATTATTAGTACGCGTACTATTATTACTTACACCGCTGTTCTATTATTCGCAAATTATACATATACACACACACACACGATGATGAATTATCGTTATATCCCATAGGATGTCGTGATCGTACTAATCCAATTAACTCGTGAATCGGTTTTTTGTTTTTTTTGTCTCCAATGCCAACCTGCTGCATGCTGTTAATTATGTTTAGGCAGATTAAATCCAATATTCGATCTAACCATCGTCTGGCAATATGACCAAAATAGCGCCAAGTCCATATCCGTATTGCAGACAATAAACTGCATTTTTCGCATCTATTCTCTGCAGTACTATCTTATTCGTGATCTTTTCGGTCCGCGATATTCTTAAAAGCCTCCGCCAACAGCATAGCTCGAAAGCTCGTATTTTTAAACATATACATATATACATATATATATATATATTTTTAAGTTTAATATATCAATAATTTTTCTATTTCTTTATACAAAAACACTTTCTAATGTAGTAGAAGTCGATCCAAAACGATAGTTTTACAATTAGATTTCCTACTATCAGGTCAGATAGAAGTTTAAATTCGTAATAGGAAATTTACGTCGCGTTTGAGAATTTAAGGATTGTTCAAGT
Source organism: Coronaproctus castanopsis (assembly GCA_032883995.1). NCBI lineage: Eukaryota > Metazoa > Arthropoda > Insecta > Hemiptera > Monophlebidae > Coronaproctus > Coronaproctus castanopsis. The sequence goes on along the minus strand of CM065052.1, from coordinate 220,391,865 downwards.
GGAATTCGTGTTATCGATCTAAGAATTTAGAACGCTCAGAAGTAAAAACAAATGCGAGAAATTAACCTCGTTATCTAATAATATACTTAATCAAAACTGTATCTCTCATATTGAAAGAAATGACAATATTAGTTAGACAATCCGCGATAGCGGAAATTAACTTACAGACTGTATTGACAAATTGAGCGTGTCTGAAATCGACTGGGTTCGGTTTTACTACTATTTCTGCCCGATTAAAAATATGACATTTTCAGACACTATTTCGCGAATGATACGTGCGATTTCTATATATACTTCTCGGTATTTATGTTCGAACTGGATTTGATAATAGTAAGAATTAAGAAATAAGTAAATAATATTAATTTTGCCGTAATCTGTCCGTAGGAAAATATCGCTCGTTCCCGAGAAAGTCAATTAGATCAATTGGGACGGAAAACACCTACTATGACCATTCTAACTCCGATGGCCACTATAGTGCCGAATTTCCCGGATAATATCGTCCGTAGCGACGATACGATCGCTTCTGAAAGTCGTCACAGTTCGACGATATTTCGGCATCAATCGTCGGACGATTGTTACGTACCTACCGAAGACACGTTCCCGAACATCGTTCGTCGGGAAACGTACGATCGCGTCAACGTTAACTCTAACGGCGGTCCGGCTTTTCATATAATCAGACCGCAGCAGCAGCAGCAGCAGCAACAACAGTCTCGTCGTTATCGTTATAATAGTAACGAATATAGTAAAGACGATAACGACGACGACGACGATGGAGGATTCGCCGCAGCTGCAGTCGGTACCGCTGGTAACCGTACGAATCCGGACGGTATTGATCCGAATTTCGTTCCGGAAATGATCGACACGGAATGCCAAACGCGAGAAAGTTTATTTCAAAATACGTCGCCGTTTAGCAGTTTTATCAATCGAACCAATTCCTCCGACGAACCATCGTCTTCGTTATCCGCCGACGGCGTCGCTACGACCGCTGCTATTCGTCTGTCGACCTTTCCGAGGAAATCGATGCCGTCGTTTTGTTCTTCTTCTTCTTCCTCGACAACCATCAACAACAACGTTAATGTCGTCGGCTCGACCATCGTATCGCCTCCTCCTCCGCCGATCGGTTTTACCACATTCGGCTATAAAAATCGTCTAAAATCGCCCGATAACCGACAGCAAGAGCGTCAACATCGTCGATTTAAAGCGGAAGCGATCATCGAATTGAACGATAATAATAGTCGTAATTTTAACAATAATAATAATAATAAACGTAAATCGACGACGAACGACAACAGCGCACCACCGGCGAATTCGGAAAACTCGGAAAATAGCGAAAATATCGACAAACAATTAAAAACGTACAGTTTTCAATCGACGAAATCCGCTCCGGACGTCATAGTGACGCATTGACGATTATTAGCTAGCGGTGCCCTCGACGAATGTTATAAGATGTAATACGTACACTTGTACAACCTGCCACTGCCAAAAAAATTTTAATAAATTTTTCGACGAATTTAAACGGTTCACTCTTTCGCGGGAATAATAATTTTACTGTGATAAAATAAATACGTATGAAAATTTCGCCTATACCATATTAAATTTTCTTCCGAATTAAGTACTAGCGTCGATATCGATTATTTATATCGAAATTCATATACCGTGCGTCGTACGTTTAAGGCTCGGGAACGTAGGACGCGATCTGGTCAACGAGACAGCTGCGTCGTATACATAATACGATATATCTGTGTAATAAGCGAGATTCGATATTGCGGTATGCTTCCATCGCGAGAGTATTTTCCGCGTTTCCCTGGAAAAACGATCTATAGCGATGATATCGATTATCTATATCGAAATTGATATGCTGCGCATCATACGTTTAAGGCGCCCGGGAACACAGGACGCGATCTGTTCAAGTGTAATAAGCGAGATTCGATATTGCGGTAGGTTTCCATCGCGAGAGTATTTTCCGCGTTTTTCTGAGAAAACGAGTAATTCTATAGCGTTGATATCGATTTATCTATATGGAAATTGATATACTGTGCATCATACGTTTAAGGCCCGAGAACGCAGACGCGATCTGATCAACGAGACAGCAGCGTCGTATACATAATAAGAGATATCTGTGTAATAAGCGAGATTCGATATTGCTGTAGGCTTCCATCGCGAGAACAATTTTCCGCGTTCCTCTGGAAAACTGAGTAATTTTGACGAAGAAGAAATTGTTTTCTTCTCTTAGCTTTACGTGGTATGGGGGGAAAATGTGTTAAATAAATCAAAAGAAAACATAGAGTCATGCAGTTTCATAAAGACAACTTTTTCTTGTTTCAGTAAAAACCAAGTTTTCAGGTGGTACATATGGAAATACTGTAATTCAAGATTGAGCGGATTTAATCTAAATGTGTACTCGTTTCTGTATAGTTTTAACGGAGTTATTTACCTCAACGTGTCATTATATAATTACGAATCTAACGTACAAACGGGAATTATAAATTTTTTCGAATTTGACCGAAAAACGGACCCGACCCAAAAAATTACGTATAAGTCATTGACTGAAGACGAGGGAGCGCGGATAAATTTCTAATAAGTAAAAAAGACGAAATTTTTCTAATCGTACGAAAGCGCGTAATTCCTCACTTTTTCGATCAGACGCTTCCCATTATTTGCCTAGACCGTTGGACCGCTGTATCGCTTGGTAATTTTGTAATTTTGCACCCATAGTGTGTAACAGAGGACGATGCAATAAACCATATCGTTGGATAGCAGCAGTCAGATTCCGAAAAATCGCGAGCTGTGTGGTCGGGCCTTTAACGTTCTAAATTATTTCGCGCGACAGATACATATATATATATATATATATATATAGGGTGACAGAGAAGACGAACGGTCTTGTTGAATAACTCAAAAACTACTCCACCAAAAGTTTTAAATGAAATTTTGTTTAAAAATAGGAAAACGGGAGATTAGCTTACAATCATTTGTGGATCACAATATTATTCAGATGACCTCCATTTGCAAATTCATTCCGTCTTTGGAAAATTTTTGATTTTATTTTTTAGTATAGGTCGCTGAATTTTTGAAATATCTTGAGAAATCAGATTTTTAAGGTATTTCAGATCTCGTGAACGTTCCCACGAAAAAAAAATTATGTAACTTTGAACTCCTTTGAAACTCTCTGCACCGTCAAGACCAATTTAACGTTCCACGCAAAACGAGCGCTCCTTTTACTTATAGGACGCCATGATAACTGAAGCTGGTCAATAAAGAATCTCTCGTGTGTACCCTAAACCTGAAGCACCCGGTCTGCGTTGTAGTAGTGTTACCAACTGCGTTATTTAAACAAAACCGTCCGTCTTCTCTGGATCACGCTATTTATATATATATGTGCGTTTAAGATTACTATATCCCACTAAAATCAGATGTTAATAACGTGTGTATATATATATATATATATATATATATATATATATATAATTTTAATTTTCACCATCGAATATTAAAGAATCGGCTTAACCGCTAAAAAAAAACGACATTAAATTGTAAAAGTAATGCATATTATTAATGTGAAGTATTTCAAAATAATTTATTCCGTTCTAATATAATAAGAAATAATAATTTTCGCAAAATAAAAAATACATAAATTAATTTATACGAATAAACCAAAAACTAAATAATAAGTATATACCTATATATGTTTATACTTCTTTCAATACCGTACACTACGCGGTGCTTAGGCTATTCCAATAATTTCTCTCCCTTGCTGCCTTAAACAGTGCACCGATATCATGATTACTCCATTCCTCGATGTTCTTTATCTATGAATTTGTTCTCCTACCAAAACTAGTCGTTTACTATGAATTATTCCTTGCAATATTAGGCGTAAAATATCATACTTTTATTTTTCTTCTCTTAAATTTCAATATAGATACACCATTTTACCTTTGTTTGCAGATTAAATGCTCCTGGGTCCTGTGTATACTATTAAAAAAAAACTGAACGAATCCAATGCTATATGCTACAATTAACTAAAAAAAAGTCAACCCACAGTACCCTGACTTGCGATGAAAAAAACAAAAAAAATTTACTTGCAGTTTTGTTACAAGACATTAACGGAATTCGTAGACTATTAACTATGGTCACCGTATTATTGTGTGTACGAAATTTCTCTAACCTAGTTACCGTGAAACCTACTAAAATTTCTATCGTTCGAAATCAATTCCTAATAAACACTATGAAAACGATTATTACTTTACTTTAAATCGAAGGGAACATTATTAATCTTTTAAGAAAATTTCAAAAATATAAACGTTTGTTATGACGCGGAAAAAAAATTACAAATAATAATAACGGAAAAAAGCTCCAATAACTTTATTCGTATATTTACCATAAATTAATACACCGTTATCGTTTAATACTTTTTTCTTTTTTTTATATTATAATTTAATATTTTTAAATATTATTATTAATACTCGTGATCTCTATGTACCTATATAATAAATTAAAACGATTATATATATATATATATATATATATATATATATGTATATATTTATTTATTTATTTATTTGCATACGTAATTTGTAATATTATTGTGTTTCCTCATTTTTTCTTTGTTAAATTTTGTTGGGTTTTTCAATTTATTTGACAACAAGTATATTGCATTTTTAAACAACTTCTTATGTACGTAAATAATATTAACTATTTAACACGAAAAACGTTTAAAATACTGTTTAAACTATTTATATTTAATTTATAAAATATTTTCTAAAGACATATCATAAGCGATAACGACTGTTTAAAATGTTATAACTGGAAAAAATTACACGTAAATTCTGGGATAAATCAATGAAAAAAATGTACACGTATTCAATACATAGGAATCTTTTTAATACATTCGATTATATATATATATATATATATATATATATATATATATATATATATGTGTGTGTATATTTCACATTTTCAAATTAGCTTTATTACAGAATAAATAAATTATGAATGAAATTTTTCATTTTCGATGACACTTTTGTATCTTACGTCAATTTTATACTACGATTATGAATTAAAATTTCAAATATTTATTTGATTCGGTTTTCCCGACGCATCGTTTCTCAGTATCATTGCCTATATATATATATACTTTTTGTTAATCGATGAGAATTCAAAGATTTTTTATCCGACTTTTCTCAACTATTTTAAACGTAATATCGTTTAACTTTAAAAAAAAAACAATATTCACACGCATAATAACCGGCAAGTTTGCACAGTGCCGAATAGACAACAAATTGCAACTGACGAATTTAATGTTCGAACCCGGTTTTTAAAATTATTATCCAACGTACTCGCCAAGTAGAACAAAAATTTGAGCACTTTCTTCAAACTCATCAATAATCTCTTTATATACTTTCCCTATGTGTAGTTCAGTAACGAAATTATATCCTATTAAAAGGTGTTTATACGAGTCTTTACAAGATCTTGAGATTTGACATTAATCATCATTAAGCACTTTCTTCAAACTCATCAATAATCTCTTTATATACTTTCCCTATGTGTAGTTCAGTAACGAAATTATATCCTATTAAAAGGTGTTTATACGAGTCTTTACAAGATCTTGGGATTTGACATTAATCATCTTAAATACACCCGGGACAACTTAGAAAGCGAGGAAATCGTTTATTGATTACGTTGTACATGACATCCTGGAGAAAATGTCGTTATACGAGCAGCATTCTTTTTTCATCCGTCATCACTGACGCGTCGTACTAACATCGCGCAGGGCCATCTTTCAAGACCAGGAGACCCTAGACCTAAAATTATATGAGACCATTTAAAAAAAAAAAATCTATTTTCAAATCTTATTTAGTTTTTTAAATAATAAAATACATCGGTTTGATTTTATTTTCAAAAAATAGCTTCATCGGAAAAAGAAAAATAAACGCTCTAAGTTTTTTCATAATTCGATCGAAATAGGAGTCGAATGAAATTTCGTTATGTAATTATTAATAATTTTTATTTCAACAAGCCAAACTATTTTAAAAAGACAAAAATAAAAGATTTCCGTCAGGTTTACCCAGTTTCATTTGAACAAGAGAGAGACCATTTACTTCGGGTTTTTTTTAATAAAATAATATGTACAACAAGAACGTGTATATTTCGACAACTAATTTACAGAAAATAATAAAAACGAACAATTTTAAATAATAATTAAGTAACGCCCAAAATGGCTCACCGTACGACAGAATTAAATATAGAAAAGAAAAATCTATACCTGTAATGTAATCACACAGCCAAAAGAATTAAACTATACAGTGAAAAATAAAAAGTTATAATAATAATAATAATAAAACAAAATATAAATAAACAGATAAGCTCGGGATATAAGAAGGAAAGAATTGCTATCAACTGTTCGGCGTTTGCAGATGACTTGGCAATTTTCTCGGAAGATTTAGCATCACCAAGGTAAAACAGATTAATCTCCTAAAAGAAGTAGCAGAAAAAACTGGTCTACAGATTTCGTTTGAGAAGACAGAATACATGACCAACATTGGAACCTCGGATACATGTGTACAAAATACGGGAAAATCGAAAAAGTAACCAAATTCAGATACTTAGGCGAGGTTATTCAACAAAATGGGCTAGATGGAGGAGGAATAGGAAAATGGAAACGACTTTCCAATTGACGCGAAATATGTATAATAAAAAAATCGATATCGATAAATGCTAAGAGCAGACATTACGATACAGTTATTAAGCCGAAGTGTTTATATGCAGCCGAATGCTTAAAGTGACATTGGAAAAATTGAAATATCGGAAAAAAGGAAAGGAAGATTATGAGAAAAATCAAGAAAAGGAAAGGAAATGTTCAGGAATAAATAAAGAGGTATATGAAAAAACAGAAAAAAACTATCCGTAGAGAAAAAGATTAATATTTTATGCGCATATACAGAGAACGAGTGAGAGCAGACTAACAAAAAGAATCTTTCACCATTTTTATGGATTAAAAACCAGCCGGAAGTGAACACCAAAAAAGATCTCGATGAAGTGAAAATGGATAATTCAATGATTCATAACAGAATAGGAATTCAAAAATAAAATTAAAAAGTTTGATGGATTTAAAAGAACCGAAAAGCATGGGCAAAAATGGACAGATAACGGAGGAAGAAAAAGCAGAGTATGAAGAAATAGTGGGAAGAAAGGACAAAAGTTTGTTGTTTTCACATAGATGGCCAGATTCGAAGAGGAGAAGAAGAAAAACGAATAACACACGTTACACAGTAAATAAATATAGAAGAAATAATAAATTGTAAAATAAGTGCCATATAGATTTACTATACATAAATTGGAGTTGCCCAGAATCATACACGGTAATGATTATACTAAGCAGTCCTGGCAGAACTTACGCGTTAATGCTTAATATAAGACACGTTTTAGTATGCATATTAATGATTCTGTAGTATCTAGGGACATTTAGTATCTGAGACGTGTTTTGTAATAATTGCAATTTGTTAAAATTGGTAAAACTCCAAGTCATTACGGATAGGTGTTTTATACAGAATTAATTTATTATTAACATATTAAGAAACGATTTTCTGTTCAATTAGTAGATATATGACAGATATGCTTTCGTTGGCTTTCACGGTACCGTGATTAACATGTCCGGATACATTTAGTCTCTTATATTACCCCGAGATAACGAACATGTTTCGAACAGCTGACTACGTTAGAATTAACCCTGATTTCAGCAGGTAATGTGGGAAAATACAGCCTTATCACAATTAATATCAATTTGCCATTTTCGATAATGACGCAAGATTCGATTTATTCCTATCTGTAACTTATTAATAATTGCTTTAGGTATATAAAAAGTACAGCGAAGAACTGTGTCGTCCGCGTAAAGAGCAATATCAGGCAGATTAGGGGGATAAGAACAAAGTAAACAGAAAGGAGCCCAAAATACTACCTCGATAAGGGGGCTCCTGCTGAGCATGTTTTCATAGAGTAGACCTTCACTCATTGACGGTAACGTAAAATATAATCATAGCTGCGAATAACATTAATTACATAACGAGAGAATTAATATTTTATCATTTTGTAAATAATACCTTTACGCCAAGTTGTATGGAAAGCTTTCGCTACCATCTATACCAGTATGTTTATTACGATTAAAGTTACGCGTAATAAACTCCGTAATTTGTTTGATGGTAACTGTGTGTTAAGAATGATTTTTTGGTTACCTGCGTGAAGTCTTAGTATAATACTTTCTACTATTTTACCGAGATTGCTCAATAAACAGGACTCGTATTAATTGTATGCGGTGGCATCCTTTTCTGATTTGGTAAGAGCAATAATTTTGGCTACGTTCCAACTGTTCGGATAATAACCGGAATCTAAAAATGGCATTTATTAAATTTGTAAATGCGATTATAGCTTTTAGCGGCGATTTCTTTAACAGTAGTAAAAATATTGTCATCTCCTAACGAACCTTTTTTTTAATAAAAACTTCACTAGAGGTGGCAAGAAGGAAATTATTGGGTAGTTGATCAACATTTAGGTAATTTTTAACAGCAGAATGAATTTTGCTCGCTTGATAGCCAGAAGCAAGATTATGAACTGATTACAACACCGAATTGTAATGCTGATAGTATTTAATCTGTAGGAATTACAAAGCAACGCTGTGTCATCAGCGTATAAAGCGACATTAATGTTATTTATATGCGGGAAATTATTCAAAAAAAAAATAAAAAAATAAGAATGGGGTCTCAATACACTAGCTTTACACAGACACAGAACAAGATTTGCTACTTGATCTCGTATTGTTTATGATAATATAAAAAAGGATCTGTCGCTTAAATAACTATTAATGAATTTAGATAATGAGGAAACATGGTAAACATCATTTTATAGATAATACCGTCGTGTGTCGCCACATTAAATAACACCATCACACGGTATATACTATCTCTGATAGATAACAACCCTTGCAATCTGTGTTGAGTTGTAGAATGTTTTAGTTAAAATTCAAATTGACTACTAAATTATTATAATTAGCAAAGTCCCTTAATCTTTTTGCAACGATTTTATTAATAAGTAAGCTGATTAGATGAATATTTTCTATCTGTGGAGCAATCTTTACCATGTTTTGTTAATGGAATTATTTTCGCCACTTCCCAACTAGAAGGGAAGTATCCAAATTTAAATATCCCATTAATCGAATTAGTTAATTGGACGAGATAGCTTTCTGAGGTAACATTTTAATGACAGTGGATCATCGTGACCTACACTGAGTTGTTATACTTTGTTGATAAAAACTTCTTTCGGAGCGGTTAACTTAATATTATTCGTTGTCCGAGGTGATTATATAAATCTATTGATATACGTATTTTATTCTTCTGATAGTTTGAAACTAAATGGACATTTCAGCTGTGAATATCGAGGTAGCGTGCAGCAAGCAATAACCCGAGCCTAAAATTAAGTAAATGTCTAAAAGAGTCAAAGTGGTACAATGAAAAGGTTACCTTCTTCTTGTTACGCTGTCATACACCACGAGCGTTAAACAAAGTATTACACAAAACGGCACGTGTTCCACTCCGACATAGCTCTTCAATATTTAGTCAGGCTCAAGTTCTGTTTCATAGATTTATTTAGTAAAAGGTATCACGAAATAAGTAATTATTTACGAATTACTAGTGAGATATTTATTTATACATTGGGAAATATGATTTTCGATAATGCCCGCGATTTTATTATTATTATTATTATTATTATTATTATTATTATTATTATTATTATAACGACCATCAATTGTTAGTATATCCTCGGTATCCCTAATGAAAAGGAGCTGACAATAGGAACCACCGAAATTTAGATATTTTAATTTAAGCGCCAATCTATTCTACGGTTTCCGAAGATTCAATTATTGTTCACTATTCAAGAAGTTACACTGAATTACAACGCTAATATTCATTCTGAGATGAAAAGTATAACCTGCTAATTTACAAACCGATATCGCATGATAAAATTATCAGTGATACTAGGAAAAAGAAAGTTATGAGAACAATAATGATGACATTGTTTATAAGCGGACTTAAATAATAGGGGTAACGATAAAGGGAAGATTGCAAATCATCAAACTTCGCTCGAATTCAACATTTTGCTTATTCTGTAGCAATATGTAAAGGTGAAATAAAACATAAAATCGCCACTTTGGTTATGTTAATTATTAAACAAAAAAAATTAAATCAACTCTCACAGATATAAATCGCCTGAAAATCATCGTAGGTATCAGATAGGTTACTTACGATCTTATAAGAATATTGAACATTGAAGCCGAATGCGATTTTTATCACAATTTTATTCATTACAAAACAAAAACAAATATACCGGCCACAATAAAACTAACTATATTTGAAGGAAGAAGACAAACTAGCGCGATGAATTTATCTGCGTTAGGACGATGGGGTCAAATAAAGACCGTAATAAATGAAAACACAGATGAAACGCAGCAATTCAGCAACTGCGACAGAAAATTATCATTATTCTCTGATGAACCTCTTAAGATTATTAAGGTTAAAGCAGATAAAATAGCAAAAAAAAAATAATAAAAAAAAAACTAAGTATACGATGAATCCAATAGACAGATTACAAAAAAAGCTACTACGACAGGCTACTTATATAAATAACGTTAATATTCAATACCACGTTATAAATGCTCAGTCAAGAATTGATGTAAAGGAGTTTCAAAGAAGATCATTGATAGAGAATACATAACATATTGTTTAGTTAGGCCTTTTATACAAACACAATGATGAATACACACTCGAAATACCACCACTACCCGTGTAATTACAATTACTAACATTGAAATGTGAGATTTTATTATTTGACGATAATAAATAAAGATGAAATATCAAATACAATTCGAACAGAAAAATGTTTCACTGCGTATTATTCTTCTTGTACACATCTCCTATCAGACGTCGGTGACCATCGGACAAAACTTCTGTTTATCTCGACGACCGCGTGAACCAGCGTGGCTGTATCATACGTGTCGAACTAGCCTGTAAGATTTTTGGCCCACGACATTCGTCTAAGTCATTTGCATCTGTCTCGCTCTATTCGTTCTTGTATTATAGTCTGCAGTCATTTACGATTTCAAATTATACATCCGAAGCCGGTTGCTTTGCGTATTATTATCAATGACATTACTTCGCGATACGTACACTAGTTTATAATTCAAGTTTGGTCGAATGAAATTGTTGATAAATAACGGAATATAACTCTTTCGTGTACTACCCGATATGATCACATACACATATATGTACATACAAGCAGCGGTTGGACAGTCACGTCGATGCAGAAGCGAGACAACTGCTTCACATTAAACATGGAATTAGACGACTTGTTCGTCGCCACCCCATAGATTTAGTCTTGTAATATGTAAATTTATGTATAATAGATGCGTAGCCAATACGTACTCCACACTCGTTTTGTACTTAGTGGTTAAGTTAACTACTAAGTAATCATTAAATTAAAGATGATAATTATTTAGCCAAACAGCGAAAATTGTATCTTAGTAATAGCATAAAAGTCTGCATTTAAATATATATATATATATGTATGTTGTATGTATGTATATATAATATATATGAAATATATCTTTCTCTTTGAATTAGAAAAAATAAAAAGATTTAATATAAAACGATTTACATATACACCTTATCTTTTTGAAATCGATGAAATCGTCATTATTCGCTTTGTAGATTTCCTGATTAACTGATTAAAATAAGACACAAACATATTCGACCGAAATAGTAAGATAAAAATTAAACAACTAATTTTCGAAAAAATAATTTATTTATAAACAGATAAATATACGCAAATATTTTATACGAATTCGGTGGTGCAAAAAAATTGTATCATAGTTTCAAAACGTTGATTTTATATATATATATATATATATATATATATATATATATATATATATATATATATATATATTAAAATTGGAATTCAATTATTTTTTATACCACGATATCGTTTATTTATTATTAAATATAAACTAACAATAACGCGTGTTTAAAAAAAAACAAAACATATATCTAATTTCACGTAAAAGTAAAACGAAAAATATCTATAATGAAAGTTTGTCATTTTTAATATAAAAATAATTTTATCACAGCCAAATGCCCTATTAAAAAACGAATACAAGATGATCACTTATAGGAGAACAGCGAAAGAACATTATCCGTCCGCGTTTCAATATAACTTATTTATATAGTGTTTCGTTAGTACGCGAAACAGACGATGTTTTCTAGCGTTTACAGCTTCTCTTTTGATTTCTTCATTATTGGCAACGTTCAGTTCTAACTGACCAATTACATCAGCCTAAAAATGATTTACGTTCGCATATAATATAAGAGAAATTTACAAAAATTATTGAATAATCTTTAACGAATTCTTTTCAGAAATTACTCCATCTTCAGTTCATTAGTAATTAATAAAATAATAAAGTAATAATAAAAAATATTTTTGCAAGAAATATAACAAAACAATCTTCAATTATAAACAACTTAACCCAGACACTTGTAAGCATATAGCGTAGATACTGTAATTCACAATCTAAATATTATGTTTTTACGGTGATTAGTTCGAAGGACCGCCTAAACGTATTTAGTCGTTAGTATCTAGATTATAGTAAATTATCGTGAGATAGTATCCGTTGAGAACACTAGTAGATATGCTGTAACTCGGATATTATAAATTTTTTATTAATACAGTTAAAATTATTAGTTAAGTTATTTATAACCTGAAAATGGTGTAACTACTGAAATGATTCGTTGAAGATTATTCCATAATAACTGATATTTTACGCACAATTCCATTTCTTTAGAAGAAAAAAAATACACATCAATCTCACTGCATTTTAAATATTTATTTATTTATTGTAATAGAGACCACATAACAGCTAAAAAACTGATTATAATGTATGCTTATAATCCTCAAACATTACAATGAACAATTTAAGAATTACAAAAAAAAAAACATGCAGGTACAATTTAAAACACATACGTTTGTGCTCCATTTTCATAATCCTACTCTTATTCCTCAACCGATTAATAAATAAACCATAGACATCTACTCGCATACCGATGTACACCGACAAAGGAACACACATCATATAATAGAAATCTTCAAACGATCAAAAATGTACTGTATAGAAACCGTACACATTGAATATTTATTCAATTCGACAATAATTTTAAAAAAACAAACAATAAAGTACCAGTCTTGGTTTACGCAAGAAATAAAACGCAAGCTCAGATTTAAAGCGGAATGCAGGAAATCTTACCGCAAAACAGGTGACCATGCTGATTAGATTAAGTTCAGCAGTGTCATAGCTGAGATTAATAAACTTTTCTCGGCTATCTTCGCGAAATTACGTACCAGCTCTGCTATACGGTTATCAAACGTGGTCTATGAAAGTTGCACATATCGATAAAATTAGTCGTGTGCAGATAGCAATTCTTGGAATCGGAAGAATTGATCGAATTCGCTCGGAAACAATTAGGCAAAAAACCAAAATGAAGAACATTATGAAATTGGCAGTCAGCCTGAAATAGAACTGGGCCGGTCACATGATTCGCCGGGACGGTTTGACCCCGCAGTGGTACCCAAGTGGGTTCCAATGTGCAATAAAATAAGTATACGCAGACAACCGCTAAGGTGGGCAGATGACTTCAAGCAGCGGTTAGGTTCTACTTGGTTGCGATTAAGTTCCGCTAGAGCGAAATGGAAGTAATTGTGCCAATCATACGGAATTTATAACTATGTTTAATTATATAGATGTATGGTATTTGTGTCTATATATCACAAAATTTTGTTATTATATTCTCGAGTGGGAGGCCTTCGGCCGACATTTAGCGAAATATAGGCTTTATTTATTTATTTATTTATTTATTTATTATTAAACTTGAAATATCCAAAACAATCTCAGTAAAATATGATCATTAGTGGAAAACAAGAGAGACACTCGTGTTTTGCCTGAATTTATCAAGTGTACAATGACAAAAATCTCGGAACTAGTCAGAAGCGTTGTGCTAGGACGTCAAATAGCGTCGAGCGGCTGAACATCGAAATAGGCAATTAAAATCAGAAAATACCGCGGAATCTCTCAGTTCTATACGACGATACACGCGATATTCTTATCTTTTAACAACAATAAATCAAATAAATTATAAACTAATAGCTAAATTTAATCTACGAAAACATTAATGTAGCCACGTTAACTAACACTCTCCAATCATGTATACAAGCATGTTATATATACCAAAAAAAAAAAAAAAAATATATTGATCACTCGGGCTTTCATTCTATATGTACACAAAAAGTAATTTTTATAAATAAAAAAATTATACCAAAATGCATATCATCAATCGAAAAGAAGTGCCGATAAGCGACAGTGCAAGATACGCTGGTATGTATTTAGATAGCAAATTAACTTGGAAAAAGCATATTCGAACTAAAAGAAACGAATTAAATTTAAAAATTCGTCAAATGTACTGGTTAATAGCCATTCAAAGCTATATTCGGATAATAAAATCACATATATATAGATACTTTGGGTGTCAAGTGTGGGGCTGTAGTGCTAGAACAAATATAACACTAATGCAGCGATCCAGAATAAAACTCTACGAATCATCGCAAATGCGCCATGGTTTGTATCAAACAAAACTTTTCATCGTGACCCACATGTTCCTGATGCGATAAAACAGGAAGCAATAAAACACGCAATGAAGTTACATGATCACCCTAAAGACGGCGGTCAATTTGTTAGATAACTCGTCAGAGCTACAACGATTGCAGAGGGTCAAATCATTGGACTTGATAAACTAAATTCAATTTGTACATTCTAGGCTTCCTTCGATGGAAGAGGTGCCGCTCAAGTAAGCGCAGACATCATACGCCCTATTGATAGCACAAGCTAGGTAAAGAAGGGGGAAAAATATGTAAACGCGCATATCCCATATTCCCATATATAACTAGTTTACTAGGATTACTGTTCGAAAAAATAAAATAATCTATCCGAATCAAATTACATTTATAACCGAAGTTTCGAAATTGCGGTACGTGCAAATATTACAAAATATTTCGATAACGTTTGCTGTTAAGTAGGGTGGATATCTAACGGTTTTCTTCGTTCAAATTAAACGTCGTGTGAACTAATTTATCGGGACTAATTTTAATTCGTAACTTTTGAAATCACCTTCTAGGAACACGTAATTGGCGCGATTATATTTCATTATATACATGCACATTCAGATGTTAGAATATCCGCACTGTAAAATATCATTATAACATTGATAAACCGAATTTCCAATTTTAATATATTGTAAAATTGGAGTTCCAGTTTTAATATATTGTAACGGATAATCATATAAAGATGGCAAAAATTATTTAACTTTTAATTATTCTTCTCAGAATATCTTACGAAACACGTTTTC
This sequence comes from Coronaproctus castanopsis, assembly GCA_032883995.1. Lineage (NCBI taxonomy): Eukaryota > Metazoa > Arthropoda > Insecta > Hemiptera > Monophlebidae > Coronaproctus > Coronaproctus castanopsis. The sequence continues at coordinate 220,376,368 of CM065052.1, read as the reverse complement.
TTGCAGTTGTACCATTTTCAGTCATAACATAATGTTGTTTATTTAAACATATACATCCACATTCACATCACCATATATATATATATATGAAGTAACAGCTAACTTCATCAGACAACAAACTTCGGAAAATAAAACATTCGATTAGACGTCTGGATATACGCGCCTCACTCGCGCGATCAACAGAACTTCAGCTACGGCATGTTTCGTGTGTGATCTTAATTAATTAAACATAAGTTTTTTTCTATTAAAGAGAGATGAATTTTTAGTAGGTAAGAATCCATACACTGATTTTGGAACTCAGGTGCTGCTCGCATTTTTTTTTTTTGTAAACAGTGTCTTTTGAAGATTTTTCCGTCCCACTTTAAAAAAATAACCTTAGTCGCTGCTCACAGTACGTCAATTTAATTTAATTATATATATATATATATTTAATCTATATCGGTCCACTACTGGACGTAGGTCTCCCCAATCAATAAATTGGGGAGAAAATAGCCTAATCTCCCGTACGGGACAGGCAAATTAGGAGATACCAACAACACACGACACACTGAGCCGGCGGTCACCCATCCAAGTACCGTTGCTTAACTTCTGTAATTAGACGTAAAGCCCCCGTACTCAACGCTCTATATATATATGCTACTTCAGGAATTAAATATATCCGAACATATAAAACACAAAGAGCAATTGAGCGGAAAATGTTGGGAATAACTTTACAAGACAAGATATCTGAAATAAGGAGGAGAACTATAGTAAAAGACGCTGCCCGAGAAATCTTTAAAAACAAATGGAAATGGGCAGGACACATAGCTGGATCAGATGATAACAGATGAACTGCCAGATCAACTAAATGGCATCCAATGAATAAAAGAGAAAGAGGTCGACCACGTACACGGTGGGAAGACGATATTAAAGGATAGACACTGGTTGATCGATGCATCAGATAGAAATGCTTGGAAACAAAAGGAAGAGGCCCTGCAGTGGATTAAAAACGGCTCATAAAGAAGAACAAAAGTGCATTACCAAATTTTAATACGTTAAATATTTATTATTTTTACCGCGTAATGTCATATATTATTATTTTTGTTCGTTGTTTTAATTTGTTTTTCAAATTTAAACTATGTTTGTAATTGTAAACTTTTTTTTTTTTTTTTAGAAAATTTATAAAATTATCCTTAAAATTAATACGTACCAATTGATGAGTCACGTGATGCTCGTTACGTTTAGCGTGCATATAAGCTATATACTCCAAGATAGTCATGTCCCAAATACAATTGAAATATAAATCTTTCGAGTCCTTCGTATTCATCTCGTTTAAATATTTGAAAGCGTACTCATGGTCCGCATCATCCCAATATTGACATAAAACACCCGCCTGAATCGACAAATTTCGTTCTTAGTCGTATTTATTATTTCTTAATTTTAACGGGCCATTACGATTATTTGCAAAGTTTGGAATGTAGTGATTTAAAACAAAAATAATAATAAACGAGAAAGTTAAGTTTATATATATATATATATATATATATATATATATATATATATATATATATATATATATATATACTTATTTGTTTATTATTTAAAACAATCAAAATTTAAATATTACGAAATACAGCTCGCTTTTAAATTAATAGTAATAATAATAATAATAATACCTGAGTGTAACAATGTAAAGCGGCACAACAGCGGCTCATCATTTTGCACATATAATCTTCGTTTAATTTAGAAGATCTTGTGAAATAGTCAGTACCGACAATCATTGATCCGATGTAACATTTCAATGACGTCTCGTAATTTGAACTAACTACATAACACGAATAAACGTGTATAATCGTATTAAAAACAATAAAAATACTAATTTAAATAAATATCAATTTGATAATCGTACTACACGTAAAATTTAGCTACCCGTAAGGAAAGAAGAATCAATTTCATAGATATATTAGAAAATACACCAAATAGGATATTGGCAAATAAATGTTTTACCCTACAAAATGTAATATTGGAAAAAAAAATGAGCAATGTAAAAATCGCTAACTTTTAAGTAATCATTAAAAAGCCGTTCTGTAGTTATTTTCAAATTGTAAATAATTTAACTAATAATAATACTAATAAAATTAAATAAATTATCGATAATAACCTAAATGATATATAAGAAATATACGTGACGAATAATAACCAATCAATATCTAATTCTAAATTTAGATACTTATCGACAAATACCGTTACAATAACGTACAATCTTATATCATAAAACAGATGGTCTTAAAACTAATTCGCCGTCGAATGTCATTAATGCGTTTAATAAATTAGTTTTATTTCTAAATTTTATTATTTATATTATTTTTCATTTCTATATGTACAATTTAATATTATACACGATCGTAGCGAGTTTGTGCTTTAGCAGTATGATTATTAATATTAAAATTTAAAAAGCTTTCAGTCGATATATCGCATCACTATCTCGAAAAAAAGGAACTGACGGACATGTTTACACAGTTAACTATCGAGGAACTGGCTGATCTATGGAAGAAACGTCTATACACCTTTGAGGCTCCCCAGACGACACCTACTACCACTACAATATTATGGATTCGATTGGTTGTTCGAAGGTCGCATCCAGCTTCTGGGCGGTCTGCGGTCTGCGGTCTGCATACACTATTTTTTCCTCCGTTCCTTGGTGTTTTTTCCTAATTTGACCTACATCTATCCTTTCTATTGAAATTATCTTGATATTTACTAATTTCAACAGCTTCTCATGTCAGTGTGATATTTATCCACTCTAGCGAAAATGGACACGTTATGATGGCATGACCTGATTAACATATATAATCGGCCGCAGCAGACTTTTTAATTCTAAGGTATTTTACATCCGCTGTATGCTCTTTAATACGAACATCCGCTAGCCTTCCTGTTTGATTAATAAAACACTTCCCACAGAATAAGGAATATGATATACACCCGGAACTTGTCCCCATGGTAAGTCATCTTTATGGTAAGTCATCTTTGGCACTTCTAATCATATTTTCATTTTTCGGCGGGTATTAAACACTGGTCTAATATTTTATCTACGTAACACTTTCAATTTTATCTGTAATGCCCTTTGTATAAGGTAGGACTACATTATTAAAATCAACTGATTCATTCCTATTAATGATTTCTGTCCTCTTTTTCAGTGCATTAAATTTATCGATGAAAAATTCAGCCTGTCATATATTATATCCATTATTTTTCACTTTCAGATTGCTCTATTAATACCGTTTTTCATTTTGCTGATTTTTGTGAATTGTAATCAAAAATTAATATTTTATTATTTTATATTTTTATCTTTTAAATATTGACAATGTCCTAATAGCCGAAAAGCTTTGTGAATAAAAAAACTTTTAGCGATGTTAACTTATTTTTAGTTGTTTATTTTAATATGTACATATTATATATAATTTTTTTATTGTTAATAATTTTCATTGTCCTTTATTATTATCAGTGAAATTATTTTGACTTAAAAATTGCACAACTGTGAAAAACTTTGTTATGATTACTTAATTAATAATTTCACAAGTGACTTTATTATTATTTTAAAGAAAAACAAATTACATCCAATATATGCGTGTATATATATATATATATATATATATATATATATATATATATATATAAAACATTGCACAACTAACGAGAATACGTAAATTAATATATAAAAAAAGCGACCGTATATTGTTATTGTAAAATTACTTGTGATAAAATAACAGTTAAAATACTAAAACACAAATTATTTTTAACGTTATTTTGACAAACGTATAAATATTTACTCGTGTGTGCTCGAGCGCGTTTATGTGTGTGTGTCCTTTAACAGACGTATATCTTTCACAAAATTTAATTTGAGATGTTTAATATCGAATTTTTCCGTTCAATTCTAAATATTTATGTCGGAAACCTCATTTTCTTTATTATTTGGAATAAAATCGTTTTCTATTTAACAAATTTGTTATTAACTACTTTGCCAATTAATTATGCATCTATATGCCACTCGAAATTTACTTTGTATGAAGTTTCACCTTTAACGCCTTCCCTTCACTTTTCTAAATTGAATAATCACTCTTATATTCCGGTTTCCTATTCATGCTATACGAAAACGATCTAAATTCGTTTAAATCTTTCGAAACATATACACTTTCTATTCTTGATACATTCTTTAATCTGTATATTAGAAATAAAAATTTTCAATCTATAATCTTTTTACAGTCTTTACGAATAATTCTTACTCAATCTTAAATACCTTATTCATCTCTTTTACTAAAATCAGTAAAACTAAAAAATACTCTTCTACTTGTATACGATGTTCATTTTACGTATATTTTCTTGTTTGATAAAGTTATCATTTTTTTTTAAACGTCGAAAAATAACAAAAAAATATCACAATTCTTTAAAGTTCTTGTTTCGTCCGTATTATTTACAATATCAACGATCGTATTATTTCGTTTCTGAGTACAAGAGGATTCGCATAACGTTTACAAGGATTCGTTAACAACCTCGAAATAATCAATAATTCGATAGACCATTCTTCTGTTAGCTCGATTAATCCCTTCCATCAACCTCTTAGTCGTCATAGAAGTTTAAAATTAATAACGCAGGTAGTCTTTTTCATATAACCTTTTTACCATATTGCAAACAAATATTTCTAAACCTGGCTCTATAATACTCGAATACGTACACACACTTCGCCAGTAATTGTATTATCTTTAGTTTTCGATAAAAATTCAATTCCCTCGTAATATACTTCCCGCGCACATTTAATCTTTTCTCTTTCTGACGGTACCATCCACAAGATCAGGATATGTCCGATCATATTTTCTTCTAACTTGCATAACCCTCTATGAACGGCTTATTTCGTTACACACTACCTTTTCTGTTAACATTATAACCATCGCGTTTAGCTTTTTTCGTTATCTTAATCGTAACGCATCTATACAATTTCCTTTTACGGAGTTCTTCGACAAGAAAATTTGCCAAAAATTGTTTATTATTTGTTAATTTATAAACACAGGCGACTAGTTTTGATAATGATGTAGCCGGCGAAACTAATCGTTTATAAATGTAAAAAAAAAAAAAGGCGATGCTGAATAAAAAATGAGTCATTTTATTTATTTTTGTTCAATATGCATCACCGAGTAAACAAATATACTTTTCGATGTGAATCCATCTAGACGGTTAGAGTTCACGCTGAAATTTAAAAAAAAAAGGAAAATATCGCATATTTTGGAAAAACCTTACCGTAATTTAAATCGGCCAATAATTTCAACCACGAGGTACTAGTTGGATGATACCGTAACACGTGTTTCGTGAAGTTGATCAACATTTCAATAACAGCCGTTTTATCCATCGTACCAGCACTGCAGGAAGAAGACGAATGAATAAGGTAAATTGAAAATTGAATTTATAAATTAGAAAAATTTCGACATTTGCTCTGAAAAAAACGTTAATTACATTATTAACAGTCACACGAAGCGTATAAACATCTGAGCGAATTTATTAAATTAAATTAACGCGCCGTATACGGGAGCCAAGGCTAGGGGCACGATAGGAAAAGCATTGCCACCTTTGAAGAGGAGATGAAGCGAAGAAGGAAAATCAAGAGACGCTCTAAGCGAGATATATAAGGGATAGTCGACTAGAATATGGGAAACGGAGAGGGTAACGCCATTGCCGGAACACAGCAGCGGAGTGAAAGTTTTATTAATAAGGTACGCATGAGTAAGACGCGTATGGCCCAGGAGCAATCTGATGATGACAACGTGTCTCTGCGGGTTGGAAGCGAAGTTATCCAAGGATCGATCGAATGTTCGATTTGCCGTAGTTTGTTGTTTTGTGAGCTGCAACTTCCTCTGTCATAATGCAAGAAGACCATTTATGACGCATTTGTTAAAGTGATGGCTGGAATTGGAACATCTGGGACCGACAAGAATGTAGCAGCTTCCCTGGCCGCTTTATCAGCTAGTTCATTTCCACGAATCTCAACATAAGCTGGGAGCTACAGGAATGTCACTCGAGAGAAAATATTACGATATTTAAATGCACTTTTAAATTTTCACGGTTCATATCCGTGCATTCAATATTTTTTCCGGTGTAAACCATTATTCCAATGACGTTTCGAAAACAATTGCAGTTTTCATTTTCAAACTGATAGCGGTTGTGAATGCGTAATTCATGCAATTAGAACACTTGTTTATCACAAAATCTGGACAGCGTTAAGTCTAGATTGCGTTTAATTGTACAAACGCACGCGTTTACAACCGCTCTTAGTTTGAAAATGAAAACTGTGTTTTTCGAAACGTTACGAAATTAAAAGAACTCAGCGCTCGGTGGAGACGTTTTCCCAAAAGGACACTTATTTAATAAACTCGGGATTTCGTATAAATTTCACAAACCAAAGGAACATACTGTACGCTATGCTTAACTTAACGTGGTTGTGCAGCGAATATTTCAACGAAATAACGTAGTCGTGCGCACATGCGCAAGAGAAACGAATACATTTTACGCGTATATATATATATAAAACTGTAGTATGTCATTTTGCGAATTTTTGTCTGTCTGTCTATCTGTCTTTTCCGATTTAACTCAAAAACTACTAAAACAATAATGATAAAATTCGCACAACTTATGGCCTATATCATCGGATTCATTCTAGGCTTTGTTTCACATTAATATCGCAAATAGGACAGAAATTACAATCATTTAAAGTTTTAAAAAGTAGTAAACAGCGATATCTCTATCAAATCGTTTAAAATTTAACACGTTTTCCGGTCCGAAAGTACCTTCACTACCAACACCCGCAATACAAACCACGTTTTGTTGCATTATTGGCGTGGCCGAAATAACAGACGGATATATGTATATATAAATTTATATATTGTTAAAAGAAAGAAACAGCGATATTGTATTTAAAAAAATAATTACTATATATAATATATTATTATTATATATATACATATATAACTAGAAGTTAGTTACGGTTTTAAATGTGTAATTATTTTTATATATATATTATATATACGCGTAAACATCTGTTGCGTGTTCGTATTTTCTATTACGCATGCGCGCACGACTACGTTATTTTCGTTCAAATCTTCACTGCATATGTGCCTATGTGACTATTAGCTTATGTGTATATAAGTCTTTGGCTCGTTCGCTAGCCCATATACAACGCGCCAATAAAAGTTTCACTTCAAAAATTTACGACACGATTTTCACCGAAAACAAATCGTGAATATATTACGATATTATAAACCGAACAAAATATAACACAATCACTAAAAGTTTTTTATCGCGAAGCTTTTCGACAGTACGTCATTTTCAAGCACGCGCAATAAATATTACATATTTTTAGGTGTAAAAAAAAACATGTAATATTTATTGTACGTGCTTGAAAATGACGTAACTGTCGAAAAGCTTAGCGATAAAAAACTTTTAGTGATTAAAAAATCAATTTAAAATTAGTTAAATCACTAATATTTATTTTCTTATAGAAAACACAAAGCTTTTCGGCATTTACGCCGTTATCAAGTGAAACATTTTTAAAAAATCATAATTTTAAAAATATAAATTAAATATAATTACTTAAAAATATTTGATGGTGATTTTGAAAATATACTCCAAAAATGCTGTAAAAATAAACAGAACAGAAGCAGAACAGCATTTTTGGAGTATATTTTCACAATCACCATCAAATATTTTTAAATAATTATATTTAATTTATATTTTTAAAATTATGATTTTTTAAAAATGTTTCACTTGATAATGGCGTAAATGCCGAAAAGCTTTTTTTTTTCTATAAGAAAATAAATATTAGTGATCTAACTAATTTTCAATCGATTTTAAAAAATCGCTACATTCCACATTATATAAAAAATTATATTAAAAAAAAATTTAATGATTAAACGGTGTTATACGTTGTTTGGTTTATAATTAATAAAATCACTACTCTGCAACATATTCAACATTTTATATTACGATATTCCTGACGATTCGGCTGTTACCATCGTTATTCACGGGAGGGGGGAAAGACGATATTATCGACGATACATACGTAAAAGGTACGGCAGACGGCCATAGATTATTTACGGTGGGAAAAAAGACGATATTATCGACGATACATACGTAAAAGGTACGGCAGACGGCCATAGATTGATGTGATGAAAATTCAATTCGATCATAGTTTCATCGCGTATGTTATTCAATAATTTTACTAACAACGACAACATCACATTGACTGCTGTCGGTTCGCGTAACTTCAGCAAAAGGAAAAGCAACATTGGCCTCGGTAGTGCGTTCATGCTTTCTCGTTCGTGCCATTGTGAACTTTTCACAAACGCGCTTAATACTAAAAAGAAAAAAATCATATGTCATAAGATGCGACAGAAGTTAAAAACGAACAAAAAATTTAAATTCAATTCATTCTTAATCGCTAGATATGAGATGAATTATCTTCCGTTTATTGAATCGTCAATAAAATCTCCAAAAAGCAAAAGTGACATCCGTCTGCGTAATTTTTTACAAACCTTTAGAACCGCGTGAAACCTTTAAGTCGTACATTATAGAATTTTGAATCAAAATTATAAATTTTATACAGATTAGACCAAGCGTGGGCAAACGGTCGATCGCGAACAGTCTGACAGTCGATCGCAGACATTTTACAAAAAATCTTTCAATTTAAAATGTGTACTAAAAATTTATTAAATTTCTGTTGTTTTTTACTATGTGGCAACTCTAAGCTAGTATTTCGACCGGCGTGACGATAATTGTTTTTACTGTTCTTTCCACCACCGCTACTTTACAGAGCGATTTTTTTCTTCGGCCATACGGTCGCGTGTGGGAATGAATGCTGCACTGACTGGTGTGGAAATTCCTTTTCAAAAGTTTGTTGTACATTCTGTTTCGTTCATTTTTTTCTTCGTTCTATTCTGTTTTGGATCTCGAATCAAGTGATTTGAAAATTTTAAAAATAAGTGCACCCTTACGTGAAATATTTTTTAGTAAGTATAAGAAATGCCCCGTATTTTTGAGTTTGAGCATTTCGAATCTCAAATTTTAAATTTTAAATTTATTTTATTTAATAATTACAATTTCGGATAGCTATTTTTTTAATATTTCGGTTGCAAATGACATTTCTGTGGAGGTGTCATTTGAGAAATGCAATACATATGTTTTATATTTTGCTAAATAAAAATAATTAAAGTTTCGGTTTAATGTAGAAATTTAATAATTTTAATTTCAGATAAAAAATGAATAGGAAAAAACAAAAACTTATCATTTCCATAATGAATGGGAAGAGCTTTATTTTTTTTTTGTGTGTATCAAGATAAATGTCTATGTTTGATATGTCGTGTTACAGTCGCATTGTCCAAAAAAAAAAAAGGAAATCTGGAGAAATATTTTTCGAGTTTACACGAAAATTATGAAAATGATTACCTTGTTAATACCGAATTAAGAAAACAAAACATAAAAGAATTAAAAAATCAATTAACCGCGCAGCAACTTTTGTTTCAGAATGCATCAATCCAAAATGGTGAAGCGTCTTATGTCATAACATACGTTTTGGCAAAGCATGAAAAGCCTTTTCGAGATGAGGAAATTTTTAAACAAGCTATTCTTGAGGGCAGCGAGAAATTATTTTCTAACTTTAAAAATAAAAGTGAAATTCTCGATGCAATTAAAGACCTGCAACTTTCTCGCAGAACTGTAACTCGTCGTATTGAAGACATGAATAAAAATGTAACTCGACAACTAGAAGATCACATCCAAAATTGCTGTTTCTTTTCGCTACAATTTGATGAGTCAACAAACATCGTTGATATTGGGCAATTAATTGTACTTATTAGAATGGTTTAATTTTTAACAATACTTCCGATAAAGGGAACAACGCTAGGTACAGATATGATAGCAGCTTTTATACCATTTGCTGAAAAACAAATTTGGCTTTGCATAAATTGGTTGTTATATTTCTATGATTGGTAGAAATCATGGATTTTTAGCCCTTTGTAAACACAATGAAGAGTTTCCTGATTTCATATCATTCCATTGCATAATTCATAATAATGCCTTATGTACAAAAATATTGGATGTTAATGATATTACGGATGTGGCAGTTTGCTAATTCGATAAGAGCGCCGAGTTTAAGGAGGCGTCTATTCCGTAGTCAACTCGAAGAAAATGATTCAGAACATGAAAATTTGCTTCTTTTTTGTCATGTTAAGCTTTTTGCAAATATTTCTAAATCTTTCGTTTGAAATTATTGCGTTTTTGGACACATTGCGAGAAAAATATGAACAACTAGAAGATCCAGTATGGGTAACAAAATTAACATTTCTTACGCATTTTATGAGTCATTATCACTCGCTTGATTTACAATTACGAGGAAAAAGAAAAAATATTATTGAGTTACTGAGTTCAGTGAATGCTTTTAAAACAAAATTAAAGCTGTTTGCTTCACAATTAAAAAAGCAAGATTTTAAATATTTTACATATTTAGAAAGACATATTAAACTTAATGAAAAATGTAATATTGAAATGTTTTATACTGAACTGGAAAATTTTAGTCAAGAAGTTGAGAGACGATTTGCAAATCTTAATAATCTTCAACCGATTTTTGAGTTATAATTATTTCCTTTTTGAGAATTCAATAACGGGGATATTTCGTCAAATCTAGCTCATACTTTTCAGTCGAATTCATCTGATCTAGAGTTAGAAATTTTAACAATACAATCAGATATAATTCTGAAAGCATGTGCATTGGAATTTATTATATCCATTATTGAGATCGGCGGCAATGAGGATATTTGCATTTTTTGTTTCTACATATCTCTGCGAAGCAGCGTTTTCTCAAATGAAAAACATCAAATCGCAATTTAGTTCTCTGACTGATGATCACTTAATGGCATCTATTCGATTGTGCATCAGTAATTACAGACCTAACTTTACAAGACTTGTTGATGAAATGGAATATCACGCTTCTACATCAAAAAATTAATCCAAAATATTTATCAATAAAAGTACATTGCACAAAATAGTAAATGCAATGTATTTAACATATTGTTGTCAATAAAAATTTTAATTCAATTTTTGTCTGTTTTTAATTTAAACAATTTTCCGAAGCGCGCATAATTAAACAAAATTAATGTCGACCACACCAGTATTAAGCTTGCCCAGCCCTGGATTAGACAATACTACTTCTTTTTAGGTGAACGGGAAGTAAATTTTGACGTATTTATATATTTTTTAAATTGAGGCATCTCGGCGTCGACCAGAAAATAAAAAATCTTGTTAACATTAAAATTTCGTGTACCATACAATGGACATCGTGACCGGTTAATCCAACTTGAATGAAAATTTTCGCATTTTATTACAACTAAAAATATTTGTCAATAACTTTCATTCGCATATTCCCATTTATCTCGGAACTTAATATCATCATTCTCTTCCTTTTGCTCTCTCGAGGGCCCGGTTATATTATGAAAAAGACGCCCTAACTATAATTCTCCAGGTTGTTCTATCCTGCGCAGTCAATATTCACGAAGACTCAATCCAGCTATTGCTCTTAATTTATCAACATAGCGTGTCCGTGGTCTTACTGTTGGAACACTGCCGTACTCCTTAAGAAATTGTGTCATAACGTGTGTGAAGAATCAGTTTCAATCGACACATTTTCCTAAAATTGGACACTCGCTGTCTAGTTACAGAGGTTGAAGCGATAAACATCTCGATATTGGAAAAAACTTGCTCTCGATACCGTACATTTTGAGAATCGTCGAATTACTCAACTTCTCCGTCCGTAATATCTCCATTATTCTACGAATGAACAACGTGTCAAAATCTTCCAGACCGGTTTATTGACTGAGCTTTCACTGTCCACGTCACACAATATCCGTGCAGAAAAACGGACAAGTTTAACATGTAACAGAAAAAGAATGTTTTTAAAAAAAGTTTTAGACCGAGATGTTTGTCAACAAGTGATCTCATGATGATAAACATAGTCAGCGACATATTTAAACAATTGGGAATGATTACATTCACCACTGTATATGAGAGATCATCTGTTGACGAGCATTATTAATCTGAAATTATATGTATTCGATTTAGATTATTTGTTAATACGAAATAAATTATTTAGCAAAATTACGTATGTAAATTTTTAATATCTAAACTTTAATATTCAACGGGTTTTGTATATATATATATATATATATATATATATATAATATATCATGGGCATTAGTGATTCCACCAAGTGCTGTAAGAAATGGATGATATATCTTATGAAATATTTATACCGCAGGCTGATATGTAATTGAATATGATCATGTATACGCTATCGTTCTGTGAGTTAAGCAAGCATCTGACATTAGTTGGGAGAGAGATTTATTTACTTATAATACGTGACGAAAATTTTGATTGGTACATTTTATAATAACTGCAACTGAAAAATTCGACGATCTGGTCTCCATCGCAAGGAAGGGTACAGAATGGCGAAAGGGCTAATTTGTGTGTAAATAGAACGTAAGGAATGTTATTGACGTTAAGCCTGAGGAGACATATAACACGAATAAACGAAATCCTGCTCTCTATGTTGCTAGGAAGATTGAAGAACCAAGGAATTACTGTTCAATATTCCTGAATTTTTTGGCCGAATAGCTTCAAGCACGGTTCCAAAGTTCCTTCTGCGAAAACTTAATCTCAGATAAAATATTCCTAAAAGGTGTAAATTTAATGATTTATACTACTTACTTCGTTGATAATCACTACTTTTCATATATAAATATATTTATATATGTATAAAAAAAACCGCGAACAACATTATTTATTTATATAGAAACGTAAAATAAAATATGTAATACTTTTTCAAAAAACTTACGCACCTTTTTCCCATAGTACGGGAGATAATTTCTTAATTGCCTTCGCCTTAACGATATCATTACAGCATTGCGCTATTTCAATAGCAATTTCTAAACATCGAAACGTTTTCTGAAAGGTACCGTTAATGATGAAATCCCATTCGCCCAGATTTAACAATGCAATAATAATCTGCTCCATCAGTTCTAACCTGGGAATCGCGTTTATTTCCGTAGGCTGTTGTAAAGTAGCTAGACACGCTTTACATCTATTTGCAATATTGAGAATATCTGTCAAAATCAACGCAAATAATTACCGAACGTATATCAAAAATGAAAATATGTTATAAATTTACATATCGTCGTAATAATTTCAGGTGGTGCTTGTAAAATATTTGCAATTTATTTCATCGAACAATAATAAGCAGCAATGACTTTTTTAACGGTGACCCAGAGAAGACGGACGGTTTTATTTTTTTTCACAACTTAAAAACTAATCGAACGAAATTTATGAATAAAATTTTATTTAAAAATAGGAAAACGAAAGATTAGCTTACAATCATTTGTGAAACATAATATCGCTCGAGTGACTGCAATTTACAACAATACATTCATTCAGTACTTTTACGACATTTCCGAATATTTTTTCGACAATAGGTCGCTACATTTTTGAAATTTCTTCAGAAATCTGAGTTGTCAAGTCACACATCTCGTGGACGTATTTCTTAAACGAGCCTCTTAAGGAATCCCCACGAAAAAAAAAACTGGAGCAGTTCAAATTTGTCGAGCGCGGCGGCCAAGCAAAATCCGTGCGACGCGACAATATGCGGTTACCAAACGTTTCTTTTAGTACTGCGTTTCTGCCGAACAGGAACATGTCGCACCATCCTGAGGAAACCATGTACGCACCGACAACGACGACGACGACGAAGTGAACGAAGCAAATCCGAATCATCTCAATATAGCACATTCCATAACAGTACCAGTGAAAAAATAAGCCCCCACTAATTCGCCCGTCAAGCCCAAACGGTTACTCGCTCGCTGTGTGACGGCTTCCGTTCGATTGAATTCGGATTAGATTCGGACCAGTAGCGGCAGTTTTGTTTTCCGGATAGCTAAAAATGAGCCTCATCGCTCATCAAAGGATTGTTTAAATCGATCTGTTCATTTTCAATTTCTTTCAACATCGTTTCTTCGTTGTACATGGTCGGCAAATTTCAAGTCTTCAAGAAATATACAGCAGATTCTCTCGACAGGTTTAAAGAAGCAGCATATATTAAGTTATATTATTTAATATCAGATGTCGATACTGCGATATATAAGTCACGTACCATTTCGATATTTAACAAAACTTTCTCCTGAAATCTTTGTATGAAGTTCGAGTTACTGTTTTCACTCCAAATCTAAATATTCTACGACCAAACTGGTATTCGAAAATTTCGTGACGCCGATACTTTATTTTCTTATACGATATATAATGTCAAGTTGTTTACACACACACACATGTTCGACGGTGGTACTGACTTTTGTCGCAGTATATTTCTTCCATTTATATATCACGTAAAAAAAAAAAAAAACGTTCAAAAAATATGTATTTCAGGTTTAACGAATTAATGGTAAAAGATAGTTTCCCAAATCACTACGTAACAAATAATCGCAACTTTGAAAATTGTCAACACAACTGAAGAACACGGAGAAAAAATTCATTTTTTGAACATGTAATTTATCCTTAATACTATAACATTTTATTTCCTAATATCGAAAATTATGAGTAATTGTAAAATCGTGAAGACGAGCGTTTATTTAAAAGAAGAAGTTCCAAGGAAAACTTTTAGTTTTTCACAATTTCTTCTTAAAGGTATTTTTATTTTCGCACATACATGAAATGTAACGAACTGTGATAAAATGTTATAATATCCTCTATTCCATATATATATATATATATATATATATATATATATATATATATATATATATATATATATATACAATATGTCGCGGTGACCTAGTTGCTGGAGTGCTCGACTGTCAACTCGACGGTCGGGAGTTTCGAAACACCAACACGCGACATAGAAAGTTTTCATCATTATTTAATTCTTAATTATCACGAAGAAGGCAGTGGCACCTCACTCCGTATAACAATCTGCGTCGCATATAAACAGCGTCTTGAATGCTAGCTCATTTTGTACGTAAAAATAAACGTATAATAAAAGCTAGTCACGACGTTCGGCAACGAACAATACGACGATTATATATATATATATATATATATATATATATATATATATATATAATCAAGGCTCGGAAGTTGTAGCAAATGCTTCTTTTTTTTTTGGGACGACTAAAACCGATATTAATCACCTACAAATCCGTTTCGTGACACCTCGCTTCTAAATACCAATTTTTATTTTGCTTTTTTTTTTGCTTTTTCATAAGTTTTAGCGCTTTTTTTGCTTTTTTTGTACTATTAGAACTTTTCCTGGTTGTTTGTTCTCGCTTTTTTAGTGATTTTTTTACAGATTCGGGCTTTTTTTAATAATTTTTTCGATTTTCCATGCTATTTCCGACTTTTTTCTGGAAATCTATGACTGTTTTTTTTTACTTATAATCGGGAAGAATATATATACATGTATATATTTCTGTTTTTCTGTCGCCTGGTATGTATATGCGCATTTAGAACGACCACTTTATACAACCGGTTTTTCTTCAACTGTACACAAAGGACACCATTGTGAAGCACTGTTGTGTCTTTTTTTGAAATGCCAACCTGTGTAAAGAAGGAGTGAAATAGTGCGTATAATACAGGAGTATTCGTTTTATTCATTTCAATCTTAGGACGAGTTGAACAGTGAACTGAAACATACGCTTCCCTAGATTAGCAGTGACAGGAATTTTTGCTTGATTTTGTTCACATAAATATATTAAACAGAATCGTATCTTTATCATGTTTGACTGTTCTGTTCGTAGTTGGTTTAAAATTTAATATGCCTAAAGTAAAGTGCCGTAAAGCAAGTGTGTTGCGAAAATATGTTGACGAATTCGGATCACATATTTTTTCGACGGATGATTTAATTTTATCTTGCAAAGTGTGCGAGTACAAAGTTAACGGCGAAAAACAACACAACGTCTTGCAGCATATTAGTAGGAAAAAACTGGAAAAATGTGTGAAAAAATCCGAACATATTCAACTGATGCTGACTACACCGTCAGCATCCACTTCAAAAACATCAGTCTTTTTTAAGGAACTCTGCCTGGTATGGATTGGGGCCAATATACCATTGCATAAGTTGAATGATAAAAAATTAAGAGATTTGTTTGAAACCAATATGGGAAAAAAATTCCCGGATGAATCTACTTTCCGGAAAACTTACTTAGATAAAGTACACGAGGACACTATGAATAAAATCAGGAAGCGGATCCATGGACATAAAATATGGATATCAATTGATGAAACTACCGATGCGAATGGGAGATATATTGACAATGTTGTAATTGGAACATTGCTTCCAGATTCACCCGGTAAGGATACATTTTTATTTTTACTAACATTTGAATTGTAAATTACTTCAAGAACCAGTCATTTTTTTAATTTTTAATTCTAATGGTTTTCTGTATAAAATGAAAGTTGGGATTATGAATAAATTGTACTGCATGGAAATCATTTTGTAAAAGTTTACTCTTTGATTTGCTTCTAATTTACATATCGACTGCACAAATTTATGCATAAAAAATATCGAAACGAAAAAATGACTACTAAACTAGTTTCAATCGATTTGCTAATTTTGTAGGTGACAGTTTCCTATTCGCAACAGAAGCGTTGGAATCATTAAATTATTCGACAATATGCAAAATGGTATAAAAATGTATTAACTGACAACCGGCATTCGTTTACATTAGATGATTTAAGGGAAATTATGGTGATTTATTGCAACAAAATGGATGATTGTATAAAAATGTATTAACTGACAACCGGCATTCGTTTACATTAAATAATTTAAGGGAAATTATGGTGATTTATTGCAACAAAATGGATGATGAATAAAATTTTAATTTATACATCGAATTGTTAGTGCTTTTTTTGCCTTTTAACAGATTTTTCGTGCTTTTTCAGGCTTTTTCAAACTTTTTTTTTATAGCGCTTTTTCAGTAATTTTTTAGAGCTACAACTTCCGAACCCTGTATATAACACTACAGACCTAGATCATATTTTTATTATTTAAAAAATTTCTGAATGTATGTAATCTTAATTACATTTTTCTTTATGATTATTTATTATAACTATATAGGATATTTCACCTTAATTTTGATCATATTTAAATGTGTGTGCACAGAGTAATTTTTAATCATATAAAACCGTGCAAAACAATAATTGTACCATAGCAAGTATTACAAATTATTATCTACACATATTTAACCTTTATTATATTCGATAAATGTCTTATGTATCTGAAATAACAGTCCGTTATATAATATAAATGAAATATAACAGATAGTATTAGCATAAGCAAGATTTGATAAATCTGATTCAATTAAAATCCTCGAACTACATTGTTAGATATTCTTCACTTTAAAAAAAAATAATTAATAAATAAATAAGTGAATAGGTCATTTTATAGTTAAATTAATAAATATTTCAATTTCTGCAGCGAGATCTATGCCAGCTAGATATCATAGACGACTTAAGGTTCCTATCTTTTTCTACTCTTTATTAACTATACACCTAAGGATATAAGTCTGTGTGTACGAATGATACAAACTATTTATTATACGTTGTATAGCACAGATGCCGTACGATGAAGACTAACCTCAAGTTTTAATAAATTATAATCATACCGCAATAAATAAAAAATCAATATTAATTTTAATAAAACGTAGCAGACTTAGTTTCTTGATATTTGCAACGATTAATAACGTTAATAATCTTTAAAAATATTTAAAGATCGATAATATTAAGTATATACGTGGTCATACGGCTCTATCTTGATAGAAATGCTACAGAATTATTCTAAAGAGATGGTCCTATAGATCAAATGCGCGCTAAGTTGAAATTACCCATTTATATCATCATCATCATCATAATCGGTAACTCAATAATTGAGTATCGTGACCTCTATTTTGACGCATTTGATATAATTTTTTTCCCATCTGACTCTATTTTGGCTTTCCACTATAGTTTGAATTCTTGTTAATCCAGTACGATTCGTGACAGTATCTATCCACCGAGTCGGAGGTCTTCCTTTCCTCCTTTTCCCTTCTATCTGCCCAATTACTACGGCTTTTACTAAGCTGTTCTCATTTCTTCGCATGATATGTCCATAATATTTTAGGATTTTCTGTTGGCATAAAGTGACTGTCCCACCTTTAGCTCGTCCAGAATTGAAGCATTTGTCTTCTTTGCCGTCCACGGTATTTTCAGCATTTTGCGTCATATCCACATCTCGAACGCATTAATTCTTTGTATGTAATGTCCCGGTTTCGGTTCCATATGCAAATATGGCAAATACTTTTATATAAGTAATCGTCATAGCAAAAATTTTTGTTCATGTTTGAACAACCATCATTGTAAATCATATAGATTATTATACACGTACTAGTTTGCAAATTAAAGTATAAGAAATATACACACACACACACGAGAATATATATTATTACGATGCGTTGTGCTAACATTATTGATGTATTGAGTCTGTATTATTATTTTTTTTTTTTTATTTTATTACATTAATATGGAGAATTTTTTATATAATGCGGAATGTAGTGATTTTTTATAAAAAATCAATTGAAAATTAGTTAAATCGCTAATATTTATTTTCTTATAGAAAACACAAAGCTTTTCGGCATAAAATTAATAAACAAATATATTGATGTTAAAAGAGTGTCTTTTGACGATCACAAGTTATACCAAAGTATGATCAAATCAAATCACTTGGGAGTTTACTTAGACAGCCGACTAACATGGAAAACGCATATAGATAAGAAAAAAAAGGAAATAGAACTAAAATTTATAAATATGCATTGGCTTCTAGGACCTAGATCAGAAGTTACCCTAAGTAATCGGGTGCTTTTGTACAAAACCATGCTGAACATATGGATGTACAGTGCACAATTATGGGGCTGTGCAAAAAAGACAAATACGAATAAAATACACAGATTACAGAACAAAATTTTGCGTCTAATATACCGAGCTCCGTGGTATATGACGAACTACTATATAATCCACTCAGACCTGGGCGTACGTTCGGTACAAGAAGAAATACGAAGACTTACCTAAAAAGCACCTACTACGGCTACGATATCATACAAATGAGCTAGCGGTTCAATTACTACATACACAGCAAGACCTCAGAAGACTGAAAAGGACGAAGATTACGGACTTAGTCCATTGACAAATAGGAGGACTCACCAAGGGGTGTGTCCTCCACACAGGTGATTGAATCATAGATACCATTTGTTCGATAGCCACTACTGGCTAGTCACAAATTTGGAAATAGAAAGAAAAAAAAAATTTCAACAATTCGAAAAATAGACAGAACAGAAGCGGAACAGCATTTTCGGAGTATATTTTCACAATCACCATCAAATATTTTTAAGTAATTATATTTAATTTATATTTTTAAAATTATGATTTTTTAAAAATGTTTCACTTGATAATGGCGTAAATGCCGAAAAGCTTTGTGTTTTCTATAAGAAAATAAATATTAGTGATTTAACTAATTTTCAATTGATTTTTTAATATGGAGAAAGCTGGAAAATTCATATTTGACAATGAGAGTTGCTTAGGCGACATCTCTCCCATTAAGTTTCGTATTGATGGTACACTAACCAGAACACACCTATATGATTTTACTTCGATGTATGTGGGTTAATTAATAAACGAAAATATAAACTAAACAATCGTAATTTCATCGAATTTTAAAAATCATTTCGATTCAAAATAAACGCTATTCAGTTATTTCGTCGTTAAATGATCGTGTACGAATTAAATAAAATACTTACTAACAGGTTTAGCGGGATATCTCATTTCCCATTCGATAACATTCACGAGTAAAATTTCCCACGTTATCAACTGAGAAAATTTATAAGTAACAGGCGAAGGCGGATAATTTTTTATTTCTTCGTCCAAAGATTCTAATAATTCTGCAGCTGCGTTAAAATTCTACGTGGAAAGAAAAAAGTATAGTTTTTTGTTATTTCAATTACACGGATAGACACGATTGCGAATATCCCCGAACGTACAAGTAAATTTACCTATATATTCAGATCACCGGTGAGATTGAACTATGTTCACTATTTCTTTATTTTATCTTATATTAAGTTCATTTTATACGTGTATATATATTCTATAACTAAGTATTTCTCTAAATCTTGTATTTTATATAACATTCACCACATATCTGCACACTTATTTTTTGTACACGCGTGTTGTTTCTGTCGTCGTTCTACAACTACGCCAACACACACACAACGCAACCACTGTACACAAATACATAAACGCAGAACGCAACAGAGCAACCTAATGATATCGTCAGTACGAAATTATTACAATCGGTAAAATTTATTCCCCACGCACACGCGGCTACCTATGCTTCGTGAACTTTTCTCGCTCCGAAACTAATTCTGCTGAGAATGAATTGGTCTGTTGTTAAGAACAAACGCAAAAGGAACGAAAATTTAAGCCCGGTCATATTTAAAAAAAAAAAACAAAGTAGTCCAACTTTATACCGACTAAAAATAAATTGTCAGTTCTAGCTAACCACGTAGACAGTAATCTGATGAATGAAGTTGAGCATGAGAACCAGATCGACCATAATTATGTTAATGTCAATAATAATATTCGTCCTCCACCGACATTTATCAACAATGTTGCTAATCTTCCGGGATTAAATAAAAAATTAGACAACCTGATTGGGACTAATTAAAATTATAAATAAAAATACTATTGAAATAATAGTCGATATGAAAATTATCGGTCTATAATAAAAATGCTCTGGATTCCCTTCAGGCTGAATACCACACGTATCAGATAAAACAGGACAGAGCATATCGAGTTGTATTAAAAAACATTCATCCATCGATTGACAAGGATGATATCAAATTAGCGCTGGGCGATGAAGGTCGCGTCGTTAGGGACTTATTTAATATTCGAGATAGAAAAACGAAAGAGCCATTGCCTCTTTTCTTTGTAATAGAGCCAAACGATAATAATAATACTATATTCCAATTGCGGTCATTGTTGAAAATAACAGTGGAAACACCGCATAAACGAGATGTTGTAAAATGTGTACGTTATTAACATCTCGTAACTTCTGTAAAAAAAAAACGCCAAAATGTGTCAAGTGAGAGAAACAACATTTAACTGCCAACTGTACTAAAGACAGGGAGACTTATCCCATCTGCGTTTTATGCAGTGGCAGTCACCCTGCAATTATTATATTTGGAAATATGTAAAAGGAAACATGAACAATTAAATAACCAGGTTAAAGCAGTTCATAGTAATAAAAATCTTGGCATTATGCAGCAAAATATACCTGTTGATTTTCTTGCACTTACAAACAAAATAAGAGATACCATATGGTCACACACTGAGACACCAGTAGCACAACAACAAACGTTCGAACTAAACACTTCGAGAACATCTTATGCTAAATCAGTAAGTAGTGGTCGAAGAGAAAATCGTGAACAAAATCATTTTACGAACGTTATCGCAAATAATGAAGGTAACATTGAATTCAGTCCTGGATATGGCCTCCTATCAGCGTTACAGCAGTCATTCGTGCGCTTAGAACAGATGTTTACTACATCCTTTAATCGCACGGAGATTATGTTCAACCGGTTGATGGATGTACTCACAACTCTCATGCCAAAATTAATTTTAAAATGAGCTCAATATAGCTACGTGGAATATAAACGGATTAATAAAACGTTAATTCGAGCTTGAAATGTTTATTCTGAATCAAAAATTAAATGTAATGCTAATTTCAGAGACACACATTACGTCAAAAAATTATTACGCTCCGAGGAATTACAACTTTTATCGGGCTGATCACCCAATGGGTAAACCTTATGGAGGCACAGCAATTCTAGCGCGTAGTAATATAAAACACTATGAATTCAGTTGTTTTCAATTACATCACCTTCAAACAATAACTATAAAATTAATTGATAAGACGGCTAAAAACTTAACAGTCTCATCCATATATTATCCACCCAGATATAAAATTGCACAGGCCCAATTTCATGATCTTTTTAACGCATTAGGCAATAAATTCGTCGTAGGCGAAAAATTTGCATAAAGACCTAAAAGTACCAAATGTGCACGAAATAGTTCGAGATAGCAGTAAAGGTTACCTGCACCAAGTTAGAGGGTCATCCTAACCAGCTGGCGGTAGATTTATTAGATTATGTCAATGAACCTCGCAGAGATCTTCCTCACCGGTTGCAATGATTGGAGAGGTAGTTCGGAGTGTCATTGTTGAATGATATAAACTCACATCCTAGTTACTTATTGGCTACATCAGCCAGATTGCAATTTATATATATGTATTTAAAAAAATAAAAATAAATAAAAACAACGATAGAGATATCGAGAAATCAATACGGAACTTACTTGCAAACAAAGCAACTGTTTACATTTCGCAAGGATGATAAAACTAAATTGTTGTAAAAATACATTCGGCAAGTTCTTCATAACGTTCTCGAACGATATATGTACATCCCACTAAAATCAAATCAAATTTAATATTTAATATATAACGATTTTATCCAGTGAATAAATTTAAATTATATTCTATAAAATTTGTTGTTTTAAACGACCGCGATTTTCTAGAACTTTGAAACACATTTTCCACATTTAAATATTCTGCCAAACCCTTTCAGCCGTATCATATAATTTTAACACAAACGCTGTTTCTTAGATGAACTGTAATTTTCGATGTATTTATTTATATACGGTTCACATGACAACTAATGCCAATTAAAATACGAACACTGAAAAGTATAAATAATCGAATGAAAGTATACAACTGGATTAAACAAGAACAAATTTGAAAAAAAAAAATTATATTAAATTATTAAAATAATATATAAAAAAAACATTTATACAACTGCATATCACTCGCAATACACATTGTAATTTACACGGACAAGGGAAAAAACAATTGTCCATGCATGTATACACACATACACACACTGGCTACACATGTATACATTAGTATACACGAAAATTTCAAACGTATTTGTACATTTGTATGGAAAAATATCACGATCATATAAAATTATAAAATTAACAACACCAATACTTTTAATATCGAGCCATGTCACGTCAGACAGAAAATAAAAAGTTGGTTAACATTAAAATTTCATATACCATATCATCGTGACTGAAATAGTTAATAATGTCGCTGAAAAGCATTTCTCATTAACATTTTTATTTTATATCGAAGATAAAAAAATGTTCTCCAATTGAAAATAAAAAATATAAATTGAAAAGCTCTTTATTTAAATATAATACGAACCTTATTTAAAGAATTAACCGACTTATCCGTAGTCATCGATAGATACTTAGAAACGCTATCGTAAAGTTCTTTGAAATTGTAAGATTGCACTATTACATACTCCGATGATCGTAACTCCAAAACCTCGTTACCTGCGATGAAATTAACACGTGTGAAAAAAAAACACGCTAGCGTAGCCAAGCAAAAAATTTATGAAAAACCGAACACACGCAATTATATACACGTTCATTTAAATAAGAGTAAGGCTTCATTTACACTATAGGTACGATCACGCGCCGGTAAAATATTCTGAAACGAGAAACAATGTAAGCATTCACATTATCGATAACGCTCAAATTTCGCTCCAGTCTCGCATTAGTTCTAAAAGAAATTTTGACTGGATATGAATAAAAAAAAAAAAAACTCCTACAAATGTAATAAAATACTTTGATTATAATAGTAATGAATAGTACGGAAAATATTATAAACGATTAATTAAATATTTAATTATTTTAAATACAAACTAATAAAAATAAAATACTATTTATTAAAAGCGGAATACAATCGAGTTGGATTATTAACGGTTCAAGACTGACTGAAGCCTAACCGTAAGTACGAACGTTATGTGTGCGTGACCTGTAGTGTGAATCGAGCCTAATGATATTTAACAAATAAAACTTCTTAATTTTATATATATGTACTCTTAAAAATAACAGTGGAGACATAATAATAGAAAAAAAAAATACGAACTCGATGAAAAGGGTACATTGAGGATCTATATGAAGATAAAGAAACATACTGGCCAAGAGTAGTCAAAGATAAGTCGACCGTGTCGGAAGACGCAATTGGACCAGATATTTTGAAAAAAGAATTTGAGTTTGCACTAAACAGTCTTAAACCACAGAAAGCTAGAGGAGTGGATGGCATTCCTAGTAAGCTCATTAAAATACTAGGAGATAGAGCAAAAAACACACTGTATCAGCTGATAAAGGATGTTTATGAATCGGAGATAATCACTAAGGATTTTCAAATGAATCAGCTTCCATACCAAAAATAATAATGCCCAAATATGTGATCCAACTCTTAGCGTTTTATCTTATACTCAAAAAATTCTAACTAATATAATATATGAACGAATACACAGAAAAATAGAAGAAAACCTATCAGAAGACCAATTTGGATTTAGAAGAAATAGTTTTGTCACTCAGACTGTTAATAGAAAAAATAGTGGAAGTGAATAGAACTATGTATATAGCCTTCATTGACATCGAAAAGGCTTTCGAAGATGTTAATTGGGACACTATGTTTCAATACCTAAAGGAAATAAATATAGATTTCAGAGATAGAAGAATATTTTTTTCAGTTGTATAAAAATCAACAAATCATGATAAATGAAAAAAAAAACAACGCGAAAGTTAACAAATGAGTTCGACAGGGCTGCTGCCTATGACTCCAGTCTACCACAGAATAATGATGATGACAAAAACATCGATAAACGGATATGTACACAGGCAGCGAGGCAGTTGTTTATCGCAAAATCTGGACAACATTAAGTATCTAAATAATGTCGTTCTACGCGTAATTGTATAAATATACATCATATACATATTCACAACCGCTGTCAGTTTGAAAATGATAACTGTAATTGTTTTCGAAACGTTACGTATTAAAAAATTTACATGGTTTAAAATTAAAAAAAAAAAAAAATTAGAATGTATGGATGTCGACAAAGAAAATTAACGATATTTAACAAATAACGCCTTCTTGATTTTTCATAATGTGGAATTTAGAGATTTTTTTAATAAAAATCAATTGAAAAATTAGTTAAATCACTAACATTTATTTTCTCGTGAAAACACAAAGCTTTTCGGCATTTACGCCATTATCAAGCGATAACAAAAAAATTTTAAAAAATCATAATTTTACAAGTATAAATTAAAAATAATTACTAAAAAATATCTGACGGTGACGGTGAAACTTTTAAATACTTATTTTTCATTTATACTTGTGAAATTGTGTTTTTAAACGAATTTTTGTGTTTGTATATTTTTATATTTTATATTTTACTTTTGGATATCATACATATTGCGACAGTAAATGAAATTTTAAAATTCCATCAGTATACAACTTTTGCAGAATCCAGAAAACAATATCGTAAAAAATAAATAAAAAAAAACAAAATCATGCAAACAAGTATATTGATGTTAATATATTCAATTTCAACATTTCAAATAAATGAATAACAAAACAGACAAGAAGAATATTTTATGGAATTATTTCACCGTCACCGTCAGATATTTTTAAGTAATTATTTTTAAAGATATTTTTAAGTAATTATTTTTAATTTATACTTGTAAAATTATGATTTTTTTAATCACTTGATAATGGCGTAAATGACGAAAAGCTTTGTGTTTTTCACAATAAAATAGACGTACTACATATAGTTTAAACCGTCATTTTCGTTTGCTAGTATAACAGCGTACGTATACAATCGCACTTATAAAATAGAATGTATAAATTTTCATCATTAAAAACGAAAAAGAATTAATAGTGGGAGTAAAAAGGACGAGTAGATGAGAATGTTATTTCGAAAGATCGTTTGAAAACAGTACTTAAATTCGCACCGACGCGGAGTTTTAAGTAGAATTTAATCTTGTAAAGTAAAAAAGATCCAATAGACGACAGATAAACAGAAATCTGTTATAAGCTCATTAGGCGAATATCAGTTTAATCCGAAGAAATTAATTCGATTCGTTAACCAACGATCGGTAATTTTATTACTTGTCTTGGCGTTGTCCTTACGTTGTTAATTAATTTATTATTCGCCATTTTTGTGGGGGGTTTTTCATTTTTCATTTTAAATATTTAATAAAAATACTGACCGAAACTTTTGATTTTCATCAACGTTTTCTCATCCTTTACATTTACGCCGCTTACAGATGAAGCAACACCCGAACCACCGTCGTTGCCTATATTTGCTTTAAATTCGCTAATTTCGACGTCGCTAAAAATTAAGCATAATTCTTTCCAAGACATTATGTGTCTAGCGATAAACGGGTCCACGCTATCGAGCAGAATATATATAAACATTCGAATAAATATAATTTCTTCCTTAGGCAGCGACACATTCAACTGAGATCTTAATGCCTGCACAAAAAAAATAGACGAATTTACAGAAGAAAGTAGTAATACGAAATAAATGTTAATTACCTAGAAAAAAAAAAAATTAAACAAGACAATAAATATATTTTAAGTTCATAAATATAGTGTATCATGTATCAAAAAAAAATAAGAGAAACTGGACTGTACACGTTAAAGAAATATGCAACGCAAGAAATAGTAAAAGCAGTTTATTACGCACTAATAGATTCCAACATAAGATAAGAGAATTCAGGCATGAAAATTATATCTGGGGGAAAATAACTAAAATGGCAAATTATGAAATTAATAATTATAAAGGCGAGTCTGGAAGTAAAATAATTTTCTTTTAAAAATCTGCGCCTCGGGGCGTAGGGAAAAAGTGAAACTTAAAGACGTTTTCCAAAAATTAGGTACAGTCTTTTTTTTTTCAATACAGTGTAAGGTATAAAAAATTAAATCAATAATCAAATTTATATTTTATTATTATTTTATTAATAAAATTTATTTTTTGATAATTTATGAATCATCGATAAAAAAAGCGCATGCAATTAAGAACAATAAGATAATACATAGCATACTACCTTTACAGCTGCTGCTGTGTTTCGACGCGCCGAACGCAACAAAACGTATTTTGACAGACGGGTGATATATATATATATATATATATATATATATATATATATATATATATATATATGTTGCCGATGTTCTTAACACAACAAAACGTGGTTTGATAGGTGGGTGTTGGTAGTGGCGGTACATTCGAACGGGATATATATACACCTATATATATTTGTTCAGTCTATGTATTCCGCTCGCTCGCTTGCTCGTTTTGGGAGTTAACTTCCCATATATAACGCGGCAACAGAAATTTCACTTCAACAAGAAGACGCAATGAACATAAGAGGAATATACTTATTCGTAAAGATTCGGCGATACATACAAATAGAAAAGAAAATCAAATGGAAGGAAAAAATACAGATTACGAGCTGAGGAAAAACCTTTTGCAGAAACTGTCGTTAGTAAGAACAAAGAAGAGTAAAAGGATAAATACATTTTAACTCGAATGTTAGATAAAATATCCAAAGGAAATAAAATAGAAAATGAAAAACTAGGAAAAAGAAAACGGAATTACTTCAGAATGAAGGAAATATTTTTAAAAAATAATTAACTTAAAAGGTACGGTGAAATAAAAAGTAGAAATAAATGACGATTAGAAAGGAATCAGAAGTAGATTATTAGTTAACTTTAAGTGAAACGATCGATTAATAGAAAATAAAAAATATTACACGAAATTATATATATATATATGTATAAGTTAAGTGAGAATGGTTAATATTTAAATATAGAATAATTCGTCGGTAAACGTTTTAGCGAGACTAAACATACCCGTGTAAATAAAATAAATACACTTAAAACAAAAAAAAAACATGGATTTTTTTGTTTTCAGTTAATAATTAGTATTTATATAAAATTTTTGTTTTTTTTTTCATTATTAATAATTTATTTTAATAATTTTATTACTACCAATTAGGTTATTTATACCATCTAAAAGTTTTGTTATACATGAACGTATATTACATTTAATTTTGGAAATAAACAAACACTCCCTGGCTCATTCTTATATGTTTCCAACAACCAAATACGTGCACACCTGGCCATACGTTGTTTATCAAATATTAATATTCACCTTATTCTTGTTACGCCATCTCCCGTCGAAGATCGGCGATCATACTAAACCCTTATCTCTGGGCGTCTCTTGGAGTTTGGGTGCTTATATTTGATACAATTTTCTCATATCTACACTTCCCAAGAAAGTTTTCGCCTAAAAGGTTTTCTATAGTCTATAATTTCACCACATTGTACACAAGATGGTACAGGTGATATTTTTCTGGGTTGTCTATGCATATATCCATAATATTTTAACTTTCTAGTTCGGACGGTATAAAGTACCTCAGCTTGATTTGATATTTTATTCGGCACTTCTCCATTAGTCACGTGATCTAAGTATGCTAATTTTAGCATTCTGCGATAAACGTATATATCCAAAGCTTCGATTTTCTTCTCCAAGATTTGTGCGTGAACCCAGCTTTAAACACCGTATAGTAGTATTGATGTAACATCAGAGTTGACGTATTTCACTTTTTTTTTTTTTAACATGGTGATCAAAATTAATCAATATAATTTTGTGTATAAAAATTATTTACATTTTTTACATTATGTATCGTCAAATAATTTTATATATATGATTCTTATTCGAAAAATATAATAACCTTAGACAATACGTCAATATTTCTTCGTCCTGACAAATTTAACTTCGCGACAAAATCAAAAATCGTTGGAAAAGAATCACCGTCTAACATCCTTCGTATGGCGTTTAACGTTTGCACCTGCAGTATTAACTCTCTGACAGCGGTAAATTTACCGCACGATACCATCGATAAAAGATCCGTTTCTAAGGAATTTCTAAATGATAACGGAACAACTCGTTTAAAATTATCCTTTTGCAAAATGGTAGACGCGTCACTCTAGAAGAAAAATACGTACATATCTTTTAAATAATTAAATAAAAATCGAAAAATAAATTTATTTTGTTATACTCTTTTACACAAAATTAAACGACTATAAATTTAAAATAAGCAGTTCAAGTAAAACTTTTACAAAATCGAATCCGTAGAAATGCAAATTAATAAGTAAGAATATACGTTCTGTAAACCAATACAGAAAAAACTAATTAAATATTATTTCAATTTCAACGATATTTTTAACAGCCTTCACAGGAAGTTGTTACAGAAATATCGATCTTAATATGTATAAACGGATCGATTAATTAAGACAAACGGAAGAAATACCCAGAGAAATAATGAAAATCAATTAAAAACAACCGCGAAAGGGCAATTCCGTACGCCTAAATCGGCTTTATAATCTGATCATAAAGCAAAAATTTACAACCGACATTAAGTTCCAACCCTCTACCTATAAACTAATTCAACGTGGTATTTCGATTTTTATCTGCTCGATTTTCATCTTAACCTAAACAGAACCAAAGTACATTCCCAAAAAGTTAGCATGAGTAATAAATCGACTGTCTTAGTAAACTCGACGTTTAAAAATATAAATAACACGGACAAGTTCCTCATGTGTTGTAGAATTGTTTGCCATTTACAAAGCTTTGCTCCTAGTCAAAGATGTGAGGGTAAAGAATATTCTAATCATTTCCGATTCCTTAAGTGTCCTATTACAATTATCTAAGTTCCCAGAACTTAAAATGTGCAAGTTAGAATTTGATGCGAGACATCGTGTTATTCAGCTTTATAATTGTGGATCTAGAGTAAAATTTAAGTGGGTCCCTTCTCATTGTGGTATTACTGGAAACGAGGTAATCGATGAGTTAACGCGTTATAATTTATCAAGCGTCTCCCTTAAAGAGAATATTAAATGGAATTGGATTGATATGTTACCAAAGATTAAACAATCTGTATTAATAGATTTTCAACAGTACTACACCGCCGAAAGTCAGAATAAAGGGAAAAAATATTTCGCTTTGATACATACAGTTTCCGGTAAACCATACCAGAACGTTTCGAGGGATTATATATCAACTTTATTTAGACTACGTACTGGGCATAATCTCTTCCCCTCACATCTTGCTGAATTATGCATAATTTCTGATGATACATGTAACACGTGCCATGTGAACGACTGTATTGAGCATCAAATTTGGGTTTGTCCGAAATTTCTAAACCATAGAGATGAGATGTTATCTAATATTTTACAAAAATAACATGCATTACCTATGATTATTGAATTAATTGTTTCCACCCATTGTTTTCTGTTACAGTCAGTTTATATAATTTTATCAAACGTAGCAGCAATGAGATTTAAAATACATTAACTGGATAAAGGTTTTAATTAGTTTCGATCTTCCAACATGTCCGCTATATAATTCAGTCGTACTGCATTGTAATTAAAGAAGTAAATTGTCTGCAAATCATTTATTATTATCTTCTCAAAGATCTTTTACGCGATGATAGTAATATGACGTGACTTCAATAACTGGCATTACGACTTGTTCACTATGATTATACCTCAAAGGCGGTATAACACGTTGCAACTGTAAGCAACCGTCAAAGATGTACGCTAACAGATTCTTATGCGATATTATTTCAAAACTGAAAAAAGCATTAAACTACATCACGAACCACGTTAAAATTAATGATGCCAATTTCAGCTAATAACATGAAAATGATTTAATCTGTTGATCGAATCGATGAATTGTTGCAATATCGAAGTTAGATAGCGTCGAAGCAACAAAAGTTCTTCCGATGCCATCTTGTCAAGATATCAAATTTATATTGAATGTGGGGCGTGCAAAAAAAGGGCGTTCCATTGTCGCGCTTGAGGCAGACGATAAAAATCATGCGTTTTATTCGATATGCACTCAAATATAATTATTTACTTCCTCCAGGATTCAACTGCTAATGAACATTCTATCTTACAATAACCGCGGATCCTGTGAACCCATTACATGAGAATTTGATGAACAATCCGGATATTTTTTAGCAATTTTTTTATCGTAAACAACCTTTCTAAGAATTCGAGACTGTAGGCATTATTAGCTACCATGCATCTGCTTAATTGTTACATTAATGACGGCTGTTTCGATTGTGAAATTCTAGAACGTGAATTTCAAACTGTATAAGTAATGCAATACGTTTGCACGCTTAAGACCAGAAATTAACTTCTAAATAATGTAATAATCTCGCTGGTATATTTATAACTGACTCCGATTACAAAAATCATATGGTATCAGCCACAATAATGCCATCAGAAACCGTAGAAAAATATACGTACTGGGTAT
Organism: Coronaproctus castanopsis; assembly: GCA_032883995.1. Classification (NCBI taxonomy): domain Eukaryota; kingdom Metazoa; phylum Arthropoda; class Insecta; order Hemiptera; family Monophlebidae; genus Coronaproctus; species Coronaproctus castanopsis. The sequence continues at coordinate 220,344,992 of CM065052.1, read as the reverse complement.
CTTAATTTTATAATCTATCAATTAATAATAATAATAATAAACATGTAGTTTAAACGGAACCAGAACGCTTCAAACATTATAATGAACCTACGATTAAAAGGTGTATAAAAACAAATTCTTACAGCGTAATTTTTGACAACATTTTCATAAAAATCTAAAGCAATATCTTCGATGTCATCGGCATCAACTCCGCAAGCTAAACAATAGCCTTTCAGCTTGTCCTCGTCGATTTGACAGAAAATAGAATATAAGTTCCAGTCTGGAGAATTACGTATCTGATTAAACAGATCTTTACATCGTCGAAAATATTCGAAAGCATCAGTGTACTGTTCACGATAAAATTTCAATACTCCCAACTGATATGATATCTATAAATATAAATATATATGTATACATGGTTAAAGAAGAAAGTGGATATATTTGAGAATGAAATAATAAGAAAAACACACACACACAGGAAAATCTTTACAATACACACAATACTGTGCCAGAACTAATTTCCTTTCCATTCATTAAACAATAAATATTCTTACTATATAAGTTTAACAAAAACAAAGTACGAATATAAATAAAGTAAATAAATGTTTTCGATTATAAAGTCCGTATATAATTTTTAAAAAATAACTGAAACGTCCCATGTAAGTAATAAATTATGTTTAATAAAGTCATAGTGGCATAAATGGAACACATTACTCTGTTTGCTTTTAAAAATACATGATATGCTTTAAAAAAATAAGTTTCTTATGAGTCAGTGAACGCGTATGTAAATTTATAAATTCTATATCGACCAAGTAAACAAAAAACATCGAAAAATAAATATGTAGGGCTTCTGTTCGAACCGAAAATAAATAAAATAAAAACAAAAACACCTTTTTTAGATGGTATCGCAATATTTATTTTTTTAAGAACACAGGCGACTAAAAGGATAATACTGGCCAGCGGAACTAGTCGACTTTGTTTTATACTGCGACAAACGAAAAACTTTTTTTTTTCAAATTACATGACAATATACATATATGGATGTACAGATAAATGTGTTATTCCTCCACATTGATATTAGAGTAAAAATTGGAAAACACAAGCGCAATGAGCGATTCATTGTGAACAGAAATTAATTCACATTATTCTCAAATTTTTTTTTGTCTAATTATTTAAATTCGAAGTCGTAAATTCGTTGCGACCATAATAAAATTAATTTCGACACACAAAACACCTTTTGAAGTAAGTTATATTAATAAGATCAGCATTCTTATTATGCAATGAAGTTCGTTATAGGGTAACATCAATTCTTAAAGAAAAAAGGTGATGATAATCATTTAAATTCAAAGCAACGTTTACACGTACAAATCGACATTATTCATTTAGATTACAAAATTACCGTAAAAATATATATTTTTTTATGTATGGTTTATGAAATATACTAATAATAATAGAAATTAATATCAGAAAGTATTTCTATAGGGCTTACTCGGTGATACATATTTTTAATTTAATGAAAATTAAAAATAAAAATACTTTTATACATAATCAAAACAATGTACTAATTTTAGTGGTTACAACGTCATCAATGCTGTAACCAGTGAAACTAGCAGACTGTTTTGATTAAATATATATATTGTGATACGGTATAAAAGTATTTTTATTTTTAATTTTAAAGAAAGAGCCTAAATTAAAGATTTATAAACAGCGAGACAGCAATAAAAACCTATATAGACCAGTTCTAAACTAGTTGACTTATTTATTATTTATCACTAACTTAGAATAATTTCCCAAATATTTCTGTTACTAACATAACAATTCATAAATTTCCCAGGAAGTAATTCACAATATTGCCACTCTGTACGATAACTGGCATCCATCGCCGGCGGGATGAAACAATAAAATGTCGGATATTTGAAAAATTCTTTGTTCAAATGCAAAATCTTCTGCAATATGAGCTCAGTTTTAAACACATCCCCGGTCACAAATTGCAATATCACGTCAGTTGATTCTACGCTCCTGAAAATTATAAAATGTATTGTACGTATCTTTACATTTTGAAATATAAATACACGTACGCATATTATATATATATATATTAGAACCAGACACCAAATTATCTATATCAGATATAAGATTCCAAACCTGTAGAAAAGATGTAGATTGATGTATTATAACACGCCTAACGTCCTAACGCATACCTTAAAGAAATAAGATTCTTTTGAATTAAAATATAAAGTATTTTTTTAAAAAAGACTGTTTGAATTTTACTTGTTTAAATAAGATGTTGAGAATCATCCTGATGATACCTCTTTTACTGAAATCACAAAAACAAATGAATTTAAACTTAATCAAATATTTATATACCGAACCTCCTTATAATCAAAATCAAAGTATTTATATTTAAAAAAATACTATCTGTAAACTATTATTACTAACATTGTTATTATTTATAATATGTAATTTATGTAATACAGTAAGGATAATTTTTACTAATTTTACTCAAACATATTTCTTCTACAAACACTTCATCATAAGATAAAATTTAAAGATAAAACTTTTCCATTAAAATATGCACATTACCGACTTATCGATCATAATGTTCACCATTAAAGCATTGAAATTTTTAGGTTAATACTTTAACAGAATTTGATTTAGGTGTTTTCCAAACCAACGCTATATCTTCATATAGACATTATTATTAAGATACAAATAAAGCTGAGAAGCCCACAACTTGTTCAAGAAAAAATAATATATATAATATTATTTATGTTTATTCCTGAGAAGAATCTCGAGATAGAACAATGGTGTCACAAATGAAGAAAACATTCGTTTAGATAATTAGCTTTATCAGAATGAAATTTATATTAAAATACCCCCCAACTTACCAGGAGACACAAGCGTCAGTTAATAAATTTTTCGGTAATATTTTAGAAGTAACACATATATGGATGCACCATAGGTGAAACAAAGCAATCGCAAAAATCTGCTCCTCGGTCAAAGAACTATAATTAAGATGAATGTGTGATGTGGGAATAGCCACACTGGTAGTGGTCACAATATTTTCAACTGTAGAGCACAAAAAATCTCTCAGCAATGTATACTGCAACTGTATCGGTAATCTAAATAAATTATGAAGTATATTATAAATTATATATATATATATCACACGTTCTTAATAAAGTAACTTAAATTTTAGAAAGTGTGAATTTTTAACTTACACAACTTTGTGACTTATAGCAGATACGTAGCAAGAGATCGATTAAAAAAAAATATTTTTTGTGTACGTAGATATAACCAATTCATAATTTTGTACGTATATTTAAGTATTTTAAGATTTAAGTTAAGTTTAATTTGACTAATTTAATGTTTATAAATTGAAAAAAATATAATTTCCATTATTATAATTCTTAAAGTTCTGTTTCTTTACACAAGTAACAATTTATCAAATTTAAAATAATTATCTTGCAGGCACATCAGCCAACGCAAATATTCTTAAAAGTGTGAATGTTGATAAGAACAGCTATTAAGAGATCATTTTATGTTTATTCCAAAGTAATAAATTTATGTTCTTATTAGTCTGGATATAATTTACTAAAGAAATCATATTTTTCTCAAACGTCTGTTAGACAATATATAATAAAATGAAACCAGTATACAACAAAATAACGGAACCCTTTTAAACTAATACTAAACAAAAAATAATATTATGGCCAAAAATACATCATTCTCGATGAATATAATGTTTACTTCTATTATTAATTGTCAACCATTACGTTCGAATTCATTATATCAAATGCTTACACTAATGTATAATAAAATACAAAATATTTTATCTCGCTCAATTTTAAAATAAAACGTACGGATAATTAATCATTAAACCGATTTTTAATTGATAATTTTTGTTTTCGAAAATTATCCACGGGTTCAAAACTGAATTATGGCAGTACTATATCAATGTTTCTTACACTTTCTGCAATTCTACTAAATTCCACCTCCAGAGAGCAAAAATTTTCAAACTCAACATTTTCTCGCTAATCTGCTTCTGAGTGCACTTAAAATTTCGTTCCGGACGATTTATATCATATTCTTCTTTTGGAGGCTCAATCGATAAGGTCATAAATTTTAATAACAATTCTTCAGCTGATGGTTCTAAAATGTAAATAAGAATTATAAATTGTTGTCATTTATTAAAATGAAATTGATTATACGTAAGATTTTCACTATACAAAAACAATTACCAAGATTTTCATCTTTTAAATGATCCTCTAATATATTAGGATAAATTAAGAACTCCCAATATAACCTTTTCGGAGGCTGAGGATTAAGACGGGGTGGAAATTCCATTATAAAAATTATATTTAAACACTAAATGCACAAATAAAAACTTAAATATTCAAAACAAAACAAACATAACGTATAGCATATCCGGCATATTTTTACAGTAGCACAGCGTCGAATACCCAGATCACCATCGTCATATATTCGAAATACTAATTTTAAATTTTTTATCCATAATTACAAATGAAAAATGAAATGTAAATCAAATTTCAAATCTGTTTGTTTAATTAATTTTCTCATTTGCCGTCTATTAATAAAAATAAGGTACATTTGTCTTATTTTTTGTTAATTGTAGATGCACTTACAATGATACACATTTTGTATTGCACATAACGATATATTTATTACTAAATCTGTGAACACTGGATCACATTTCTTTTCTTTCAAACATTATTCGATAACCGTTTACTTTAGTGGGTGCAAAGCAAATAGCGTTGTTTTCGTTGAGATTTAGTTTGTTCCTTTTCTTCTTATTTTGAAGTTTTTATTATGACATTAAATTTTTCTTAAATGTCGATCTGTAATAAGTTCAATAATGTAATAGAATACGTTAAAGAGAAGTAAGTTTTCATTTTCATAACCTTCGTACTAACATTTATTCTATACTTTTGTATTTCCTAATTTTTGATATTTTATAACATTAATTATAATATATATTTAAAAATAATAAGTTAGTGATAATTAAATATAGATATTTTAAAAACTGTTTAATGTGTACATTTCGCAGAGAAATATTTTTTCAATACAAAAATATTGAAACTATTGTCCATTTCGGTATATTCCTAGAATACTTGTAAACCGCCGATTTTCGCAATTTTTTCAGAAATGTCAAAAATAGCTACTTTTAACGAGAAATGATTTTTGAGCGTTATATAGAAAGAAAATGATACACGTATGGATATGACTAGAATGAAGGGAAAATAACGAAATTGCGTAAAAATTGGGACAGAAAATGTAGATAAAGAAGTAAATATTAATCAAAAGTTAATATGAAAGAAGCAAAACTGTGGTAAAATTACTCTTATAAAGAATACCAATAGGCTCATTCCTAACATACTTGTACAACTCAAAATCGATTGGGGCTTGGATAAATTGATGTGTTTTGCTTCCCTTAGCGGGATAAAAAAATAAAAAAAAACGCAGAAAACATTTTTAATTGTAAATTACAATCTTTTAAATTATTATTATAGTTATTGTTTTATTTTAAAATGATAATGAGCAAAATCGTATAGGCTGGGTATAATTCAAGGAAAAAACGAGAATTAAAACCAGAATAACAAAATACGTAGGTTAAGTTAGAATCGGTCAGGTTTATTTCGACTAGTTAGAAGTAGAATTAAAAGAAAAAACGAGAATGACACATTACTCGGATGACTGCTAAATCGAAATTTACCGTAGAATCTGGTTTTATTAACTGTCAGTTATTATTATTTACTTATTTTTCTACATTTTCCGTCTCAATTTTTACGTAATTTGGATATTTTCCTCCCTTTATTCTAGTCATATCTATACTTAATCATTTTCTTCCTATAGAACTTTCAAAAATGGTTTCCGAGGATTTTTAACTTCGTAACTCGTTAAAAATAGTAATTTTTGATATTTAAAAAAAAAAAAAAAAACGAAAATCGGGAGTGTACAAGTATTCTAGGAATCCACCTGCTGAGGAGAAAGCAAATTGACTGACATAATCTAAATTTGATTTTTAACATGGCCGCGTGGTGAGCCTATTCTTTTTTCATTAATCATACGTCTAACTAACCCAATCAAATGTAACCTAACCAAACCAATGAGCGTTGCTTTTTTTTAAATACACGATATTGTTTACTATTGTATTAAAGTAATTTTTTAAATAAAACAATAACTATAATAACTCACTCGACACTACCTGTAACGGAGAAATTCGACCTATTTCATGTTTATAAATATACTAAGTAAAATTTGAAAGGTTGTAATTTAAATTAAAAATTTATTCCGCGCTTTTTTATTTTTTATCGTGTTTAGAGATTTATCAATTCTGAGATATATAATTCTAAGAATAAGTCAACTTAAAATTTCATATGAAAATAATATAAAAGTGCATTGGGCTCATACAATACCTTGTTTCTGGGTATAGGGATATAATGTTGATTCACTAATCTTAAAATATATATATATTTAAATTGAATTCTATATTATTGGTTGTGTATTTTGAATAATATCAATCCGCTATTTTTCATTTATTATATATATTATAAATTGGTAATTTTTCGTACTTTATAATTTACGTAGACCCTAAAAGTTTTATACTGAAATATATGCGTTAAATTTTAACAACATCCACCGTCATAATTATTACGTCGTTTAAAAAAAGAAAATAAATTTTAAATTACCGCTAGTCATTACAATTACGACCTTACTACACAAGAAAAGTTTTTTTTTTATAGTAAAATCGCGAAATACAATTTGTTATAACATATTTATGATTAATTTTCCATTTTTGTTTATTAATGTTCTTTTTTTTTTTTTTGCGTCATTTCAACGGTAAAACCGTATATTTTAGCATGTCTCAAATGGTTCAACTTAAAATATTTCATTTTTATATGCCTTTAAAATGAATGTTTACTATGTATTCATTAATAAATTCTTACTAAATTGTAATATATTCTCGCACCACTTATTATTTCGTCAATTTTTTGTTATCAGATGTTTTTTATCAAATTTAAAATTTAATTTTCATTTGGAAAATCCGAAAGGAAAACTTTTCAAATGGAACGAGAACAGTTTTGTAATTATAAAACAACTAATTTATATATGAAAGTGGTTTAACTTTACCAGTGCTATATATATATATATATATATATATATATATATATATGTGTGTGTGTGTGTGTGTGTGTGTGTGTGTGTGTGTTACGTCATTATTTAAAATATGAATTAATTATTGAACAAAATAGGGGAAGGAAAAGAGTGAGATGCGAACCAACTTCAAACGGATATATAACCGGATTTATGTAAGATAAGTACTGTCATGCAGTTAGTTATACAGTAAATAATGTTTTTATTTCCTGTATATCTGTAAAAAAAATGTACACTGTGACATCGGAAATCCGCTCATTATATAGCTGCTTGTACTACAAATAACTAATCCCATTATTCGTTTTATAATTAGATTATTATTACTTTTTAATTATATACCCTTAATTTCTGTATTAAATTTTCTTTGAGTAGTAAACTATCCTAATTATATGATTTCGGCTAAATTAACCCGTTCAGAAAACTGTCGCGCACGTAGTCGCGTAATTTACATAAACAATTCATCGGACCGTGTTACTAATCTGAAACCATTGTGTATAAAATTTTCAGTTATTTAGGAACGATATCATAATAAGAATATTAGATTAGTTGACAAAATTCGGTGTAATAAAATATCTATATTACCGTATATATCAGATATTTCCCGTAAATATGAGTTGCGATATATTGAGAAGTGTAATTTATGTAAAATCCTTACACTATAGAAGAAAAATAGCGAAATTAAAGTTTATTTATGATATATGGAACGGTAGAGTGAGAAGTGAGTGTTTTAACATCAACAATCTCCTACATAATACCAAGACAAAATAGGGAATCAAATTTTTTATTAAACCGCGCGTATTAACAAACCTAGATTTAAGTTCAACGTTGCTGTCAGTTTTGCGTTTGTATAATTCTCTTTTAAACATTTATGTATGATATATTTTGATAGCAGTTATTTTTTTAATAATCATATTTTACAATAAGCACGTTTTGTTTCCGTTTAAAATATTAAAGTGTTCTGTACTGCGTAATTCTATTTTTTTTTTAAGTTGATTTAATTTTTAATTTAATATTCGTTAAATGTTCAGCGTGTACATGACGTTGCTGCTCCTATACGTTATACATTTTTGATCGTTCGAGATTTGTATTATATAGTGGGTGTTTGACGTGTGCATGCTCCTTTATTGTTGTACATTCAAGCTGTCGAGGAATATACATGCAGCATATAAATGGGGCGTAAAGAATATGTGCGGCACTTGTGAATAAATGTAGTCATTGTACTATTTAAATAATTATATGTCTACACTAGAATTGGATTTTTAGCTGTTGCGTAAGCTGCATCACGATAAATAAATTACAAGTACCTCTCGCTGAGTATTAATATTCGTATGTAACTAGTAGAAAAATTATAATATCTGATTGATGATGCTCTGATTACTTTCCATACTTTATGAGAAGACACGCATAAATGTTTTCGGTTCAATGTTTCTGTGAGACGTTCTGAATAAATTCGAAACCACATACTATGGAATATGTATATGAACATCGATTTCGCGTAATAATTTTTCTCCGCTGTGTATATAAAATCATTTTTAAGTAACTTATATGAAATACAAATTGTAACTGCAACAATAGTAGGATTTGTTTTTATTAATTTATTAATTACAATAATAATTTTAAAAATATAAAGTTTTGTATGGGTTATATGAAATGCGCATATTTTTATATTACAATAAAATCTGTAAGTCGCAAAATTTCAGCTATACTTAATGCTCGATCACGGTCTAAACTTCCGTATACATCCGTGGACGAATTTCTCATTCGCAGTATCGAATCACAATCTAAAAAATGTTGTTCCCTTATTCATTTTATTCGCGTGAAAAACATATTTCACGAACATTGGTATCATTATTTCTTGTTCGATCGTCGCAGATTTAATTCTCTCGTTCTTTATTATTATATTTACTGTTTGAATTTACTCGCGTCGAATGATAATTTCTTTCCAGATTACGTATTAGTGTTATATTTATTAGAACGTGAAAAACATGTGTACGAGAAAGAGAAATAAGCTTAGGTGAAATACGATTATTAAAACGAAACCAAAAAAAAAAAAAAAAAAAAAACTTGTAATAGTAGAAATAATAAGTAGGTTGCGCTGTTTACAAGATAGATAACGTGCACGAGAAATTGTAAAGTTGTTTGGATAATGACGCTCTGTTGCCCTTGTAAAATATAAACATTTTCTTAATCCTGTAATTTATTTATTAACCGCGTTTATCATTCTTAATCTCTGAACAGCACGAATTCACTTTTGATTATCTACACTTCTGCTCAATAATTGGCTATATCGTGATGCGTTACATTTGCAGATTTACTTTTTTCCCTTCGGTGTTTCGTGTTTCTCCATTATACGTTGAAGGTCTGTCACATCAAACGTGCTTGTAAATAAATTTTTGCTTTTTTTTTTAATTGATAGAGTCCCTTTTTCGCTAATTTATTTCGTAAATTAATCGTGATCGCTATCTGAGAACAACGTTTTGAAGAAATGGTTTAAAACCGAGACCATCCTAATATTCGGCGAGTCAAGTAGTTGATCGTCAAATTGATCACAGAATTTTTTTACCTAGTAATGAAACTTTTCTCGTGATGTTAATTTCGTTGACACGCCACGAAAAATGGTCATTCGTCGTATACTATTAGGATGTACGACTCTCACTCGTAGTCACTTAATCAGAAGATAATCACCATCGATTTATTCCTGCAGTTAAATTAGAACACCTTCTGCTACACTGCCAAAAATACGAGCCTATACGATATGGTCTACCATCAGCATTGCAACAATTTTTGCAATCAAATACAGTCGTTCCTACGTCGGCCTGTTTCGACAATTATAACTTCCGTGCCCGTATCTCTAGCCTCGTAGCTGTATGTTTTTATATACGAGATAATAATTTTTAAAGAAGAACAAGAATGTGTGTATATTTTTATGTATAAATCGAATAATTGAAATTATGTATACGTAAGTAAAAACTATGTATTCGTATCGAATAGTATTAGCTCTCATCCCAGAACTATATATAATAAGAAACAAGAGGTAAAAATTAATTAAACTACATTAAATTGCAGTCATCATTCATCATCATTTTAGTGCAGTCCTAAGACTGGTCCAACGCCATTAGTTCTCCAACATTCCCGTTTTCTCTGCAGTTCTTAATTCGGTGTAATTTTCTAACCCGGTGTCTTCTAGTAAAGTTGTTACAAACGTTCCTTTTCCTTGGATTTTACCTTCAAATATATCTCGCAGTAATCCGCCATGTCGAAGTACATGGCCAAAAGTTATCCGTGTTTTCCTTATTCGATTGATTAAGGACCTTCTCTCTTCAATTTGCTGGAGCACCTGTTTATTTTTTACTTTTTCTACCCTTTCCTACAAGCCCACATTTCAAACGCTTGTAATTTTTCAATATTCCGTTTATTTAACGTCCCGGTTTCAGCACCATAAAGAGCTCCACACATACATCTTCAATATCCGTTTTCGAAGATTCAGCGGCATTTTGTCTTAATATACTCATGAAATGCGTATCTCGCTACTCCAATCCGATGGTTGATTTCATCATCACGTATAGTTCTTCCGTTATAATCTGGCCGAGATATTTAAACTTCTGTACTTGTTCAATATTTTTTTCATCGATTTTTATAAGAAATGGTCGTTCCAATCTTCAGTATTTTTGTTTTATTTACATTAATTTCCACACCAAAATACCTCGCCTACTTTATTTAAACGGTTTATCATCTTTTGAAACATACGAGGAGATCCTGCTAATATCACCTGATCATCCGCAAATTTTATTGTTTTTAATTTTTCTCCTCCTATCTTTATTCCGTAGTTTGTGTGTTCCGACGCTTCATTAACTATTAACTCTAACGTTGAAAAGATATGGTGACAACAAACATCCTTGCCTTACTCCTTTATTTACATTTCATGGGTCTGATAAATCGTCATTAATTTTAATTACCGCTTTTTGTCGTTCATAAACATTATATATAAGCCTGAATATGCGTTGAGGATATCCTATTTCCTCCGACAACGGGAAAAGCTTATTCCAACGCACTTTATCAAATGCTTTACAATAATCAATGAAGCATATGTAAATATCACGATTCACGCTCATCATTCGCTCTCCAATATTCCGCAATTCGCCTATAAAATTGCAGTAGCAACAAATAAAAAAAAAAAAAAAACTGCTAACAAAGACATGCAATCGGTTATATACACTCGGTACATGTACAATCAGTATTAATGCAGGATTAAAGTTTATTTAGATCATTTTATAAATAAGATGACCGTGCCAAACGCTATCAAAGTCCTCCACGGCGATAATGTTAAAATTAAAATTATCAGTTACCGCATCACATAAGGTAGCATAGAGCCTAGTTGATGTTTTCTGAACTCAAATTGACTCTAATTTACAATATTGTTATCTACCGAATTCCGTACGTATCAGTTTAATATTATTTTTTCCGATACTTTGATAATATTGCTTAGTAAACATATTGGCCTTATTAATAAGATATATCTCTTCCGAGTTTAGAAACTGGTATTATTACAGATTTCAACCGAATTAGGAAATATTTCTTTTTTAGTTATTAAGTTGATAATATTAATCCAAAACACAATTGCGTGGCATTGTTTTTAAAAGAACTACCGGAATATTATCATCACGCGCTGGTAGTGTAAATCATCTAATGTGTTTTCTAACTTCTAAAGGGGCTAATCACGATTGAAGGGCGTATTCTTATAATTTTATCACTCTATGACGATGGTTCGTACATAACCGAAATTTTGTCTATGTATCTCGCAATAATATTAAGCCAGTATTTCAACTTCTCACTATTGCAGTAGGCTATCTACCTGATCCGAGCGTTGGAATGTTTAAGTTTCCAGAAACTGTTATCACGTCTATCTGAGTTTAAATTTTCTAATGCTATGTGGAATGTGGTGCTCGTGTATCCATTATTAGAAGTAATTGATAGGAGTTGACTTGGAAGCGACGTATTGTAAAACATGTAAATTTTTTATGGCCTTGTCAATGTCTGATATATTAGTGTAATAGGATACTTACAATTTAAATGATTGTTGACCGAAAATTCATAATATTTCCAATTAGCAAAATTAGAATCATATAATGATTTATTATTGATAATGGTAACTTTCCTTATTAAATAGAAGAGACTAGGATTTTACTTAAAGAAGTAGGTCTCCAAAATAGAACGAACATTCTTAACGATAAGAAAGTTCACAATGCTCGGTTTGGCAGTGCTGGGTAAACGGATATTATGTTGGTGTATGTAGATTAAGAATGTTAAGACTGAATTTAAAGTCCGTATCGATTGCTACAGAATTGGATATGACTGGAAATGTACGAGGGGGAAAAAAGCTAGACTTTTAAATAGAAACTTGAAATAAATTAGAATTTAGTTTAAATTATCGAAAAGCCCATACCGGTTACTATAGTGGATCCCGTAAAGTTGTTCATATAATGTATATAAACATATAAGGAAAAGAAACGAAACTTTTAAATAAAAAACTCGAATTTAATTTAATAAAAATCCCGTATTACTAAAACGGATCCCATAAAGTTGTTCGTGTAAAGTCGTATATACAAGGAAAAGAAGCTAGACTTTTAAATAGAAACTTGAAATCAATCTGAATTTAACCTAAAAACTATTAAAAAGTCCGTATCGATTACTATAGTTAATCCGGTGAAGTCGTTCGTGTAAAGTTGAATATAACTGAAAATGTACCAGAAGAAGAGACTTTAAATGGCGACATATTACTGTTGAAAACCTTTTTATTTTCATGTTTTGACGAAACTTATCGGCGCCGTTATTTATACGGTTTTTTTTTTAAGTTTTTAACGATCGGCGTATATATATTCAAAACTTTTACATCTATTGCGTGTATTAAAGTCATTAAAACAAAAACATTAACTTGGTTATTTATTTATTTTTCAACTTTCGAAAAATTTCCTTTCTTCGTAAAGCGTTAATAAATTATTTTTCATTTTCAATTCGGTTGTCTTGTTTTATTTATTTCTTTTTTATCATATATTATTTCTTCCGCTTGGTTTCGATAGATTTTCCTTCATTTCGTTTTAACTCCGTTTTCCTCCCGGTCTTTCGTTTATAATTCTGCGTGCCGATGTTAATCGATTCGCGTTAATTTTCCGGAATAGACGACGAAAACCGGGAAAAATCATCGGCGCCTAAACATTCTTCTCCAAACTTCTAGATCGATTCTCACGCAATACTCGGACAAACTATATACGTGTTAACCCGGGACGGTTGTTTCGATCGACTGATTAGTGATTGTGTGTGACAAGTAAGATGAAAGACACAATACAATCGGACGTGTATCCAATCAGTTTTATTCATCCAGAACCGTGTAAGAATAAAAATAATAATAATATTCGAGGAGTTAACGAAAATCCACTTCAACTTTGTTTTGTTTGTCCGGGTTTTTTTTTTTTTTTTTTTTTTTTTTTTTTTTTTTTTTTTCCCTCTCGGACACTAAATAAAAACGATCCGACTTTTTTTTGTATCTTTTTCTAAATGACCCCGTTTATCGTGTGTTCTTAGTATCTTCCGGCAAAATCGATTTATATTTAAATCTCCCATGATCTTATTAATCACCGTTGAATTAATTCCATAAAATTCTCGAAAATACAGGGGAAAAGGTTAGTCATTTTAGAATATCGATCTGTAATGAAAGTTATGAAAAAGTGTAATAATTAAATTTACGAATACGTGAATTAACACGCGTCGCTAAAACATTATGCGGTCTATTACGAAAATATCGATTTATATATATGTGTGTGTATGTGTATGTGAATGTTCTACATTATAAGCGCTATTTAAATAAACCTAGCCAATTGCATGTGTAATTTATTGTGTTAAAAATGTACCCATTTTACTATATATATATATATATATATATATATATATATATATATATATATATATATATATATATATATATATATATATATATATATATATATATATATATATATATATATATATATATATATATATATATATATATATATATATATATATATATAAA